>JABSTQ010010985.1:147500-845723 GCA_013358835.2 Ixodes persulcatus
GTAATTATCACGAGCCCAAATTGAGTGTCCACGCAATGCTCGGGTCCAATCTATGAACAGCATTCAAATATCGTCATATGGGTGTACTGCGATCCCCACTTTACGTCATCAAATTTTTCAAAGGAGAGATTGAATGAAAATGATCGCCTTTGTCGTTGAAATTACACCGCAACAAAGGAGTTTCTTGGCCAGTGGTGTTGCGTGCGAGTATCCTTGAGTCCCACTACTGCCAGTAAGCTCGTGTAAAGTGAAAAACATTCCAATTGAATATCGTTGCACCGCTCCTTTAAGGAGATGGTCTTCCGAATCGAGAAGAGATTCGCCAAAAAGTAGTGAACGGAAACGTTTCTAGCCTGGTAGGCTCTTCTTCAGTCCGAGAAAGAACACTTCTTTTTCTTTTTCTTTCAATCACCGAAAAAACGACCGCAAAGAAGAAGTAATTGGAAAAATGCTTAGCGTTTAGCGGGTATCTACTGAACTAAATTCTCGCTTAAAAGTTTAATACATCCCAATAAAAGAGCAGTAAATCGTATTGAAATAATTAAATATATTATTATTAACGCCATTTTTTTTATCACAAAACCAGTTTTTGGGACATGTGGTTTGACATAAGCCAACTATACCTGGTGTCATGTGAAGCCAATGAGAGGCTCAATGTTAAGCGTTTGCTCGCGTCACATTAAACGATCAAGCGAGAAGAAAAAAAAAACAAACAAAAACAGTGCGGCACCGATTAGAAGATCTCAATTAAATGTCCATAAAAAAAGACGGCAATGATCCTTTCGAACTGTTAAGGCCCTTCGGTTCTAAAGTATTAAATTTATAAATAAATCCGGATTCTTAATTTTTACGATCTCTGGTGGTTCCAAAGCCACCCTGAAGTATTCTAAAATTAAATTCAGAAAGTCCGTTATGTCTTGTGGAGTTTAAGTGACGAGAAACTGGTCCGGCAACGTGTCTACGTATATGACGTTTATGTAGATTCATGCGTTTTCTTATGCTTGTTTTAGTTTCTCCTATGTATTGAATTAGGCATTTTTTACATTGAATCAAATAAATAACATTTTCCGAATTAAGTCAAAGGTACCATTTATTTTCCAATTAAAGTTATTTGTTGTGCTAGGAATAGAGTTAGCCATTATTATATCATCACATAAACTACATTGGTTATTATTGCATTTTATGCAACCAATAGAGACCAAGCTACGTCCGATGGAGTTTCTGGACTGTCTAAAAAAATCCAATAAATTACATGGTCTCCTAAACGCGGTCGAGGGATAACAGCCTTTAAAGCAGTGTCCATGTGTAAAGTATTCATGTGTCGTCTAAGAATATTATTTATGTTTGGAAGTTTTGACTGGTAAGGTAAGATTAGTCGTAATTCGTGGTTATTTCTTTTCGGTCCGCTCTATTAAACACGCATTCCGAGAGATCGCTCGACTTTTTGATATTGAATTATTTATTAACGGTAAGGGGTATCCACGGTTAATGAAATCCTCTCCTAGTGCTCTAGCTTTTATATCAAAATCCTTATCTTCTGAACATAAACGTCGTAATCGTAGCATTTGGCTGTATGGTATACCTTTTTTGTTTTGTATTGGATGGCAGCTTTTATAATGTAGAAATCGACGTCTATCTGTAGGTTTTCGATATAAGGTTGTTTTCAAACCATTTTCAGTAAGTCTTATCTTAATATCTAGAAACTCTATTTCTGTATCGTAGTATTTATACGTAAATTTAATATGTGGACTAAAATTGTTTGCAAAATGAATAAATTCAAAGTGTTTATCTTCCATTCCAAATGATAAATGTCATCGAGAAAACGTTTATAAAAAAGTGGTTTATGCGGAAAGGAGTTAAGCAGCCGCTCTTCTAAAGACATCATTTAGATATTTGCATAGGAGGGAGAGAAACGCGATCCCATTGATTTAGAACTGCTTGGATACCTTCATCATGCGGTATATTAGTGTAAAGAGACACTACATCCATTGTCACCAGCAACGTTCTATTCGCCCTAAAATCTATTTGGATGTCATTAATTAAATTGAGAAAATGAGAGGAATCTTTTACGTAGGACTGGGCACCGGCTGCAGTACTTTTAATTTGTTCGTCAATAAAGTCTGAAACGTTCTCTGTATCTGTACCTATTCCAGAAATAATTGGTCTACCTGGGTGATTTTGCTTGTGTACTTTCATTAACATATAGAACTGTCCTGGTCTCGGATTTTCCTGAATGAGATACCTAAAACTATTTTTCTCTATTTCATTATTATCTACTAGGTAGTTTAATTGGCTTCTTATTGTCTCTCGAAACTTAAGTGTTGGATCATAATCTTTTTTTTTTTTTCAGTGCAATTACACCCTGTACTTGCGAACTCAGTTAAGAATCACTGTATGGGAAAAGTGTTGACGGCTATTACTAGTTCCCGACTTGTTCCAAACTTGTTTAATTTTTTAATTGAGTATACTTTCGATTCTATTCTTTGCGAGTGGCGGGTTCATAAGAGGCGTCGTAATCACAGATACACAAGGCTTTTATTTCAGTTTTTGGTTTGTACAAAAAGAAGGAACCCAGGGCAAAAATATGCTGTTGCAGCTTGACGGTGTCCTGAGTCCCTGACACACTCCGGCGGGAAAGCAACATCGTAAACAAAGAACAAGAAAAAATAAACCCTCTAAGAACAACTGCCATTAAAGCCTTTTTTTTTACTTTGTCTGTCTCCTAATGGGATCAGGCCAGTTATATGCTCCTCCAATTCTTAAAGATGCTATGGTTACGGCACCTTGCCATGAGAGCGTAATCATGATATGCAGGGTCATACGACTGGCTGTAAAAAGTCATCGGTTCTCGCGACACCTCTTTAAAGTACAAAAACAAAGTTTTACGCTTTCTGCGCACCCCCGACACCGATGTGCCCGGACTTCGCCAGCCTTACCCCAGCGCTTATAATGCAAAGGGGTTTTCTGGATTTTACAAGTCGTAGGTGCTGGAGACTTTAAAACAGTGAAATTGTCAATGAAACTCAATCGGCTGATCATGTGAAGGTATGCGGTCCGAATCGGGCTCTGCTAATTTGACATCAGCGCTCACACAATGCCTGCCCATTATTTTCCATGTCCATCAGTCAGAAGTCAGTATTATTTTACTACGTTTTATTACTTTGAATAAACTATTTATTGAGTTGCACCATCCAACGTCTTCGTCGATTACCATCTGGTAATATGTTTCCATTTGTGCTAAAGAATTTTCCTTCTTCCTTATTAGTATCTACAGTGTGTTTGTCACCGCAAAAATAAACTGAGTTTTTCCTCTTCAGATTGTAGAATGACGGTCCGGGTCATATTTTTTTTTAGTATATTTATGTAAACAGTATATGTTATATCCATGTTTTTGGGAGGAGCATTCAGTGATATGCAAACGCTGTAGCTTATTTTCTTCCGGAGATGGGTGTTTTCAGATAAGGACAGGCATATTGGTGTCACGTCTGTTTTTATTTTTTTTTCAATCAACTTTTTTTACGATATAGAGAAAGGTGTCCACACAACGGTAAAGACCTTACTTTTGCAAGAAATGTTTTTTTTTTTATACTCGTGAGAAAAAATCGCACCTTAGGTGAACTTGAAAACGGGACTTTCCCAATTGAGCGTTGAGGCAACTTTGAAGGCGCCTGGAATACAGAATACAATTCTCTACGTTATAATTTTTTTTATGCCGAACGCACACAAAGTTTACTACTAGAATGAAACAAATTTACTTTATTTTATTATATACTTATAAAGAAGTAAAAAGGCAAACTTTTTTTTTTTTTTAGCAACTCTATCGTAATAAGGCATTTTGCGGCGAATTTCTAGAACACTTTAAAATGAAACCTTCAACCTGAAATTTTTTGTCCTGAGTATACCATTTCTAGTAAATTTTCAGAAAAAGAATATAGCGTTCTATTACTAGAATTATATTTTTCATCGCGTCCGAAAATTTTCAAGAAATCGAAGAAGTATCAAAGCATCAATTTTGTGCTTTAATTAAAAAAAAACAATTATCATCCTCGATTTTTTAAACATTATTCGGTGGATTTTTCACAACCGGTTATTTCATATCTGCGAAACATGTTGCATTATATTGTTTAAAATAAAAAAAATAAATAAATGTGAAACCAGGTCAACGTTGCAGTCGATTACCGTTTTTTTTTTTTTTGGGGGGGGGGGGGGGGGGGGGGAGGGGAAGGGGGAGGGTTTAAATCTGCTCGTATAGACGTTTTCTGTTTCCTGTCGTTCTCAGTCACGTGGGTTCCGTATCTGGTATGCGGGACGAAAAAATAATCAAACAGTTCAACCTAGAAAACGCGAAAAAATATAGGTGAGTCAAAACAAGAATGTGTGACAATCACGTATTTTTTGTAAAACCTTCAAGCGGCGTGGAGAAATCAAAACGATGTTTTACCGCATACCGGAAGTGACGACATTCAAGATGGCTGCGCCCTTGTGGAGATGGTGTATTGACGCCAAAGCAGTGTGACGCACTATAAACATAGAGGTGTGTTACGTAGACACCTGCCGTCTATTTTGTAAACTCCACGTATAGAAACTTAACAACCGAAGAAACCGGCGAGTGCAATTCGACACCGGTGTTGGGAAGCCGACACACGAGACCGGAGCGACCCAAGTCAGGAAGTTTTTGGCGCGATCGCCAAAGAGCCAAGAGGCCCAAAACGCTTTTTATATCTTGGACGAGTCATTTGTAACCGAAACAGCTAACCTATCCTTGTATTTATACAAAACGACCTTGGTAGATCTCAGAATTAACACGTGAGCTTTTTTATCAGTGGTGTGGCTTAACCTGCCTATAAAAAATTTGCTTAGCGGCGCGTTTGGTCCTTAGGGTGTTTTATTTGGTTGATTATATAGACACTGTGCTACCTTTTCATTGCAATACTTGAATGCTTGTAGTTTACTGACAAAATAGTTTTGTTTTGTTCTCTAGGCATCACTAGGAACGTGCGACGTTACGGAAGCTTCTGCTCTGACCGATGCCAGACGTTGCGAGAGTAAAACAATAACAGGTTGCGCTTAAAAAAAAAAAAAAAAAAAAAAAACGATGAATGGAAGCTAGGTAGCGTTAGTCACTCAACGTCAGAATTTCTTCTTCCCCGCGTGTGCTTGAACGCTGCTCAATTCGCTGTCATAAAAGGTCCTGCAGGATCTCTTGCGAAGCCTCCTACACCATCAAGAGATAATATGGGGCTTCGTGCAGGGGCAAGAGAGCGTCGGTTGGAGGGGGAAGGGGGGGGGGGGCGGTTATTTATTTATTTATTTTACAATACTGCAGGCCAGTTCTCTGGCCCAAGCAGGAGGGGAAAAATACAACATATAGGTGCACATGAAAAAATGACAACAATAATACAAAAGAAGACAAAACCACTGCTGCGGAATGAATTATAGAATTAAGTACCGTTCTAATGCCTGAATGAAATTGGCTGACTGAATAATGGCTTCTGGTAATAAGTTCCAGTACGAAATAGTGCGAGGAAAAAAACTCTGCTTAAAGGCATTTGTTTTTGCGAAGATGGGCTGTAGTGCGTGTTCCCTAGTGTGTCGTGTTTTTCTTGAACTTAATTGATTGAGATATGTGAGTCCATTTAAGCTTACTTTGGATGTCAGGATGTTGTAAAGAAATAAAATACGACTCATTTTCCGACGTGTATCGAGAGGTGGCATTTGGTTATCCCTCATAAGTTCAGTGGGCGAGTCCAATATATTGTATCTACTAAATATAAACCTAACTGCCTTTCTTTGTACAAGTTCAAGCTGCAGGTGGATATCTTTTTTATTGTGGGGATCCCAAATGACTGATGCATATTCGAGTTTTGACCTGATGAACGTATTGTATGCGAGGAGCTTAACACTACTGGTTACGTGTTTGAGCTTTCGCCTTAGAAAACACAGTTTAGTGAAAGGTTCAGAGCAAATATTTGAGATGTGTGTAGACCAAATTAAACGATTAGTAATGGTAACACCTAAATATTTATAGCCAGTGACCTCTGGAATGGCAATGTTGTGGAGGTGATACTCAAATGAGCTTATATGTTTTTTTCGTGTAATTTTTAGAAGCACAGTGTTTTTCAATATTCAAATCCATATCCCGAGCTTCACACCAGTGCTTTATTTCGATAATAGATTCTTGGAGTGCAAGATGGTCGTAAGCAGTGTTGATGTCTTTAAAAACAATACAATCATCCGCAGACAATCCTATGGAAACAGACAGAGAAACCACTTCGGTTAGATAATTTATATGAATAAGAAACAGAAATGGTCCCAAGACACTTCCTTGGGGCACGCCGGAAGTGACAGACAGAACATTTGAAACATGGCCGTTAACATCAACGAATTGGGATCTATTTCTTAAGTAGGCACTTATCCAAAGAATAATCTAAGAGGGAAGTCCTATGCGGTTCGAGCTTATAAAGCAGTATTGCATTCGGCACCTTATCAAAGGCCTTACAGAAGTCTAAAAAAAGAACATCCAATTGCCCTGAGTCATCGAGTATAGCGAGAAATTCATGAACAGACGTAACGAGTTGCTTGACGGTGGACATTCCCTTCCTGAATCCATGCTGCTTGGGCGATAATATACCCTTTTCAGATAAGAAGCTTTTAATATAACCGGCCACGACGTGTTCCAGTAACTTGCAGCAACTACAAGTAATTGATATTGGCCTATAATTAGACACCAATAACTTATTTCCTTTCTTGTGAATCGGTACAACCCGAGCTCTATTCCAGTCATCTGGCACTTCTCCGGTAAGTTAGGAAACTTGAAAAATCTTAGTAAAAAATTCCGCTAATTGCAGTGCACAACGTTCTAAAAATGCATTGGGTAGACCGTCTAGACCAGAACTCTTTTTTACTTTCAGTTTACGCAACATTGACAAGACACCTTCGAATAAAATTACAGGAACCCCGAGAGAATTCGTAGGAGGGGCTGGTGCCCCGTTGACATCTTTTGGAATAATTACACTTTGGAAATATTGGTTAAAATTTTCGCTATTTCCTTACCCTCGGTCACAAAGTTCCCATCTACTTTGATTTTTGTTAACACTTCCTTATTTGATCCCAGATAACGCCAAAATGTTTGTGGGTCGCTTTTAATGAACTCAGAAAACGTGATAATAAAATAATGTGTTTTTGCTAAATTTACCTTAGCCACGAGTTGTTGTTTAAGTTCCTCGGTTTACTCTGATGCAGTGTTATGTTGCCTTCTACGCTGCTTTAATTTACGCTTAATCTGAATACTTTCTCGGCTTATCCAGGGGTTTTGGCGTTTATTACGCACTTTCCTCGTGTTCTTATAAGAATGGAAGAACTCATACTGAGAACACCTGCACTTGTTTATTTGGAATAAGTACGCTCTTGATGAGAAACAGTGAGCGTCGCCACTGAAAGCCGCAAGCGACACGTTCAGAGTTTTTCCACTCAGAGTCTGCACTCCGTGGTACGTGAGTCCTATTGACTCGATTTTTCATATTTCCACATGTGAAACGACTGGATTCCAGGCAGCCTATTGACTTTCTTACACTCTTTTTTTTTATCCCATTTGCTTTATTGATGTCTAACTCCTGGTTAGCTCAGTTGGTAGAGCGCTCCACTGGAAATGGAGAGGTCCCTGGTTCGATACCAGTACCAGGCGGATTGTTTCGGTTGCGCACCAGTCACCTACTTGTGTTTGGAGATTTGTGTTTGTCCTTTCTCCCCCTTGTTCCCCTTCTCCAGGGATTATCATCAGTCACTCTTGTCCAGCTCGCTTGCTGCTTTGCGTTAATAAGAAAGCTGCACTTCGCTAGGTTCGAACAGTTTGTCCAAGCTGTTGGCATGTGTTGGCATTTCGAAAACTATCGTCCTTTCGATGAAAGTCGTCAGAACTTGGACCTCTCCAGCCTAAAAATAACAATCGCAGGTCTTTACGCCTTGCGCAATTTTACGTACATTCAATTATGCTGCCAAATTATCGAACCAGAGAAACTAAGATTTCATCTTGAAAATTATTCGAGAAGCTCAGATATTGATACGCACCTATTCGTTATGTCACTCGACGAAACCTGTGGCATAACAGGATACTACAACCCCTTTTCATGTCGTCATGCCTTTTCGATTCCTACCAACATCGAACTTCTCTCCCCGGACACCTGAGGTGCGTTGAGCGACGCAACACGACGACAAAATGCGGGACGGCGGGAAAGGACGGAGAAGGAACGCCTAAGGAGACGGCATCCTGATCCTGTTTTGTCACGTCTCGTTTATCGAGTGAGTTGCAATACGGCAGTTTAGAGAGGCGTTTTATATGCCCTATTCTTCAAATCGCGAGTTGAAAATTTGTGGACACTTCCATGATGAGGTCCTGGCACCTGTTACAAGGATTTTACACTAAACGAACGATCCCCACTTCTGGCTGGAGGGGCCCTTTAATAACGAGCGGCGAGCTGATCAGCTCTATACGCACACTCGAAATGCTGTGGTTTTACGCGTGTGGAACTTCTTGTTCATTTGTTAACTTCACCCCCTGAACTTGCATCCTTATGGTGAGTTCACCGCACGTGAATTAGCTGGATTTTATGAAATGCCCCGTGCGGACGTCTAACCTAGAGTTATGTATCGATTAAAAAAAATTCGATCTAGCAAGAGCACAGGCTGGCGGCTCACGTATATATACTCTTACGTGACGCTATCTTTTCACGTTTCTCACCGCTTCCGTCTCGAAAGATTTGACTAAATCGTCGTATATCTGTTCTGAACTTTGCTACCAAAGTTCTCCAAGTAAGCTGCATTTCTTTCGTGGCTGCTTGAGCATATGGTACACTGAAGAGATCAGACGAAGCTTCCAGCAAAACACAACTTTTATTCGCGTTTCGAGACAACAATTAAATAACACTTTAATCATATAAAACAAATACTATACACTGTACACAAATAAACTTCGCGCAGCACATTGTCGACGTTATTTATAGTAGCCTTCATTCGCATACACCATTTATGCATCTCTGGAAAGAGAAAAAAGAAAGAAAATAAGGTCGAATTAATAACAAGGATTGGAAGAGTATGTGGAGAACAAGTCGTCTGCTTCTTGCCCAGCCTCCAGGAGTTGCGGTGACGTGAGAAAGACGCCGAACTCTGATTGGCTTTGATTGAAACGATAGTGGGTAGACCTGAATGCTGGATGTCTTGAGCTCTACCCACTCTTTATTTTTATATCAGCCAATAAAAGCTCGGTGTTCTGACCTCATCGCAACGCCTCTGCAAGAAGCAGACGAACTTGCACTCCGCATATGGCAGCTATAGAGGGGTGAACGGAATCATTTGACGCACCTTTCCTTCAGCACACGTCGTGCCATCCAGGGCGTTCGCCTGCCTGTACACGTAGAGCCCTGTGTATGGGTTGACTGGATAGCTGCAGCGAATCTTGCACTGCATAAGATCCGCCGGGTTCTGGAAGTAGTAACAGAAATGGAAAGCCATTATATAGTATGGATACATTCGCAATTCACTTTAATGCACTTCATACGCGCATCGCGGTATGCAACTTGATCCGGGGGATGAAGGCGACTAAGTTGTTGCTACTTTTTTTATTCCAGAGGTTAGTTTGGTTGATTTTACATAAAAAATTACCTTAAGTTAAACCAGAAATATCCACAAAAGACACCTTTATAACTGAGATCGCAAGTTATCAGGATTGGTCAGTGCGTCTATGTCTAGACTGAGCTGCTGACGGTTTAAAGGAACCAACGCCTTACAAAGACTATCGCCCCTACTAGACAGCCGACTCAATCTACATGTTGTCAATATTCACCATTGAAGAGAATTCGACTTGCAATCAGCATGCCGATTCTCGGACGAGATCTGACTGACTGTAATAGGTGAACTGACTTTTAAAACTCAACCTTTTTGTAGCAGAGCAAACGTTACCCAAAGTGGATTTTAACCAAAACCAGTGTAGCTGCAAGGGGCTACTGTTATACTGTCTTACACAAAGAGAGCCAACCGCAGTACTTTATACGAGACCTTAGCCGGTAGAGTGTTCCGTAATTTCACGTCAAGCGCAAAGTTTTAAGTTTGTGTACGTCGAGCACGCGGCACCAGCCGGTAGACACGTGACGTCATTACATTTTGTTGTGTTTGTGACGTCATCGCATCTCGTTCTTGCCGAACAGAAAAATAATTATTGGGGCTAAGTGTGTACTGCAGGAGGTACGCGTTCAACAGCAAGAAAACGCAATGGCACTGATGTGACGTCAGAGCAAGCCATGTACGGTTTAGCAAGAAATCGTCTTTTCAGACTAGAACTGCAGCCGCAGCTGCGTCTTGCATCCAGAACATTTCGTTTTCAAAATCATCTACTTAAAGCGTTATCTTAACTCAAAGTTGTAATCGGGATTGGTGATAGCGACCCTTTTCAAAACCGCATCATGCAATGTTGGCGGTCACCATTTCCTGGGCACGAAGCTTATGACTGGTTCCGAGTCTTCGCCGAACGGTGACGCGGCCCTCGTGTTCAATGCATGTCCAGAGTGCGTGCCCGAACAATGGCTGCCTTAGATAATTGTTGCTGCAGCCACAAGATGGCGCACGCACTTTTGAAAAGGGTCTATTGATGGGCTGTTTCCTTATATGACAACGTCTGGCTATTCACCCAAAGAAAAGTCCGCATGTCTGGCACGTAATAAAGTATACATGGACCCAGTCGTGGTGGCGTGCGTTTAGAGAAATCTTGAAATCGCTTTAATGAAACCTCCATACGCACTGTTTGGGACATTGAGGGTGTTAAGCGTCACGACTTTTTGATTATTTACAAATGCGTCTAAAGCGATGCTTACCGCGTCCGTCCAGACGTATGGAATCTCGGGAAATCGTAGCCTGCAGTAGTCCACCGGAGCCAGCAGCTCTCCCGGTAGCCTCTTGTCCATCTTCAGTGGGCGGTTGTATTGCTCCAGCAGGCAGTTGTGACTGCCGCGTCTAAAACGAAAACACAAAACCGAAATATTTGTTTAAAGTTTATTAATGGACGGATTACATTCTGCAGAACGTGTGGGTCCAGGCAGGATGGGAAAAACATAGAAGTGATCAAAATCGCGCTACATGAGGCGTGACAATCAATGCCGCGATGACAATTAAAGCAGACGTCATTATTTGACGCATTTTGACTGCACATGCACACGTACAGTCGGCCGTAAAAAAGATTGACACAACGGAGCGATGGCCTGGCCGGCGATAAGGCGACACGGGGCGCTTGGATAGCGTAAGCAGGCTGGGGTCGCGATTGCCGGATTCGTCCACTCTTGAATGAACGGGGGACGTCGGCACACCGGAGCCGTTCCCAAAGCGCGCTTTCTAAACAACACAGCGTGACTGCGCACATGTGTTTTTGCTCGCTCGGTGAGAACAGCGCTATCCTTTTTTTATCAGTGCCTACCGTCATAAACGACGCCGTGATAAACGGCGCTGCCGTGGTAAACAAGCCGCACGTAAAAAAAAAAGAAATTGCTACAAACGATAACCATATTTCTCTCGAAGCACCCCTGCGATTCAAAAGTGGGAACGTTCCGGCCACTCTCGCTCCCCGTGTTATAGCGAAATATAGCGCCGCGTGTGGCGGTTTCACCGCACCGGCCACGAATCACTTGTGTCAATCTTTTTTACGGCCGACTGTACACAGAGCGAGAAACATCACTATTAAATTCAGTTTATATGGCAAAGGTGGAAATATATGACACTCATAAATATTACTCCTATACAAACGATACACGTACACCAAATGCACAGGAGGCAAACAGCACAAAAGAAAAAAGTTCACTGATATAATCAAATTTCGATGAAGCTTATTAATCACATTTCAAAATCTGCAGAAGATGGACTTTAAGCATTCGTTGTGAATTACGAACCTTTTTTCATAGACGGAGAATGTATGAAAACGGTGTCATTCTCCTCTCGCTTGCATTACGATGAATGATATGTAATTTATCGCAGATTTTGCGTGAAAATCGGTGTATGGAAACCTGACGAATCAAGCTCTGTCACGCCAGGGGAACTTGCAGGTTTCATAAAACGTCCACGGTCACAAGAAATCACGAGTATTGACAAAACGTTTGTTAACACTCGTATATCAAAAAAGCGACTACAATTTCTCTAAATGAGGTATTCACAGAACATCTCTTAAAATCTCCTACGTATCGTTATGAAATTTTGTTACGAATTTTATAAATATCAAGTGCAGCAACCGAGTCCCAAACCTTATCGTTCTGAGCCAATGTGGCTGTCGATTAGAGAGAGAGAGAGAAAAAAAATATTCACTTTTGCTGGATTTTTGAGAAGTAGACTATATCGACAAATTTAAATGCGGTACCATGTGAACTCGGCAAGATAAGCCATTCTCTGGAATGCGATTATATTGAGGTATTGGCGACTCCAGCGAAATTAACGTCGTGTAGCGGCAACGCCGAGAAGCTCAAGAAAGGAGGTCGTTTCGACTCTGTCGTCTGCTATCGCTGCTTGGTTCTCGTAGACAGCATAGAAACAAATATCGTTTCCAGTAGTGTTTTTTATGCTTCCGCCGTGTCATTCCTACGCACTGATTAGAAGAAGGTCTTTACCTTCGAAAAATTGCTTTGCTTTCATAACACCGATTTTACGCTGCAGTGAAGATAAGTTTATGGTGGTCCGCGTGCTGAACGACGAACACGACCTCCTTTCGTCCGCCACTTTGCCTGACCAGCGCGTCCCCCATAGTTTGCTGGAGTCGGGAATATGGTGCACCATACCGAGTTTTAAGTTATGTCCGAACGTAGCCAACGCTACTACTCAACGAAAAGCCAATCAAGCACCATCAAAAGTGCACCGTCACAGAATCGCAATTGCGTTGTCTGCGGTCGGCCGTAATCTGAAACGGAGCATATGGGAACTTTTCCCTTTATCTCTGCCATCGTGGATGCCTCTTCCATTGTGACACCATGTCGTTGTGACAAAATGTCGTTGTGACAACATGTGACAACATGAGCGACGAGCTTACTGTAGGAGGTGCTTGATCTGAGCCACGCAGCACTGCGAGAACATGTAGTGGTTCTGCCCGCCGTCCTTGTAGCTCATGATGAAGCCGTCGTCCCAGGGGCAGTCCTGGGCGCCCGGAGAGTCGGACAGGTAGTCCGGCGGAGGGTCTCCGTCGTGGACGCAGCCCATCCTGGAAGGAGCGAGAACCCCACGTCTGACGGATGCACCACACAATCTCTTTGTCTTCTTTTTCCAATTGTCGTTAGCTTTAGGGTGAACGTTTGGATTATTTCATCGCACACCACGTCTGTAGCGTGTGCGTCCATGTTTGTGTGTTTGCTAGCGTTTGTCTGCTCTTACGTTATTGTAAAACGAAGTATGTATATATATATATATATATATATATATATATATATATATATATATATATATATAAGCCGTTACAAATGAACTATAATTGGACTTACAAATGCGCCATTTCGTGAGTGGCCACGTGAACTCCATCGTATGTTCCAGGGACATCTTCTCCCATCCCTGTTCTTTGCACTGTGCAGGCCCCGCCAATGTAGGCCACGCCTGCGGTGCAAACAAACAATAGGAACGTTAGAAAGGCGATCGAATAGATTGACAACCTGTGCACACAGTCCCGTAGCTGGTTCTGGGAGGTCATTGTGTGCCACAGCGTACATTTTAGGCATAGCCTTTTTTGTGCTTAGAGGCCTGTCCGATCAGAGATCTGAACGGGGCAAAATAAGATTAAAAGCGGCTCGATAAAATTTACGCTTTGCGTCAAATGAGACAAGCAGAGAGCGCTCGTGCAGAGGCAGCGGCTGATATTCAAAGTACGTTTTCATCTCGTTGTAATAGTTTCTTTTTTCTTTTCTTTCTGCGCACATATACTGTGTTCTTTCTCTTTGTCCTTTTAGCAAGAATAGATCGGAAAGACGAGAACACGAACAGGTAAAATATTAGTGCCAAAAACTTGTCTAGGTTTCTGCTCAAGCGCTGTTGGCGTTTTCCAGCTTACCCCGATTCTAATCAACATGTATTGCTGCGCTTCATGTTTTCAAGATAACTACACATTCATCTGATGCAAGCGTCATTTTGGAGAGCCATGGCAACCACGCACAGATGGGTGTATACTCATCTAAGCTAGGTGTCGCAAGCTACCGCCCGATATAAAGGGTACAGCCGTTAGCATCCATTCACCCATCAACTCTCTCGCAACGCAGCTTTTACATCAGTGAACCTGTGTCTGAACACATTTCGCCGCAGTTTTCATTTCATCATTAACGACATATTTGTCGGGTGTGCCCCCACCTCGCAACAGTGCACGCTTTCGGGAATATACCGGTATAGATAGAGAAATTAAAACCCAATTTATCGGTCCATATAGATAAATCACGCATCGCAGAACGCTGAAACTCCCTGAGAGTGCAATGCCATGGCGATAATAATAAAATGCGGAAGTTTGAGCACATGACGTTGTAGGTGTATCAAAACATACAAAATAAAAACATTTCATTACGAGCCGATGTCCACCTGAGCCTAATATTAATAAAGTCAAAACTTGGTACCGTGGGCACCTGTAGCAGTTATGTCAGTCAAAAAATCTCAGCAAAAAAGAAAACAAGTTCGCCTTTTCAACTGACAAGTCTTTTTTCTTTTTTTGTTTTGCTGAATAATTTTTTTAGACACTCACAATCTCAAATATCGGTACGATGAAAATTGATCCACATAACGACATGTGCTCAAACTTTCCCATTTTATCACCACCTCTAGGGGTCACATGCTGACAGAGTTTCAGCTTTGCGCAGTGCGTGGTTTTATTTACGAAGCCCGAAAAACCGTGCTTTAATTTCTCGACATAACCCTCTAATCAAAGACAGCCATTAACACGGAAGTACGTCGAAGGACGAATAACGAAGACAGAAGCATGAACATATCATGAGTCACGACCCGCGTTTATGTAGTTATGTAACGCACACAGGAGCAGAACTAAATAAATACGTACCCGCCACTGCAGGGTGGACGGAACCCGATTGGGTGACCTGAGCGATGTCTCTCCTGCGTATGCGTAATAAAGTGAACAAAAAGAATTAACATACATTTTTTTTTAACTCTTTCGTTTAAGATTAATGTTTTACTTGGTGATCATGCAGAATTTTTTTATGTTTGTTTTTAACTTATACTTTCTAACAAGTGGTCATTAGCTAAAAGAATTATTCAGAATCGAGCATGAATATACACGGTGCCCCCCTAAAAAGAATAGTTCTTTCTTCTTTTTTTTTGCCGCAAAAATGAATTACGCGTTGCCGAACGCGCTAACGGTCCGAACCAGATGCCAGAGTTGCAGAACTAACCGCCATCTTGTTCGAAAATTATAAGGAATTTTGCGACATTTTCCTCCACGGGAAAATGGCGACCAAGGGAGCTTTCGATTAGATGAAGCTGGATGGGGTCAGTTACTGAAAACGGACAAAATCGGGTCCCATTTTCCCATTAAAATTTGCAGAAAATCACTTATAACTTTTAAATGAGTGATAATTAAGTGTTCTTTTTCTGAAATTTTGGCATCTGGTTCAGACCACTAGCGCTTTGCTACATTTTTGGCGGTAAATGAGCGTTCTAAAAACTTTATTTGTGCGGTGAAAAAAAAAAAAACACTTGGTAAAGTTTTTGGGACACCCTGTTGAGAGCGTCACTACCACGTAATGTAACTCGTAATAATTATTTATCGTTTTATTGCAATTGGATTACAAATATTTTCTTCCGGCTAACGTTGATGGTTTTATATAGTAACATTGCTGACGTTTGGGAGATTTCCAACTCCAATAAACCCTCAAAAACATATTTAAGGTCACCATTCTCAAGTTGGAGGCAATATTAATATCAAGCTAAACTAAACGAATTTGTCTCTGAGGGAGGTTTAGGGCTATTTACCGAGCAAGGAATCACACAGAGCTGAAGTCAGTCAAAACTTGAGATGTGTGATGAACACAAATTGATGATCGGTTCAGAAGCATGTACCTATTCCACATGGTAACTTATTTACGTTGTACTTCATATTTAACAACGCAGCTTAATAGGCAGCACATGTGGAGTAGTTTTGAGAAGTGCCTTCAGCTTCATGTGGCGAGCATTCCTTACTACAAATGACTATGAAAACATAGATAAAAAAAATGCTGGGCTGCAGCCTAAACATATGTAAAAAAACAAAAAAACAACTAACCCTGTGAGGAGGTAGGCGAAGTCAAAGTTTCCGGGGATGTATCCTGTTGCCAGACGAAGCGTGAATCCAGCCAAGGTCTGATCGGCATTGACGTGGTTGCCCGTGTATTTGAAGTAGGTTTCCTGGTCGGGCTGCGTAATCGAAAGCGTATATCGTTTTTAACATCGGCAACCCAAGGTAGTCCATGGAGCGCACGGTGTTTGCGCTGAGACGGTGGTAGTAATATAAAAGCTTACACTGCTGATCACAATGGCAGTCAACTTGATCTGTATGTCCAGTCCGGCGGCCGTTGAGTACCGTAGATTTACCTGCAAGCACAAGGAGATTATGAAGCTTAAGTACGGATGCAAGGATGCGAATTATATGTTTTTATAAGACACCTTAGCTCTGAAGAGTTGGGCAGAAAATTAAAAAAAAAAGTATTGATGATCAATGTCCTCCAGTCGCCTTTCTTTATTTTCTTCCTTCTTTTTTGATGGTTAAAGTGTCTAATGAATTAATCTTTGATTTTTGGTAGCGAGATGTTTGGGGTGGCATCCTGTTGTGGTTGCTACCCGTGACACCGAGCCTAGAATTTACTTTAATGGTTAATAAGCAAAGAAGGAACATCAATTCGATCCGGCGGTGACTCAAAATCAGTTAGGAAAGTACAAGTTCAATGGTGTGGATAAAGAGCACGGTGAAAGCTTGTGGTCACAAGTGGAACTCCGTAGAAATTGACTCTTCGTGCAGCGTGATACAATCAAATTTCATCAAAATGTTCTTACTGACGTAGGGTTCGCCCGAGCACGTTTGGTGCACTGGTTTTCAAGAAAATGAAATGCTGCCATTCACGAATGCAAAAGCAAAGGAGATGCGAGTTTGTAAACAGCGCGAGGTTGGTCCGTCCGTTGACGGTGACACCGGTTCATGGATGAGAAATTTTAAGCCAACGCAGTATGCCTTGTAATTGTAGAAATGCAGGTTCCACGCCCGGAGATAATTTGTTCTTTGTACTGTACACTTCAAAAGTGCCCGCGCATCTAGTCTCCTGCAGAGCACCCGACAAACTACAGATCACGTCAAACTACATAAAGTATACCCGAGAAATGAAACTGCAAAACATTTTTTTACGTGACATTTTGCATGTTAATGAGTATGTGAAATCGTAATCTTCACGTTAAATCGTACACTTCTTTTTTCGATGAAAACAAATTTCTGGCCTCGTCATTCTCCTCTAAACTGTACAGTTATAACTTGAATTCTCCGAAACCCCCTGAGACTCTCTCAAGCAAAGTCTTCATTCATGTGCTCGCTAAGGTCAGCAGAGTAGTGTACTTTTAGTTTTATTTTCGAAGGCATTCATAGCACCTAACGCCGTGGCCCCACTCTGCCAATACATCGTACAAAAGACAGTCCGCAGACACTGTATGAAGCGTGCTTCTTCCTTGGATGACGGTCTTGCACACTTGTCGTACAAAGTTCTTTCTGCAAACATGTATCGAGCACACACATTTATGAAACAAACATGCTTGGAACATGCTTCAGGCATGTCCGGAGACCGGAGAAAAAGCGAATACCGTGCGTGTTTTGTAAGATGAACCAGCAGCAGCGTCTTAGAGGTATACGCGTAGCGCAAGTTCGTCTGCTTCTTTGCAAGGGTTGCGATGATGTCAGAACGTCGAGCTCTTATTGGCTGACTAAAAAAAAAAAAATTAGTGGATAGACCTCAAAGCACCTAGCATTGAGGTCTACCCACTATATCCTTCCAGTCAAAGCCAACCAGAACTCGTCGTCGTTATGACGTCCCCGCAACGCCTGCGCAAAAAGCAGACGACTCGCTCTCCGTATACCTTCACTGGCTGCAGAGTACTCACAGCGTTCATGAAGACAGCCATGTAGCGAAGCAAGTCACCCCGGCTCCTGAAGCGACCCGCGTGAGCAGAATCCACGATGACAACCACCTCCGGACGTACGAAAATGGTCTTGTTTGCTGAGGGAAATAAAATCAACAACAAAATATAGAAGTTTCAAGTATTGCGGCCACCATTCTAATAGCCTTGTTACACGGGCACACTTAAACCGGAGATAACTCAGCTTTAACTGGTGTTACGCGGTTACCCGCACCATATTCTCGGATAGCTATTTCACAAGAAGACAAGAGCGCGCGTGCACTGCTTTGGTGGGTACTCAAGATGCTCAAGCGCACGTTCACCCATAGATTAGACTGCATAGCCACAAAATGTTGTCCGCAAGTATTAGACCTCCCCAATATTGTCTAGATGCGCATGACCTCTTGCCGTTCTTGCAATAAAGTAAAAAAAAAAAAAATTGTGTGCTGGGTAGGGTGCCGTTTGAGTAAAAATCTTATTCCCCCCCCCCTCAAAAAAAAAAGAAAGAATCAAAATGTTCCTTAGAAAAATAAAGTTTATAATTTCTTTTATTTATGTCAAATCAATTTGATTTAAATCACTGTGGTTAAAAATAGTTTTTTTTTTTATCTAACTGCCGAAGGAAGGGAGGTAAAAAGAAAGCTCAACGCTTTGATTTGCATAGGAGAGCACCGATTTTTGTTTGTGTTCAGCCTGCAATGAATCTTTTTTACTGGATGATTCTTTAATTTAAATGCCAAACAAATGCACACATAATTTTATGTGCATTTGTTTGGCATTTAATACAAGACGAATGCACATAAAATTGCATTGCACAGAAAGCAGTCAGCGACATATTTTTTATTTACTGTTTTTCTATCGTTTGATGCTTTAAAGCATGAAATGATTGAAAAACGGTAAATAAAAATATGCTGCTGGTTGTATTTGCGGAAACCGTTTGATTTAAATTATCATAGAAAAACTGGCGTGATTTAAAGTCGTGACCTAAATCGCGATTCAAATTACCTTGTTTTTTTAATTCTCTATTCTGGTTGTGACGTACTGATTATGAGGGGCGGAAAATATATTGATCGTGGTGGAAGCTCTAGGTTCAATTTCTGAAAATCTTCCTGTAGTACAAAGTGCAGCTCCGTTACGACAGCAAGCTAAGAATGCCGTATCTGAACATATTTGTGCGGCTGAGATAATAATAACAGCAAATGCGTTGAAGATAGTCAAACGATTATCGGTACTAACACGTAAAGCTCCTATCAAACTGTGAGAATGTACTATAATAGCCAATACATTTTTTTAATAATCTGAAATATTTTCACGGCTTTTTATATTAAACGTTTAAAATGAATCAACGAAAACAACAAGACATTGGACACATCTATCACGTATAAAATTGAAAGTGATGATGTAAGGTTAAGCTTTTTTTTCTCGTGGAAGTTAACACTACCGAGACAGTACCTGGACGTACTATAAAAACCTTTGCGTTTGCCAACACTTCCACTCATTCCTTCAATACCATGAAGACGTAGCTAACAAAAATAAAACTCCTGCTGCGCCGGGCATAAGCTTACATAGAAAGGTAGACCAGCACAATTTTATGACTGAGAATCACCTTGTAAAACTCTCAATCGTCATAATTTCTTCTGATCACAAAAACTAATACTCACCGATGGCTCTCTTGGTCACTTCGTTTATGCTGATGTCTTCAGCAAGTGACTGATTATTTGTGAGGACTGAAAAAAGAAAGGAAACGGAAACGCTGATTTACGCAAAACCATTTCTTATCGGTTGTGATTATAAGCCCCAAAGAAGGTCACATATAACTCGCCACCATTAATGAAATGTGTTGGAAGTTTCAAAAGAATGTTAAGATTTCCAGTCAAATGCTCGAATAAAACACTGCACTGTTTCTGGATAAGCAGTAAAGCAGTACTCAGCGTGATCCTTTTTGATAAATGTAATAACAAAAACGGCTTGACATAACAAAAATAACAATTTAATTAAACGTTTCGCCTCCCATGCGGGAGGCATCTTCAGTAAAGCACAGAGCGAGTGAGGGTCTCACAAAAAAGTTCGGCTATTTAGGCATAAGGTGTGTACACAAACTTTATGCCTAAATAGCCGAACTTTTTTGTGCGACCCTAATTCGCTCTGTGCTTTACTGAAGATGCCTCCCGCATGGGAGGCGAAACGTTTAATTAAATTGTTATTTTTGTTATGTCAAGCCGTTTTTGTTATTACATTTATCATGTCTTCGCCCGGCTTCTGGAGTATTTTTGCAGTGATCCTTTTTATATAAAAAAATATTCGCCCCCCCCCCCCCCTCAAAAAAAAGAACAAAAAACAAAACAAAAACAACAACAACGTATGACACGTACGACCAATAACCCATAATACCATAACCATATGCCGCATTGTATGCGATTTCTTTCAATGCTGAATGCAAACTTCATGTCATGGTTCTCTTCATACTTCGCCTGTCAGATGGCATCTAAGTGGAATTTTCTTCCATTTGTCTTTAATTATTTCACTACTAGAGATATTTTATTTAAATTAATGTGGCGCACAACAGCCGAGAATATTTTAGGTGTGTTATGTCTATAATTTCTGTACAAGACAAGTGAGATCGTTTTGAACCGCTTACAAAGTCTACTGATAAAACTATTATTTGTTTAGGTATTTGTGTATATCGCTCTATCATACGGTATAATAGGATATGGGCTGTACGACTGCATTTTATTTATTCTTACATAAAGAGGCTTCCCGAAAAAAAAAAAAAAAAACTTCACACGATGTACCAATACCCGTCTTTCATCAACCCAAGGCATGACAGACGACACGTCACTCCTTATAAACCGTGACAATTAAAGGGCATGCAAATATTTTTACTACTTTCGCTAATTACTGCTCAGCATGAATCACTGACAGTTCATTAACCCACAAAACGTGCAATACAAAAAAAAAAATGTGGAGAAGAAACGAGCTACACCCTACCTCATTTCGCAGTCAAAATAAGTGATCACGTTCTTTGGTGACGATTGTATGCCAGCAATGTTCGCCATAGTCAAGCTCTATGCAGGGTATACCACGTACGTTGAGCCAAGGTTTAAGAATATTTGGTGCATTTTAGGAAGACGAAACCAAACGAACAAGTTTGTTCATTGTTTGGAGCAAGCCAGGCTATATTGTTTGCCTAATTAACTAATTAATTAAGATTAATTATTTAACTTTTGGAATATTGAATTTAGAGAAAAAGTTCTAATGACAAAGTTCTAGAGCGTCCTCAGAAATATCCAATTCAGTGGTTTTTATCAGGAAACCTTAGCACATTTTTTTATGGGCTTCTAAACAAATTGCGAATAATGAAAAAAAAAAAGTGTGACTTTGCGCATGTGCACCTTGTATTGCACCGCTCTCAGCCGTGGCTCGAATAACTAGGCCTGCATGCTGAATAAAGCACTCTTGACTGGGCGCTGTTGACAAATTAGTTTTTTTTTTTTTTCATAAATCGGGAATTTTTTTACGAAGGTTTCTTGATAAAAATGACTGAACTGGATGTTTCTGAGGACGCTCTACAACTTTGTCTTTGGAACTTTTGCTCTAAATTGAATATTTCAAAAGTTTATTAATTCATCGTAATCAAATAGGTAATTGGGCAAAACACAAAATTAGCCTAACTCCAAACAATGAACAACCTCATTCGTTTGATTTCGTCTTCGTAAAATGCACCAAAATATTTTAGACCTTGACTCAAGTTACGTGGAATGTATAGGGTTAGCAATGCAAGCGGGACGCGTGTTGCGGTTTTGATAGTCGCTAAGTCGCAAGTCACACTTGTTCGTACATCATACACAGGACACGGTGCTCGCTGGGGTTCATTGTGTTTGAGCGTCTGGCCTCCTGATTGGTCCTCCGACGTTTCTATCCTGCCGATGCCGCGATCCCATTGGTCGCCGAGCGATAATGAGATGCTTTGACGTCACACACATGCGGTGTCGCTGCTGTTGACGCGCGGTGCAGGCGCAGACGTATCACTTGAAGGGGTGTCCAAACAGGATACTACAAACACACGACTCCGGCAAATCGTGGGTCGCTCCGCTTCCGGCCGTCGGGGGGAAATTTCACCCTGTCAAATTTGCCGGGGGGAAACTTCCCCCCGTCAAATCTCCCCCTCGCTTCTTCCACGGCAGCCTTGCTCTGCTCATCACGTGGGCCCGGAGAGCCACTCACACGCTCTGTTGGCTGTCGGTCAATCGCTCATGGCCTCCGTCTTTTTTTCGAGTCCCGAAAACGGGAAAGAGAAGATTCGAGGGCAAGCCAGGAAAGCGTGCGCTGTGTCCAATGTCGGAAGCGACGGTCGGCGACTTCGTGAGCCGCGGGACATAGACAGGCAGCAGGCACACCATTGGCCGGTGGCGTGTGACGTCAAGTCTGACGAGCACCGACGTCAAAGACAAGTGGAGGAAGCGAGGAGGAAAGTCGTGAATTTGGCATGGCCGGTGTCCAAACAAACATACGACCAATGACTACCGGACCCTTCGATTTTGACGATTTTCGCAGGAGTCGTGTGGCCTGACGATTTTTGTAGTAGCCTGTTTGGACAGTCCTTGACGCGGATCTAGTTCTCCGCGCACGCCAAGTGCTCACACGTGGTGTGGGGCAAACGCGGACTTGTTTTGTCGACAGTTTGTTGTGGTTAAAAGCCCGTTCACACACTTGCGACCTCTTAGAACCGAGTGCCCTGGAACCTCTTAATATCTCTTACGACGAAAGGACACACTGGCGCCATCTATTGGGTAGCTGTGTAAACTTGGCGGTCCGGCATATTATCTATTTCTCTCACGCATTATCCTTTCTTCCTTGGCTCAAAAAACTTCTGTCAACGTTATAAACGAGCCTTTCTTACAGGTATTACGCACATTTGACCTCGGAAATACCGCAAAACCTTCGCTCTCGTGAAATGCAGTTCCAGGGTCACCGCATAGATGGCGCCAGAGTGCCAGTGTGTTCTCTCGTCCTAAGAAATCTCAAAAGGTTTCGACAGGTCTGGTCTCTCTCGGTCGTACTCGGTTGCAAAAGTGTGAACGGGCCTTTAGGTTAGGCCAACTCTGCTTCGGGGTACGGAGTCAATCAGCCACGTCCGCAACTTTGCTTACTCGAGTCGAGGACGTGTGAAGACTTGTCCTTGACCCTGTACACCTTGTGGGAGTTCTTCTTGGCGTTTGGATCCTTGTTCGGCATTATCCGTAGTTCATTGTCAATTATACCTTCCTGCATTAAAAAAAATGTCTTAGGAACATTTAGGAATACTATCAGTGACAGATTTGAGCTTATAAAGAAGTAAGTATATATATATTATATGGTGGGAATGAGTGAAGATTGACAAGATTGACAAGTATATAAACTGGATTTTGAAAAAAAAAACACGCAATGTCATCGAACGAAACATATATGAAAGAAAAAACGCTTCGCCCACTCCGAAAAAAGAAAAGAAAAGAATTGGTATTGATAGTTAATTAAATAATTGTGCCATTCAATATCACTCATTAAATATTTTGAAACAAAGATAAATTCGTATACACACGACACACCTTTTATACTATATTATTTTAACGTTCTAATTATGCTTTATGACCCTCTCATTAAAAAAAAAAGTCATATTCTTGTGAAGTTTCATCCCGGTCAGGTGCTCACAACGTCAATCTATTCTGAAGTCTCACGACCGAATATAATTTTACGTCTATAGCGATTTATTAAAGGTCCCTTCCTTCCAACCTTTGTTTGGTTGGTGAAAAAAAAAAAAAAAACTTAAATGGGATCATTAAGATAGCGGCGTCTCAAGGAAAAGAGAGTCTGGACGAGAGCCTTCATTAACCAAGGTTTAGTTAGGGAGCGAATTTGCATTCCGCGTGTGTGCAGTAACCATGCAGTTTTAAAGCCCTCAATAAAAACACTTTTTTTTTTTCAATGGTGATCACGAAGCGTTGCTGGTCGCACGCTTGCGTTTTAAGACTTGGAATCTACCAGGCTTGGCTTACTGCGTACCCTTTACAAAGCTGGAGCTTGTTAGTCTGGATTGAAAATATGAGGTATATATATACATATATGCTTGTTGTGGAAGGAACAAAAGGGCCAGTGCCAGAGACAAAGGGACCTCAGGCGACTGTCAGCGCAATGCAATTGGGAGAGTCAATCGCAGCAATCTACAGGGGAAGAATCTCGGCGAATAAGTAGGCTAAAAATGCACTTAAATCTAAAAGAGTCTGCGCTATGACACTGAGCATGGTGATGCGTCACGCTCGTTAATAATAATAATAATAATAATAATAATAATAATAATAATAATAATAATAATAATAATAATAATAACAATGACTTTATTTGACATGAAAATACATATTAGAGGGAAGAAAACAGTATCCGTCATTTAGAACTAACTCGCCGTACTACGTCGCAACCCGATCAACTCAACAACGATTCAATGCATACCCCCAGCATTTTACTTAAAAACAACAAAAGAGCAAAATTTAAACGCAAAAATAAAAACAAACACGCCGACACGACCTTACCGTCAAACGAACAAAAAGTCCGCACAAGGGGAAGTCGAGGAAGCAATGCGAAGAAGGACAAGAGGGGGAAAACAAAAATATACAACTTCGGCGCGTGCGCGCGCTCCATCTCACCTATCGGACCCAAAATCAAACTCGGCAAAAGACGACAAACGGAAGTAAAAATAAAATAAAATAAAAATAAGGGCAATTAGAGCATCCGAGAGAGTGTAGCTCCCGCCACAAGACCGACCGATATCCGCGTCGCATGGATGTGATGATGCCTGCCTCCGAGCCGCATGCCTGCGCTGCCAGTTCTTTCGAACTGGGCCACGGAGAAGGGCGAACTGTGGCTTCGCAGATGGCGACGAGAACCCGTTCGAGGGATCGGGGCAGGGACTTACCACAGTGGTCTGATTGGACTCTCGATTGCGCCGGATCATGAGCGTCGCGCCGTTGCTATCGTCGCAGAAGATTTCTTTCCGAATGCCGGTGGTGCGCATCTGCCCAGGATAGAAGGACACACACACAGAACGCTCGGCATTAATGGCCGCTCTCTCTGTTGCACACTTCTACGCCTTCTAAAAAAGTTAGATACCGCGCAATACTATGCGGAGCACAAGTTCGTCTGCTTCTTGCATAGGGGCTGCGGGATGTCAGAACGCCGAACTCTCATTGGCTGCTTGAAAGAAAAAAAAAAAATAGCGGATAGACCTCAAGGTCTGTAGCATTGAGGTCTACCCACTATCCTTCCAAAGCCAATCAGATCTCGGCGCCGTCTTGACGTCACCGCCACCCCTGCGCAAGAAGCAGACGAGGCTTGCTCTCCGAATACAGTTATTAACGCCATTTTCGAAGCGTCTCGATTTATCTACAGTCGCTGGCTGTTTAAAGCCGCTGTCACACCGCTCATACATGATACAAAGGATAAGTGTGTCCACTGGCAGACGCGATAACAGAATCGTCTACATACGTCTGCTCATACATACGTCCGCTTCAAACATGCCCGCAGCAAGTTTTTTTTTTTTTTTTTGCATGAACATGTGTATTTTGTATTTTGTATGATGTATTCGCAGTGGGACAGCAGCTTGATAAACGCGGGGTGCGGTGAATCTCCAGCACCTATAACTCTTCATCACTCCACATCATCTATATTAATCGCTCCACAGTGAAGCTTTACCGAAAAGGCCTTTGAGCTGTTGGTAAGCACGAGAGAAAATAAGCATTGAATTGAATTGAATCGAAATGAAAAATTGAATTGAACAGCCAATGAGGCCGCAACATTAACCGATAAGAGCGCCGAAGAATGAACTATGGAGCCACGATGATACTAAGCCAAACCCGGCGTTTCTTTGAGTTGTCTTCGATTATGTATCAGTATTGTACGGCACTACTAAAAAAAAAGTCATCGTTTACAATTAATCTTGGTTAAAGAGTATTCAATTAGATTCATAGCTTATTTGAGAGGAAAGGTAATAGGGCGTTACTCGGAAAAAAAAGTAACAGTTACTTTTCTGATTACTTCAAATTTACAAAAACCGACAGGTTTTTCCGCCGGTTTAAAAACGGTATATTTGTACTGTCCAACATTGGATTAGAATCACCTAATTAGAAACTGGTCATCTTCTCGATACATCAGTTGTGGTACACAATCCCCTATCGGAGAGACTGTTTGATTATTTTTGAGTAGGAAACTCGTAGCAACAAGGGGAGACAGAAAGTGGAGGGAAAGATAGTAACGGTAGCAGGTAATTTTAGTAATTCTAAAATTAATCTAATTCCCTTCGTGATTACTTCCTAATAAAAGTAATCGAGTGATTACAAAAATTTCTCCAACAAGTATTTGGTTACCAGTAATTTGATTACTTGTAAGGAGGACCGTACAAGTCTGCTACGGGTACACCTTCCCGGCGCCTACCTCCGTGCCGAAAAGCACCGAGTCACAGTACTGCTGGACTGTGGACGTAAGCGCGATCTCGGATATTCCGCAGGAGAAATCTACCACGCACGTTCAGAACGCTTCCCAGAGTCCAGTGTATACAAAGATGGCGGCGCGCAGAAGGCGGTTTCTGGAATCACCCGTGCCTCGTGTCACAAACGTCTGCATTGCCGACAATAGGTGAGCGGCGTTTGGAAACTTCCGGTTCCTTAGGAAATTTTGTTCAGCTGTTGACAAACAATGACGACGACCTGCAAGCCTGTCAAGCGCGGTTCTGGACACTTCGGTGTGGAGCTCTCAGAACCATGCTTGCACAGGTTTGCGGCTCATTGTTGTCGTTTGTGAGAAGTGAAACAAAATTTCCCAAGGAACCGGAAGTTGCCAAACGCCGCTCACGATAGATGGACGGATGGACGCATGGCGGCTGTTCCCTCTGAACCGGGCGGTGACCAGCGCCATCTAGCGCACGACTTTGAAAATGTCATCCCTGCTCAAGCTGTTGTACTTACCAAGCTATCAACTGAGAAGGCTAACGTGCCTGTGGCTTAGTGCTTTTTTTCTGTACCATAAACATAAAAAAAATCATTCTCGTTTCTTTTTTGTCAGACCACAACTAAGGTCAATCATGCACAATCTACTAAAAACGTTCTAAAAAAAAAGCAACAACATTTGGCTCGAAAACATGACTTGCGCGAAAACAATGAGTATGACGTTTCGCTCGCTCGTTGTCCCTTTAAGGCGGGGTCACACTGCATATATACATCATACAAAAGGACAGTCTGCATACAGACTCAAACGGGAGTCACCGCGAGAGCCGTGCTTCTTCGAGTGCCCCATGGCCACAATGAGTCCAAACTGAGGAAACTTGGGCACGCGGCATTCGAACCCCCACGGATATTGCGGTGGCTCTATCGCTTCTGCACACTGTTCTAATTTGTATGACCTATGAGCAGCGCGACCCCCCGCTTTACGCTCCGTCATTCGCAGGAAAAGCTCTGAAGGTCTCGGTGATTGGTGGCCCTCCTTGCGCTGTGAGAAACGCTAAACGCAGATTAGCATTTCTCACAGCGCAAGGAGGGCCACAGCACAAGGAGGGCCGCACAGCGCAAGGAGGGCCACCAACAGCGCAGCGTGTTTGATGTAGCCGCTGATAGCAAAGCCACACAGACAACGAGCACCGTCACGTGACAATGTACATTTGGCGCCGCTTGACTGGCTCGATGAGATCGTAGCGCCGACTGCGGTCGGACTAAAGAAATGATGACGATGATGACTTAAGTGAAACGACGCACATATCTGCTTTTAGGGAGCGAAAGCTGGCTGCAGATCTATACGGAGCGCAAGTTCGTCTGCTCCTTTTGCGGGGGTTGTGGGGACGTCATAACGCCAAGCTCTGATCGGCTCTGATTGAAGGATAGTAGGTAGACCTCGGCGTTCTTGACGTTGCCAAACCCCTGCGCTAGAAGCAGACGAACTCGCGCTCCGCGTGTCTTTCCGCGCAGCACGAGAAGGAAGCTTAACAATCATGGGGATCTACCGAGCGTGTCAAGCGAATGACGGGTCTTAAAACCTGACAAACGGTTCAGCTAGAAGACCTGGGACAAGGAGTGTGTGATGTAGCATAGGTTCGTTTTGCCTATGCTGCATCAAACCGGTGTCAAAGCATTCTTCTGTTTGGTGTGCCGTCGTTCGGTGACCCACTCCAATCGAAGTGATTGATCGATAAAATTCTAAGCGTGAAAGTAGACGTTCGTGTGGGACTGACGTAATCCTGATTCTTCTTTCGGTAGGCATACTTTGCGCGACCGCTGTATGAAATCATACGATAAGCTACAGGGTCCTTGAAACTAATGGTGATAAATCAACTTGATTCTGCAACTCCGTTATACAGGGGAAGATACCCCTACCATACAAAATATCCCCCCCCCCCCCCGCCCCCTTGAGACAGCTTTCGGAGTACCTTCAGCTGCGGTTGTGGATTGTTATGAAATTTATTTTTTAATGAATAAAACATTTTCGACGTGTTCCGAGAGATAAAAAGAAGTCGCTTCTTACATCTTTACGATATAAAATAAAAAAGAAAAAGCTTCAAGGTTTCCGACTACGAACTCTAGTATGTACAAGATAGGAGCCGCAACGATCAAGTGCGTTTCACAGTTTTGAAAAACACAACTTCGCCGTAATTCTTGGCGCCTCACCAACGAACATGACATAGATGGCTCCTAATGAGCGCGCCGACTGCCTCCAACTTGTTCATGGGTTGCTAACATGCGCTATCTACGACGAAAACAAGAGCAGTTCTGCGTGCATGTATGAAATAAAGTCACGCGCTCTTCACGCTGTAAAGATTGCAGTGACAAGCTCAATTTGATACTATAGACCGGCACGCGGCCCTGACGTCACGCAGCTGCGGTGGCGCTGTTGACGGCACTGCGCAGGCGCAGACGCTTCACTTCGCGCGCATTCGGTTTCTGCGCATGCGCAGTGCCCACACCATGGTGTGGGCAAAGAGGGCTTGTTTGTAAACAGCGTGTCGGTCTATACACCAAATAAAACAGGAAGATATTCTATCTAGGCCGCAATTTGGTGTAGAGTGCTTAGAAAGGAACCCCCTGAAAACCTAAGAATCGCAGTCGACGTTTCGCTAAGATGCCTATTGCTTCTTCAAGGCTTATAGTCACCGAAAACTTCAGAAGCGCAGCGTGTGACGAGTCTTAAGCGTCTGAGAATCACTCGCAGCCATTGAGACTGTTCGACGAACTGAAGTGTGCTGCCAAGTTACAGGGATAGAAGTAAAGCAACAAAAGGACCAAGGCAAGACAAAACATCTTTCAAACTGGCCACTTAGATGTTTTGTCCTGTATTTCTATTTTTGTCGCTCTCCTTTTATTCCTGTAATTAGGTAGCAGCATTAGATCATAAGTACTCCTAATAAGTAATCACGAGGCAAGAATCACTTAGCTTATATACCGTTCTCTGCCAGTGATTACGAGTATGTTGCAAAACGTCCACGATGCACGTCATGAAGGACCTTGAAGAAGACTATTTTACATAAAGTGGACTGTAACAAGGATTCCAGATGGATCATCTTCACGTATCACCCGAGACATCGAATGACGTCTACTTGTCCCTATATAGGTCTCTTGAAAAGTGTCCACAAGACACGCCCAGAAAGTCCTTGAAGAAGCTAATATTTTTCGCAAAGTCGAAGGTCATTGTAAGCCTTCCAAATGGTTCATCTTCAAGTACCATCCGATACATCGAATGACATCGACTTGTCCCTACATAAGTCTCTCGAGGAATGTCTACAAAGCACTCCCTGAGGACCCTGAAGAAGCTAATATCTTACATAAAGTTCTGCTACACTGGGGCTTTCGCCAGGTTCGTCTAGAAGTATACCTTCAGATGCTGAATGACGTGAACTTCCCCCATTTTTGTTTTTGTTCTAATCATTTACAATTTTTTTTCTTCTTTTCAGCCTATCGGACTCACCACTCTGTCGATGGGCTCGCCATCTTTGAAGGTCCGTACCAGGACCCTCGGAGGTAAGAGAGTCGTTTGATGTAGGTGGAGCTCGTAGCCCTCGACGATCTGCACAACCGTGTCCTCGTCGCCGTAGTGGAGGACCTCGGGGTACACCTCCGTCTCGGTCTCGAAAAGGGGCATGTAGTACAGCGGGGTCGTGGTCTCTGGACGAACAACAAGACATGACGTGATTGGAGGGTGAGTAGGGGTGTCACTTGATCGCACTCATCGCACACCTAAACTCACTCAAGCCGCAGCCACACTGCTCGTAGATCATACAAAAGATACGGATATTTCTCTGCAGACATGATGACATAAGTATCCTCGGGTACGCTTCAAGCATGTTCAAAACATGTTTGCTTCACACATGGTTCGAGCATGGCCGCAGACGGTTTCTGTATGACCAACGGGACCGTAATACAAGGAAGAAAAACGTGCCTAGGACAGTGTCTTGCAGACTGTTCTTTGTAGGATGCATTGGCAGTGAGACCGCGGCTCAAAGGCCGACGTACATTTCGCGCTCTCCACTTTTGCCCGCCTCCTCCCTTCATATATCCTCTCCACTTTTTACCCCGCCCCCAACCAACACCTCCTAGAAGAGAAGGCCAGAGCGCTCCGAGTCGTTACGTCACAATGTCGGAGAAGGAAGTCCATCGCGCAACTACGTGAGAAAAATACCTGGGCATCGACGTGAAAAAAAGTTTCTTGTCGAGCGGCGTGGGGTGTTCGTGAGCGTTTATCCGACATTAATATATGTTTTAAAAGCGCAGTATTGTACAATTTATTATATATATAATATAAACATAATATACAACGCGCTACCAAGGTTGAAAGTACCAATTTTTCATATTTATGATTATCCCCGTAACTGCGGGACTACGCGCAATCCCGCAGATCCCCACACTTTTCGAAGGAACCGGTCCGCTGGGACGTTTTCTTCCCTCGTACGGGCTTCGATTCTGGTGAATTTACGTTGTGTGTGAGCTGCTGACTGTCTAAAAAGGAACGCTGAGACTCAGAAGGGAAGGGAACCGAAAGAAATCCAGTAATCGCCGCAGGGAACGCACGCGAGGAAGAGATGGGTCGACGACGTTAAGCCTCCCGCACTGCGGCCGCTGCTCTCGTGTATGTGTGTGTGTGTGTGGTTCTTTTGATCCTTCCCGTCGTTTCTTGGTCGTCACCGCAGTCTCGGGTAGTTTTTTTTGTGTTCGCTTGATACTACAGCATTTACGTGGATTAGCGGAACAAGTCCTGCTACGATTTGAGTGACATGTGTGGCAACTAGCCAACGATGACACTGGTGGATTATCGATAGATTTCTCGACAGAGAGAGACTTAAAGTTCGTGTTCAAATGTTTTCGTCACGGATATTGTGAGACGTATGGATACGATCGACAGGTAAAAACAACTTATTTACGGGCTTTCTTGGTCATGTGGGACGCGAGTAAAGTGCTGCAGTCGGGTTGTTTCTTCTTTTTTTTTTTCGTGATAGAATGGCATCTTGTTCGATCGTTATCGGTGTGCGGTTGCGTCGACATTTGTAAATTTGTGTGGTAATATTCTATTTTTCACTGGAAGGTGAATAACAAGTTTGTGTGATTATACAAAGTGCGTTGTTTGTGCTTATGTGTTTATTTATACTAATGTTATTTTATTGCCTTTACCGCTTTTATACTAGAATCTTAACTGTAATAAGGTAATAGTAATATTGTATACAAAATAAGATATTTTGTTCTAAGGCAGCTCACGCCCATAGGGAGAAGTAAATTAGTTGACTGTAAATAGTAAGTTTAGTATCCCTGCCAGATTGAAAAGTTAATATATTTTCATTAAATGATATGGGACTTAATCAACTCGCGGTCTTGAGTGATTATACGAGCGTCGCAAGCTGATTTGTCGACCCCATAATGTCATTCGATCGAAATTACACTACTTTTGCCATGTGGCCAGGGTATGATGCAAGAATAGTGACTGCACGCAATAACATCGCTTACATGATCGTAAGTGACATTTGTCTAGCCGTGTCCGCGTTGACTACGTCTACCTGATTTTTAACTGTGATCTGTTTTGCTGTGTCCAATCACTGCTTGTCTCGCCATTTTGTCGAATTATTTCTGCGTAAAATATGCATTCCTACAGCAATAATTGCGTGACTCAATGTTTTCTCTTATACGCCTACCTCGTACCATTTCATACCGATTATTTAGCGGTGTAATGTTTTGCCCGTGTAATAAAATATTTTCGAGACCCCTCGCTATGTGCAGCTTTCATTTTAGCTAATAAGACACGCGTATGTGACTAAAAGCGCGTTACGACGGTCGATCCACGCGCGTTGCCTTCGCTTCGACGCGCGCCCCCGATGGCCTTCTTTCGCGACGTCACGAGAAGAGCACTCTGGCCTTGTCTTCTAGGAGGTGTTGCCCCAACCGACACCTCCTGGATTAGGAAGGCCTCAGCGCTCTTTCCGCATGGCCGAAAGAACAGTCCACTGGAGCCGCGCTAGAGCGCGGAAGAGAAGGCGAACTCGAAGTTTGGGTTATGAAGCTGACTTTCTTAGAATGACGAAATATTGTTGCATAAAATCATCGATGAAAAATGCAAGAAGAGGGGAGGTGTATAACGAGGTCTCGAGATAGAAAGGGTTTACTTTTAGGCACGAAGTTGTGAATGATGCGATTACCTCCGTAAGATGGATTACTTATGAAGAATACTAGACAAACATTAATGAAAAAGAATGATTGGAAACGACATTACACATCGCAGCACCATTCAAGTCGCAGACGACTCGAATGTTTTTTTGTTCTTTTTTTTTTACATGGTAAGCTTCAGTTTTTTTTAATGTACAGCTGATGAATGGTTAAATAATTTATCATTCTGGCTAGTTGCGAACCAGCTTAAAATAAATATAATAAAAAATTAAATATCTTGTTTTTAGAGCAAAACACAAGATGCTTAACTATGACATTGAAATAAAGTTTCAAACTCCTACAAACTGGACAAGGTTGACTATTTAAAGCTCCTGGGTGTGCGGATTCATCACGAACACCTCTACTGGACAACTCATGTGTCCAAGTTATCTTTAACACCCTCCAGATCAATCGGCACAATACATAAATTAAAATAATGGTCATCAACATGGCTTACGTGAGAATTATACTTTGCCTTTGTTCATTTTCGCTTAGATTAGTGCTCATTGGTTTGGGGTATGACAACAAAAAACCTTGAAAAGTATTGTGCTCCAGAAAAAAGCGATCCGATTAATTGAGTATCTTGGTTATAAAAATCACACATGTGCTTATATAGAAAAAAAAAAAACAAAAAAAAAACATCGATTGCTTACTATACAGCAGTTAATTATGTTCAACCATACAAAAGTCATCTTCCATTATCTCAAAACTGACACGGAGTCATTTCACGCACAATTACCCTTAAGAGATACTCACTACAACCTAAGACGTGTGGTATGCTTGAGGTCAAATACGTACCAGCTATGGCGAATAAACTTTAACACAGCGAATTTCCCAACTTCTAAACATGCATCCTCGAATTATGGGATTGGCTGAAAGAGTAAAGTCGATACATACATTATAAAAAGAATAAGAAATTATATCTTGGAACATAAATATTATCTTGCATAAAAATGTGCAAACAAACTTTCTTTTTATTTTTGCGTGCTTTGTATTTGTTGTGACGCTCTGAAACTTGTATGGGGCACGGGACCTTGGTCAGGTGCTCTTAAGCACATTATGTCCCTGCCACCCCACTTTAAAAGTCTGGAATTGTATTAGTTCTACGAGCCAAGAGATGATTGAAAATGTTCAAAAGCGTTTTTTTTTTTTCAAATTGTTTACGATCGTTACATTGGTCGTACTGTTTATTATTCTTATGCGAGACTCTTGGCACGATGCAAATGCCCTACTTTGAGTTCCAGACGGCGTGAGCGCGATCTTGTTTTTCTGTATAAATGTATTCATGGATTAATTGATTGCCCAGATCTCACATCTGCTATTAATATTCACGTTCCGAGTCGAGTTTTGCGGGTTTCTCCGACTTTTCATGTTAATCACATCATCCAAACCAGTCCTATGACCCGCATTCAACACTTCTACAATACCCTCAGGGGAGCAGATATTGATGTTTTTAACCAAATTTCGTAGCTTTTAAGACTTTTGTAACTAACCTGTGAACATTTTGCTGTGCATCATTACCAAGGCGTCACACTGTTCATGAGCACAGAAAATAAACGAATGAATGAATGAAATGAAATGAAAATGGCTGATAAAATGAATGCAATGAATGAACACAGTTGACGTAGTATACGTGTGTAATAACTGCATTCTTATCTGAAGCTAGCACAGTGGTCTATTTAAAGACAAAAACTAGTTGTCCCATGTTCCTTTTGGCCTAGAGTTGTAGGTTGTGCAAGAAATATATACAATGATTTTAATTTAATCTGAAGGGGAGTTTATTCCTTTTTGGCAGCTTGATCATACATCTTCAAGATTCGGAGATTTATGTTCCAATAAAGTTTTTGAGCTTACACAGCAACATTAACAGAATAAAAATGTTGTGTCAGTCGCCTCATGCCTGCAACAAAGTATAAAGATTCCTGATTAGCCAGTAATGTGGTCATAAACACTGGGTTATAGATACAAATTGGTGTGGAAAATTTATTTGCTTTGTTTGCTTATATACAAGTCGCAACACATCAACATATCTGTGTCAGGCAGCAATCAGTTCGAATTAGACTCTAAACATATCTTTGATGCAAAGCATAATCATCTCCAACGGCACCTGTGGCATCTACTTTTAGGCAAGTCTGGGCAACAACGCAGCATCATAAATATATATATATATATATTTCTTTTGTGTGTGAATGCAAGGAGTTAAGAGAGCTTCTAGTCGAGAGCTACATGCACCTAAGACCACAAATCAAACTGAAATGATGGTATCTCTCCTCTATGAATGCTGCGAATGAAATCATCCAGCGTATCAGTACGTAGCATTCCTGATACAAGGACAAACATCGTGCATCTCACGTTGACTCGGTGCGTAAGCACGAACATAACAGTTGGAAGACGGCACAAATATGTCTACTGAAATGTACTACATATCCTGGCGCGTGCACATGTGTCCATCTACACAAACGTCGAGAACTCGTTGCTAATGGAAAAATCCACCCTAAAGGCCCTGTCACACTGAGGCAACAGTTGGACAACTCTATCCGGCAACACGAGGAAATCGTGTTGCCGGCGACCCTGTCCCATCGCGGCAACAACAACAGTCGGGCAACATGTTGCTGCCGCCCGGCGACCCAGTTGACCGATTTGTTGTCCGACCACCCTGTGTCACCGCGCTGACGGCGGGGACAACACGACCCACGGGTTAACACTTCGCCATCTTGATTGTTTACCTTCGTTCTTGTGCGGCGCGGCGTCGCTGGAAATCTGACTCTACAAAGTGCTAGTTCGTTCGAAGTGCCGGAAATGACCATGGTACATCAACCACTGACTGTAATTAGAAAACTTAACACGGGGAGTATTTTCCACCCTTTATTTTATAAAAAATATTCTTCATTCGCTGACAAAGCAGATAGCCCTAACCAAGGAAAGTGAGATCGCTGATATGTGTTCGGGATTTACGCCACCGTATGAAGTGTTTCTGCGCTGTTCTTTCTTTTATGCAATTTTTATTTCTACTGCAAAATTGAGTTAGCACCGGCAGTACCCCAAAGCGTATTTTGGAACGTGGTGTTGACCTGAACTGACAGTGCTTGAAAACTGCGACACCGACGTGATCGGCCTTCATAACAGTCGGTGGAATAAATGTTTGTCAACGCTGTCTATTTGCGTACCGCCCGCTATATGTAATCGCTTCATTCCCCAAAACGTCCTGGGTATTTTAGAAACAAATCAGGTGTCTGGTAGTGGCTGTTCCCCAAGTTCCAAGTGTACAATCATTATAAGAGTGGTCGTTTTAATGCTTCGATTTTTTAATCTTCGCTTTCCTGGATTATTTTTATTATACTTTATCAGCGGGTGAGTAGGCATGCCATTTTATTTCACTAGCAGTAATGTGAGCTGGTCGCTCGGCAGTTCTAATTTCAACACCAGTCTGAACGGTCACGACTGCAGCTGTGACCATTTCGACAACCGCTTTCCGTAACTACGCAGTAAAAACATTCATCAAATTATTTTAGCTGCACGCCAGCCTTAACTATTGTTAAATAACGTTTTCCGAGCCTTTATTTGATTAAGACGTTATTGATAGGGAACTAGCTTTGCCATCGAATTCGAAGCTATATATGTTGTCGTGTTGCCGGCCCTAAATTCGCTCAGCCAGCGATCAGGGCAACACACGTTGTCCAACCCAAGTTGCTGCTGTTTTTGTTGCCGAAAGCTGTCATACCGAGGCAACATTTTAATTGTCGTCCATGTTGTGCTGCTGTTGTCGCGATGCGACAAATTTGTTGAACACCACGGGGAGCGAGCAACGAGTTGCCCGACTGTTGGACAACGTGTTGTGTTGCTGTTGCCGTCGTGTTGCCTCAGTGTGACAGGGCCTTAAGAACTGCGTTGAAAGATGTTCTCGAACAAAATGTTCGTACTAATACATTACAAATTTCTTAACACAGGTCGACCTGTGGCGGTGCCGGTCACCGGCCGCCGGTGCCATATGGCCTTCCCTCTCCGCCATTTCAGGATTATAAGCGCTAAAAAACGAGGACGAGTAAAGAAGACACACACACAATAGAGCGCAACTGAGGTTTAATCTGATTTAATTCAAAGAAGAAACATATATGCCTCGTCATCAACCATCCACGTCATGTAAACCTATTGTCTAATGATCTACATATAATCTTTCTAGCTTGAGCTAACAAAGGACTGTAGATACGCCACCTCCGAATCGTACAATGCTATCGATGGGGCACTAATGCACGTGTCGCCGTCGCACTTCCTTATGCAAAACGCCTCCGAAATTTCCCTAGTCATTTTGTTACGATTCCTGCTCAGGATAGCAGTTTCCTGAAGCTTTGGCCCACAATCACGTCGGTTGCAATATCGCAAGGTTGCCCGAGGGCGAAGATCTCACAGCCAGTGCGTGTTCCCTCAGTCTGTCATTGATGCACCTTCCGGTTCGTCCTATGTAAACCCTCCCACACGTTAAAGGTATTCTATACACAACCCCTTCCTTGCATTCCACATATTTAGTTCCAGGCTTCTTCTTACATATACCCACCCTTAAATTTCCCCTTTCTATTCTTGCACACAGTTTACCCAATTTCTGAGGCGCTGAGAGTAGTACCGGTACTCCATGTTTTTTCGCCCACTTTCTTCAGACTATGGCTAAATTTGTGTACATATGGTATCACGGTCGGTCTAACATTCCGCCTGACCTTCTCTCTACTTCTTCCCCCTCCCCGAAGTTTTCGTAACAATCCTTCTGCCACGTGTTTAATAAGCGTAAGAGGGTACTCTCCATCCTTTAGTTTCTTCACCTGTGTACTAAAGCCGTCCACTATTTTGTGTGAGCACGACTTAGTCAGCTAGGCTCCCAAGCACGTGGTGGCAATACCTGTCTCGATAATTTTAGAGTGGTTAGAGTCTTAGGGTAATACCGCTTTCCTTGCCCTGGGGGAGTACACCCAACATACATGGGACGGCAGAAATATTAGTTTCAGGTCCCAAAATTGTAAAATGCAATGTACAGAATCTTCTGTAGTGAAACTCAGACCGGCGGCGCAGTTCTTAAAAACATCCAACATTTTTTTTAAAAATAAACTCTGCTCTTTTACTTCCTTCCTCTGAGTGGAACAGTACCAGGTAGTCGTCTACATACCTAAATATCCGGATGACATTACTATCTAGTTTAGCTTCAATATCTCTGTCGCATTTTGCCAAAAATAAATCACTCAGCACTGGAGCCACGTTCGTCCCAATACGTATACCGTCCTTCTGTATGAAGTATTAAACACGTGGCAGAAGGATTGTTAGCGCTCTACTGTGTGTGTGTCCTCTTTTGCTCGTCCTCGCTTTTAGCGCTTTTAATCCTGAAATGTATCACCAACTAGCCCAAGTGAATACCCTTTTACCTCTCCGCCATCTTTGCATCCCGACTCGCGAGCGCTGAGGCCTTCTCTAGGAAGAGCTTGTTGCTCCAGCACGGTCCCCTTCGCGCTTTGGGAGAGGAGGACGCTCAGATGATTATCTTCCTCGCAGAAAACCGAGACTGTGCGTCGGCCTTCAACAGCTTGAGAGACGCAGGCCCGACGAGTCCCAGGCCTTTTATTGTCGCTCGCGTTAATTAGTGTGTATTCTGGTTCCTGGTGCTTCGGCAATTTGATCGCAATCCCTCTATCAGTCACCGTGAGTTTCAAAAAGGGAGTTCGTGGCTTATTTTGTTCACGCACCTTGCCTCGTGATTCGTTCTTCGGCATCTTTTATCGATAATATCACAATCTAATTGACAATCTAATATAATATATAACAATAATATAAGATGCTGGGGATTCGCCACCTCCTGCGTTTCTTTTTCTGTGACTACGGTGTTACCCTCAAGTGCTAACGTGAAAAATACGCAAAATTGACGTGACGTAAGGATGACATGTTCTTCGAGCGAAGACGTAGTTTAATGTCTCGAAGAAGCTTCTCAAACCACCGATGCAAGATATTCGAAAATTATGAAGAATTACGCTTCCAGAGAGAAATACTTGGACAATATAAGGCAAATAAAGAATGGCATCATCGTTGCTTTTGGTCCATTGGACAAAAAGCCCCAGTCTGGTGCTTAGTTATTGGAGAGTTATAGTATAGATCGTTCCGATAACTCCGATAACGGTACCCGATACTTCGCCACCGCCTTTTGCGCGTGCGTCGTATCGTTACCGGGCATCGTTACCGGAGTATCGGAGGTATCAAAATAATCTACTAGAGCTTTATCATGTCAACTTCATTGTATATCGTCTTTGATTTACTGAACTAAAAGGTTAAAAGCGCGAACTAAACGAGGACAACGAAGACGCAAAGACAACATGACAGGCGCTATAGACCCCTTTCGAAATTACCGTGCCGATTATTAGAAGGTCAGAACCCCTGCACAATGGCGGAGCAACACACATCGTGACACGTGCAAGTCATTCCATAAGATATCGAACGTCAGAGCGCTGTCAGTGCTAGGAGTAGGCGAGCCAATCAAACAGCGTCGAAAGTGCGACGTCACTGCGCTTATCGCCTTTTTCTGTGGGTCTGTTTTTTCTTCTGCTTCAACCAAACGCATAAAGTGTGCCGTGACGTTGCGGCTTTAGTCCGCCATTGTGCAGGGATTCCACAGCTGCCAACAGAGGGCAGTATTTCGAAAGGGGTCTATAGCTCTTGATGCTGAGAGTTAGCGCTTGTCTTGTCGTCTTTGTGTCTTTATGGTCCCCGTTTTGTTCGCGCTTTTGTACGTTTAGTTCAGTATGAACCAACTCGCCCAAACCTCGAGTTTTAATGCTATTGATCTACTGGCTGTCAGGCCCGAATATTACCCGCTACTGTTGTTAAAGGGGCCTTGCAACGATATTGGGTAGGAATGTTTTACAGTGAAGCTGTAATGTGCGAGGTTCTAGAAAAAAAAAAATGCGTCCACGAATGTTAACAAAAAAAAAAAAAAAACTCGTTCAAACGGCGCTTTTTCGTTCCGATTGGTCGTGGCCAGTATAAAAAAATAAAGAGAGGGCGACCACCGTGAGTCAGCCTTCCTTGGCATTATTAGATAGTGAGGTCCTGATCCCATGTTATCATCTACGGTCACCGACTTCTCTCAGCTAAGAGTGCGCTGTGACGAGGCTGAGGGCAGAACGCGCCGATCTAACCTTCTTTTCTTTCGCTTCCGCGATGCTGATAAAGAGACTTCACTCTAAAACAAAAACAAAAAAAGGGTATAACCTTACACCCTTTTGTCCCATATATTTTGCGTACGTTTTGCCTCCCCCCCCCCCCCTCCTCTCTATGTAATTCTCTCATACGGAGGGCCTTTAGGGGTATTTTGAATAAATAAATAATGCAACCTAAAACTTCATATCGACGTACAGCGCACTATAGTCGAACAGACGGCCCCCACTTTTACGAGGGGCTTGATAACGGTGCGATATAACTTAGTAAATAGCTAAAGTGCGTATCAAAGACCACAGAAATAAAACACTGAGGTTTTGCAGTAGGGCCAAGAAAACCCTGATTATCTTTTTTTTTTTGTAGTCAGTAACGCGTACATTAGCTGTTTTAATAAGTTGTACCACACGGCTATCAAGCCTCTTGTGAAAGTTAGTACCGTTAGATCGACGTCAGGGCGCTGTACGTCGAACTGAAGTTTTGGGGTGTCTTATATGGAATAAAAGAGTGTAAGAACTACACTTTTTTTTAGAATGCTGGGCTCAATCGAAAAAAAAAAAAAAACTGTCCTCGAGGTGTGCCTCGAAAAATTGGGTTTAGAAATTTCCCATAAGTGACCATAAGGCAATGATCACTTTAATCACTAAGAATTAAATCGAGACAATTAAACAACGAAGTCGTGTACGTGCCTTCATTGCAATCGTATGTAAATTGTATAGATGTCGTAAAGTTGTCGTAAAATTGTCGTAAAGATAACAGCTTCGCTGGTCCTCCATCTTCACGTGAAGTGGATGGGCTCTACAATTTTTTCTCACTTTACACAAGCTTACAGGTACTAGTTTGACCCAAGAATACCCGAACGCAACGGCACAGACCAAAAAGCGTCTTTGTCGCGGTGAAATTCGAAGGATAAAAGCGAACGTTTTCTTCCATGTCTTTGCTTCGCAAAACTTGACGGACGAAGTTGCCGGGACAGCACCAACAATGCCATCCCCGGGATTTCGTCATCAAGCGTTGCGATCCCCGTTTTGACAATATTAAATGCGGCTCATATACAGTGAACACGAGCACTGCGTGAGCATTCAATAGGTGAGCGGCGTTTGGCAACTTCCGGTTCCTTAGGAAATTTTGTCTCACTGTCGACAAATGACACCAATGAGCTGTATAGCCCGTGCAAGCATAAATCTGAAAAACTCCAGACTATAGTTTTCAGAATCATGCTTAGACAGGCTTGCAGATCACAGTCGTCGTTCGTCAACAGCTAAACAAAATTTCGCAGGAAACCGGAAGTTGCCACACACCGCTCACCCATTTGGGCTCGTGACAATCAATGCCTCGACATGCATTAAGGTTGTGGCTGGGCGGCTTTTCAACAAAGCCACCCCTGCGCGTGGCTTTGTTCAAAATATTGGCGGAATTTACTCGGCTCCTAATTACGTGGCCGCTTGCTCTGGATGCGAGTTGAGGAGGCAAATTCTGTTCGTTTTTCCTAAAAATTTTTTTTCTGCGACTGCCATTGAGAGGAGAAAAAAAAACTATCGCGTGTTTCATAGCTACATTATGAATGTCAAGAAATCATTATAAACAGTTGTTACTAAATGTAAGAAAAGAATAATTACTACACTGCTTTTATGAACAAACAATGCACCTACGCGTGCTCCCAGTAAGGCACTGATATATTAAAGTCGGACGCTTTCTTAACTTTTTTTAGCGGGGATTTTATGACCAATCTTCGTTCCTAATTTACAATTCTTAGCGATGAAGCGGCGAATTGCTTGCTCGTTTTTTGTAACTATTCGCTTTTATTGCGTGCGATGATGTACAAGTTGGACTGATAATAGACAGGCAGCTGAAATCCCGTTTAGCCACTTTATGTTTTATCCCCTAGCCACTGAGCTTAGTTTAATGCAATTCAAAGCCGAAGCCGAAGAACGAAAAAATGCATTTCTAGTTGATTGAAGGAAATTTTTACTAAATGATAAAAGATTTGTTTTCTTTTGTCCTGTGAAGCTCATTGGCTATGAAATTGTTGGAAGAAAAGCAGTTGTTCACGAAAAAAAAAAACACACAAAAAACATGAAAAAAATGGTATACGACCAGAAACTATAGTATTCTTTCCTTTAGGCATCCTATCAGGTTTCCTAGAGATTGACACTTCTAAGATTGCAGGAATTGGTCCTCCTAAGTGCTTCACGAGAACGTAGACGCACTGAAGTTTTTAGAGGGAATGAGGTCATTTTTTTTAGTGTTTTATTCACGCAAGACCAAGTATTCAGAATCAACTTAAAAAAAAAGGTTCTACGCATGCCTCTCGCTACTAAGCTATGCTACAGATGCCGAACAAAACCAACAGAATATTGAACAAAAACAAAGTGGAATCTTGAATAACCATGCGCGGATCAACAAAGCAGGAAGGGGAATCTGGTGCAACGTGTCGCGCGAGACAGTTCTCCATTGACCGCTTGACCTGCCCACCCGCAGTTCACCCGTTATAACAGTCCCTCTATCTACCTTTAGACGCATCTATCTGCTCCTTATCGATTTGCTGATAAGACACAAGCAACGATCACTCGTGCAAGAGCGCCTCGAGCACGGTGCTGGCCCAGATCGGAATCTACTAATCCGTGGTAAGCACGGGCAGCGCATTATGCACCGGCTTGCTTACGAGACGGCGGGGGATGTTTAATGAGACAGCTTTTGAAATGCGGTAGCAATTCTTCAAGTCGTCCCCCCCCCTCCCCCGAAAAATTCCTGTCGTCACATCGAAATGCATACGCACTCGCGAGAGAGTGAGCTAGGTACACGTGTCCTCTGCCTTTTGTAATCGCACTCATACCCTCATGTGTGGGTTGCGGGGGAGTAAGGTACTCGTGCATGCACGTTAATAGCGTCTGTGAGTTTACTCTCCCATAAACTTACTTTATTTATTGATTTTGTAAGGCAGCGGAAGAAGGCACTGTGTGTTTAAGTCATCGCCAATTAAAAAAAAAAACAAAAAAACACTGGATGTTTTTTATTGTACTGCCAGGATTAAGTAGGTAACAATATTTAAAATCCAATAAAAATTTAAAAGTGGACTTCATCACTTATACAAGCTCACTGGCAGTTTAAGAAAGACAAATAGTTTCCTAAACTGTCAGTGAGTTTAAGAAACACTCTGCGTTTAGGAAACGCGCGGCGTTTCCTTAACTGCAGGGATTAAGAGGGTAACAATTTCACGGACATAATAAATGAATAAAAAAAAAAATTCATCTCCTACATACTCACTGACAATTTAAGAGAGGCAGGGCGAGGTGAGTCCCAAACATTTTATTATCCTTTTCATGTCAATGCGACCGCAGCATCAGCCGTTGAAGAAGGCGAAAAACATATCGCGAACCAAGAAACGTGAATATCATGACCCCCACCTGTGTTTCTCAAGCTACCAAAGACTGGATCCGCGTCTATCGATTCGATGTATACACCAAATGCACCGATATTTTTTAAAGCTTAAAAAAAACACACACACACACAAGAAAGAATTAGTAAATTGCATCAGATCGAATGCGTGCGCGAGTAAACCTGTTTGACTAAGGGGTCATAGTTATATAGTTGCATGCCCTTATCGGATTTTCTTTGTCATATGCCATGTTTTACGAGAACACGACCTTTGTCGCCTTGCTACATAAATTGCGGGGAATGTCGGCGGCCGGATCGCCGAGCAGCTCCCAACTTTAGCATGCGTACCACGCAACTTTATGAGAAAGGGCTTGTATGCATGCCTTGCACGTGACGTCATACGGCACCGTACCAGCCACCATATTGCTCCGTACTATTTCTGGTCCCGTACCTTCCGCAGCCTACAGTTTGCACCACCCAATTTGATCTTTTCTCGGTAAGGATTGCCGAGAAAAAATGCGAAGGTGCAATATGCATGCTGCAGAAGGTACGGGCACCGGCGCATGGTCCGGAGCAATGGCGACTGGCGTGACGTCAATGACAGCCATGTATTAAGACTAAGATTCTTTCGTTTATTTTTTTTTTCGTACACTAACCACTACAAACACGCTTTAAAAAAAAATAATGAAAAAAATACGCACGCAGAAAACAGCAGAACATATAAAATATTTCAATGTTTCCAAACTGACCGGAACAGAAAAGTTCAAGCTGTTTATCAATACTAAAATAAGGACCAGATAAGAAATATGAATACGACAAAGGTCATTCAAATATATGCGTAACTGCAAGTATGAAAATAAGCTTAATATTGCAAATCTCAACAAGTCACAAAGATAAGCATGGTAAAAGCAAGTCGCAAATGAAAATGCACCAGCTCCGACTACATCGGTATAAGATAAATTTCCGAGGGTGGAAATGTCGGGTACATAATGTCCTCGCGTTTTCTTAAGCTCATAATTCATGGAGTGTAGCATTACTACCCGTGTGCATTGAAATATAAAATTTAATTTGAGAATTGACTTTCAGTTTGCTAATCGTGTTAGAATGCTGAGATAAATTATTCTAAATATTTACAGACTACCCTTATGAGGAACAATAATCTTCGATGCAGAGTCCGTATCAAGAACTTGAACAGGTATTTGTAGCAGCCTGTTATCAAAGAGCGATTGCAAAAACAGAAATGACGCTTCGATTTACAAACCACTTCCATTTACAAACATCTCAGGTCCGTTTCGATAATATTATTCGTGCGTTTTTAGTTTGATTTTTAGGACTAGCTGCATCCCACTGCATTCATAATTTACAGAAATAAAAAAGTGTATTAAAAACATTTAAAAGTTGGAATGCAAAGGGAAATTAGTACCAAATCCGGAGAAAATCAGAAAAAATACGTTTTTATGATCTAGTATCTCAACCGTGTACAATATATATGAAAAAAAAAAAAAAAAACTGTTCTTCAGGAAAGGCGTTAATTTTTGTCCTACTTGAAAGAGAAGCCAGCTCGGTGACCCACCTCAATGATCAGAACTCTTAAATCTACTATTTCAGAACGGTTCGTTTACCCAACATCCTTTCAAATAACCACAAACCGGTTCCCACCGAAACAGATAGCAACAAAAAAATCACAACAACCAAAAACAACAACAACAACAACAACAACCACGAAAAAACAACAACACGCTTAGACGAAACAACAGTTTCGTGTACGTGCAACCAATTAATACGCTCGATAAACCAATCCCTGTCAATTCCTCTCTGTAGTATATATATATTGACACATCGTTACGATCGGCTAATCTCCCCAAAAGACAATTACAATAAAGTAGTGACGACCTCGCACACTCACGCCCGCGTGTCTACAGTGAAACTCTCACCTCTGTTAGGTGCCGTTCCCGCCAGGACCATGCACGATGCGACGGCGAGTGTCCTCAGTAAAGGCCCCATAATCCCTGTGCGTGGGGCCTTCTCGCTTCTTCGCGTCGCGCTCTCGAGTGCCGACGATCCAACCTAGTTTTCAGGCTTAATGCGAGTCGGTTGCTTGGGGACGCCCCTTCTTGACATCCACTGCGACTCTCAGTGCCCGCTCGGCAACGGAAGGATCTCTTGCAAGTTCCCGGAGACAGGGCGCATCGGGGTGTCCCTCGCGGTCGTTCGCGCGGTCCTTGTGGTTTTCTGCTGGACACGAGATCGGGCGCGCGCTTTTATGCCTTGCTTCTCTAGTTGTTGTGTTGCGTAAAAGAAAGAGAGGCTGTCGTCGCTGCCAAAACATTTCGATAGACGGTTGTTTTATGTGTGTGTGTGTTGTTTTTTTGTTTTTTGAGAGGAGGGGGGGGGGGGGGGGGGCTACGTCTTTTCCGGTGGAAGGGTTCGGTCATCGGGGGTCCCCGGTGAGGTGTCCGCGTCACCACGTCACGAGCAGTAGCTGTTGCGTCACGAGTTCCTTTGGGGCCAGGAAGGTGAATCCTCGGGGCAGGTTCGAAACCCGTTGGTCGTGCGTCGTAAACACGTTATCGGTCATTGATTTCCTCATGTTTCGTTGTAAGCTTTCACTTATTATTCGTTTCAATTCTTTCCAGTCATTTTTAACTCGCAAATTTCGCTTACCCAGTCACCGGGATAGAGTGGCTCATGATTATCGAAGAGCCCGTACGTTTTTTTGTTTGTTTTGTTTTATTGTTTTCAATGACAAACTCCGGAAATAAAGCCAAAAGAATCAACGCCACCCATAGCTGGGAACGATTGTGTGCATATGTAGAGGCTTGGTCAGGTACGCGGCTTAGGCAATCTTATTGGTCTGCTCGTCTGCGCAGTTTGTTATGGCGGCGACCGGGGTTCGATTGTAACACACAGCTTAGCCGCGTAGACACGTGGTTTGCCCACGCTGGGAAGGGGAAACGACTTCAGCAGAAGTGGCAACTTTCAGAGAAGGGATTTCGAACCCGATGGTAAAGCCTATAGTACGGGTCTCCGTCGCTGTCTCATAACGCGTTAAATATTATTGATCGATGAATTTCCTTCCATAGGCGGCGTGGGAAGTCGCCGATTGGCGAGCTTTGAGTGAATGTACGACTTTCTCGTTGTCTCATATTTTCCGCGAATCCCTCGAGTGGGGAAACAGGCAGTGTTCGGTTCATGACAAGAACTGTAAACAAACGCGTGTGTCTTTTCCTCGTGTTGCTCGCGGTTTCGCCACACCGTCGCATGCCGCATTTAAGGCTCTCCTCCGCAAAGCCATATATTTCCTTCCTACCTGCAGGCTTTCTTTATACATGGTCATTGACGGCTTAAGAAGCGGAGGGCGTGACCAGTCAGTCCGGAGCATCTCATTATCGCCCCGCAGTCAATGAGATGACCACAAAGCAAGATTCATGATCATAATAGGCCCCGCCCAGCGTTAAGCTGTCAGTCACTTTATTAGCGACGAGGGTGACCGACGGCGTCGCCGTAGTCGGCTTTCCTGGTTTTCCACGATTAGGCCAAACCACGAGCAAAAGATCATTGTCGGAGACTGTACACTTCGACGGTTGTTAGTTTCGGAATGTGATGGCTCCCATAGCTTTCATGCACCGTGCTTTGTAAGCACACCGTCGAACTTGTCGTCGCAACTGGTGATAAGTGTAGCCAGGGTGGCAACTCATGACGTCACGGCGAGGCGAATCTTGATCGTGACGTCAAAGACGGCAACGTGGTCGTCGTAGGGTCAGAATTACTTGGACCACCTTCTTTGTGGGAGGACTTCACTTTTTACAACGGTCCATTTCTCCGCATGAACTGCGATGGAACTCGAGCAAGCAGCGGCACTTGGAGTCACGCGAGCCCCTTAATCCTTTTGGCTAACCGTTGTCCCGCTTTGTATGCGATAAACGGATCCCCACCTTCCGTGCCAGAGGCCTTATCTTTAAAGTAATCCGGTGTCGGTGAAATTCTTCGGAAGCGTCAGACTCCGTAACAGAACAAACGCGCACATTTAAAAACACAGACACAAACACGCACACACTCGCACACACACACAAATAGAAGAATAAATAATTAAAAAAAAAAACACGCCCCGGAAAGTTAGTTGGTCCGACTTGATACGCCTTTCTTTCCTGCTGCATTTTATCACTTGATGGCCGTTTATTTTTTCTTAGGAGAAGGAAAAAAAAAAATCACTTTCCTCAATCTCAAAGACCTTTCCAATCTTCCGAATTTCCGGTGTAAGGGGCGCGTGAACCGGGCTACGCGTCTGGTCACGTGAATATATGAAGCGTGTCAAAGTGCGATAGCATACATGACCTCTTGATTACGTGATGTGACTTTTATCACGTGGTATATGTCGCTCTCACCTCTTCGCGTTACACCGAAGAAGCCGCAGGCTGTTACTAGACCCGAATGCCGATGAGCTAATCACGTGCTGATTAAGCTAATCCCGATTTGTTCATTTCTTTGAAAGAGCGTGACTAAAATCAGTTGGCTTCGTGACGTATGACTCCATTTTACTTTTTACTTTTATGTCTCTTTTTGATAAAAAAAAATGTACGCCGAACATTTTAACATCCAAGGCATCAGGTGTTATTGAGCACGTAAAATACGCAAACAAGCGAACGAACGAATGAAGAAATTAATTAATTAATTAACGAACGAACGAAGTAGTTCAATAATTAATTAATCCATCCTTTAAAAGTCAGTGGTGTTCAAAGACGGCGTTAGTCGCCACTTTTTCTCGTGGTCAAGTTTTTGTTACGTGTGGCTGCAGTTATGTCCTGGCCTTGATACTCTTTCGAAGATGTTGCAAAAATTCTCATGAGAACATATTCAGTCATAATATTCTAAATATCAATCCACACACACACACATATATATATATATATATATATATATATATATATATATATATATATATATATATATATATTGAATTTTAGGGCAGGTATTCATATCTGTTTCAACATTGTTTTAAACTCCAAAACGTAAAATCTGTATATTTTTTCTCCTAATTTTTTTCAATATATCGCGAAGAAGCATGCCGAGTTTGACTTCATTGGATTCACCAGTTGGCAACCCTGGTTTCCATGCAACTCGTTCAACGAGAGCAGACCGACCGAAATAAACATCACTCGTCGCGTTGCGGTGTCGGTAAAGTCATATCGAAGCTTTAAAATTAGAACTTCAAATTATTGCCATGAGAAAAACGTTTTCGCACAGAGCGCACGGAATGAAGAATGCCGTAGACTGCTTACGCGAAACTTGTAGTCACCGACAACTTAACGGTCGGTCTGCTCTCGTTGAACGAGTTGCATGGAAACCAGGGTTGCCAACTGGTGAATCCGCTGAAGCCAAACTCTGCATTTTCTTCGCTATATATTGAAAAAAATTAAGAGAAAAAATATACAGATTTTACGTTTTGGAGTTTAAAACAATATTGAGACAGATATGGATACCTGCAGGGTGTGACTTAATAGGTTCGCGCTTCTTGCTACGTGATTGGTTCTTTGGAATTCGTAGCGGAAACCGTCGCAACCTCATTGGCTGCGGAACCATATTGAGACGCTTGGAACCCGCACCGCCTCGCGGGGCCCTGCAACGACTTTTAGAGAGCAGCTCTTAGGCGCCCGTTCCCGGCTTGAGCGGCGTCGGCGTCGCCGTCGGCGTAACCGCAAGGTCACGTAACCCTCCAAGGTCACATGACCCCCAAGGTCACGTGACCCCCCAGGCAACGTGACGCCCCAGGTCACGTGACCCCCCCCCCCCGGGGTCACGTGACCCTTCCCCCCCCCCCCCTAAGGTCACGTGACACCCCCCCCCTCCGCGCCTTCCCCCCCTCCTCAAGAGCTGCGCTCTAATTCGGCATTACAGGGAGTTGTAAACGGCTTTCATTTTTAGAGCGCAGCTCTTAGGCGCCCGTTTCCGGCTTGAGCGGCGTCGCCGTCGGCGTAACCACGCGGTGCATTATGGGAAATATCCCATAATGCACCGCGCGAGCCCCCCCCCCCCCCCCCCGGGGTCACGTGACCTCGGGGGGGGGGGGGGGAGGGGGAGGGGGGGGGCTCGCGCGGCCGTCGACATAAACGCTTGGTGGCGTTTATGTCGACGGGTCATTTCTTGTTTCCGTACTTTATAAACTGCAGTCGTTTCTTTTCTGATCTTCAATACTGAACAAAAACTACTTTCATAAATAATTGAAACGGTTCCCGCCACTTATATTTTGTATTTCGACTAAGAAGAAGCTTTTAGAGGCTCTGACCAGTAGTAAGCCCAGGACCAAAGACTTCACATATCGCGCGCTTTCGGCACCGCGGGTCGCCCCCGTAGGGGGAGGAGGTTTCCGCGTCGTCCGGTTAAAATATGACGCACTGATATTTAGTTACTCTCTCCGTGCCCGCTGGCTTGCCCGAACCCCAAGAGATGTGGAAACCACAAAAACGATAGACGCTTAAATATGATTGCAGGGTCTCTTTTAGCTGCCAAGGGGTTGCAGTGACATTCAGAACGCGCCGAGCTCTGATTGGTTCTGCTGATGGAAAAGATAGTGGATAGACCTCACTGCTAGGGATGCCTTGAGGTCTACCCACTATCCTTCCAATTGGAGCCAATCAGAGCTCGGCGTTCTGACGTCGCCGCGACGCCTGCCAAGAAGCAGACGAACTTGCGTTCCGCATAGTCAAATATACTTCCTAATTCAAGGCCAATCGAAATAGGTAATCTAAAAAATAATATTCTTCTTCTTCTTCTTGAAATCCACTTAGGCAGCGAGTAAAGACAGCCATGCAGCAGTAATTCACGAACAAGCCGCTCTTTGAAAAGTCAACTGCTCGCTGCTTTTAATCTCAGCTTTCCCCACAAACCAACCCAACGCTCTACCGAATCGCAATCATATACAGTTATCCTTCTAGAGCTTGGTCGCTGATTGCGTCGATGTTCGTTCGGTTGAAAAAACGCCAAACCACTCCAACTTCGTGTTCGGCCACTATAATCTGCATATCTCTGCCGTTAATTATGCGTGGAGTGGTTTCGTTAAGCTCCCATTATCAGTTGGGTTAAGGTTGTAGGTAAGTCGGAATCGAATGTGGGAGGTGAGTACTGGCGATCGCGGAGCGAGAAGTGATATGCGTGGAGAGTCACCATCAAATACGCCACGTACGTAAAGCTTCTCGGGCCAGCGAGGTAACTGTCGCATAGGCGCCAAGTCGTTCTTAACTTGCGATCAGACAATCTTATTGCTTTATGAGCAGCAGAAAGGTATAAAATAAAAGGGAAGGGGGAGGGATCTCTTAATTCTTCAGGTTAGACTTCCCCCTTTTTATCTCGTGAAACGTACACTAATTGCTAAGAAATCTGAACCGTTTACTTCCCCCGCAACCTAAGGAAAGCGCAATGTTGAAACAACAAACAAAATCATTTAGACTAAAAACTCAAGTCTGTGCTGTTGCCCTGAACATGACGCTTCACCATGCTTTGCCAAAACGCAGACTTCTAATTTAGGTCTAAAGATATCTTCAGCTCCGTCATTCTCCGTAGATTGCAGCGGGTGGCTCTCCCAATAGAGACCCTGTTCAAAAGTTCATCGAGCAACACTGGCGGGTGCCATATTTTGGCGGGGAGGAAAAATCATACTTTTGGTTTCTAGGGTAGGTGGCGCAAGATACCGCCTGGTATAAAGTGTACAGCCGTTAGCATCCATCTATCCACCCATCCATCTATATTTGGGCTTCGCTTTCTGTACGAAGCTCATGATGGAATCCGAGCTCACGCCGTACGCTAACGCAGCACTCGTTTCGAAGAGATTTTGACCCAAGTAGGCACCGAACGCCGAGCCAGCACTCGTGTGCAATGTCGGCGGCTTCGGAGCAACTATTCGCGACTCCAGCGAAACGAACGGCACCTAGCGGAGAAACACTGAACTGACCGGAACAGGTCCTCTCGCGATTTCTGCTCGTCTCTTGTGGCTTCCGTGACTACGTGTTGTCGGTGGTCTGCCCGATAGAACAGTTTTCCCAGCGACTCTGTAGTAACTGTAGTATCAGCTTGCTCCCAGGTTGCTCTGCACGCAACCTACGCAACAGCGTGAACAAGACATTCCGCATTTATCAACGTTCATCAGCACCGTGGAAGGACAGTAAACATTTTTTTCATCGCTTCCTCGAAGAAAGTCGAGCCTTTGAACGACCGCTTACGCCAACGCATCGCCTCAGGTTCGGAACGTGGAGGATAAAAAGCGGGGCAAGCCATTTTGTGTCCCATGCTTGCTCGCTGATACTCCAGCGTTGTGCGTTGAGCTTGCGCATGGCACGGCACGACCTGTATTAGGCCGTCATATTTGCGCCCGATAGCGGTGTCCGCTGTAGGTCACTGGAGACGCGAATACTCAAGTGCTCGTGGACTGGCTACCCACCTGCATAGCGCATGGCTGCAGCAACTCAGAGGCAGCGCGGGGTGCCCATCAGCGCCACAACGCATTGAATAGAGTAGACCCTCGTCGCCATTACATGATCGAGTATGCGGAGAGCAAGTCGTTTGCTTCTTGCGCAGGAGTTGCGGTGACGTCAGAACGACACCGAGCTCTGATTGGCCCTGACTGAAGGATGGTGGGCAGACCTCAAAACAGGCTGCCTCGAGGTCTACCCCCTATTCTTCCATCAGAACCAATCAGAGATCGGCGTTCTGACGTCTCCACAACCCCTGCAAAAGGAGCAGATGAACTGGCGCTCCGCATTTATTTAATAAATATCTGCCCTGATAAGCCTCAAAGAGGTGGCTATACACTTTCTGATATGATATCAACAAATTTTGAGCTTACAGCCGTCTCACGCGTTTCAGAAGTGAATTATAGTGTGAGAATTGACCTTTTCCTGTTCATATCAGTACAAGTGGGGTCATTAGAAAGCAGACGTGTGCATGTTACCCAAAAAAGTAACTAAATACCGTTACTCGCTACTAGCTCAAAAAGTAACTAATTACGTTACTCGTTACCGATTCTCAAAAAGAACGTGTTACGTCACCTCAAAAGTAACGAGTTACTTTTCCTCGTTACTTTGACGTCCCAAATACACAACTGATTTTGTTTCGTGGTCTATCGATTTCTTTTCAGTAGTCGTTGCACTTAAGCAGTAGCTGCCTCCCGAAGTTTTTAACCAGTCATTTTCCCCGCTTCCTTGAGAATACATCTCCGGCGACGCTGAAGAGTCGTTCTACCGACGCGCTCGAGAGAACGGCAGTGTTGTGCTTCACGAAGAGCTGGTGAATCTGGAATTCCCCTCTCTCGCTTGTTCTCTCTGCTTCTAAAGTTCCAAGTTGACAATGGGATGTATACCTTTCCATGTTGGCAACCTCCGGGTTTACATTCGGTCTGTACACGATTTTAGAAAGATTCAGCGAACGTACTTTATTTGGTTTGCTGTGTGAAGGACATTCCCAGCTGTAGAGTTTGACTGTCTTGTTCAGCGCTGAATGTTGCGCGTTGCCAATCAGCCCTTGTCGCAATAGACGCATACTCGGGTTAGAAATAAAACGAGGTTGTTTAAACGGTGTTGCACACGTTACTCCTCAAAAGTAACGAAATACCGTTACTCGGTACTTGGCCTGAAAAAACCAAAAACAAAAAACTAAGTACCCTACTTGTTCTTTTTCTAAAAGGTAACTAAATACGTTACCTATTACGGAAAAAGTAATTAGGTAGAAGTAACTCGTTACTAGTAATGCGTTCCTTACATATCTGTTAGAAAGCGTATATTGAACTTCTTTTGCACCCATTACCTCTTTTAGTGATCCAGGTGTCTTTATTATCCGCTGCGGGTTCAGCCTCACGTTTTGTGAGGGTGCTTGTCGCGTAATCAGTTTTCATAAGCTCTTTAATTATATATGAACTAAACATCTTCCTTGTACAGGTACAAGCCAGGTAGAAGCAACTCCGAATTACTCTCATTATTGAGATAAGCAAACTTGTTAGATTGGTCAGTAAAATTTAAATCCACTATCGAAACAGAACGTTCATCGTATCGCCCATTGTCCGTGTTTATATCTGTAAAAATGACCATTCGATGTGAACTACGATACCTTCAGAACTTACCTAAAACTAGTTGTGCTCTTTGCGGCTTACAGCCCTGCGAGGCATCCGAAATGCTTGCAAACTAAAATGCCCTCCTCCACCCGGATCATCCTTTTTTGTCGGCGGTTCACTGAGCGGCGGCACCATTGCCTTTCCGGTTATTTTCATTCTCTGCGACATTAACTCCAGTATCTGAAAAGGAAAGAAAAGAACAAAGAGGCACTTGGATCAAGCAAACAAACCTGCAAATGCGCATACAAAAAAAAAACAACAAAAAAACTTGGTTGTTTAGGCAATTTTAATCCCAACCCGAAAGACAAGTGCCAACCCACAGATCCCCTAATGGCGGGTTTAAATTCAGGCCAATGTGCCTGCTAGATCTGACGAAGGCCTATTTAGTTGTACGTCCCTTGTAACCGAAATGTGGCTTGCACGTAAAAAAATATCGGTGGACTCCAAGGGTTCGGTTTAACTAGTTCTGAAAAAATGAATGTGTATTATTTAATATTATACCATTAGAGTGTCCTCAAGAAGGTGCTCCGGTGGTGTTTTCTGGCAAGGCAATTAACGGAAGCACACAAGTAAAGCTGTTTTAACGAAATCAATTATAGTTTGTTTGGCAGCCGTGTCTTTGGAGTTTGCACAAGGGAAGAAGTAAATGCTGTCTGGGACTGAATAAAAATAACTCCGTTTGAGTTTGAAATATTGATGTAATTAAAGCGCAATTTCAAAATGGAGGTAGTCAACATGTATATTCTATAGATGTTATAGGTTAGTGTCATTAGAAAAACGAAGAACGAGCATTGCTCGTGAACACGCAAAACGCGTACATATTGCTACCAACATTTTTATACTTTGAAAGCGTTACCGGTTCGGACACGTCATCGGTCGACGCTCCAACCGCTGACAAAGGTCCAACGTACTGTATCACAGATGACAAAGGAACTTAGCGCATTAGTGACAAAGGCCACCGATGACTTTTTTCATACATGGTGCTTGAACAGAAGTCAAATATTACTGGTTGAAGCATCACCAACCTATGATAAAAAAAAAAAAAAAACGTGTTTGTGCACCATTCGTCCTCTAGAAGAATGTGGGAATCGCAGGAAAGTAGCTTTTGTAATGTCAGCTATAGCGCTGACTCTTCTTTTACGCTCTGGTACGAAGTCACTAATATATTCAAAGCACATAAGTCCTCACACGCGACAAGTCTAGAAGATAATGAGCAACCGAGGATACAACTGCCACAAGCTACGCCCCTTTTTGTTCTCAGTTTTTCTACTCATTTTAGCCTTACATCCAGATGCTGTCTGGAGATGTTGTTTCTCTCGCAAGGGCCGTTCTCGATGTTGAACAAGCAGACGTCAAGCAGGGGTCTGCAGGCAGTTTGGCTTGTTGTTGCCGCACGTGATGTGCAGTACCTTCAGAGTTTTGTTCCGGTAGGGGCCTCTCCAGAGTACGGATTGCATGGGAGGCGGCACAGTGGGTGTTGAAGAAAGCCCTGTATAGAAAAAATAACACACCCGGTGGCCTCAGACATTAACTGTTGTCTTAAAGGAACATTGGACACATAATTGCGGCGGAAACACCCAGCAGAGATACAGGATACTGTTGAAGTTATAAATTATAACCCAAATAGATGTTATTTTTTCCCCCTTGAATTGATCGATATGTCTATATACTAGTCGCTATAATAAAGAAGGGTATCGAAGGAGTGTGTATACCTGCCGTCATGTACACAACTCCTTGAGGCTAGCCGGCTCGATAATGTACTTTGTGTATAAATGTAGATGTTGCAAATAAAACTACTTCATTTTATTCGATTCTCGATCTAAAACACGGCTACGTCTAAAGCGCATGTTGTTCTTTTTTCTGTCCCTCGTTTCTTGACTTTGAGTATCAAAATATCTGACCGTTACCAGCTCGTCCGCTTTCTTGCTCTAATGTCTTTACAAAAATATGCCCTCCCTCCGCGTCTACTTTAAAAGCCCAACTATACATTTAAAAAAAAAAATATTTTCTTTTGACCTTCTCTGCAACTCTCGGAGTGTTCATCATTCCTACCTAAGGCGGCGCCTCGGCAAGCCTCAAGGTCGATCGTTTTTACCGAAGAATCAAGTCTTCCATGCGCCAATGAACAAGGCTTTCTATATTCTCACGTCATCTGTCTCAGTGTCTCGTTGTAAAGTTAAATTTTCTGCCAAGATTCCCCTGCACAAGTCGTCGAAAGAATCTCCGAGTGCTGTGCGGAAAATTAGACTGATTGACATTACTATAGTAGAGTAAGATCCGCAATCCTCCCTCATCCTGCTCCTCTTGACGGGCAGCGGCAAGCCGGCGTCCGGAGCCTTGTACCAGTTGTCGAAGGCGTACCGCCCCCGAACGAGCCCTGCACGTACTTGTAGTTGTCGTAGCGGAGCGCCCAGATGTTCCAGATGGGATCGATGCTGGGCAGCACCTCGGAGCGAGGTGACACTGTGTCCTTGACGAGGCTGTCCCACATGTCGACGCCGTCGATGGCACCCAGGTCGCTCACCGAGCCGCCTGATTAGCCCCCGCCATGGATGTCAAGTTCAGAAATCCGCGGGGGATAGCGAAATGGGTCCATCTCGAGTTCCTATCGCAGATTCGCATTTTTGTAGCGGTGGCGTTTCTAACGGTTCGTGTCACGACATCCGTAACACAACATCGGTGCTTTTTTTTCTCAATTTGCTCGGGCCACGTATTGATGAGCACTACATCTTACCGCTTAGATTAAACACACGAAATTCGTGCATTCCTCAGCAGTATAGTGCTTGCGGTAGTCTTTTAATATCAAGACGAGAACAAAAAAAAAAAAAAAAAGGCAATGGTTTGCTCTTAATGACTGTGTCAATCTTTGTGTACAGTGCTTGCAGCAACGGAACATACGCTATACTGATAAAGATGCGGAAAACCCTCGCAGGGTTGATTACTTCAGACTGAAGGGTGGAAGCAAGTACGAAGAAACAAAGCAAAAGCAAATTAAACGTCAGTTGTTTAATATACGGCGACGCCGATTCACGCTTTCGTTGAACACTTTGTTGTAAGGTCTGTCTTCTTCTGGTTTCTTATTGACAAGGCTTTTATATACCTTTTTGGTTTGTACAAAAATAAGAAAACTTGTACAAACAGCTGCCGTTGCAACTTGACGAGTTCCTGTCTCCCTGATTCACTACAGCTAGAACTTAAGACGACACCGTAAACAAAACAAACAAACAAACATAAAACGGTGATGCTGCACCCCATAGCTTGCCCAGTGTCAACGAGATGATAAATGGATCCGTTCCGTCGTCATGAACTGTTAATCGTTTATAGGGTTGACGGCATCAAGAAGCATAAGCGCAAACTTCTACGCAGGAACCTTGGAGAATAAACCGTTTGGTCCACAGGGTTCACCTTGCGAAAGGCAAGCCCCAGACATATCATAGGCGTATTCTGGGGCACCAATTTCCCCTCTAATGGGATGGTGAACGTGAATTTCCCCAAATTCAGAGTCCCAGCTCAAATTATATTTTTGAGACATAACACCATTTTGGTCTCGTCATTTGAGAGTGTGTGCGGAGCGCGGCACATTTAACGAGAAAATGTTTTCTCAATATTTTTCCTGCTTTCTTTTTTTTTTTCTTCTCTCACAGCTAACAGCTTAACAGTAAACACACTAGTGTAGCGGAATGATAATAAGGGCAGGAAGTTGTGTGATAAAGCTCGACGTTCGAAGGTAAAGCGAGAAAAAGGTTCGGATTTCGTATTCGGCCGTTAACCATGGGAAGTTTTAGTAGACCGTTCCAATAACATCGATAACAATGCCCGATAACGATACGGTGCGTACACAAGGGCGCCGGAGGAGTATCAAAAATCGTTATTGGAGTTATCAAAACTATCTACTTAAAGCCCTTTATGTCGCGCATTGAGCGTGTGCGGGAATGTAGGCAGGAGGCATTTTTCAGGAGCTGGGCAATTTCCTTTTCCTTGACGTTCAACAATCCTTTTAACGGCACGGATGACGTCAAATATGTCGTAACTCCCGCTAATCGCGTTTTTGATTTTATCTGCACAAGGTAATCGCCACCTGAGTCCCGGTTCACCCCTCATGAAAGCCTAGCCCACTTAGTTTGAATCTGTTCTATGCAGTTTCTCCGGATCACCCGCGATATACGCTCGCAGACTTGTTTGCAAACAAAAGGGGAGGGAGCGCGCGGGTGCAATCGTGCAGATTGGGACTCGGGATTCTATAGGAGCCAGCGGCAGCTGAGAGGATTGCATCGATCGAGATCTGGGTTTAGCGCTACACCAAACGTGATGGGCATATAGGCTGCGTCACGACAACCGCTGTCTATCTGGTACACGCGCCTCGGGATCACGGGCTATCGGACCATTCCGTGACACGCCGCGTCGTTTCTCTTCTTTGCTCTGGAGCACGTCAAAGAGGGGTCTCTGCAGACTCGAGTTTACCGGCATTGGCCGGTATACTTCACGGCCATTTCAAACCATGCTTTTAACGCGATAGCGTCTAAAAACTCGTGTCGCAAAAAAAAAAAAAAAAAAAATCCGGCGTTGGCGTTGGCGGGATTAAAAATTTCATATTGCAGCGCGTGCAGCAACGTGTGACGTCACACGTGGTTGTGACATCATGACCCTATTGACCCGCGAAATTTTTGGGGAACATTTTCCGCTCAATCTAGCTGATTTTTTTTTTTTTTTTTGCCAAATTTAGCGGGAATGTACCCGCCATATTTAGCGGAAAATTTTCCCACCAAGGTTGGCTGGAAAATTTAAATAAAAACACGTGACGTTACCGACTAGACCACGCACACACGCTTGCACGGCTTGGGAACAACGAGCGCGGGTTTAACGAGAAGGATCTGCCAACGGGGCCCGATAACTCGATCGCTTCCACTCTTAACGAAGCTTAAAGGGATACTGACAGGGTACTAATTCCTGACCGGACCCCGCTAACGTAAAAAAATGAAAAAAAATTGTATTGACCGATTTCTTGCTTATGGCGGGTTCTTTTGTGAATCGTCTGTACATTAACTACCAATATTAAAATAGCGCGAACTGGACAGGGACGACCAAAGGCACACGTCAGAGTCGAAAACCTTCCTTCGAAGGCCAAAAGCGTTGCACATACACGAATGCTTGCATGCGTACTCAAACAGGTACAGGACCACGAAACGTCAAAAGAAACGTTATTGTCAGTCTCAGTTTCTTCCTGTACATGCAACCTCGCGTAAGCATTCTCATCTTTGAAAGGATTAGGCTTGGACGAGGCAAATAAAAAAAGAGATTGTCGTGGTTGGCCCGAGAAGTACTATCACGATCAATATGAGTGCGAACACCGCTCCGCGTGACCCGCGGTACTAGCAGTGCCCCCTGGCGTTTGCTCTTTGATGTATAAGTGCACCTTGCGGTTGAGACATATCATCTCTAGCGATCACCGCACCACTCTGCACTTCCAGGTCGTCTGCTAGCGGAAAACGGTCGGCGAAACCGCATACCTGCTCACCAATGACGAAGCACATTGTTTTGCTAGCGATGTGCGTCAGCAGAAATAACTTGTATAAATACTTCTAGGGTCATCTCATTTATTAGGAAGTTTAAAGGCTGAACTCCATGGGACGAATTATGTGACGAATAACTGGCGAACGCCGCCCGGCGGCTTTTGCTCTGCGCGTGGAATCAACACAGTGGCTGCTACGTCGCGCGCAAAGCGAGCGTGCCGTCGGGCGGCGTTCGCCAATTATTCGTCACATAATTCGTCCCATGGAGTTCAGCCTTTAGTAGGTTATTCCCATCACTCCGATAACAGTACCTCATACTTCGCCGTCGCCTTTAAGCATACATCATATTGTCATCAGGGGGGGGGGGGGGGGGGTATCGAAACAATCTACTAAGACTGCCTATTTTCTCTGCGTGAGTTTGCGAGAGCAAAGGACCACCAATGCGCAGAGGCAAGAAGTTGCGCGCTGCGAGCAGGGGTGAGACCCTTCATCATGAAAAACAGCGCGAAAAAAACGACGATGACGTAGAAGAAAGACACGGGACGTCCTCGACGTTTTTTCGCGCTGCTTTCTATGATGAAGCGTATCACCCACGCTCGCACCGCGCTAAATTCTTGCCTGTGCGCATTGGCGTTCCTTTGCTCTCGCAAAACTTACGTGAAGGACGGCAGTCTTAGTTGATTGTTTTGATACATTCGATAACAATATGATGCATGCTTAAAGGTGTCGGCGAAGTATGGGGTATTGTTATCGGAGTAATGGGAATAATATACTAAAACGTTCTAATCAAAAGTATGACCCTAAAAATATTCACACACGTTATTTCTGCTGGCGCACATTGCTAACAAAAAACAAAAAATGTGCCTCGTTATTGGTGAACAGTTTCGCGGTTTCGCCGGCCGTTCTTCGCTAGCAGACGACCCGGAAGTGCAGAGTGGTGCGGCAATCGCTAGAGACGATATTGACGATATGTCTCGACTGCAAGGTGCACTTATACTTAAAAGACCAATCGCCAGGGAGCAGTGGTAGTACCGCGGGCCACGCGGAGCGGTGTTCGCACTCATATTGATTATGATAGTACATCCGATCAATTTCTTCCAGCTGCTGCCTGTAGTGTACGCTCGGTTCACACCGAACTTGACAGCTAGGTAGGAGCTACTTGATCGTTGGACCATTCGTACATTTTTTCTTTTGCCACGCACGTGATCACGCCAGTGGCGTAACTAGATACGACGGCGCCCATGGCAAAAATTTCGCGCCCCTCATAGCCCATGGAAAATGAAATTTCGAGCCCCTCGCGTAGCCCCGCTGCCGTGTTTTTCCATAGGGCACATGTTGGGTGGACTCGGCGCCCCCTCGCAAGTGGCGCCCGGAGCACTTGTACCCCCTTGCCCCCCCCCCCCCCCCCCCTAGTTACGCCACTGGATCACGCACCCGCCCATACCCTCGCACAGGGAAAGTATTTGGTCGGGTGATGAAAGGGAGGCGGTTGGCATGTAGTCGGCGACAGACAGGTTAAGAATCATGCAGACGTTCTGCCTCGAGCGCCAGCTTTCTGCCTTTGATAACACTTCGGCGCACTCGCAGCCAGAGCCTAATGGCCTCGATGCTTGTACGGCCGTACTGCGCTGGCTGAATTTCTCATCTACCAAGGACACATCAGGCGCCCCGCTTTTAAAACACTGCACTTTTCGCATACGCGCGTTGTTTTTAGTCTACAGGTAACTTACCATCTATATGAATTTTTAAATATTCTCACTGACCAACTGGTATTGCCATTTTTTTTTTAAACCCTTATTCGTATTAAAACAAAAGAAGACTCTCAAATCACCTTTTTGTGATAAGTACATCGCCGACACTCGAAACCATGAAGTTCATGAAGTTCTGTACTGCTATATATATATAGACCCTTTTTTGTGTTACGTTTTTTTAATATGGGAAGATATTTTTCAGATGGTTGTCACTGCAAATAGTATGCCCCCCCCCCCCCCCCCCCCCCCCCTCTTCCCCGGACGACTTCGAATGGATTTACGCCCCTGATATCATATTTTCTGCCCATTTCTAGTATTGAGAGTGTGCCTTCGATGACCCAGGACTTTGATTATCTTTGCTGGTTGTGTCTAAACCATAGAGAACGGCACGTGACCACGGAGAAGAGAGTGAGCGCGACTCAAACCGGTCAGTTCTCGATCGGCGGTTTTCGGGCGGGAAGAAAACGAATTTTGTGCCGCAAATTGTGTTCTGGCTAGTTGGGCTCTCATACGTCATGTACAAATAAAAGCCTTGGCGAGCGTAAATACTCTGTCAATGTCCCTTCAAGGTCACGTTCCGTCTGCTTCCTTCTCCCAAGCCTTCCTTTCTCCCGAAAACTTTTCTTACTCTCTAACTGACTATTGTTTTGAATCTGTCTAATCTACAGGGCGAGAGGGCATGCCAGTTCCACTGCTACATTAAACGGAGCAAGGAGAACCTAATTTTTGACCACATCGTGGATTTCCAACGTACGAACTCGTTTCTTAGTCGCTCGTCAATGTGATAAAAAAAGAAAGAAAAAAAATAAGCTTTTATAGGTCGGTCACGTGACGTCAATTTTTCCGTTAAATTTAGCAGAGAAACTGATTTTGTGTTTAGGTCACGTGACAATACGCCATGTGACGTCAATTTTCCTGCTAAATTTAGCGGGGAAATTCGCGGTCACGCTTTTTGAGGCTTCACTTCACCTGAAAACGTCGCCTTTAACGTTTGACGTTAAAATGGACGTTAGCCTTGACATACATTCAGTTTGCCTATCCTCCCGAGAAAAGTCTGCAGCTCAGTGACGCTATTAAACGAGCTACGGGAAAACGCTTCTCTCGACGTCACAATAAAGTCACTCAATGTGTAACAGAGTTCAGACACATTAATTTTTTTTTTTTTTTTATCGCCTTGCTAACGTACGGAATGACGCCGCAGGGCACAGTCCAGCCTGTCGAGACTGCGTCAATTAACTTTCAGCTTCTGGCACAATCGGCCCTAATTAGTTACCTCTTATTTATTAGTATTTTTCAATGGCGGTTTTATTTATGTAATTATGCATCAAAATTGTTCGCGTTTTCTTCAATCAGCTAGTATATTGAGCTCGTCACTTCTTGCATAAAAAAAAAAAAAAAATGACGTATTTTCTTATGCCTCCAGCCAATTAATCGAAGCTCGTCGTGAAAGGAAAATTACTGACCAGGTCTGTTTTGGTGGCGGTAACCTAGGAATTCCAGGGACGTAAATTCACTCGCCGATCTTTATGACGAGTTTCCGCATCGCACTTTTCCACTCCGTGAATGCGTCCATGGGAAGCACTCAATCGGCCATGCTTGTATACACGCATTCATCAGACGGGTGAAGCGTTGTCGAAGTTGTACTGACTACCAGCTCTGAAGCACGTGGGACAAATTTTGTGCTCTATCATCGTCGTTAGTTGAAAGAGTCACTTAAGCCCTTGTGTTTTAACCAGCTTTTTTCTTTTATAATCATTTGACAACGCGAGAAAAAAAAATTTTGAACACGCCGAACCAGTAACCAAACTCGCTTCGAATGCGCGCATGGCTTGATGACCAAGCCTCTTGGACGTGTTCTGTGCCCTCGAATGCCTGGTTATCGGGCAAGAATCGACGCCGTAGATGTGCTAATCCTTCGGGAACGCGTTTACGAGTGTCGGCGCGCTTTGAGTTAACCCCGAAGCTGTTTGTTCCTGGCGCCGTAAACGACGTTCGAATAAGATTATACATCCGAAGTTTTTTTCTTCACCATGGTTCTATAAATGTATTAATTCCACAAAAACAGCATACCTTGAAATATAGAGCACCTTAGTATATAAATATAACGTACCCTGAAAAATGCAGCACCTTATTAGAAAGTAACAGGAGAGCGAAGGTTGTCAGCGTGTTATCCTATAGTTTTGAATCTGTCTAATCTACAGGGCGAGAGGGCATGCCAGTTCCACCGCTACATTAAACGGAGCAAGGAGAACCTACTTTTCGGCCACATCGTGGATTTTCAACGTACAAACTCGTTTCTTAGTCGCTCGTGGGTGCGACCAGAATAAAAAAAAAAAAACAAAAAAAAAACGCCGTTTTAGAGACGCACCTTCCCGCGCCTTACAACCATTGCGAAATGTTCTCCAAGGATTAAGGCATCCACGGCGTTGATTCTCGATTACAATTCAAGCGAGCGCACAACACGCGTCAAACATGATCGGCTCTCGCATCTCGTGCACTCTCGAAGCAAGTTGCGCGTGGCTGCGGTGCCGAAAGAAATGCCTTCTGCGGTGCCGAAAGGAATGCTGGGAACAGGCTGTATTGAACCGGCCGTAGCAGACGACGGAGGAAACGCAGGCGAGCGACGGAGGTCAGGCGAGGCACTTGCTAGCTAGAGGGCTTTGTGGGTACCTTTTCTCTTTCTCTCTTTCTACTGTCTCGCGATAGATTTTACGGGGGCAAGGAGAAGCTTACACGATGTTCCAGTAACTCATTACGCGCTTGTGGATTTTGCGTAAGGTCTATTGAGGTCTTCCGGCGACCCCATTCGCGGAGCAGGTTGCAGGCGGGAATGCACAATCCCTAAACTTCTTCATCGAGATGAGCGCCTTCACTCGACAAGAAAGACACGCACGCACGCACGCACGCCACAGGATTGGAAAGTGGGAAGGGTAATTCCTATCTTTAAGAAAGGGGACCGGTGCTCACCACTTAACTACCGTCCCATTTCACTAACTTGCGTATCATCCAAAATTATGGAACATATTATTCACTCCCGTGTTGCGCGTTTCCTTGAAACTAATGATTTGATTCATCCATCGCAACATCGATTCAGAAAAGGATTTTCAGCTTGCCACACTTGCCCATGACCTGCATATAAATCTTGATAACAAGATCCAAACCGACGTCATTTTCTTATATTTTGCTAAAGCTTTTGACAAGGTTCCTCATCAACGCCAAATGCTTAAACCTTCTCAACTTAACTAAGACCCGCAGATACTAACATGGATTGCTAATTTCCTGCAGGATCGCAAACAATTCGTAAACGTCAATAACCATTCACCTAATAACGCATCCGTAACCTCCGGCGTCCCCTAGGGAACCGTTTTTGGTCCCCAACTTTTCCATATTTACATTAATGACCTTCCCCCTTCCGTTTCCTGCAACATCCGCTTATTTGCCGACGATTGTGTTGTGTATCGTAATGTTACTAATCTAAGTGACCAGGTATCAATTCAAAATGATCTTAATAGTGTTCAAACCTGGTTCGATTTGTGGCAAACTGTCATTAAACATTAGTAAGTGTACATTAGTTTCCTTTCATCGGCGCTCTAACCCACTAACCTACAACTATTCTATCAATGAGACCATAATTACATCGGCACTAAGTTATAAATACCTAGGTGTGGACTTCTCAAGTAACCTATCTTGGTTACTACATGTTAACCCTGTCATCTCTGAGTCTAACCGATCACTTGGACAACTAAAACGTCACTTCAAATTCGCACCATTAAACGTAAGACCTGCCGTCTATGAAACACTAATCCGCTTTAAGCTAGAGCACGCTGCCGCTATATGGGACCCATTCCGAAATTACCCCAGTCATCAATTAGAGGCAATTCAAAATCGTGGAGTCAGGTTAATTTTTTCTATAGCTATTCATAGGAAATAAGTGCCACCGGCCTAAAGGAACGTGCTCAACTAGGTAACCTGTCACTTCGGCGAAAATATATTACACTAACACTCTTTCACAAATTCTATTACAATTTCTAACCAAATTCAACGTACATCATGCCATCTGCACGAACCCCTTATCGTACCGGTCATCCACTTAAAATTATCCGCACCAAAACTAAAACAGTGACCTCGTCTGCTTCATTTTTCCCACGGCAGCGAAAGAATGGCATGGCCTTCCCCACCGCATCGTTTCCATATCTGATCCTCTTCATTTCTAAGAAAAATTGAGCGAATCCATGCTCACAGCTGCCTCATAGTTGAAAAAAGCGAAGGCAAAGAAGACGAAAGTGCTTTCACAGTGTTTTGTTCTTGATTGATTTTCCCCACCCCAGCCCGTTTCGATCTGGATGAGCATCGTACCGGGGTGCGGTCGTGTACCACTACTGCGTGGTGCACGTTAAAGACCCCAGGCTAGCGGTTGTACTGCACAGGTTAAATTTCTCATCTACAGCGAGTGACTCGTCGCAACTTTGAAATGGCTGACCAACTACACGCTGTCTAGATATCCACACAACCTCAATTATTATTATTGTGGAATGATTTCAGTTTAACCATGTACACTTTCTTGTGTCATTTTAATTTTATTGTTCCTGTTTTCTTTACTAATTGTACAAACGCGAGTGTTAAAACTGTCTGTAATACCCTCCCTGAGGGGGTCTCGAAGGTCAATTGAAATAAATAAACAAATAAATATACCATGGTCCACGCATGCCTCCCGAGGCGCCGCCGTTGTCGGTCGTGAACACCTGAGGCCCTAATCTGGACACTTGGCGAAAAAGTCGGCGAGAAGTCGGGCGACTGTTATTGGCCGTCGCCAAGGTCAAGTGCGGCGTCGGCCAATCACGGCTGTCGGATTTCTCGCCAACTTTTTCGCCAAGTGTCCAGATCAGGGCCCCAGAACGGTGTTTATGGCGGCGTCGCTCCGAACGCAGGCATTTGGTATATAGCTCTCCCAGCAAATCGTCCAGAGCCGAGAGCACGGTCGGCGGACCAGAAACAGATCGTATATAAGGTACCCCCGAGAAACGAGGACGTTTAGGGATCTCGGCGTGGACTTTCCAATAGACTGGCACGTCTTTAGATACCCGGACGTCGAGGGGACAGATACGGCTTCGTCCACGGTGCTCCCGTCCATGGTGCTCCTGGGGCTCCAGGCCATCTGGCTAGCCCGCTCGGCCATGGTAGAATGCCACACCGATGCCAGGCCGACGTGGGACTATTTCACCTCCCGGTTGAGATGGATTCTATCCATCGCGGCCGGGGGCATGGACCAGGTATGCCAGGAGTGGAGAGCAATTGAGGAAAGGCTGGAGGCTCGGCGACTCTGACATCAACGCATTCGACTCGGCGAGGGCCGGAGCCGCGCCCACTGCTGCTAGCGACCGTCACACCATCTAGGGGATGACGCGCCGGCGGCCACATCCAAGACCATCACCCCTTTCCGGCACACACATTGCAACCAGCACCCCCTCCACTTCTCCCCTTTCCGTTCCAACCGCTAACCGATTTGCCGAACTCTGATGCTCATACCCTGTAAAATATTGTAAATAAACCGTTTGAAAAAAAAAAAAAAAGGGGGGGAGGAGGAAGTGGCCGAGTGGGCTAACGCGTCTCAGCTCGGAGCGTGGAGCGAAAGCTTGTGCTGGGAACCTCCTGCCAGGGCGCGTTTGCACGAAGCCGGTTAACTTTAACCGCGGTTAACAGTCAATCACCCTTCCCTACTAGGTACCTAAAAGTACCTAGCCAAGTTTGACGAGGGCTGTATGAGCGATAGCTCCGTCTTTTATTATGGGGTGGTAGCTGGTGTCACCAATTGGCTGTAGCGAATATAAGTGGCTTCCGTGGAAAGGTCCCCAAAAGGGGGGGACCCAAAAATGCGCGCTACCGTGTTTTCGCGACGCAGCGCGGCATACCTTTGAGCTCAAGAAACAATTTTTATTGCTCGTGGTACAGATAATCGGTAAGGTAAAACTAAATTAACCCTTGTTTGGAAAATTTCGAAATATTTGGCTGTCTGAAGTGAAGACAAGCCTCGTTGAAATTTCCTTCCAAGTTCGAAAGAGGACGACGAAGTTCAGTCCTAGAAACAATGACAAAGAAGTGAGCAGTGAAAGGCGGGCGTTACACCGGCAGCATGGTTGGCCAGCATGTAAGAACTGTATGTAACACCGTCATAAATTGAAAAACCTGTAATTCGGCTCCAGGGAAAATTGACCTTTTAGTAAATTACCCTAACATCGAGGAGAACACTGGAAGTGTAATTCAACGATCGGCGCGCGCTGGCCTTCCACTTATATAAAATATTCGAAGTAAATAATCATAATAAATCTTTGACGTACGCGCGTGCACGGCAAAATTTTTTGTAGGCTTTTTGCTTTAGAATGCTGACTACTGCAGACGCCAGCACGCGCAGCGCGTGTAACTACACTCGTAGCATGCACCTCGGTGCTTGAGAAATTTAGCAAAAGGTCTATGGGGACGCTGTCTGCTTTTGTGTGCTATCAGTACCCGACCGACTGAGTCAAGGCAATCCACGTTTCAAAGACGTTGCCATGCCGACAACTATCGCGTTCATTTAGGCTTAGGAATTGCCAGAATCGAAAGACTATCTAAAAAATGCGGCGAGGTCATTGCTCATGCTTTGCGTTTTAAGTAAGGTAAGGCAAATCGAAAGCCTCCTGCACCATTCATTGCTGACACACGTGCCCAATATTGCAGCTACAACGACGTATTAGTTCCAAAGCGAACGGCGCTCACTCACCGGGGCACCGCCATGTTTCCCCGCCGTCCTTACTCTGCCGGTCACATGACCTAAAATTCCCCCTCGTAGGGAAATCCGGTTAACCGCGGTTAGTTAACCAGCTTCGAGCAAACGGGCCCTGGGTTCGATTCCCCACCGCCCCCGCCCGTTTCGATCTGGATGAGTTTAGTACCGGCACGCGTTCGTGTTATCACTACTGCGTGATGCACGCTAAAAATCCCAGGTTAGCGGTTGTACTGCACTAGCTAAATTTCTCACCTACAACTAAGAGACCGATTACCCGTCGTGGCGTATCTCCATCAAGGCTGTATAAACATACAAAGCAAACCAGTTTTTTTTTTTTTTTTTCACGAGGACGTTTAAAGACTTTAAGACCCGGCCGGCAAGACATTACGCTCAGCAACGCCGGAAAAAGAACTGCCGTGCACACGTGCCGACGCTGCTCTCACCGTCTGCTCACCACCTGGTCGTCTTGGTCGGCTACGCTCAAATAGCGGCCAGGCTCTTCATATCGACCGCAAAAATCGGTATCTTAACCTATCGCGCTTTGATTTTGTGCAGCGTTGCCCACAGGTGGTGCATATTTTCTATAAAATTTGTAAAGATCCAATTTACCCCAGGAAAAACGAAAAAAAAGAAAAAGGCTTAACTCCTATAAAAACGTTGTGAAGCCACCGGTCTTCAAACAATAGGGCGCCCTATGGTTTGAAGACCGTGGCTTCGCTGCGTTTTCATAAGAATTAAAGGGTAACTGCAAAAAAAAAGTGTTTTTTTAAACAGCCTAATTGGGACAAGCATGTCACAAAACAAATGTTCCGCGAAAAAAAAATAATTTTTTTGAGCAATATTTACGCCACAGGACGTAATTTAGTCGGAGTCAGAACATCTCCACATTTGAAACTCCCGCTCTTTCGACCCCCGCGGAGGAGAAGTACGCCCCGCCCCTCACTCTCCTGACGCATTGTCTCGACTTCCGGTAAGATCTGGCAACAACGCACGTTAAACCAGAAGCTGCGCTGGCTGCGCGGTCTGCGAGCTCATAGCGAAGACGTGACCGGAGAAGTGCCCCTGTGATGTTCGCGGAAGACGGAAAGTATCATTCGTAATCGTCGTGTGGGCGTTGAAAGCGAAGGGAGTCACAGGGTCCACGAGTGCGCAACCACAAGCCAAGGTCACGACAGCGCTGCGTTGACTTCGGCGATCTCGTTCTGTTTGGTGCAACACGGCGATGCGACAAAGAACTGAAACGTTCGTGGTGTGCGTGGTGCGGTGCTTCGAAGTAGACACCCACGCTAACACGGAGCGCAAATTGGTTATTGTGGTGTTGATGTTTAACGGGTTCAGTCACGTCGTCGTCAGCTGATCCAGTCAAACTGGTCCGGGAGGACGCAGAGAGCCTTTTTAAAAGTAAATCTTCCTTCGTTCCGTTTCAAAATGTAGAAGATTCACGACGCATACCGTGAGTAAAAAGCTGCGGGCGTTTTCAACAAAATTACGTCGTTTTAATTGAACAATGAACTCCGAATTGTTCTAAATCTGCCGTTTTTATGCTTCGTGTTGTTGGACTGAGTTTGCGCAGCGACGTGTTGCGCTCATCGTGCGGTGTGAATAAATTTGGGCAAGATTTCGTACCTGCCCACAGATGCATGAACTGAGACCATTTTTTACGTAGTGAACACAGTGCTTTTTTTATTTTGTGTGTCTAGTCGCGGACGTTCGATGCACCCAGTGCGAATCTCGACGGCCTCCGGAGCGATATGACGAGAACGTAACTGGACACGTTTGTCGCTACGCGAACGCTTCACTGCCTCCAGCCAAATAGCATTCCTTTCGGGGCGACATGGCTGCTGGAAGGCTCGCTGTCGGGATCACTCATCTGACATCTCTGAAAAGTCGGCATTTGCACGCGCAAGCAAGCAAGCAAAAAAAAAAAAAAAAGCACGCTAAGCAAGCAAAGAGGAAAACAAAAGAACCGCGCTATGAAAGCCAAAACCCCGCGTCGCTTCCTATCACTAACACCTGCGACAGCTGCTAAACACACACTACTTCACTTCAAGAAGTCTCACTCAAGCACCTGGGTCAGCACGAAACACTGATCACTTCGGCGAGACGATTAGTCGAGCGGGAGCTGAGACTTCGGTGGCCATGAAAGAATGGCGAAGCTTTTGTTTGTTATGGTATGAATCCAAACGGAAGTGCCCGTTTTGTAAATCTTTTGTAAAGAATAGTAACTTTCCTCATATGGGTTATTCTTTAAACGTAAAAATATGCCGCTCAAAAGGAAATTGCAACATATAACAAAGGTTTAACAACCAAAATCTAAGCTGTCAATCAAACTCTTAGCCAATGAGAAGTATAGCAGCCGATTGAGATTGAGACGTCACGAAATCCCAACTTCGTGACGCGCGATTTAAAACAGACGAAATAGCAGCAAACTAAAATCGGTCTCACGCGATAAATATTGCTGTGAAAATTTTTTTTTTCGCGGAAAAATTGTTTTCTGACATGCTTGTCCCAATTAGGCTGTTAAAAAAAAAAAAAACTTTTTTTCTTTGCAGTTACCCTTGAAGCTTTTTATTTTTTGTAGCGTGAGCTACACTGGCCGCGGTTGAGCAGTTTCGCGTGGCTCGCATAATGAGCCGTGCTTCATGCTGCGCATGCGCGAGGAGCAGTGACGTCACACGGCGCACAGCTGGCGCGCCGGAGCCGCCACCGCCGTGCCCGCCTCGCCGGTCTGCGCATTCCAGAGGAGTGACGTCATAACCACGGTAGACGCACTGGCGCCGCCGCGTGCCCAGCTGTGCGCCTCCGTTGCGCAGTAGCCAAGTCTGACGCTGCACCGGAGCCGCTTGATAGCGCCTCTCATTTTGTGCGCATAAGCTCACGCTACGTATATCCTGGCATAGCCGAGCTAAGTCACCGCAATTTTTTTACTTTTTCCCCAGCTAAGTTTCATGTTTGCAAATTTTATAGAAAAAATGCACAACCTGTGGCCAACGCTGCACAAAATCGTAGTACGATAGGTTAAGAAACCGAGTTTTGCGGTCGATTTAAAGAGCCTGGCCGCTATTTGAGACACCCGGTAGTTTGCCTCCTCCGTGTCTGTGATCTGTTTCGCCTGCTCGCCTATTTCCGTTACACTTCGCTCCATATACGGAGAATACGGACGCCATCTCATACCCGTTATAACCTTCTTGCCAAACAAAATCCTTTTCTTTGTTGTTGTTGTCGTAATTGCAAAAATAAACTACGCACCGCCGAACACTCAGTCTCCGCCTAAATGTAGCGCTAGCGGTCCGAACCAAATGCCAAAGTTTCGGAACGAACTGCAGTCACGAATACAAGACGGGCGTACCTCCGTGCAAGGCTCCAACTTTTCCCAGTTCATTCATTTCCCGAACCGCGCTCTCATGAAACCACGTTCCATCAGCCAACAAAGTGCGTCGTCCGCTCGCTGTACCTACCGAGAGATGGCACCCCAAATTGCATTAATCGCTCACTCGGTCGTCTGCGAACACGAACACAATTGACTTGGACAAGTTTGTGGGTGTCGCTTTTACAAAAAGAGAACTACGCCTTGAATTGTCAGAAGGGAAAATCAATTACCTAAGTGCACATTCAGTGAAAGTTTGAGCTTCCTGTGTGCAGGCGCCAATTTTTACGATTCATTTCACAACGTAAAAAACAAAACAAGACAGAAAAACACCATGGACACCCTATACATATTTCTCAAGAGGAATAAAAAGCGCCAAGGGGTTGTACAAGTCACTGGGAGAAACTCTAAAACTATGTTTTGTTTTGTTTAGTCTTACAGTAGCCGCCGGCTACTCGCCGAGTCTAACCAAAACCAGATTAACGCTAAAACAAATACACGCTGTGAACTTTGCCTGACCCCCTACCTTGAAGATGACGTGTCCATCGTTTGTAACAAACAGGTCATGACCAAGGAGACTGCGTCCCTAGAGCTTCCACATGTTCCTTCGGACAACGCCTTTCGACACGCGCCCCGGCCAACACCGCAGAGAACTGGAAGACAAGGCCTCCGCGTATTCCTATTTTGACGTTGTCACCGGTGGACCCACACAGTCACCTAGGTCGCGTCCATGTCGCCGCAATCACGTCTTATGTAAGTTCGTCTGCTTCTTTTGTAGGGGTTAGGGGGACGTCGGAATGCCGAGCTCTGATTGGCCCTGAATGAAGGATAGTGGGTAGACCTCAAGGCAGCTTGCATTGTGGTCTACCCACTATCCTTCCAATTTAAGCCAATCAGAGCTCGGCGTCGTTCTGACGTCCCCGCGACCCCTGCGAAAGAGGCGGACGACTTGCTCTCCGCATAGCAGGCGACGAAGGGGACTCCCACGTGTCTGCCACTTTGCGGGGTAAGTATACGCCAGTCATGCACCGGCGGGGTTGCCTCTTGGGGCGTGTCGGGAGCCACCAGCAATGACGTAACGCGCCGGCCTTGTCCTTTAGCCACTATTGCCTCCGGTACGGACGAAAGAAGGGGCGCGAAGAGTCGCAGTTTTTCTCAGGCCGTCAGGTGATCGGAAGAATCCCTTTGCGAGAGGCATCCGCCATCTCGTTACGGAAAACTGACGCCGGGAGGAGTACGCGTGATTTAGGATGTAAACAAGACGGTAACAATTAGCCGTGAGGCATACCTGCGCATTCGTGGCTTGATTTCGTAAGGCTTCATTTGTCAGACCCAAGTGCCCGATTCTCATGGTGCGATTTTGCTTGCGGTTTTGCAGTTGCAGCGCCGCTTGTGTGGCAAAAAGAAAAAAGTGAAAAAAGAAACACATTGTAGATGCTCGGTGTCGAAACAGCGAAATCGCAAGCAAAATCGCACCATGTGGTTCAGGCCTTAAAGCCCGATTCACTCGGTGTTAAAGCCTGATTCACGTGATGCGATTTTGCTTGCGATTTCGCAGCTGTGACGTCGGACACCACAGCCTCTACCATGCTCTTTTTGCCTTACGAGAGACGCAGCAACTGCGAAATCGCAAGTAAAATCGCACCACGTGAATGAGGCTAAGGCGGAAATGTGGGCGAAAAACCATGCGGAAATCGCAAATTGTTTAAAGAATAAAAACATAGTTCCAGTACTTTTTTTTGTGTTTCTTCAGAAACGGACCCCTGGCTGGTATTTATCGCACAAACATTCCAAATATTCATCAAAAATAACATTGGGTGTGTGGTTCAGATAAGGACAGACATAGGGGTGTCATGACTCTTTTTTGTTTTCAATTATATATTTATATGCGGTAGCAAAACATGTTTACACAACGGAACATACATTACTTTTGCAAGATGTATACTTCCTTGTTTTCTTGAGAAAAAAAAAATCACGCTATGAGAGAAGGTGCAAACAGCCATTTTTCCGATTGCGAGTTAACGGAACTTTGAGCGCCCCAAGAATAAGAAATAAAACTTTCTACACCGTTAATAATTTATGTGTAATGCACGCAAACTGGTCTACTAGAGGTAATTACCTAATTTTGATTTGAGTTCCTTACTTTTGAGAAAAATAAAAGACAAACTTGACTTCTTGAGCAACACTTAAGGCATTTTGTTTGTTAATTTTTAGGGTGATTTAAACTTGTGTTTTTGAGCTAAGACCTTTCGTGCAAAGAATTTCATGCTTTGAGTGCTTTTAATAAAATATTTAGCGTTCTACTGTTGTAAGAGTTGTTTTTGTTTACATGAAGCCTGGAATTTGTCTGTAAACGAAGAAAGCCAAAATTATGCAATTTTTTTGCGGCAATTAAAAAAAGTAATCTTCGTCGATATCTTTTTTAAACTTCCTTTGATGGACCTTTGACAACCGGTAATTTCAGGTCTGCGAAAGCATGTTGCATTATTTTGTTTTAAATTAGACTAATAAACGTTTAGCCAAGTTACGGTTCCCTTTCCCCCAAAATTGGTTTTAAATTTTATCCTACCGACCTTTAAAGACAATGTTACGTTCACAACTAAAAACAAAATGTATGCTGTTGATCGTACTTAAAGGACACATGCAAAGAAAAAAAATATTTTTTTAAACAGCTTAGATGGAAAAAGGATATTATAAAACAATTTTACAACGAAGAAAAAAAATTTTTAGAGCTATATTTACGGCGCTATACGAATTTGTAGTTGGCGCCCGCCGGAGCTGCCGCTGGTCACGTGGTAGGCCCGCGCGCCACCGCCCTGCGTCGCCGGCGCCGTAAAGCCACGCCGCCGCCGCACGCTGAGCGTTGTGCGAACGCCGCTTCAACGCGTTTCTCCACGCCGCCGTCGCCGCCGCCGCACAAGTTCGTCTGGTTCGGGGCGCCGCCGCCGTCATCTGACCGGCGCACAGGTCTATCACGTCTGCTTGCGCTTTTTCAGAAGTTTCCTTTGGGCTCTAAAAGTTACTTATTAATGTTATCTTTTTGTTATACTTGAAACAAAGATGAATAAGTTGCTTTTAGAGGCAATAGGAAGCTTCCGAAAGAGCGCGAGCACCACGTGACAAATATGGGCCCGTCACGTGATAAATAAGGGCCACTTTTCCGCGGCGCCCGCGGGCGCCAACTACAAATTCGTATAGCGCCGTAAATATAGCTCTAAAAAAATTTTTTTTTCGTTGTAAAATCGTTTTATGATATCCTTTTTCCATCTAAGCTGTTTAAAAAAAAATGTTTTTTTCTTTGCATGTGGCCTTTAAGGCGGCGGTCAAACGGCCCCAACTATAATACCGGTGGCAGCGCTGCTAACGCTCCTGTTTGCTGTGCAAATGTCGCGTCTGTGCGCGTGTTACGTATTTCGTTCTTTTTGCAAATAAATAGCCAATTCATCATCACTCTTTTAGTGCAAAATATTATACGCATTTTTCAAAACTTAACGCACAATAAGAAAACAAAAAGTGCAAGTTTTGATTTTTTCAAAGACATACCTCTATGCATTCCAAGTTTCTAGACTTGCAATGCATCCAAGACGCGTTCTTATTTTTTTATTGAATAGAACAAAGACTCGTCTAGTTCCGTGCATACGTGTTTTTGTTAATTAGCACGCTCACATTTTTCAATATTTATTCAAAAAGAGCCTTCTTTACGTGATTTTGAAGTCTCGTAACTGAGTTTCACATCATAACGCAGCAACGACATTTATGGGCATGCTTGTGGTAAACATAGGAACTCAGAATACAAAATATTAGAAGTGCAACGCCAGCCGTTTTCTTGTAAACACAACTTGATTATGGTAAAATTTCTAAGAATTCCCTTAACGCGTTCTTGGTTTTCTCAGACAGCGTTTTGGCATCTGACCTAATTTTGTTTTTAAATTGTATGCTAGAGGAACTGAGCTGGTTCACTAGAAGCGTGATTTTTTCGTATTCATATTCAGATTTGTTTAAAATATGTTTAAATCATGGGACTATTTTGAAGCTCTACTCTGTACGCATGAAACCGGTTTCAAAGAAGAGGGCAGCTATTTAAGCAACGATTCTTTATTTAGTGCTTTTCTCGTTCTAATTAAAATCATTTTCTATGATTATAATTTTTTAAAGCATACTAATTGTCCTAAATAATAAAAATAACCTATGTTGTAGCAGACGACGCGCACTTGCGCCATCTTTTGAAAGGTGGCTGAAATTCGAGGTTGAGAAGTTCAGGAAAAGTGGCGCTGAGGGGATTCTGTCCCTGATGCAGAGGATTCTTTTCTCAAATATTTCCTCGCGCTACTTCCTCGTTCTTGCAATGAGTAAATAATCTTGCAAGAAAAAGAAGAAAAAAACAAGGGTCACGAGCAAGTTCTCGAAAACACCTAGTGCCTATAAATAAGCTATTCAATGCTCCCTGCCATGTTCCGACACCACGAAAGGTGTGAATATTGAACTCCATATGATGGTGTCAACAAAGGGGAATTTCTTTTCCTTTACTCCAAGATTTTTACCCGACATTTTTCTTTTTAAGGTTCCAGCTTTCCAACCGCTCTCGTTCTGTTTTGTTCGCCATCGTGCAGGAATTTTAGATTTTCAGTTTTAACGTTACTCTACTTGTAGAAAACTTACGGAGAGTGTTATGTGTAAACCGCAGTGACTGGTCCTCATGGTAAGGCAACAAACAGCCAGTCATCGTGGTTCAAATCTGAGGCTCAGGAAAAGGGTCTAATAAACCCCCTCTCCATGCAGTGCCCTATCAAAAGCGTTGCACATGTGCGAAACCCTCACTACTGTCGTCTTTCTTTGGATTAATTTTTATTTCATTTTTTCAAATAAGAACAATGTCAGACGATCAACTTTCATGGTGTTAGTTTAATAATGCAACGACTCCAGGCTTCCACTTTGCGTTTACACCAACCACGACTCTTGTCCTTTGCAACTAATTATAAGCAGCCAGGTCAGACTTGCTAGAAACAGCGTCTCCGCTGAGACTTTGGGAAAGAAAGCAATGCCAAAACCAGCGCTCGAGTTGAGCGGGACTCAAGCCGCGTCTCAAGACAGTCGTCCGCCCAACCCTTTGCAGTGCTTTCTTTCACTCAGTCTCAGCTGAGACGCTGTTCTAGCAAGCCGGTCCAGGATCACAACTCGTAAAGTTTCCTCGCGCTTCTCTTTTGTTTTTCTGAGTCCCCGCAATGAGTATTGCGAAATAAAATCAGGCGAGATGCTCAGTGCTGCCCTGCCATGTTCTTCCATGATCGGGCTAGAGAGCGGTTTCCTTGTGGCCTTCACTCTCGCCGAGGAGCAATGGAACCTCTTTAGCCGCGTAGGGGTGCGACCACACAACCATGCCCAACGCCGCCTGAGCCATCCTGAACAACTGTTCCCCGACCAATGCGATTGAAAATGTGTGCTATTATACTTGCTTGAAATAACTGTACTGAGCCGATTGAAGTACGTTTCGGCTTACAATAATTGAATTCTTGTCTATACAAACTTGTTTCTTAAGGAGACGAAGAGAAAGACGTGTTCCGCATAAGTCCCTGAAGGCAGCTGGCCTCACGACCTGTAGGTCCAAGTACTCTAGAAACTTATCCAACTCAACCCCCGAGCAAAGAGGACAACACGGTGAGGAGGACGTGCCTCTCAGAAGGAATTAAAGCACTGTAGGAGCGGTAGGGTTACAGCGACCCCTCCAAGCTGCCGTTGCAGGGAGCAACTATATATAGTCCCGGTGCAATGGCCGTAAGAGAGCATCCCTGTTCACTCTAGCCTAGGTTGCCTACATGTCTGTCTGTTTCAGGGTGAAGACATCCATTGTTGCTCTGAATGTGCCAGCGCGTGACGCTCTCGCGCACTCGGTGCGTGACTTGGGCGGTAAAATGGCGTCTATGCACTAGCCAAAGCTACGGGCTCGAGCTGAGTGACACCGGATTGCGCGCACTTCAAAATGCATAAAAAAACGATTGGGCGGAAAAATGGCCGAGTTGTCACCACTTCTTGTGGTCTTCGGTTCAGGCACGTAGCCAGGATTTTGTTTCGGGGGGGGGGGCCGCCCATGACAAAATGCTGTATGAGGGGGAGGGGGGAGAGGAGGTCTCAGCAAAATGGAAGATTTCGGGGAAAGGCCGGGCCCCATGCCCCTCCCCCCCCCCCCCCCCCCCCTTGGCTACGTGCCTGCTTCGTTTCGTTGTCGTTTGAAAAGAGAAGACGGTCTACGGTGTTTTTCCATTTGAACGTGAACGTGCAGACGGCTATAGGAACTTGAAGACACACTGAACTTTGGATGGTCCAGACCGCTTGGCGGTTCTCCCGTGAACGTGTTATAAAAATAAAAATAAATATTACGACAGCAAGTGTGCGTGAGTTAATAATAATAATAATGATCCTTATTTCCAGACCTACATGTGTCTGAGGGGCTGCGGCAAAAGAATACAAAAGAAAATTCCGCACAGACACTTTTGATTGCTTACGTGTGGAAATATGAAAGCATTGCAGTTTTTTTTTTTGTGAAAAGTTTTCGATTTATTTTTTCGACATGCGTTATTTTTGCTGATTCGGTGTGTGACGCGCGGGAAACAGCGCGCTCATGTTATACACTCATGACGTGCGCCACCTTCTCCCCATTGGCTGCACCGTCACGTGCCCAATGGTGCACGCACTTGGACACACCTTTAGTCAGCCAGATGGTTAGGACGTGACGTGTGCAATGACGCACGCACTAGGCACACCTTAGTCAGCCAGGACCTTGGAGCCGCCGTGGAGTCGGGGAAGCGTGCCCGTCTCGCACCCCGGAGGCCCGGATTCGATTCCCATCTAGACCGAAATGTACTAAAGTTTCTTTCGAAAGTCATTCATTTACTTTGTTTATAGGAACCTTCGTGAAAATTGTGACGTCACTCTGAGCATTTCTAACGTGTTTTTACTCTTTGCGCCGTCGGCCATTTTTGGTACCATCGCTTAGTCATGCCGCCACCGCCGCCGCCGCCGCATTTTCGCGTGGTGGGGCAAATACTTTTCTCGCATTAAAAGTCTTCTGACCAGGCCATCAGCCCCTTTTTACAGCATTCAACGGTGTACAGGACCAGTGTCAGTATAAAAATCAATTATGCATAAAATAATAAAATTAACATCAGCTAAACATCGTAGTTATCATAATTAATATCAACGTCATCAAACGTTTCAAATGGAAATCATTCCCATCGACATCATTGAGATCACATTAATTAACATGCAATGTCAGCGTTACTGTAAAATTCTTCATATCTGTTGCAATCCAACAGAACATATATATAGATAAAGATACATGTAAGACGTTGGAATATTTTTTTTTCAACATCAAATTATATATAGACCTAATTAATAATGCAAACAATATCAAAAGCACCATAAAATGCACTTTGAAATCTGCTACCCACTCGCCTAACAAAATTTAAGCCACTTGGGCTACAAAATACAATTTTACTCTTTTCTTGAACATGCAGAGTCTTTGACCTCGGCGTACTATTTCAACAATATTATGGTGGTTATTTATAAGGTCAGATAATTGGTATTCAAGTTTAATCAAACTACCATCAAAATGATGAGTTATATAATGCGCCCTTCTGAACGCCCGTCTTGAAAAAAAAAAAAAAAGTCTGCTATTGCTTGTTTTATTATAGATCAAAATACAGTCAAAGACTATAAGATACACAAGCACAAACACGCATACTAAAAGCGCAAGGCCATAGTGCATGGTTTGCGCTTGATTGCTTTGACCGGTGACAACAAACGCACTATAGGATGCTGAGCTCCGTGACATAGTGTTTTTTGGTTCTGCTTGATTGGCCTCATTGACCTGTTATGTCGGCTGCGCTCTGACTTACAGCGAAAATGAATTTAAACGTTTTTATCATGCAAAAGATCTTTCATTAACAAAATGCTGACAAGGCATGTCTTGTATATGTTCTTTAACGTTTGATAACATTCTTCACTCATTGATTGACTATGTTTTTAATTCTTGAATAGTTAAAACGATAGCTACTGGCTTGTGAGCCTCTAACGTAATCGCTTTGCCAACCCTGCAGCGCGGAACAAAGCCAGTATCAAAGAACAATTTTTGCCCAGCTAGGCACTCTCGATCGGGTCGATGAGCTAGCTGGGCTCCGCTTCTGTGCGAATAGACCCTTCCCGAAAGTCAGTCTACCCACCCTGGGCAGAGCCAAACCCGACGCTATAATGGCGGCACTACAGAGCTTCTCCACACCAGCAAATGCGAACGTCTTCGAGAGCATAGAGCAGAAAGGGGAAAAGGTGTTGGTCCTTTTACGACACCTTCGACTAACAAAATCGAGGGTGCTTGATTTAGCCGAGCATGATCTCCTATCGCCGCCATTAGAGCGGCAATATTGGAGCTCTTGGGACTTCCACAAGGTGACTCTGACTTTTGAAAAGGGTCTATTGGGCACTGCTACCACCACTGGCACGTTTGCTGGCATTTGTGTCAGCGGGAGCACGCGCTGAGCGCTGAATGTGCACGGGCGAGCAGCAGAAAGGAGGAAATTAAGAGCAGAGGAGGAACATCACTGCCACGAGCTTGTTTTCTGGCCACACTAGAGAGTGGGAGCCAGAGTTGCGCGTTTGATTCCACATGCCGCGTGCCGCCCTCGCCGCTACTCGCCGAGATCCGATCACGTGAGGAGCCGTATCAAGTGTCGTGCAGCAAAGTAGACGTTGCACGCGCCCCGGCGTATAAGGAGTATTCACTGGGCGCCATATTTGTGGGTGATGTCTAGAGCGCATGCTCTGAACGAGCCCACAATAATAGGTTGCTAAGACCGGCAATCTTGAGGGTGCGGAATGCGCGTTACAAAAGAACTGTGGAAGCTCGCCATCAGCACGCGCTCAGCAGTCGTGCACACAGCTATGGCCGCCAGTGAATACTTCCTATAGACCTTTCCAATGTTTACAAAATCACAGTCCAGCGTGCGATCTTCACAGCCCAGCACGTGCGTGTTCGTCGCTTTCGGAAAGCGAGCAAAGCACGTGCCATACGCACGAACGCTCAAAATGGCACCGGCCACAAGCTCGTTTTTGGAAAGGTCTATACGTTCCCAGGCTTTTGAGCCCGCCGCGCGCCTCGAACGCGCGGCGCTGCTATTCGCCGAATTCAGTCACGTGAGGAGCTGGATCCACATGCCATGCGTGAACGCGCAACTCTGGCTCCCGTAGGGAGCCTATACAGGAACTCAAGGCCACACGGATGAGTGCCGCCATCTAGTGATTGAACTAATGGCTTGTTCAAGATGGCCGCCGTGGGACCGCCGCCTTAAGATGTCTCTGTTATATTGTCACGAATGACAAGCGATGAGGCGACGAAAACGGAAGTAAACTAACGCGTCTAATGGGGCGAACTTGTGCCCAAAACAAAAAATTGCAGTGGTTTAGCTCGGCTATGCCAGGATATACGTAGCGTGAGCTTAGGTTCAGCTGGTTATTCTTAGCTTTCCTGGTTGTCTAGGATTAGTTTGATTATCATGCTTACTGCTGCTTCAATGACACACACACGGTATACGCATTATGTGACTACTTCGGGATCCCATGAGTTAAACTTCTCCGCTCTTCTGCGCCGCTGAGCAGCAATTTCGCTCTCCTTCTCCATGGCTATACCACACTGGCAAACGCCCCGCTATATGTATACCCCCACTGATAGCTCTGCGCATGCGCACAACATGAGAGGCGCTATCAAGCGGCTCCGGTGCAGCGTCAGACTTGGCTACTGCGCAACGGAGGCGCACAGCTGGGCACACGCCGGCGCCAGTGCGTCTGCCGCGGCTATGACGTCACTCCTCTGGAATGCGCAGACCGCCGAGGCGCGCGCGGCGGCGGCGGAGCGCGCGGCGGCGGCGGCTCCGGCGCGCCAGTTGTGCAGCCGCCTCGGTGGCTCCAAGGCGAGAGCGCTGGCCTACGGATTCCCATGTGGCGGATTCGAATCCCGGCCACGGTGTAAGATAATACTCTTCAGGTGAGGACAGCGCGCTCCTCGCGCAGTGCAGATAAAGTTCGCTTTTCACTCTGTCTCACTATGGTTTCAAGCGGCGCCGGCAGATGACTCGTCGACCCGTGGGCACGGCAAAGAAGGCTCGTGCCGCCTCATGCTCCACACGCGCAGAGCTCCAGCGAGGTTGTCGCTCGTGCAGAAAGACCACGCTGTACCGGGGTGTCATATGGCAACGAGATAATGTTTTTCGCTCTCACACAGTTTCGCCGTTTGGCCGCCGGCGACAATGTCAGCCGCGGGCACGGTGGCCACGGAATAATGCAGCCTTCCGGATGCCCGTCGAATGAACACTATCTGATTCCTCGCGCCTCGCATTCAGCCCCGCCGTGTCCTCAACTAAAGAGTGTATCTTACACCGTGATCCCGGCCGAGGTGCCCGCAATCTGACAGAGGCTTATTGCGGAGGAGGCGCCGTGTGACCGAGCTTTCGGTTGCACGTCAAAAGATCCCCAGGTGGTCCAAATTAATCTCCGGTCCTCCGCTGGGGCGTGCCAGATGCCCGTCGTTGGTTTGGCACGTAAAACCCCCAAATTTGACTTTTTTTTGCGCCAGCTGTGCGCCGTGTGACGTCACTGCCCCTCGCGCATGCGCAGCACGGCTCTCCAGGAGCCACGCGAAACTGCTCAACCTCGGCCAGTGTAGCTCACGCTACAAAAGGGAACAGAAGATAACGATAGAGCGTCGCGGGCGTCGATGGCGGCGTAACAACAGGATCGAACGCTGGGGCGAGACTGACTCCGGCTTGCCACGCGGTGCCCCTTTTGTACACGCGTGGCCTTCTGGAACATTCGGCGTAGAAGGTACGGTGTGCAGAACCTTCTAACCTCGAATCAGCAAGGCGGCTCTCGAATTTACCAGAACATCACATTACAGAGTCAACAAAAACGTGTAGACGCGGCCAGTAATCGAACCCTAGCCTTCTGCGTGGAAGGCAAGAGCGATAACCGTTAGTAGAGCCGTTTATTGAGAGAGTTTGGCCATACATTGGTTTGAATAGGCGAGCATCTCGGGCCAACCACAGGCCGCGAAACAGCCCCTAGCGGTGGTCGCGTGCTCTAAATTTGTGCCACGACTATACTTCGTTTCACCTTATGTGCGAGCGAAGGCAAAACTGGAAGCGCGAGCACGGAAGTTCCATGCGTTCAGGCTTTGCTCGAGCGCGCGAGCTGGGGAGAAATGCAAAAAGCGCTGGTCTCGCGCTTCTAGCTTTGGCTTCGCTCGCAGGTAAAGTGAAACGAAGTATAATTTGAGCCGTGCCGAGCGGAACTCCGCGTCTCAAGACGCTCGCGCACCCCACCCTTTGCACTGCTTTCTTTCAGCCTGTCTCAGGACGCTGTTCTAGCAGTGCAGACAAAGGCATGGGCACGAGCGCGTGGCTTTGGAAAGTGCCTCCTATGCACGAGGTCTCGTACAAACAATAGCGTTTCGCTGAGCTAGGCTCACGCGCCTGTGCCTTTGTCTTCACTGTCGACATTTGTGAGATGGAGTAGAGGTCTCCTGATTGGTCGACGCTGTGTCACAAATTTAGTTTACGCTCTAGGCGTGGGGGGAATATTCGGCGCTGGCGGCGGCCTTTGCTCCGCCTATTGTCCAAACTCTCTTAATATACGGCTCTGACCGTTAGGCCACGGCCGCGCTGCCTACTTGGTCAGTTGCGCGCGCGGCAATATCTCTGCATTCAGACGCACAATATAATGCCTCTATACTACAAAAAAAAACAAAAAAAACATCGGAGTCCCTTGCTGCGTTATGTTAGGTCATACTGACTTAAAATACTTATTCTATTATGTTTTTTTTTCCTTCAAACTTATTCATCGTACGCTCTCAAACAATACTTCCTTATAAAATTTCAACCTGCAGGGGAAGTGAAAAAAAAAAACGAAGTTGACTTACTTTTGACAATAGATATAGGTTCAAACTGCATAAACATTATAAAGCGTTAATAAAACCTCAGTTGAATAAGCACTATACGCGTATATCATATATCACTAAAACAAATATGCTAGGATATCATACTTCGAACATACACCTCGAAAGAACGTGTGTTTTCTTTTGCCCTTTAAAAAATTACGTCGTCTACACGTTGAATGAATTAAGGAAAGATCGACTAACTGGCACGACGGAATAACAGGTTTTCGCTAAAGACTACAAAACAATATATTACATTAAAATAATATTCTAATTAATCACTCTATGGCCTTTGGCCGCAGTCACCTTTCCCGATGTACACCCTCAAAGAAATCCATACCATACCATTAATATAAAGTATATCGGATTGCATTCACAAAAACGAAGAAGAAAATAAAAAAGAGTTATAGTGCATGTCCAGGCTAAACAAACATCAGGTGATAAATTAGCGTACAGCGGAGTAATCATTTAACGCGTCCCATCCGCCATTTGTTTCCAGACCCTTTCACCCCCCACCCAGTTCTCCGTTCTTGCGCCGGCACGGTTGATCGGAATCAAAATGTTTTTTTTTTTCCTCGTCCCCCTTTGAGGGGTTGAAAGTTCGGATTACGAGAGCATCCGACACGCGTGAGGTGTGATCTTACACAATCACTTCCCGACCTCGTGGGTGCTTGTGCACCTCGGGATTAATACGCTTGTTTGCCGCCCGACAGCCATTGAGCCACCTGACCTTGGGCTCCGCAGAGGCTACTCAACCGCGGAAGCCGGGCAGCTACGTCTCACACAAACCCAACTAAACAAGACAACGAAAAAAAAAAAAAACAGTTGGCACATGAAAAAGATACTTATCTAATGCGCACGCACATACACTTGCACAAACACAACCGTGCCTGTACCAAACGCGCGTACGGGCTATAAATTTCCGAGTAAAAAAGAAAAAATATATATAAACGTCTTTTCGTGTGATCTCTATTGATCTCTATTAATGACGAGTTTGAAAAGTGAGGTATGCAGTCCCGTGACTGACGCCCGTGACGTCAGAGTGACATTGTTGGGCAACCGGCTCGTAGTATATCCCGGTGGTTTCGGTCTCGTTGGAGGGCGCCTTGTTCCACCAGACACAGTATACAGCAACCTCTCTGACGTCACTCCACTCCATGTCACGTCATCACCCGTACGTCATGTGACGTACGAGCGATAAACTTCTGAATAAAAAAAAAATATAAACGTCTTCTCATGTGATCTCTATTAGTGACGAGTGCATTTTTTTTTGTACAAAATTTTTGAACAATCACTCTACTTCTCTACGTTTCCCGGTGTCTGGAAAATAGGAAAGGTGGTTCCACTTCACAAATCAAGTGATAAACATAGTCCTCATGACTACCGGCCTATCTCCCTTACTTGTACACCCTGCAAAATTATGGAGCCTGTCATTTACTCGCACCTTGTTAACTTTATAGATTATAATTCTTTTTTCACTCCTTCTCAGCACGGCTTTCGTAAACTTCTTTCGTGCGAAACTGAACTGCTGTCTTTTACTAGCGACCTACTTTCTATTCTAGATCGCGGATCTCAGATTGACTGCGTTTTTCTTGATTTTTGCAAAGCATTTGACAGTTTCTTACAAGCATCTACTCCTCAAACTCAGTAAACTTAACATTGACCCAACCGTTTTATCCTGGATTAGAGACTTTCTAACAAATCGATCTCAATTTGCCTTCACTAATCAAGATAGTTCTCACCTCAGTTCCGTCACCTTAGGTGTCCCACGGGGGTCCGTCTTAGGTCCTCTATTATTTCTAATCTACATAAATGACTTACCTCAGAATCTGTCTTCCTTTGTTAGTCCGTTTGCGGACGACTGTGTCATCTATCGCGAAATAACTAATAACTCGGATGTTCAACTTCTTCAGACTGACTTAGACACTGTTTTGGACTGGTGCAACATGTGGTGTATGTCTCTTAACATTAACAAATGCAAAGCGATGCGTGTATCTCGACGTAACTCATCACCACTTTCATACACCCTTGGTACCTCCCCCTTGGAAATCGTAGCTTCCTGCAAATACCTTGGAGTTAATATTACAGATAGAATGTCATGGAACGTTCAAATTGATAATTTCACTGCTAACGCTAACTCCATGCTCGGTTACTTAAACCGTAATTACACTTTAGCACCAATGTCACTGAAATTAATTTTATTCAAAACCCTGGTGCGCTCTAAATTGGAACACGCTGCAGCAATCTGGAATCCCTGCCGCACCACACTCGTATCTAAAGCCCGGTTCACACAGTTGCGTTTGACTGCGTTTGACTGCGTTGCGGCAGCGAGACACCAGGACATCCCTGCTGCTTATATCGCGTGCCAAGAAGATTCCTTGAATTGGATTCCACGCTTCATACGAAGCACAGATGTGCCGGTGACTCGCTTTCGGTTCTCGCCGCAACGCAGTCAAACGCACTCAAACGCAAGTGTCTGAACCGGCCTTTACATTGAAGCCATTCAGAACCGTGGCGCGCGGTTTATCTTTTGTGATTATCACCGTTCAGCCGGTGTGTCATCATAAAATCTAAATTATCTTTGCCCCTTCTTTCTCTGCGCCGTAAAGTATCTCGTCTGTCGCTTTGTCATAAAATTTACTACTCTATCCCTACTCTAAAATAAAAACTTATGCCCCCTCCCCCGCACATCTCCTTTCGCCTTGATCATCAGAATAAAGTTGGAATTTCCCAGTGTCGCACCTCCGCCTACCTCGACTCTTTTATTCCCAGGTCGTCATCGGAGTGGAACCACCTTCCCGCATCTTTAGTATCTATATCATCATTTCATTCTTTTAGAACTGCATTAACCAGCCATTTTTGTCAGCAGGCACCCTGACTGCTTTTTCGCTTGTATAAATTTTTGTATTTATTCTCATTTTTGTATTATGTTTTGTTACTTGCCCCTCCCCCTGTAATGCCCTCGGGCCTTGAGGGTACTGAAATAAATAAATGAAACAAATGCCCAGACGCTACATCTCACACGAATTTGGTTCGTGCGCATGTGCAGTGCCCTCACCAGGTCCGGGCAAACGCGGGGTTGTTCTGTAAACTGCCTGAAGGGTGTAAATTGCTCGTGGACGAGGAAACAAACTCGGCCTTTCTGGCGACCAATTCTTCCAGCAGTAGCGTTTGTCCACGAGCACATTCCTTCGTCGTATCTTGTGGTTTGTGTGTGTGTGTGTGTGTGTGAGGGGGGGGGGAGGGGGAGAGTTAGCTGAAGAAAAGTATACGACGCATTTGTCGTGTCCGCGAGCTATGTTTGTCGCCTGTCGCCCTAATGAGAAAGAGGTACTCAGGAACACGCCGAAGACTTTCTGCCTCAGTGCATGTCGTACTTAACACGTCCAGTCGAATGAGAGTCTTTCTTGTCACTACGTCTTTCTTCGCAGAAAAGCCTACTAGAACTGACGTTCAGGTTTTATGAGCTTATATCTTTCTTACCCCATCATAAAGGGGGCCTACCGCTTCATAGTACTGGACGCTCACATCGCCAATACCGAAGTGTGACTGATTGATTGACTGGTTGATTGGTTAATTGATTGATTGACAGACAGCCAGATGGACGGACAATCAGACAGGTGGACAAACGGGTAGATGGACAGATGGGAAGACATATAGACGGGGGGACAGACAGACAGCAGGCAGACAGACAGACAGACAGACACACACACACACACGCAGACAAAGGACAATAGACGCACGGATTGAGAGACGAACAGTCGCAGGACATACAAAAAAGACAGATGGGCTGACAGACAGGAAAAACATACCTACAGACGGAGGTACATGCACAATGACAGATAAACAAACAGACACACAGACAGATGAAGGAATAGACGGACAGACCGACAGAAATACAAATAAAAACAGGTAGAGAGGATTTGGATTTCTTTTTTGTCGCAGGTGGGCACGCTTAACGTGTCCTAGATTAAAAAGAAAAAAAAAAAGACACACTTATACAGACACCCAAACTCAGGGTTACTGCCACAGTGAGGTGCCTCATGCAAAAGAGTATAATGACCTACACAGACAAACAAAGAGCTGCATCAACAAACACACAACCGTTAAAAACCTATAAATTCTTCAATCAAAAGGTTTACTTCCAGCCTGTACGGTCACCATCTTATCGCTCCCCTCGGCGAACTGCGACTGCGGAAGCCTGGAAAGATGGCTTACACGAACAAAGACGCAAACACTGGCACGAAATCGACGCAAACAAGTATGCTCGAAAGGCTGTGCGTGTACATTACCAGGTCTCAAAACAAAAACATTACCTCGTGCTTCCTACACTGAATCACTGCCCTCCACTTACGCCACGTCGCGGTTATACTACGTCCCACCGTTGACTCGGCAAGCGGCGAAGGCCACGGTCCCAGTGAGCCATTCAGACCGAGGGAGGCGAAGCACGTGACCGCCCTTACCATGGTAGAGTGGCGAGAGCGTAACCCAAGCAGTTAGAGAAGAGGGAAGGAGAAACTCCCCTCTTTCCCGAACCCGCTTTTGTTTGTCCCAGACGTCGCTCTTGTCCCCCTCGTAGATTAGCCTGTCACTCAAAATTTGTACAAAAGCGACTGTCTTCTCTTTCCCGCAAGTGGCTTCCACAGCTGCACAGCGCGCAACTTGTCAGATATCTCTCTTCGACGCGCTGATTTGCCCACTGGGACCGTAACCTTTTGCCGCCCTTGCAAGTTACGGTGAGACGAAGTAGCTGTAGCTTGGGCAAGCTACGCGACCATGACTCACGCGCGAAAACACTACCACGAGAGATGTCGCGCGAGCGCTGGCTCACCAACACGCAGGCCGTGTATTATACGGAAAGAAGCACGTAGCACACGCACCGGATCGGTTACCAAATCAAAACATTCGCTCGTGATGCGTGTACCGAATTCGTGCCTGCGGTGACTTGCGCCACGGTACGGACACTCGTGCAAGTGTACCCCTCGGAGAGGACACGTGACGCCTGATCGGATTATGACGTCAGAGTTTCCTCTCCATCACATGCGGCGCGTTTCCTGGGATTGTTTGTTACGGGTTACGGGGCTTTAATGACGTCATGGCGCTTCGCGTAATTACCGATATTGAGCGGTAGAAATGTCTGGAATGTGCGAGTGCATATTTTTATGGCGTGCCGCCTACGGCTCAGTTTTTGGGATTATAGTCACGCTTCTCGCTTAGGCGTGAATCGTTCACGGGTGTTCTCATCAGCTAATGCAGCAATCTGACCGGCTGCGGAGCGTTCATGAGTTTCTCGCCACTCACCACGTCCTGCGTTTCTTAGGTTGTCGGTGACTATTGTCACAGCCTCCTCTATACTCACAAAGTCTGGCAGCTCGACGACGGAGCCATAGAGTGTCCGGTCGCAGATTTAGAACGCGAGGATCTGGTAGCACTGAGCATCAAAGAGCCATTTCTCGGGGAACCTGGACGTCAGGGCACAGCTTTTGCAGCGACGAGGACCCAAAACACACTTGTTCGCTCGGGAGAAGTGTGTTTCGACGTCTCGCCGCAGCGGGGCGCCAGTCACGTGGCTCTCCTCTTATTCGTTGTCTGCCGCTCCACCTTTTACATTTTGGCTGCCGCTTCTCGACACAAACTCATGTTTACAAACAAACCGGAGCGCCCCTAGCGGACGCCACTGGCGCCGCGCATGCGCGACGGGGGTGTGGGCAAGAAGCTCGCCGTCGACCATAAAAAAACCATTGAAATGCGATGTTGCCCGCGTTGTTGTGAGTCGTCCTGCCCTTTTGTAGCGTGAGCTACACTGGCCGAGGTTGAGCAGTTTCGCGTGGCTCCCTGAGAGCCGTGCTGCGCGTGCGCGAGGAGCAGTGACGTCACACGGCGCACAGCTGGCGCGCCGGAGCCGCCGCCACCGTTGCGCGCGCCTCGCCGGTCTGCGCATTCCAGAGGAGTGACGTCACAGCCGCGACAGACGCACTGGCGCCGCCGCGTGCCCAGCTGTGCGCCTCCGTTGCGCAGTAGCCAAGTCTGACGCTGCATCGGAGCCGCTTGATAACGCCTCTCATTTTCTTTCTTTCGCTACACGAACACTCTTAAGCCCGGTTCACACAGTTGCGTTTGACTGCGTTTGACTGCGTTGCGGCAGCGAGACACCAGGACATCCCTGCTGCTTATATCGCGTGCCAAGAAGATTCCTTGAATTGGATTCCACGCTTCATACGAAGCACTTATGTGCCGGTGACTCGCTTTCGGTTCTCGCCGCAACGCAGTCAAACGCACTCAAACGCAAGTGTCTGAACCGGCCTTTACACGTAGGTGTGCGACGTAAGCACGTTTCACACAAATAACTATCACCGCGCGACGCAAATAAAAAAAAAATTACATTATCGCGCGACATAGCATCACCGAAATTTCCACTCAAGCACGACGAAATATAATCGAAATTTCGCACCAGCTCACGCTGTCCATTCGCATCACGCGTAGCGTGATCGTACGCGCAATTTTTCGCGTTCGAATTGTTGATTCTATGTCTTCCTGGCGATGTCTGACTACTTGAGCGGCCTCAGCGAAATTAACGAGGCTCGTTACATCGCAAAACTTCGCGATTCATTCCGCGTGGACGCCGCAGAATGTACGCTAAAGCCTGATTCGCATGTTGAGATTTCGCTCGCAGTTTTCAGTCGCGACGTCGCTCGGGCTGCAAAAGCATGAACCTATAGACCGTTCCATTAGGGTCATAGAAAAAATGCCCTCCCCCTCTCACCCCGCATGTCTTCTCCGCCGAGTGGGCTGTATACCTAGCATCCGGCTGGCGTGCAAACTCTGTTTAATATCGCGTCATTTTGGAATTTCAAGCGCAGATGCGCAGATTTTGGTATGCCAGTTATCGTATAATACTATGCTAGATAAAAAGACTAACAGGGTCCAATTGCGCTGTTACCTGCGTGCAAATAAAAAAAAAGTAGGGGAAATTGTGTCAGATTGGCCGGTCTCTCCGGCGAAAAGTAAATCCGGTTGCTGTACCTTTTTTACAATACAAAGCTTGTACAGGTGTAGGCCTTTAGCGATCATGAGTGGAAGTCTGTAATAATAAACAAAAACGTGCTCTCCTGCCGCAATACACGCAGTAGTTGAGAGTAGTACTGCCGGCTAACTCAACTGCTCGTTAAGTAACGGAAAAAAAGATATGCTAGTTGATCATTTACCAAAATAGAATAACAGAGAGCTATAGGCTGATTTTGGAGTAGACATAACTATTTTAAGAACGCGAACCACTTCACAACGGCAGCCACGAGCGAGAGTTCGATGTTCCGTACAGCCCGCCGATACAGCCCAAAAATGGAGAATGGCAACCTCCCGGTTTGTCGTCTGCTAGCAGCGCTAGCAGAGTCGGGCGCGTGCCCTCTATCTCGTTTTACCCCGCCGAACCCGCTGAATTTCCCGGATGTAGGGAGAGGGCGCTGCTGTCGAACAAAATGGTGCCGCCCAGAGAGCGCTAAATGGAATGGTCTATAGCTGAGATGGTCAACGTCAATACTGAAAATCTCAAGCAGAATCGGACCAAGTGAATCAGGCGTAACAAGTCGGTGATGGCCACTGGTAACAATGATCAACATGTCCTTGTATCTACTGTTTACATCGAGCCTGCTTACCAACCTTCAAACTTAAGTCTTTTAAGGCCTGCACTTACTTCTTGTCGCAAGTACCGGGCCCACGTTTGGTCTACGGGCCGGTGTCGTCTAAAAGAGCAGACGACAAGCAGAAACGTTTGAAAGAGCAGGCGACAGTTTGAACTTTCAGGTGGTCGTTTGTATTTGAAGACGCACTGAACGTAGTCCGGCAGGTGGTCCGTACAACTTGACGGTTTTCCGGCGTTCATGTTGGAACAAAACAAATAAATCTGATGGCCACAAGTATCCATCAATTCAACCCAAAGTGCTTCCCGCCCAAGCAATTGTGGTCCGACGGCGTCTGGTTTTCTCTTTTCACGGCACACTTCCACGTTCTCGGACGAACCGAGCACATGAAATCTGACCTTCAAACCTTTCTCGATTCTTTCGGTACAGCCCCAGTCGCGGCGTTTTGACGAGACGGCAGGTTTTTGTCTGGTTCCTTTCAACACAATGCAGGAATACGCGTCCCACATGGGAACTTCCGCCCACAACCCCAGACCGGAAGTGCGCCCGACGCGCCACCACCGCGCCGTGACGTAACAGATAGGAGTTTGTGTATTAGCCCCGTGCGCGACCGAAAGCGTCGCTGTGGTCGGCCTTCCACGATTGGCCGAACGCTGACTATGACGTCGGAAAGGGGATTTTCATCGACGGAAATAAGAGGAATGAAAGAACTTTAATTTTGACGGTGTTGGCAAGTAAAGATAGGCGTTTGTGTATTAGCCCCGTGCGCGACCGACAAGCGTCGCTGTGGTCGGCCTTCACGATTGGCCGAAACGCTGACTATGACGTCGGAAAGGGCATTTTCATCGACGGAATAAGAGGAATGAAAGAACTTTAATTTTGACGGTGTTGGCCGTGTTCCCTGAGAGCGCATGATTTCAAGCTTCCACCATGCTAATAACAAACACCATCGAACTTGTTGTTTGCCAGGTAATGACGTCACAAAGGGGAACCACAGGAGGGCGCCACCAAAACTTCTCGCCGCTAATAGGAGGCTATGCTATTGTGAACGCCATAAAATAATTTCTACACTGTGAGGGTGTTCTTTGGGTGGACCGCCGAACCAGACGGTGTCGATGGTCGCCAGCGCGCGAGCCGGTGCTCGTCACAGCTCGAGCAGGTTGGCGCCCAAGCGGTCTCCGGAGTGCCGGCCACATCGATCCCCACGATACCCTATTGCATAATCCGTGCGCATCTGGTTTAAAAGTTCAATCACAAAAACCTTCCAACTCGGAAAAAAAAGTTTTTGTTTTGGCAATCATTTTTACCTGGTTCGCAGCGACTTGGTTTCCTGTCTGTTCTTGAACTCACATAATGGCAAGCTTACGGGCCTCATCCACAGCCTGCGGATACGACATGAACTTCTGAAGCATCTGAAGTCATAAACGGTTTCATGAACTAGCTCCTCATGACACTGCCGGCTTATCTTATGAGTTTATACTATACTTCGTCTTACCCTACGATGGACTAAAGGCAAAATCCACGGACCGCCAGATCCAATCACGAGCCAATAAGAAATTGTGCGGTATTTCGCTTCGATGCACGTATCGGTGCCCGCGTCTCGGATCACTGATGAGGGGACGGGTGGACAGTGGTTCGAATCGAAGAGCCACGACATATAGGCTCTTTGCAGCGTCGAAGCGATGCGGCGCTTTTGGATTCGAGCATTATTCGTCCACCCTAATCATAGTACAGCGTAGAACGTGATTGGACCTGGCGGCCCGTGGCTTTGGCCTTTAGTCGATCGTAGGATGAGACAAAATATAGCTCGTTTTTTATATTTTTTATTCCAAGATCTGCTTTAGCTAATATGAGTTGGATACTGCGCACAACCGATTTGAAGTGTCAAGGTCACAAGTTAAGGCTGGTTCAGACATCATTTGGAGTGGGTCCGTCTGTGTTAAGACGGATCACTACAGACGAGTGTTGCGATGGCAACGCGTACTAGTATCTCGTCGTAAGCCGTCGTAAGCGAAAGTAACGCAGGAGGTCGTACTGAAAACACAGATGCCTGAACCAGCCTTTTAGGCGGTTGCTAAGTGACCTGGTATCCGAATATCACCGAGGCTAGCGCTACTTAAATGATAACTCGCAAGCGGTTCTACAACGAATGCTATTTAAATTCCTGTCAACAGGGAAAGTGCATTGGAATAGTCTCGTGGATCGAGATAACTTGAACGGGAGCCCACTCCAGCTCAGGAACCGTTCAGTCTTGAGATACTGCACTTGATCTCGTCGATAACAGGTAAACGTTAAGGATGCTAAGCTGTGCTTATAAAAAAATAAAAATAAAATCTTTATTTTTGTCGTTTATATTACCTAGACCGCCTGGGGCTATGTTTCGAAAATCAGAACGCGCTTCGAGAAAAAGGGACGCCTCAAGAATACAAAATGCAGTTCATGCCTGTAACGAAGGAACCTTGAAGAAGAAAGACGGACGATTACTGTTTGACGGGGGACCGAGTCGATGAAAGCAGGCGACAGTTAATCCGCTTAAATAGGAGAGTTGACCTGCTGGAAGAGTAAATATGCGAATTATAAATCTGAGCCCTACGATCCTGGATATCATTTCACCATTGTACCTGTATAATGTATATAGTATGTTATATGTATAGACATCCGTACATTGTATATATAAAAGGGACTGTTCATCTAAAACTTCCCTCGATAATTTTAAATGATTCCTACCGTTTAGTTCTCTCTCCACTCACCTTTCACCTTCATTCTGCGAGGCGTTCACTCGGTTTGAGGGTTTTTTACAACTTTTAAATACTGCCGGCTTGAATTTTTTTTTTTTTTTTTCCAAAAATGAAACTTAGTAATTCACTAATGTGGTGCTCCTTTTAGGGCGATATAGAAGTTTCCCAGCCGCGCATACCAAACTCCGAGGCGGCCCCGATTCAGACTGTGATTACGTATAAAAATTTCGACTTCAGCCTTTAATAGCTTGTTCAAAACTGTACATACCCAGTGAAGTCGAGTGCCAAAAAGCATACACAGGAGAGTTCAAATTTTCATCGGCCGTCACGGTGTAATACCTTCTTTTTTTTCTTTTCTTCCAAATGACTTTTGACTGACTGTTAGTTTGAAATGACAGCGTTCTCCAGTTCCGCACTCCGTCATAGAAGTTTCCAAGCAGCGCATACCAAACTCCGAGACGGCCCCGATTCAGACTGATTACGTATAAAGATTTCGACTTCAGTCTTTAATAGCTTGTTCAAAATTGTATATACCCAGTGAACTCGAGTGCCAAAAAGCATACACAGGAGAGTTCAAACTTTCATCGGCCGTCACAGTGTAATACCTTTTTCTTTCTTTTTTTCTTCCAAATGACCTTTGACTGACTGTTAGTTTGAAATGACAGCGTTCTCCAGCTCCGCACTCCGTCCGTTGTAATGAACGTCTCGCCAACATACATTTTTAAAACTTTTATTGTTTTAGATCAGGGGGTCTCCAAACCCCGCCCAGCGGGCCGGATCCGGCCCGTGGAGGCCTTTCGACCGGCTCGCGGCTGCCCGCCGTCCTCCCAATGAGGCCCGCCCGGCCCGCTGCTCGTTTCCACCGATGCTATCGGCGCCACAATAAGAGCGCGTGAAGTAACGGCGCGGCGCCGCTCAGCCAGCTCATGACATCCGTTCTGATTCCTAGTTGATAGTACTGTGTCATATTCTCCTCGAGATTCGATCGGCACGACCATAGCCTGGCAGATCGCCACGAGAAGCGGCCGCCGAAAAGGAAAAGGTGGAGCGGCAGACAATGAATGAGAGGAAAGCCACGTGACTGGCGCCCTGCTGCGGCGAGACGCCGAAACAAACTGTCGCGAGCGAACAAATGTGTTTCGGGTCCTCGCCGCTGCAAAAGCTGTGCGCTGACGTCCAGGTTCCCCGAGAAATGGCTCTTTGATGCTCTGTGCTACCAGATCCTCGCGCTCCAAATCTGCGACCGGGCACTCCATGGCTCCGTCGTGGAACTGCAAGGCTTTGTGAGCATAGAGGAGGCTATGGCACGGCTCACGCGGTGAAATTAAGATCTACGCTTTGTTTGACACTTACCGCTCATTCACACTGGAAGAGGATCCGCATTTGCAAAGCGGTTGCGAACGCGGTGGTATTGGCGACGTGCGCGACCGAAAGCGTCGCTGTGGTCGGCCTTCCACGATTGGCGGAACGCTGATTATGACGTCAGAAAAGGATTTATCATCGACGGAAATAAGAGGAATGAAAGAACTTCAATTTTGACGGTGTTGGCAGTGCTTCTTTGCGAGCGCAATGATTTCAAGCTTCCACCATGCTATTTACAAACACCATCGAACTTGTTGTTTGCAAGGTAATGACGTCACAAGGGGGAACCATAGGAGGGCGCCACCAAAACATCTCGTCGCTAATAAAGATCCAGTACAATTGCACGCGCACTTGATGTCATCGAGTGCGCGTGCAATTGTACTGGATCTTTATACAACCACGTTCGCAACCGCTTTGCGAACGCGGATCCACTTCCAGTGTGAATGAGCGGTTAAGGCCGGTTCAGACACTTGCGCTTGAAGGCCCCTACGCACATTCGCGTTTGACAGCGTTTGAGTGCGTTTGACTGCGTTGCATCGCGAAACGAAAGGAAGTCTGTGTGGAACGAAAGCAAGTCTGTGTGAACTTCTGTGCTTCATATGAAGCGTAGAATCCAAATAGAGGAATAGCTTGGCACGCGACATAAGAAGCAGGGATGTCCTGGTTTCTCGCAGCCGCAACGCAGTCAAACGCACTCAAAAGCACTCAAACGTTAATGTGCGTAGGGGCCAGTGCGTTTGACTGCGTTGCGTCGAGAACCGAAAGCGAGTCACCGGCACATCTCTGCTTCGTACAAAGCGTGGAATCCAATTCAAGGAATCATCTTGGCACGCGATATAAGCAGCAGGAATGTCCTGGTTTTTCGCAGCCGCAACGCAGTCAAACGCAGTCAAACGCAACTGTCTGAACCAGGCTTTACTCGGAGCAAGACGAATGCTACGGACGCGAGGCCGAAGCCATGGGAGGCGCCAATGCAGCGCTCGCGCACTGGAATCAACTGCCAAGAGCTCGTGCTCTGCACCGTTGCCCGTGCTCTGTGCCGTCAGTGTGGATGCTTTGACTCCACCCGCGTTGTGGACAGAGAGAATCGCCACGTGCCTCATAAAGAACCGAGGATAAACGAGAGTGCGTTTCCCCTAAATAGACCGATCTCACCAGCCAGTTTGACTACGCCACCGCTGCGCAATGCATCGAGGGAACTTTAGTCTTTCTGCGCGTGTGACAACCTCGCTGGAGCCCTGCGCGTGCAGGGCACGAATAACAGGGCCTCGAGGCGAGTAACACATGGTACGAAGTTCCACCTTGTCATCAACAGCGTCACCATTCTTAGCCACCTTTTCCGTGCCTGTGTAACTCTGCTAAAATTCCTTCGAGTTCTCATGTTTACATGCTTAGTGCCCCGTGTCTGAACTATTGCATAGTATCATCGCAATTTTTCTACCAGTCCCGTTAGTGTTCTGTCCTGTGTGACTAAGTGATACTTACCCTGCACTTTTATTCTTGCCCGGTGAGTTCTGGGGGCGCAATTATTGTATAATGTCATAATGAACTCAATATTGAAATTCAAATTAAAATGTATTTATTGAACCACTCGATAATTTTTAAACTCCAACTAGATTTTTTTTTTGTCATTAAACCCCTCTCTAGATTTATTTATTTAGTTCCTTTTTATGTTGATTTACTTATTTATTTTCCGAGCCTCCAGACTGCGAAGATCCCAAATCCGGCCCCTCGGTCAAAAAGTTTGGGAGACCCCTGGTTTAGATAAATATGAGCGCTAATGGCAGTGAGAGAAAGTGAAACTGGGGGATGAACCATGCGATCAATATCCAGTTGGAGATCGAAACGCTTCGATCTGTTTTGTTGATCAACGCAAGACGGACGACCGTTCAAAGGGAGGCGTAGTATTCTTGACGAGCAACCAACTGCGGCCGAAGATCACCCAAGGTGCGGCTCCCTGTAAAGTGAATCAATCAATCACTCAATCAATCAATCAATGAATCATGCAGTCAAAATTGTGTAGACCCGTGCAGCACACACTGCACGAGTACGGATACCGGGCAAAACGGCAAAGCTGCTGCGCATTTTCACTATTCACACTCATTCGTTGGCTAGTAACACATGCAAAAACAAACACCATACTATTTCAATACACGTTCACGTCAATTCAGTAATGCACAGTGCTTCGCGCACCAGTGTGCCCGGCCTAATTGTTCAAAATAAAGCGTTGGAGGGGTCATCTGACTTCGTAAATCCCCAGAAAGTGGGGGTGCACTCCTTGAAAAAGTCACCATACGTATACTTGAAAATGACCTTCGAAAGTCTCATAGAAACAGCCACTTTGAGGATTATGAAAGCTTTCCTTGAAGTTATTTCTACCAGCCTTGACTTTACTACGAAACTTGGGGACAGAGACAAAATCCTCCCCGGCACATTGCAAATACGTGAATCATATCACAGTTCTCCCTCCAGCTCTAATAACCTCCTCCTAGATACCCACGCACACGAACAGAGGGCACGAAGAATAACGTTTTGGAGGTTACTCATGTATTGCTGTTGCGATTGAAAACAAAATACCGCATTTCTATTCTGAGTACACCATTTTCGCTTTTCTTGAGCACACGCGCAGTATCAAATACATTTCACAACGTTTTTTTTTTTTTTTTTTTCTCGGATCTTTGACATTCCGCACTAATATATGGGGGGTATTCACTGGACGCCATATTTGAGGGCGATGTTTGTATCGTAGAAGCGTCAGCCACTTGAAGCGAGACCAGAAAGAACGTTTTATTCCTCCTCGTTAGAGGAGGAATAAAACGTTCTTTCTGGTCTCGGTAGGGGGCCTCTTGTTAGAGGCCCCCTACCGGTACATCTTCCTTTCCCTGATGATCAAGATGACCATAACGTAACCGCCTACAACAAAAGTCAAGTTCTATGTTCGTTGCATAAAGTCATGGTCGTAGTGTAATCTGCAATTGGTGCCCTCCGCTGTCGCATGGTTCTGTGCAGACCTTGGGTTGGGTCACCCGCTTCTGCTGGTGTACTTAATGGCTGGGCCAGAAGCTGGGCGGGGGCGGCACCAGTGCTTGACGGAAGAGTTGCCGCTGCTTCTTCAGGGACACGTGGTGTCCGGCTTTCTGGCTGAAGCAGTAGCGATGTGGTCGGTTCTCGGACAGTAGGAGTGACTGGGCTTGGGTGCTGTGCTTCGTAAGGGGCTGCTGAAGCTCTCGTGTAGTGTTCGTCGCGGCACTCATCTTCGACGGAAGTTCCGCCTGGCTCGAACGGTTCAGCCGTTTTCCTGAGGTGTCTTCTGTTTCTTCGGTAATGTTGCCCGTCCTCGGTGCACACCCTGTACGAACGAGGAGCCACACAACGCTCAACCCTGGCTTTGCGACACCAAGAACTGTCATCGCGTATCCGGACGACGTCTCCAGGACGCAGCGGAGCAAGATGGTGATTTATCTTAAAGGTTTGTGCATGTTTCCGCACTGTGGAAGTCGTGGCTGCGGTAAAATCTGGCAGCCTTTCACGTAGCTGCCTTCCCATCAGAAGCTCACTGGGAGTGCGTCCATCTTCCAAGGGTAGATTGCATCTTCCAAGGGTCCGGTAGTTAAGTAGTCCAACCCAGAAGTCCTCGTTCGAGTGCTGAGTTTTCTTTAGTAGTCGCTTGACGACCTGGACTCCCTTTTCCGCCAACCCGTTGGACTGCGGAAACCTTGGGCTGGAAATAGTGTGGATGAAGTCACATTTAGTTCTGAACGATGCGAATTCGTGAGACGCAAACTGTGGTCCACCGTCCGTGCAAACTTCTATAGGTATTCCATGCCGTGCAAACATAGCGGATAGATTATCCACTACAATTCGGCAGGTTGTTAGCGGCACAAAACTCGACTTCTGGGTAGTTTGAGTAGGCACAGTACGCCCCGAGATAATGTTTGCTGTCGAACTCGAAAAGGTCCACACCGATTCGCTGCCAAGGTTGGTCCGGGACTCGTCTGAGCATTAAGCGTTCCGATGGTTGCCTACAAGCGAAATGACAACATGTGGAACATTGGCTGACTAGTGCCTTGATGTCCGCGTTCATTTGGGGCCAGTACATTAATAGCCTCGCTCGCGCCAGACTTTTGTTCAATCCTAAATGTCCTTCATGTAGTCGGCGCAACGTCGATGCACGTAAGTTCCGAGGAGAGCGGTGCAAGCTCTCCAACAACTGTATTTCTTTCTTCTCCTCTTTGCCTCGAACTGCTCGAAGCTCTCGGCTTCTTTCTGCTGCCTTGCTCTAAACACATACCGTTCGTATGTTTCGTTGCACTTCGGGCTGCAGTAGTCCTCGAAGGCTTGGACGATGGCATCGTAGTCTTCTCGTTGAGCCGCTTTAAGTGGAAATGAGTTGAATACGTCAATGGCTTCTTGTCCAGCTACATGCAGAAAAACGACTGCTTTCTGCGCTGGCGTCCTCTCTTTCACTGGTGCTGTGGCCTTGAAGAACAGCTCGATACGCTGCCGGAACTTCTTCCAGTTCTCTGCGGCGCCGTCAGAAAGCACTAGGCGCTCGGGAGGGGGCAGATGTTTCATATCGGCGTTCGTTGTACTATAAAAATCCCACTTCTGACACCATGTATCGAAGAAGCGTCAGCCACTTGGAGCGAGACCAGAAAGAACGTTTTATTCCTCCTCGTCTTCTTTTAAGCAGGGACAACGGAGGCTCTTGTTAGAGGCCCCCTACCGGTACAATGTTTAGAGCGCATGCTCAGAACGAGGTCACATTAATAGGCTGCTAAGACCGGCAATCTTCATGGTGCAGAATGCAAGTAGCAAAACGTTTCGGTGCCTGTTTTCGGTGGCGCCCTCGTATGGTTACCTTTCGTGACGTAATTACCTTGCGAACAACAAGTTCGATGGTGTTTGTAATTAGCATGGCGGAAGCTTGAAATCATAGCGTTCTTGAACCAATACTGTCAACACCGTCAAAATTGAAGTCCTCACGTTCCTCTTATTTCCGTCCATGAGAACTCCCTTGCTGACGTCATAGTCAGCATTCCGCCAATCGTGGAAGGCCGACCACCGCGACGCTTTTGATCGCGCACGTCGCCAATAGACCTTTGCAGCGGCAGTCTCGAGCGAAGCGATTTACAGCGCGCGCGTCCCTGGTTTGGATTTTGGATTTGGATTTGAATTTGGAGCTAACCCCTTTGTATCGGAGGATCTCAGCAGCGCTGGATCTATAGCCTTACTAGTAGCTACACTAGCCAATGTCGTAGTCGTGTTCTCTTGTCCTCCTCCACCAGCACGATCCAGTCTCCTCTTCCTTACCTTAACCGGTTGCCAACTATCGGCGGCGTAATGTTTTTTTCAGTGTGTACGTCAGTGTTGCCCGACTGCGCTGGGCTGTGAATTTTTCCGTCAGTGTGCTGTGGTAGCCCTGCGTATGCGCGATTCCGGACACCGGTGGCGGCTAAATTTCTGCGTTTTTTTGTTTCTTTTGTGTTTCATGGCGATTAGAATCTCTCGAAGCCTTTCTAGGAAAGCATTCTACCATTTTTCGGGGACAGAAACAAACATATGAAAGCTGTTCTTGGTGGGTCCGCGAGGGACGGAACAAATGTAACTGGAATGTTTGTTTTCTTTTTTGTAGATTTTTTATCACGCCTTACACTCAGCCGCGTCAATTTCAAAAGGCATTCAACTGTCGAAAATATTTGACCGCACAAGATAGCTGGAAGGCATGGGTGTTTCCCGCTCTAACATTAACATGTAAGTCTCAACATATTGAACGTACCTTAAGGTGCAGCGTTATCCTAACAAGATTTATTAGAGAAAAAACTTCAAATAACACAACATATCCGTTCTAGAGTGTCGACGAAAGTCACTTCACGACAATCGGACGGAATCCGAACTTGTTTAAAGGGATACTGAACCAAAGAATTTAGTGTCCATAATGAGTGGCGCACGTTCTTTCCACGAGCCAGCAACCGCCGGTGTGCGTGAGCACACGCAACGAAAATGACGTCAAAGACCTCCATTCGCGCTTAGGAGGACAGTGAAATGCATGGGCGTCGGGCCAAAGGAGAATAAAAACAGGCTTTTCATCTCTACAAGTGAAAGCTACGTGCTTGTTAAACCAATCAATCGCTTACCTTTTGGGATACTGAACCAAAGAATTTAGTGTCCATAATAAGTGGCGCACGTTCTTTCCACGAGCCAGCAGCCACCGGTGTGCGCGAGCACACGCAACAAAAATGACGTCAAAGACCTCCATTCGCGCTTAAGAGGACAGTGAAATGCATGGGCTTCGGGCCAAAGGAGAATAAAGACAGGCTTTTCATCTCTACAAGTGAAAGCTACGTGCTTGTTAGACCAATTAATCGCTTACCTTTTAAACCAGACACCACTGTGTAGATGAAAAACTTGTCTTTATTCTCCTTTGGCCCGAAGCCCATACATTTCACTGTCATCTTAACCGCGAATGGAGGTCTTTGACGTCATTTTTGTTGGGTGTGCTCGCGCACACCGGCGGCTGCTGGCTCGTGGAAAGAACGTGCGCCACTTATTATGGACACTAAATTCCTTGGTTCAGTATCCCTTTAAAGGCACGTTCTGAGGAAGTTTGTCTTTTGCATAGTACCAAAGCAAATGAACGAACAATTGTTCCGTTTCCTTCCCCGCACACGAGCAGCTATTTTTCACGAAGGCTGCGAAGGCTTTCCGGAGATTATCTCAGCGGAGATAATCCTCGAGGAACGCCGAATGACCCACGTCGCGGGCCATTCGATGTTCGCTCTCTTCATTCGTTTTCCGGAAAGGCCGAGCAGGCTACGAGTACAGTGCTACGGAACCGCTCACCCAGAAGCGCCATTGCTCTGTCGATCTCTTCTCTGAATATTTCCAGCATTTTCTCTACGCCCTGCTGACCCTGCGAAAATAAAAAATAAAAACGCGTCACGGAGGAACGTTTATTAATTCTGAGGTCGTCTAAATAACAATTCAAAGTTTTTTTTTGTTTATTGCTAAACACTCAAAAACAAATTTCCCATATTTCTAAAAAATAAAAAAAGAACAGACGTGTTAATGGAGCTTTAAATTTCTCGGGTTTATGTCTATGTTCAGACACAACTTCAGCACATCAAATTTTCCGAAAACAGGGCCCAGACAAGCAAACAGCACCGCACAAAAGTACAAGTGAAGCGTTATGAATTACATGAAATGTTTACTTTCTTGCATAAGCCCTTAAATAGCATGTGCCACATGTCTTTAGAAAGGCAGCAACGCCATGCGCGCTGCGTCTACATTGCAATCAAGCCGGTACTGGTTCCATGCAAAATTTGAGCGAGCCCGTACGCAGCCAATTCATTGCCAAAGCTCCTATCAATGCACATGGTATTCATAGAAACGCTACGTGCCCAATCTGGTTACTTCTCGGCGCCCATGTCTGCCCCGATTTTACTGTGCACTGTTTCAGAGAGCGCAAATGATTTCACGTTCAAATGTAAACAAAGCAAACTTGGTTTCAGTTTATACCCCTGTTACATGGGCACACTTAACTTCGGTTAGGCTAAGCCACAGTTAGCGCACAATACTTGCGGACAACATTCTGCGGCTATGCAGTCAAAGCTATGGGCGAACGTGCGCTTGAGCATTTTGAGCACCCATCGAAGCAGTGCACGCGCGCTCTTCACTTCTTCTGAAATAGCTGTCTGAGAGTATAGTGCGGTAACTGTGGTGCCACGTAACAGCAGTTAAAGCGTTAACCACGGTTAAGGGTGCCCGTGTAACAGGGGTATTATCCGGTGGTATCGTCGCGACAACAACGCTATGAGCACTATTCTAAGCTCGCCAACTCCGCTAATTGTCTTCGTCATCCGATGATGTTTTCAGATAGGATACTCACTTTTCCTTCAGTGGTCCTTGACGTGCTTGCGGAAGCGCCGGCAGTATCCATCGTAGTGGTTGGTTTTCGGATTGGCTCGTCTACAACACTCAGTGACGGTCTTCTCAACAGCTCGCTCCCCCTCAAAGGACACGTGAGAGCGTTTATCAGCGGCCATGGCGGCGCCTCAGAGTGATTGACAGGAATCGGCAAAGTCAGCAAAAGCTCGCTCCAAAAGGCGAGGGTGCGCGAACTGTTTTAGTGCGCGCGTCCTTTTCGGACTCGTTCAGACGGCGCAACCATTCGCCGAACTACATTTCGCGACACTAGATGGCCGAGAAAAAATGCATCGTGGAACAATCCTTTAGTTCAGCCCAAGTCCAGACGCAGCCGACGCTACGAGCTAATGGGACCAGTCAAGCAACGTCAAAAGTGCAAGTCATCCGATCGTTTCTGTTTATGATTGGTTAAGTGATGAGAGAACACGTACAACGCATAAAAACATGACAAACACCATGACGGTGCGCTTTTGACGTTTTCTGATTAGCTCGTATTGGGTCTAACCGCGGTGTAGGTCTAACATATTGGGTCTAAACATATAATCAGCCTCATCATTCACCCAGCACCCCCTGTAGATTGCAACCATTGGTTCTCCCAACTGCCTTGAGGAAAGATACTATCGCCCCAGGGTTCCTAGAGTGCATCACCTAACACGAATGCTAAGGGCTGTTTGAGGGCATAGTAAACACACAAATGCACGTACATTAACTGCTAACGCGAACAAACATTCAAAACCTAATTGCAAAACTCGAGAAAGCCTCTTTTCTGTTCTTTTCCTAATCTTGGGGTATGCTTGCCTTGACAGGAGGTCAGCATCACCCTGCACTCAAGAAGCTCTCTCCACGATGACGCCGCCATGTTTCGGCTATCATAAAGGGCAAGCAGGTGCAACCGGCAAGACAGCCAAGGTTAAGCTCATGCACACACTGCACGTGCTTGCACACAAACCGAGGCGCCATGTTCGCTATTAGCGGCGAGATGTTTTGGTGGCGCCCTCCTGTGGTTCCCCCTTGTGACGTCATTACCTTGCAAACAACAAGTTCGATGGTGTTTGTAAATAGCATGGTGGAAGCTTGAAATCATTGCGCTCTCAAAGGAACACTGCCAACACCGTCAAAATTAAAGTTCTTTCATTCCTCTTAATTCCGTCGATGATAAATCCCCTTTCCGACGTCATAGTCAGCGTTCGGCCAATCGTGGAAGGCCGACCACAGCGACGCTTTCGGTCGCGCACGGGGCTAGTATTCACTGGCGGCCATAGCTGTGTGCTCGGCTGCGGAGCGCGTGCTGACGGCGAGCTTCCACAGTTTTTTCGCCACATGCATTCCGCACCACCAAGATTGCCGGTCTTGGCAGCCTATTAATGCGAGCTCGTTCTGAGCATGCGCTCGAAACAGTGACCTCAAATATGGCGGCCAGTGAATACCTCCTATAAGCTTCACTTATAATGGGCTCTAACCCGACGTCGAATCCAGGAGATGCATTGCTAACTATAGGCGAGGTCTACAAGCGCGAGCTTCTTGCTCCAGTTCTTGTAGGAGTATTCCTTCAGTAGGTGCACCCTCCAAAGGTACTACTGCCTCGAGGTCATAGTCTTTGATGCAGCCCACGTCAAGAAGATATGTACGCCTACCTTGAATGCCAGTCCCCAGAGGGCAGGACGACCCACGAAGACCATCTTTGCTCCTAGAGCTAGTGCCTTGACGACGTCTGTACCCTGACGGACGCCGCCGTCTAAGTACACCTCGATGCGCCCATAGACGGCTCGCATAATCTTCGGCAAGACCTCTATCTGTAGAAAAAGGAAATCCACGATCCCTTTATCATTACAAAACAATATTTATTGTCAATCGTAAGTGAATCATTTGCCGGGAAAGTTAACGCTCCTGATTAGGGATGGTGGGTCAATGCCCACCCTTGGCCGTTTCGATTTGGATAAACATTGTACTGGCATGTGTACGTGTAATTTCTACTGCGTGCTGCACGTTAAAGGCCTCAGGCTAGCAATGGTATACTGCAATGGCTAAATTTATCATCTACAGCGGAGACATTACAGACGCCCATTAGGGCTAACTTCCCTCTGTCTAAACATTCACGCAACAAAATTACTTTTATCTGCGGGGAAATATGACTTTGTGTTCAAGGTACCGGCCGATCATGTGAGGCGCCCAGCGTATGACTGGATAAGTTGAACCGCCCGTCTTTAAGGCGAATGATACTTTAGGGCAGTGGTTCTCAACCATTGATGTTTCGCGGACCCCTTGTGGATCGGCGGAGATGATGAAGGACTCCGTTCGTGGTGAGGAGAGGGGGAAGGTACAGGTTAAATGTAATAGGTATATAATAAATGAATTTAACTAAGGGCTCATGTGAAGTAGACGTCTCTTATTGACATACACACGAGAAAACTAGCCCGGAAATGGAAAAATTCCAGGCTCGGATCTTAAAAAAGACAGCTTTTATTGCCGGGCTTGACTGATGTGGCAGGGCTTCGCAGACCCCTAGAATGCCTTCGCGGACCCCACAGGGTCCGCGGACCCCCACTTGAGAACCACTGCTTTAGGGGTTCCAAAATTTAAAAAAAAAAACCATGTACTTGTTTTTTTGATACGTTAACATTTGAACGCTCGTTTTGAGGAAAACCCTTCGGTGTCTTTCGTTCGTCAGCGCCGGGGAGAAGGAGGGGGATAGGGTGACCAGTGCGACGCTCCCATTGGTCCGAAGTACTGACGTCAGCATGCGTAAACCTCTCCGTCTCTCCCCGGCGCTGACAAACTGACAGACGCCGCCGGGTTTTCGTCAAAACAAGCAGTTTCGTTTTCTTCCAAGTCACGCGCACAGCTGGCACGGAGTCAGGGAGGAGGAGGCCCCTCGCAACACTTCCTAGATAACAAAGCCGTAGTGCTGAATGAGATGGCTTCATCAGAGAAGGCCAACACTGGAGAGAGATTGGAAACGAGTGCTGCGTCAGCGCTCGGCTTCGAGTCAAGTTTGAGCCGAACGTTGACGCAATCGTCGTGTCCAATCTGTGCCCAGCGTTGGCCTTCTCTGATGACGCCATCTCATTCAGCACTAGTAAAGTCCCTAGATAAGAGCTTCCTACAAGTAGCGACATTCTTTGAAGCTCCGACTGCGTGACTGCGCAGGTTTTAGGAAGCGAATGGCGGCGCACAGCAAAGGTTTGAACTGAATGCCGCCATTTTGTTCCAGGAGAATGTGCTTTGTCATTCGTATTGGTTGTCGTTACTTGTAAAAGGAGTATGCAGGGACTTTAAGCACTAGGGGTTTGTTATCTAGGAGGTGTTGCGCCACGGCGCGGCGGAATGCTGGCGTGCTCAGTTGCCACTCTGCCTTCGCCGGTTGTTTCCGTATAGAAGCGGTGCGTGGGCTGTCATGTGTGTGTGTGGTTAAAACGATGGACGCCGTTCCCTCCACGAGTGACATGAATGCGGTTCCTTCAATGACTGGTATGGATGTGGTTCTTTCCTCCAGTGATATGGATGACCGTATCCAAGGGCGTCGACGTGCTCTGACAGGCAGAGTACAAAAAAGGATGAAAAAAATTGCAGGAAGATTCATTAGTGGATTTTTAGGGAATCCGTTGGCATGACCCTTGGGAAACGCCACACACGTCCCCCTTTTGGAAACGCTAACACTGATTCCGTAATTAGGCCAAAAAGAGACAGTAAAAATGGAGGAAGCAAAAGAGAAAGCGAAAAGAAAAAAAGCGATGGGGTCAGTTCTTCCCAAAAAGAGAGGTGCGTGCCGTTTCCAAGGGTCGTGCTAACGCATTCCCTACACTCTTAAAAAAAAAGGGTGTATTCTTACACCCTCTGTCCCATATAATACACCCCAAAACTTAAGTTTTAACTTTTACGAAAGGCTTGATAGCCGAGTGGTACAACTTGTTAAAATAGTTAATGTACGTATTACTGACTACAAAAGAAATAATCGTTTTTTTTTGGCCCTACTGCAAAACCTCAGTGTTTTGTTTCCTTGGTACTTGATACGTACTTTAGCTATTTAATAAGTTATATCGCACCGTTATCAAGCTCCTCGTAAAATTTGGGGACATCTGTTGGACTATAGTGCGCTGTACGTCGAGCTAAAGTTTTGGGGTGCATTATATGGGACAAAAAGGTGTAATGCGATACCTTTTTTTTTTTTGAGAGAGCGTAAGAATCTACCAATGAAAATTCCTGAAACGTTTTTCAGGGATTTCGCACAGATATATGTCAGCATATTATTTTATCATGTCGCGTTGAACACTTGTTATTGTGATCTTTGTTTCTACCGTGTTCGTAACGTTATAGTTCAGCAGTGAATGACAGAAATGCATCCTCTATTAAAATGTTCAAGGCCAATAACAAAGCAAATTAATGTGATAATAACGCGACATGCAAGCGAGCTGGAGAAGAATAACAATAATATTTCCTTGAGAAACAGAACAAGGGGGACAAAGGACAAACACAAATCTCCAAGCACAACGGTGACTAATGCGCGACTGAAAAAAATCCGCCTGGTCCTGGTATCGAACCTGGGACCTTTCCATTTCCAGTGGAGCGCTCTGCCAACTGAGCTAACCAGGGGTTAGACGTCAGTAGAGCAAACGGGTTTTGACAGCTGCCACCAGTCTAACACCAACATGGGTGAACGGCCTACTTTTTAAGGTTACGATGATAATGCAATTAATGCAAACGTGCAAGCGAGCTCGACAAAGATAAATGATAATAAACGTTAATAAATTATCGTTATTATTGTCCCGCTGGCTTGTACCTTTGCATTAATTGCATTATCATCAAAAGCTTAAAATTCGGGCCTTTCATCCTTGTTGGTGTTAGACTGGTGGCAGCTGACAAAACCCGTTTGCTCTACTGACGTCTAGCCCCTGGTTAGCTCAGTTGATAGAGCGCTCCTCTGGAAATGGAGTGTTCCCTGGTTCGATACCAGGACCGGGCGGATTTTTTCAGTCACGCGCCACCAGTCACCTAGCTGCGTTTGGAGATTTGTGTTTGTCGTTTGTTCCCCTTCTTCAGGGTTTATTATCGACAGATTAGTGTATTTTTGTGTATTGTTTTCTGCCAAGGGTTACCTAAGATTGAAAGCATGCAGGGTACTGAGGGTTTTAGAAGGATGGGGGGATTAAAAAAACTGCTTTTGCTTGCGTGATACCGCTCCGGATGCGGGCTTCCACGGTTAAAAATGGCCGTACAACTCCCAATACCCCAACAGTCCTACAAAACACATTCTTCTGATACAACTCATCTGCAGTAAGAATTACAACGTCAGTGCCAACGTCTCCATTGTTTCTTATTTGTTAACAAAAGAACCGACTGGATCTGAATTTGAATTAACTTACCGTTGACGCTACTCCATCAAGTTGCCTGCCGCCATGATTGGAGACAATGATGGCGGGGATGCCATTGCGGACAGCCAGGACAGCGTCTTCGGCTGAAATCAAATTTATCAGATGAATTTTTCAAAGCAACCCGTGAGACAAAAAAAAAAAAAACACAAAAAAACAGAAAATTGGCGATTGTTTGGAATAAGTTTAGACGTATACAAGCTTTTGTGGAGATAGTACACATGCGCAACAAAAAATGAGGGCATTTTGTTTTCCATTCACGTACCTCATCTCGTAGTCGTACCTCACCTTGCCTATTAATTTTTTTTGTTTATCTATGTATATTTTTTTTTTGCTTTTTTCAAACATCCCTTTCTATAGTATATATCATGATACTTCCTGAAATCACCGTCCACGCGCCATCTTGCATGCGAACGTTGAGTTCCAAAGAGTGTACCTAGAGAAGTTACATATACCTGACATTAATGCTAATTTCAATGGCGTCGAGGAGACATTGCCGAAGGTAACGTTTCATGTAAGCAACTAAAGTTGCCACAGCTATGAACGGCGTGAGCTCCTGTAAAGAATTTATCAGTTAATAACTGCCTCAACGGAACATATGCACATATGTTTGCATGACTGACGTCAGGTGGGAATAAGATTGGGACTTCACTAGCAGACGACACGGCTTCTCCCCAGGTAAGGACTCGCTGACATCAAGGCGCCCTATTCGCGGCGATTCCGCAGAATTCAGGGGGGTAAAGATGGGAGCAGTACGCGGTATTGTAAGCGATCAGATGGGTGGTCCCGAAAGAAAGAACGAGATAGAGATCGGCAGAAGAGCGGGAAAAGAAAGCGGACGATAAGCGGGGCGTATTCGTTTTACCGCGACGACTTACAGTCGTTTGAGTACTCAACTTTATTTTATTTTTCGTACAATGGGCGCCGCCGGTATTTTTCACTAAGCACAAAATAAAGCGAGAAAAGCCATAGCCACACACATTAAAAGTTATTTTTCCCCGAGTCTTTGTGTATGTTAGAGCGTCGCCATTGTATAACGTAGCAGCGTACTCGTTACTTTTTTTTTTTCAAAAAAGTAAAGGGTGACGTAACTCCGTCACAGGTTACTCGAAGTAACGTAAGTACATACATTATGGGTTAGTAACGCATAATGTATGTACTTACATAATGTATGTACATACATTATGTATGTACATAATGTATGTACATACATTATGCGTTAGTAACGCATAATGTATGTACTTACGTTACTTATTTCGAGTAACGTGTGACGGAGTTACGTCACCCTTTACTTTTTGTTTCCGAGACTTAAAAAAAAATAATTACGCATCAACTGTTTTCGTGTTTTTAGGCGGAAGTTATGAGTTCTTTCGTTTTTCGATTTTTCCTTGGCGTTTATTCTCGAGAGCGTTCAAGTGGAACCGTAAAAATGATAAGTTAATGGTCAATCGATCATTCTTTATCCTTGGCCTTGAAGCCAACGGTGCTCCACACAAAAAGCTGCCAAAGGCAGCTTGAAGGGGCCTGGGGCCTGTTTGGGGTTTAGCAGCAGGACTAGTTTTCAATGCATGGAGAAAAACACGCTGATACGATAAAGCATATTTACCAAAATACCGAAATCTTACACAAAAATTTAAAAAAATACAGCAAAAATGGCCACACACAAGCACATACACACAAACATATACGCAAAGTTTTGTTCGCAATATTTTACAAAATACAAGTTCATAAAAGGGAAATACGGTAAGCAAGAAAGAACCTTAATGTATAACAACAAATTTCTCTCTCTCTCTCTCTTTCTCTCGATATATATATATATCTATATATATATATATATATATATATATATATATATAAAATCGCGTACACACAGCCGTTTTTTGCATTAAACAAAAATACAGCTTCTTTAACAAGAAGATATAATGCTATACAATAAAACGCTTTCATCGAAAAAGCAAACACACATTTATCGATACCAACGTCCGACGGAATTATAAGAAGTGCATCAATAATAATTTCCTTATATATATATAAGGAAGTACGCATCTTTGACTATATATATATATATATAGTATTAGTAAGTATATGGTAAAGTAATGAGGGTAGACGATATGCGATTGACTGATGAGTATAATTAGTACGAGCTGGGGCTATATTAAGTTTCTGCGTAGACATAATGTTTTTTTTTTTGTTTTTTTTGTGTAATACTGCGTTTATGCCTTCCTGGAACATCAAAACACTAAAACGGCTTAATGCATCTATAAAAAGTAACGTAGAAGTAACGTGCGTTCCCTTTAATCGGTAACGCGTTACTTTTATTCGCAAGTAACGAATAACATATTTCGTTACTTTTCTTCTGTAACGCCTACAACACCGTTACACCAGCCAGAAAAAGAGTGTACCAAATAGAGACGCGTTCCAGGCATTATTCGCAACTCCAGAGGAGAGTGACGTCAGTCCAAAGGAAAAGAAGCAAAGGAAAAAAGCGGTGACGGCTGCCGCCTATCCAGCAGGAGAACCTGGCATGGCATAGCGGTCGAGATGTGAAACTGAGTTAAAGACAATTAATGCACGACGCTGGAGTGGCGAACGTCCGGAGTATAGCATGACCAAAAGACATCCTAAACGCGTATTCGGCAAAGCTCAACAGGCTAATTTCGGTACTCTGATTGTCGCCTGGTTTACGGGGGAACGCCTCATCGCCTGGTTTACGGGGGAAAAGAAAGGAAGTGACTCACGCACTAGCCTTTAGCCGGCATGTAGATTTGCTTATCCGACAAGCGTGAGCACATATGTCATGCCGACTGAAGGCAAGCGCGCGAATCATTGAGGCGTATTTACCCAAGCTTCGTTCCCCTCACCTTTGTCTTTCCACGTAAACCAGACGATGTGTAGCCTATGAAAGCGTGCCAGTCAGGGTGTCGAAAATGGGCCTATTGATTTCCTTCACAGGCTTTTCCGAATACGCAACCGGGGCTATAGCAATAGGAAGTTTTCGTAGACCACGTTTTTTCCTCCGCTAAGCTCCCCGCAACGAAGAAGCCGATACTGCGTCTGCGCGCCGATGGCCTTGGCTGTAGAGTTCCGGGTATCGTAGCGGGTTGCTGAGAGCGCTGCGCGATGGCGAATACTGATCTACGAAAGCTTCCTAATGTTCGCAGATAAGGGGACCCACCAGTGAGGATTCCCTTGAGGATGATCGGAAGGAAGGTGAGGTTCTTCAGCCATTGAACGTCCGCCCACGTCAAGGACTGGTCGAAAAGAGAGTTAGCGTACGCCTCCAGGCCCGAGCCGGAGGCAGGACGACAAACTTGACAACTCCTTTCCATCGAAGTTGGCCAACCTGCGCCAAGTTAAGGGTTAAAAAAACAAACAAAAAACACACACTTAAGCTTCAGAGCAAATCATTGACTTCCCTCCTGTCAGGAACAGACTCCACGAGTGAATAGTCAAGGAAAGCCAAGAAGGAAGTAGCAACCAATTGTGATCTATTCGCGTATGCTGTCCATCTACAGTGGGGACATCAGTTAAGTAAGAAAATCGTGTCGTTGTCTAATACTTGATACAACAAATTTGACTACATTGCTGGGGCTGCCACAAAGAAAGAGACGGACCGATTCATTGTCAAAATACACGTGTATTTTCCTACGGGAGATGTGGCCATTGCACATGTGTAGAAGCCTTTCTTCGAATAAAATAAGTATCTGAGCATGTTCCGCTTAACAGCTGCAGCGCCATCACATTGGTGTGATGAAAGAAACAGTTGGTGCATGTAAGAGTTTGATCCGAATGAGATTTAGATGGGTCAATCTCGGTGATGGGAGCGAACAAAGTGGTAGTTTCCAGGAATAATTTGCGATGGTCTGCAAGTGTTGAACATGTGCTCAGAACGTGCATGATGCCATCCTTCCCAACGGATGTCTAGGGTCCCGTGTCGTGCTTTTTCGAAAAAAAAAACTAAAATATTCAACGTAATGATGATGAAAAACGTTTAGGATACTTCTGATGGTAGAGCGCAGAGTCCGAGCTACCGATGAGGGACGACGACAGTCGCCTTTTATAACCTCAAGCAATTTATGCGAGCTCTTTTCTTTTTATTCGCTTACATTCACAGAAATGCACATGCGCTACTTTAGGCCATGATAAATATACCTTATTAATGGAATGGCCACGTATCACACGCAACAGCAAGACCCTTTAAATTAGGTTTGTTGCTGCTTGATGACAGGTCCTTAGGACTTCTAGCAAACCGTTACTGTGTTCCGGTAGTGCGGTACGAGGAACACGGTAACGGCTTGCTAAAAGTCCCTAATAGGGGCCACCGCTCCTGTGAGATCACCAGGATAGCGGCCGGCGACAGCATGACACTTCTTGATGACACTACTTTTTTGGACACGGTACACACATCAGTCGGAGACGCGTTCCATGGCACCATACCATCAGGTGGTCTGCTTAAGCCGACAGCAAAAAGGCGGCGCCTTTTTGGCCTTTTTTTTTGGAAACGTATATCCGTGGCTTGCAGGTGACGTCATCGCCCCGTGCTGATGGTCATTATGGGTCGTTCCTGCATGTTCTTGCCGAGGAAGAACGAACTTGGTGGTGTGACATTTGTGCTGCAGGAGGTACGCGCTCAACAGCAAAGGCCACCCCAATATAAACCGTTCCGGAAAATCCCAGGTGACCTTGCAACGAGGGGAATTGTGAGGCTGATCGGACGCTCATGCGGAGTCGAACGCTTCGTAAATCTTGGTAGTGGCACGATTTATTTCTTTCCTATCGTTAGGTGCTCAGGACCCAAAACAAAATTAAGCGAACGAAAAAGAAGGTCATCACATGCTCCGTTTTGCATTTTCTTCCGCCTTCTCCGCATTCTAAAATCACGAACTGGTAAACCAACGTAAACGTCGTCTTAGCTTCTTGGATAATTTCACGTGCCGTACATCTGAACGTCACGATGCGTAAAGCAGACGCTGGGGGTCACCCCATATATTTCCGGAAAGGTTCATTGCCACTGATGTGACATCATGCGGTGCAAGTCATGTACACACCAACTCAGCTCCCTGACGTCACGCCACCGCGGTGTCGCTGCTGTCGGCACTGCGCTTCCGCAGAAGCTTTGTCTCACGCGACTCTGGTCTCAGCGCACGCGCATTGCCCACACTTGCTGTGGGCAAACGCTGACTCGTTTGCTAACAAGAGTGCAGTCTACAGACACGGTGAAGCCGCAGTCACGCTGCTCAAACACCGCACAAAAGACGCGGAGTTCTTCGCGGACATGGCAGAGTTCTCTGCGGACATGACAGAGTTCTCTGCGGACATTACAGAGTGATCTGCGGACATGACAGAGTGATCTGGGGACACGTCCCAAGCACGTTCCAAGCAGACAGTTTTCTTGTACGACCAATGTGACAGGACCGGCATAGAGGAAAAGAGCACGCCTCAATGCCTGCAGACCGTCTTTTGTATAATGTACTATAGGAGTGTGAACACGCTGCTCATGCATTAACTCACGTACTTGAGGTGACTGGGCAGGCTGAAGCGCTTCCGGACGTCGGAGACCCTCCGGCCAAAGACGGGCGCGTCGACGGTGAGGACGAGCGCGCTGTAGCCGGCCTGCTCGGCCCTCTTGACGAGTCTCCTGGTCAGCTCCCGGTCTTGGAACACGTACAGCTGGTACCAGAGGATGGCGTGCGGGGCCGCCTTCCGCACGTCTTCCATCGACGTGGTGCTCAGCGTGCTGAGGATCATCACCGTGCCGGCCTTCTCGGCGGCTGAATGATCGAGACGTGCAGCAATTAGTACGTTACAGCCACACCCACAAACGTTTCGTTTCATACTGACGTGGAATACGTTATGTATGGCCCGGCTATGTATAAGAAACGACCGGCATATCCGCAAACCCGACGGCGTGTATTGAATCCACTTTTAGGGGCGAAGCTCCAGGGGCTAGCCATGTCCGTATGTCCGTCCGCCGTAGGCCGGCGTCGGGTGCTCGTGCTTCTGCTCGTGAGATCACGTGCTCACGAGCACGTGAGCACATGCTCACGTGCTCGTGTAGGGCAAAAAAAAAAATTGGAAAAAAAGATGAAAACCCTCGCATATGGGCCTCCTGCGTTGCCCAGGGGGTGCTGTGAAAAGGGACTTGTTAGGCCTTGTTTTGGGTAGTACAAACTTTAGCGTCTCAAACTGCCACGCATGCAGACGTGCGCCTGCTCTGGTGCAGAGCGCGAGATCACGATGAATATACAAAGAAACAACAAAAATTCGAACGCCGTCAAAGCTAAGACGCTTAGAGCGCGAGCCAAGAGATGCCGTTTCACGCGTTCCAAACTAGACATGACAAAGAAAAAGAAAAATGAAAGCATCGCGACACAGGTGTTTTGACGTCACCACCCAGAGATAAGAGACGCGTACCCTAGCGGTGGTGTCATGAATTTGGCACCTTTGATTGTCTTGCGGCGTTGAGTCTGGCCGATTTCAGGCGTCCAAAGGTGTTTTTTCGTTCTTCAGTACCAGACAGAATTAAAAAGCTCAACCAACGTGCCATAAGTAGTGCGAGGCTCAATCAGGTGAGCTTGTACTACCCAAAATGAGGGCACTGCAGTTTGTTCAAAGCTTCAGCGCAGGAGGCCTATACATGGCTTGCACTGACGTCACAACAGCGGCCATCGTGGTGGTATTGCTGCCGAGCGCGCACCTTCGACAGCATACACTTCGCACCATCAAACTTGTTATTCTCGGCAAGAACAAATAGAAATGACCACCAGCACGAGGCGATGACGTCACGAGCAAGCCATGTATAGAGCGAGGGTTACGGTGTGCACCGCAGCAGAGAACACCATTTAATGCTCTCTCAATCTTCTTACGAAGGCCAGCTCTTGCGATCGCTGAGGATTTCTGTGCTTCACTTGTAGGCCTATCAACAGTGAATAATATCGACCCAACAAGTGTGAGCTTTGAAAATGTTGCTGACCATACTTCAAGAGTGATGGATAACATCTTCAGCGCATTTGAACTCGATCATGTTCTGGCATCTCTGAATCACTCTTCATCGCCTGGACCAGACGGTATTACGTATGGCACACTTGCACACCTTGGACCTCAAGCCCGCCAACATCTTTTAGACGTATTTAATGCTTCCTGGCTGTCCAGTTGTGTCACTCAGGAATGGAAAACCGCTTGCGTTGTACTTATCCTAAAAGTCGGTAAGTCTCCTTTAGATATCAAATCCTACCGACCAATTGCGCTTACAAGCTGTATCGGAAAATGCATGAAACGAATGATTCTTTCGCGCCTGGAATGGTTTCTCGAATCCAACTCACTCTATCCGGAATCAATGACAGGATTCAGACAAGGCCGAAGCTCTATCGACAATGTCATGGACCTAGTTGCTCATGTCGATGATCAGAAGCTCCGTGGCAAGCTCACAACGGCTGTATTTCTCGACATTCGGGGAGCCTTTGATAATGTTCAGCACTCAGCAGTTCTGCAAGGCCTAAGATGCCCCGTGCGCGACCGAAAGCGTCGCTGTGGTCGGCCTTCCACGATTGGCCGAACGCTGACTATGACGTCAGAAAAGGATTTATCATCAACAGAAATGAGAGGAATGAAAGAACATTAATTTTGACGGTGTTGGCATGCAGTGTTCCTTTGAGAGTGCAATGATTTCAAGCTTCCACCATGCTATTTACAAACACCATCGAACTCGTTGTTTGCAAGGTAATGACGTCACAAGGGGGAACCACAGGAGGGCGCCACCAAAACATCTCGCCGCTAATAGGTATCGGAGGTCGTCTTTATGACTGGATTGCCGATTACCTTCACAATCGGACAATCTTCGTGCGCACGAGTGATGGAGATACCAGCCACCATATTCTCACCAAAGGTGTTCCGCAAGGAGGGGTTCTGAGTCCAGTGCTATTTAATATCGCCCTCATTCGTCTACATGCACTCATCCCTGATTCTATACATATCTCGCTGTACGCCGACGACGTGTGTCTTTGGACGTCAGCAGCGTCTCCTAAGAGAATACATTTACGACTGCAAGCTGCTCTCCACAAGATATCAAGGTTTTTGGCCATGCGAGGCCTTGAGTTATGCCCTGCAAAATCTGCTGCTATTGCGTTCACAAGAATGAAAGTAGATCTTTACATTTTATCAATTGACGGTACTACTATTCCATATGTTCCAGCTCACAAATTTCTTGGAGTTTATATCGACAAAGGGTTAACGTGGAGTTCCCATTTGTCACATCTCAAAAACAGACTCTCTGCGTTCATTACCTTAGGACGCTTTATAAGCGGCACAACTTGGGGTGCTTCAACAGCGGCCCTCCTTCGTTTATACAACGCCTTATTTGTTGGAGTTCTTCGCTACAGCCTTCCTGTCATGCATGGACTTAGTCCTACCAACCTGAAAAAACTCCAATCTCTTCAAGCACAAGCACTCAGAGTATGTCTCGGAGTCCCTAAATCTACATCCACCATTGACACCATTGCCGAATCTCACTGCCTTCCAATAATAGCCATTCGTACACAGGAAACTGTTCGGAATCATATTCGACACTTAACAAAACATCGCGCTCATCACCTGGCTGACTTACCACAAAGGTGTTTTTACAGCCGTATTGGACAGCAGATTCTAGACCATACTGACAGCATACCGACAACGTTTCAAGAATATATGCTATCTACCACGCCCCCATGGTTCCTCTTCCCACTACAGGTGTATACAACTATCCCGGGAATACCGAAAAAGTCAACTCTTCCTGCAGTCGCCTTGCGGCAGTTTTCTTTGTCTGTGTTGTACACACGACATTCCTCCTCCTGTCACATCTACACGGATGCATCCACGACTCATACTAGCTCCTCTATTGGCTTTGTAATTCCCGCACTCACCCATACAAATGGTTATAAGCTTTCACATCGAATGTCTTCAACAGCTGCTGAACTTGTAGCAATTCGTGAAGCGTTAAGATTTATTATTCCAACGCCTCCTCGTTCCTGGACGATAATAACAGACTCTAAGTCATCGCTGCAGTCCCTCGACTGCCCAAGCAAGAACAGCCCTTATAAGCAACTGCTATTACAAATACTTCAACTCCATTACGACGGAGTGTGTCAAGGCCACTCGATGTGCTTTCAGTGGATACCCAGCCATTGTGGAATTCCGGGCAACGAAATGGCTGATGCTGTTGCAAACCGAGCCCAAACATCCACTCAGCTAATGCAAGCCCCATTCACCAGGACTGACATCAGAAGCGTTGTGAACACTCTCGGAAAAAGAACCGCCGCACGTCTCTGGGAAGATGCCGCTGACAAGAGTACATCGCTAAGAATCATTGACCCACACTTAACATTTCGAGCACCTCCAGGTCTTAAACGGCGACGTGAGGCTGTGCTTCATAGGATACGCCTGAAAGTTGCATATACGAAACGTTACCTATTCTGCATTAGGCAAATCGATTCTCCAAATTGCACCACATGTGGCATTACTGAGGATTTAAAACATATAATGACAGAGTGCCCTAACTACGAAGATGAACGACTTCAATTGCACGCACAGCTCAACCTATCTCCTGGAACTTCTCTCACAATGAGAATGATACTAGGTCCCTGGGAAAATGAGGCTTTTGCCGCAAGAGCCACAAACGCCCTCGTCAGGTTCCTCTCAGAGACAGGCCTGGACAAGAGACTTTAAAACTGCCCAAGCTCTAATCTTCCTACTATTTTTTTTTTTGTGTGTGTGTGATACTTTATTTCTTTCTTTAACTGTCGTATCCCTCATTCCCCCTCCCTACTCAGAGTAGCCAGTCAGGAGATGACTCCCGGCTAATTTCTCTGACTTCCTTTTCCCTGTCAATAATAAAAAAAAAGGGGGGGGGGGGGTTTGAGATGCCATCCCATGTCTTCATAAAAAAAGAAAAAGAAGAAAACCACACATTCTCCTACTGATATGAATGAAAAGGCTCGGCATGCTGTGGCTTGGCGTCTACGCAGACAAGCACCACAAGAGCTTCGCCCCAAGCAACATCATTCACCACGTGGAGATGCGGTCAATTTTTTTGTTCCAGATTCGCGCCGCAGACGGCGCAAGTTTTCTCTGTACACTTGGATGGGTGATAGCTCCCAGATTCTCTCCTAAACTGCCAATAACTGCGTAAACATTTCCACAAAAAAAAAATCGCCTTCTGCCACCCTTGTTTGCTGGGCTATGGAACGCTTTCTGCGCATTCGCTGTAGCTCTTTTGTGCGATATATCCAACGCTGCACATGCGTCCACAGCTCAGTAACTCAGCATTTTTCTCCCGGGTGATGAGCGCTGGAAAGGTCTATTGGCGACGTGAACGATCAAAAGCGTCGCTGCGGTCGGCCCTCCACGATTGGCCGAATGCTGACTATGACGTCAGCAAAGGATTGCTCATCGACGCAAATAAGAGGAATGTAAGAACGTCAACTTTGACGGTGTTGGCAGTGTTGCTTTGAGAGCGCTGTGATTTCAGGCTTCCACCATGCTCATTACAAACACCATCGAACTTGTTGTTCACATGGTAATGACGTCACGAAAGGTAACCAAACGAGGGCGCCACCGAAACATCTCGCCGCTAATACACTCTAAAAAATCTGGAGTGATTATTCGGCGAGATGTTTCGATGGCGCCCTCCTATGGTTCCCCCTTGTGACGTCATTACCTTGCAAACAACAAGTTCGATGGTGTTTGTAAATAGCATGGTGGAAGCTTGAAATCATTGCGCTCTCAAAGGAACACTGCCAACACCGTAAAAATTAAAGTTCTTTCATTCCTCTTATTTCCGTCGATGATAAATCCTTTTCTGACGTCATAGTCAGCGTTCGGCCAATCGTGGAAGGCCGACCACAGCGACGCTTTCGGTCGCGCACGTCGCCAATATACTCTCCCGGAAATCACTTGTTAGAGCCAATGGCCGTGCAGCTACTGGCTCTCCCAAGTGATTTGTGGGAGAGTACAGTGGCTCCAGATTTGACAGGTAGGGGGTATTCACTGGACGCCATATTTGACGGCGATGTTTACAACGCATGCTCAGAACGAGCTCGCGTTAATAGGTTATCTAAGACCGGCAATCTTGATGGTGTGGAATACACGTTGCAAAAGAACTGTGGAAGCTCGCCGTCAGCACGTGCTCAGCAGTCACACACACAGCTATGGCCGCCAGTGAATACTTCCTATAGACGCTTTCAGGCACTTGTGCATGGGCGCCGCCATAACTGACCTTCAGTTTCTGTTTCCTCTTATTCCGTTCGCTTCACTTCATCATTGCACAGCAGGACAGGTTATTGCCACCTTAGGTGTTACTGTGTCCTTCTGCTCAGCATAGGCCTTTGTGGAGGCCCCTCAACGCCCGCTTCAGTGGCTCGGCATCTCGTTAAGAAAAGAGAAGGTCGGCAATGGCGGCTGAATTGGGCGCGTGTTTAAAGCGTCTATAGACTAAAAAAAGGTCTGTAAGTTCAATATGCCGCAGAACACACAACGTCAAATTACGGCGAGAAAAAAAATCCCATCCAACTTTCAAGCTCAGAATACGATTAGACCAGAAAATGCGATGTGCGACTGGAGCACTCACTTACTCAATGTCCCTGCAGAGCATATCAATTTTTTTCAGATCTGGTTTTACAGCGTGGGCAAAATGAAATGAACCTATTTTTAACTTACCGCATGAATCGGTTTCTTAACTTATCGCGCTGGGACTTGCTACAGAGGTGCTCGAAGCTGATGCATTCATTAACGGAGATTATGAATAGATAAAACTCTCGGAGACAAAAGAAAGGATATAAAAACTGGTTTTGTCCATAGAAAAATTATCGCTAAGCCTTTTATCTCAAAAGCATCAGGAAATCGTTGTGGGCTATTCTGGCGTTTACTGCGATTGAACAATTTGTGAAATGGAAATAAAATAAAATTGCCTTACCTATTCTTCACTTCCTTTGCCCCAAAAAGCGCCACATGTAACACCTAATATTTGTTTTTAGTGTACACGCAAAGTATACCGGAAACAAGTTTTTGATTTTTCTTGATTTACTCAGGTGAGCCAATATCTCCACAATTTTAGCGAAAGCTTCCACCAGCTTCGGACGTCTCTGTATTAAATACTAGCGTGATCCGTTGAGAACCCGATTTATGCCGTCCCTTCAAAACGCCCATCGATCCTTTTGACCCACAGGCTATTTCCAGCTTCGTCATTCTCTAAAATTCTTGTTTTTTTTTGTGTGTTTTTTTTTTGTTTTGTTGTTGACTAGATTGATTATAACCGTGTTCTGTAGAAAAGTGAACTCCCAAACGATGTTTCAAGAGTAGACAGCTAGCGACAGCTTAAAGGGACGATGAAACAATGTTTGTATACATTCAGGAAATGCCGCCTTATTTGTTGACATTCATAACAAAAAAAAAAAACACAAAAAAACACGCGTTGCGCGTTCATTTTTTTTTTCAATTTTTTTTAATTGTTGGTTGCAGAACAAATTTAGATAAAAACGAGTAGCGTTCACCAGAGCCGTTTATTGAGAGAGTTTGGCCATACATTGGTTTGAATAGGCGAGCATCTCGGGCCAACCACAGGCCGCGAAACAGCCCCTAGCGGTGGTCGCGTGCTCTAAATTTATGCCACGACTATACTTTGTTTCACCTTATGTGCGAGCGAAGGCAAAACTGGAAGCGCGAGCACGGAAGCTTCGTGCGTTCAGGCTTTACTCGAGCGGGCGAGCTGGGGAGAAATGCAAAAAGCGCTGGTCTCGCGCTTCTAGCTTTGGCTTCGCTCGCAGGTAAAGTGAAACGAAGTATAATTTGAGCCGTGCCGAGCGGAACTCCGCGTCTCAAGACGCTCGCGCACCCCACCCTTTGTACTGCTTTCTTTCAGCCAGTCTCAGGACGCTGTTCTAGCAGTGAAGACAAAGGCATGGGCACGAGCGCGTGGCTTTGGAAAGTGCCTCCTATGCACGAGGTCTCGTACAAACAATAGCGTTTCGCTGAGCTAGGCTCACGCGCCTGTGCCTTTGTCTTCACTGTCGACATTTGTGAGATGAAGTAGAGGTCTCCTGATTGGTCGACGCTGTGTCACAAATTTAGTTTACGCTCTAAGCGTGGGGGGAATATTCGGTGCTGGCGGCGGCCTTTGCTCCGCCTATTGTCCAAACTCTCCTAATATACGGCTCTGGCGTTCACCGCCACGCCTCCCAGCCAGAACAAGCGGCCACGTGATCCGGAGCCGATTAGATTGAGACCGCCGATTGGCGACGTGCGCGACCAAAAGCGTCGCTGTGGTCGACCTTCCACGATTGGCCGAACGCTGACTATGACGTCAGAAAAGGATTTATCATCAACAGAAATGAGAGGAATGAAAGAACATTAATTTTGACGGTGTTGGCATGCAGTGTTCCTTTGAGAGCGCAATGATTTCAAGCTTCCACCATGCTATTTACAAACACCATCGAACTTGTTGTTTGCAAGGTAATGACGTCACAAGGGGGAACCATAGGAGGGCGCCACCAAAACATCTCGCCGCTAATACTTACCATGACCCACGCTCGAGAGTTGACAAAGCAGAAGACACGCGCTGAATTCCACGCATTGTAAAGGTTCGGCTACTCCCGCCTTCGTAGCGATTGATTGGGCCCCAGCCACCACCATTCGAACGGATTGCGAGGCATCGACTGTCACGATCTCAAAATGGAATAATCACGCATGCGGTGTTCGTGTCCACTGTACGAGACGCATTTAAATATGGCCAACGCGGGGATCGCGGCTTGATGACACAACCCTGGGTATCGCCAGAGCTCTAGGTATCGCATTGTTGACAAACGCCGACAATGCAAACCCTGCAACTTCGTCTTCAAGTTTTTGCGATGGAGAGACGGAAAGAAAACGTCCGCTTTTATCCTTGAAGTTACGCGGCGACAAAGATCACTCTCAGAAAAAAAAAAGGTGCATTCTTACACCCTTTGTCCCATATAATACACCCCAAAACTTCAGTTCGACGTGCAGGGCACTGACGTCTATCTGGCGTTATTAACTTTCACGAGAGGCTCGATAGCCGTGTGGTACAACTTATTAAAATAGTTAATGTACGTATTACTGACTACAAAAAAAAATATTAAAAAAATAATTTGAGTTTTTTTTTTTGGCTTTATTGCAAAACCTCAGTGTTTTTGTTTCTGTGGTCTTTGATACGTACTTCAGCTATTTACTAAGTTATATCGCACCGTTATCAAGCCCCTCGTAAAACTCGGGGCCGTCTGTTCGACTAGCGCTGTACGTCGAACTGAAGTTTTGGGGTGCATTTTACGGGACAAAAGGGTGTGAGGTGGCACACTTTTTCTTTAGAGTGAAGCGTGGCGTTCCAGTCCGTGCCGCAAGATTGAGAGCACGAGGTCGCATGCTTTGAAGCGTTCTTCCGCAGAACGAGCACTCGTGCTAGAAATACATGCCTCAAAGCTAGGAGCGCGGGCTAGCTCGCGCTTGTAGCTCTGGCTGCAGTCTCAGCTTAAGGGTGAACAGAATACAGTGCCTGTAAGCTAGGGTTAAAGGAGCGGTGCAACGATATTCAATTGGATTGTTTTTCAGTTTACACGAGTTTACTGGCACTATAGACCTTTTCTTTAACGGCGCCGCCATCTTGAGAATTGCGGCGCCGACGACGCCGTCTAGCGGCTTAGAAAAAGAAATGCCGGCTAGTTCTGGCAGCACAGTTATCTGGGTAGGCAACGGTGTGGGTATGGGGGGAACTTGGCTAGACTTGGCTATGGTGGGCTGCAATAACTTGGTTGGAGCTTGTCCGGTTGAATCCAGCTGGGTACTCACAGGCAATCACCTTGCCTCCTCGAGAGAACGAGGACGATGACGGTGGGGGGTTTTGATTGAGTTTCCACAGCGAAGTATATATGTGCAGTTTAATGTAGTCTATGCAGGTAAGCTCTCGGCAATTGATAGCCCCATCTTCAGTGGTGGCATGTAAACTTTTTCATACCTTTCACATACCATGGGGCTTGCAGTGATAACCTAATTGGACCACCTGCACCGGAAATTAAAATCGGTCCTCTTTTCGTAGACGAAGTGGTCGTGAGCTTAAACGTGACGTTGAGTCTGATACGAATTTCTCGCGATTCAAGCTCGCAATTGATTGACTTCATAAATAAGGATTCTTGGTGAAAATGCGAAGCTCGATGACATTGCAGCCACACTCGCGCTGCAGCTTCTTGTGCTCATGGCACACTTTCTGCTATTGTTCTCATGCTTTTTAAAATTATTTATCCATCCGACGACCACGCAGTAGTAGCCAGACAACCATAGATTTTCGGAAAATGCAGCACAGTAAAAAGGAGCACTCGGAACTAACTCATGCACGACGTCCGTTTTTAAGCCTTTTCGCCCATACCCTTGGCGGTTGCATACCCTGTGTCAGCGGGCAATCCAAAAATGCACCAGGTCGAGGGTACGTCAGTTACTGGCTGGTTTGAGGTTATGCGAAAAAGGTCTATACTCCGTTTCACCTTACGCTGTACCGCAGCGAAGGCTAGAAGCGCGAGCTCAAAGCGTTGGCAGCTGCCCTTGGTGCACGAGAGCTTGTGCCGCCGAGATGTGCCCTAGAGCAAGGAGCTCGCGCTTGTAGCCTTTCCTGCGGTACAACACAAGGTGAAACAGAGTATAGTGGGACTCAAGGATACTCGCACGCAACGCCACTGGCCAAGAAACTCCTCTGTTGCGGTGTAATTTCAGAGACAAAAGCGATCATTTTCATTCAATCTCTCCTTTGTAAAATTTGATAACGTAACGTGGGGATCGCAGTACACCCCAATGACGATATTTGAATGCGGTTCATAGATTGGACCCGAGCATTGCGTGGGCACTTCATTTGGGCTCGTGATAATTACTAGCTCGAGAAGCATTCGGGTAGTGGCCCGTGTCCAGTCGCTGCAACGACGACAATAGCCATAACAATGTCTCGAACTCAGCGCGTGCCCTGTTCTTTGCCAACACTAGCCAACACCAGCCCGTGGCTATGACCAACTATTGACGGCATATAATCGGCTCCAGATCACGTGGCCGCTTTTTCTGGCTGCGAGTTGAGGGGATGAACGCTGCTCGTTTTAGAGCGCAGCTCTTAAGGCCTGTTCACACGATGCATTTTTCTCGCGCATCTAGTGTCGCGAAATGTAGTTTCGCGAAATGATTGCGCCGTCTGAACGAGTCCGAAAAGGACGCGCGCATCTAAACAAAGTTGCGCGCACACCTCGCTTCTGGAGCGAGCTTTTGCTGAAACTTTGCCGAGTCCTGTCAATCACTCTGAGGGCACGCCAATGGCCGCTGAGAAACGCTCTCACGTGGCCTTTGAGGGGGGAGCGAGCTGTTTGAGAAGACCACTTCACTGCCGGTGTTGTAGCCGAGCCAAATCCGAAAAAACCGAAACCACGAACGGTGGATACTGCCGGCGCTTCCGCAAGCACGTCAAGCACCACTGAAGGAAAAGTGAGTAGCATATCGGAAAAAAAATCCAGCGATGGACAAAGACAATTAGCGGGAGTTGGCGAGATTAGAATAGTGCTCATAGCGTTATTGTCGTGACGATACCGCTGGATAATACCCCTGTTACACGGGCACCCTCAACCGTGGTTAACTCAGCTTTAACTGCTGTTCAGACTTGGAAGTAATCCGTTACAAGTAACGGGATTACTTGTAATTAATTACTTTTTGAGTAATTTTGTAATTAATCCGTTACTTTTCTAGAAATGTAATTTCTAACGTAATTTCATTACTTTTTTAGTAGCGGATTACCACAAGTTACTCGTTACATTTTTTTGCTATCTCAATTTTTTTTTTTCAATAAAATATGACTTTTGAGTAGCGTCACCGAGTTGGGGCCGGGGGGGGGGGGGGGGGGGGGGCACATAGACTGATTGCAAAAGCTTGTGACGGGATCTCGGCAAAGAAAAAAATGAAGGTGGAAAGAGGGAAACAGAGGGGGAGTTGACTCTGCTATCCCCTTAGCACGATAACAAGAAGAGGGCCCCGACAAAAGTAGACAAAGAAAGAAAACGGGAGTTTTCACACAGCTAGAGAGGTTTCTTAAGACAACCGAAGGGTCGCTTACACGATGCCAAAACGCCGCGTTTGGGTCGCTTTTTCTCGGAAAGAGAAGCCCCTTCTGAGCCTTGGGCACTTGATTCGGAGTGGGGCGAAAGAAGAATAGAAGATTAATGGCACATAAAAATGTCACATGGCACGGATCTCCCAAACTGGAACTGTGGGGAGGGTCTGCTGCGTCTGCTGTTTCTTTTTGCTAAGATCATTATCGGGAAGTTTGTGCGATCCAGTCCCAGCCCGCGCTCAGATTTCAGAAGCGGAAGGACGTGAATAAAGACATAAGCAACATCCTGAGAACAAACTCGAAGTTGAACTAATAGCTTTCTTTCGCGTCTTTTTCTTTAAATAAAAACAGTAGCCACTACAACTTCGTGTGCACCGAGGACGGTGGGGAGTCAGCCTCCCCTCCCTTTTTTGTTGCTTGTTTGCGTTTTGTGCGGGGGAGGAGTCGGAGTTGCTGTGAGTTCCGAATACGGGGCTTTACGGGACAAAAGGCCAGATGCCGTCCAGTTCTAAGAACAATTTTAGAACTCCAGTGCCTTCTGACGTTTTTACGTGACATTTTTCTTATATTTTGTGTTACACGGTAAAGAAAGCATGTCGTTTCCTTCTCGTGATGGAGACTCGAGGTTTCCAGCTTTCTGGTCAAGTAGAGACAAACACCAGAGCCCTAGCTCAGCCTACAAGCGAACCTAGTGTCGTCTTGGGGAACGATACTCACAATAGTCACCACATCCGCTGAAGAGTTTTCTGCGAATTTTTTCCGTTTCTCTTGCTTAGCTTTGTTTTGTTTTGTTTTTTTTTGCAAGAACCTCGCGTTCCCGTCGTCTTAGTAGGGTGTAGTCCTTGTCAAATCCTGTCTTGCTCTTAACTCTCTTTTTCTCCTCGTACTTATGTCGGAATAATTTATCTTATGAACTGTTTTTTTTTTCTGCTGTTAAATATTTTCTACTGACGTCCCGCCTCTAGCTCGCTGATCTACGGCTACAAAATACGCGAGAGGTTCCAGCAGTGAGCATTCAGCATGTCTCTTGCACTGTCGCCACGGCCCTTCTTGGATCCAATGTTCAAACTGAAAGGCACCAAGGTAACAGCAAATTTAGAGTTTCAGTGCCTACTCCGCATCCCCGAAAGAAAGCTTCTTTCATCTGCGAAGTCCACGAATTCGAACCTACGAAAACACGTAAAGGTAAGCAGATTTTATTTTTTTTTTTTTTTTTGTGGAAACCAGTGATTTATAAAATTTAAGATTTTTGTGTAGTTCATAATTTGGCGTTTGCATCCCAATTTTACACTCGCAACATTGCCTTTGGGTATTTTTTTCAGCCCTAGTGTATCCGCTGATGTACGGCGTAAAGTACGCTTCGAACAGTTGATAAAGAGATTGATATTTATTTGAGCTCAGGGGAGCCGCGGCGATTTGCTGAGGGAGTTTACGCAAATTGTATTTTTGGATATCGGTATCTCATAATGCTGCTCCCAAGCATACCATTGTGACATTAGCGATAGGGGTGTGCAATGCGGTAAAATATTTGATCTTCTAAAACGTGCCATACTCCGTTTCCACTTTAAGTGTGAGCGTAGCAGAAGCTATAAAAGCGAGCTCCGGGCTTTCAGTGTCACTGCCAAGCACGCGCGCTCGTGCAGTGCATTCACGTATTCAGGGCCGTTCATTTTTCCTCTCTTTCTCCCGAAAGATAGGAAAGATGAACGACCTCAACTTCGAACGCCAACTGCTCTTCATGCATGTGCAATAAAAACTAAACACAAAACTTAAACAACTTTGTACAGTATTCGCGGCTAGTAATATTTGTCTACATATAGCTAATAAGTTACCTTCTTACCGCAAACAGGGATACTAAGTGAAAAGTCGTGTTTTTGCATGTATTTCTTGAAGTAATTGAAAAGTAATCGAGTAAAGTAACGAAGTAATTAATCGATTACATTTTAAAGCCAGTAATTTGTAACGGTAATCCGTTACTTTGATAACCAAGTAATTGTAATTGTAATTAATTACTTTTTACAAGTAACGGGCACAAGTCTGCTGCTGTTACGTGGCACCACAGTTACCGCACTATACTCCTCAGACAGCTATTTCAGAAGAAGTGAAGAGCGCGTATGCACTGCTTTGATGGGTTGCTCAAAATGCTCAAGCGCACGTTCGCCAATAGCTTTGACTGCATAGCCGCAGAATGTTGTCCGCAAGTATTGTGCGCTAACTGTGGCTTAGCGTAACTGCAGTTAAGTGCGCCCGTGTAACAAGGGTATAAGAGACCATCGAGTAAACTGAAACCAAGTTTGCTTTGTTACAAGCGACGTGAAACCATTTGCGCTCTCTGAAACAGTGCACAGTAAAATCGGGGGCAGACATGGGCACCGAGAAGTAACCAGATTGGGCACGGCGTTTCTATGACTACCATGTGCATTGATAGGAGCTTTGGCAATGAATTGGCTGCGTACGGGCTCGGCGCCGGCACATGTCCTGCACGTAAAGGTGTCCGCCTCAATCGGCTTTGCGCACATGCGAGATCGCTCCAAGTAGTGCAGTATGTGAGAAAAAAAATTAAAGTGGAATTGACTGCATAAATGCCGCAAAGCAGGTCCCTAGATAAAGAGCCCACTAGTGTTGCGGTGTAATTTCAAAGACAAAAGCGATCATTTTCATTCAATCTCTCCTTTGTAAAATTTGATGACGTAACGTGGGGATCGCAGTACACCCCAATGACGATATTTGAATGCTGTTCATAGATTGGAACCGAGCATTGTGTGGGCACTCAATTTGGGCTCGTGATAATTAATTACTAGCACGAGAAGCATTCGGGTAGTGGCCCGTGACCAGTCGCTGCAACGACGACAATAGCCATAACAATGTCTGGAACTCAGCGCGTGCCCTGTGCTTTGCCAACACCAGCCCGTGGCTATGATCAACATTGGCGGCATATAATCGGCTCCAGATCACGTGGCCGCTTGTTCTGGCTGCGAGTTGAGGGGATGAACGCTGCACGTTTTAGAGCGCAGCTTTTAGGCGCCCATTTCCGGCTTGAGCGGCGTCGGCGTCGCCATCGGCGTAACCGCGCGGTGCATGATGGGTAAATTTCCCCACTAAATCTAGCGGAAAATTTTCCCCGCTAAATTTAGCGCAAACTTTTCCCCGCTATATTTAGTGGAAAACTCCCCGCTAAATCTAGCAGAAAATTTTCCCCGCTAAATTTAGCAGAAAATTTCCCCGCTAAATTTTGCGGAAAAATTCCCCGCTAAATTTAGCGGAAAAATTTCCCCGCTAGATTTAGCGAAACATTTTCCCCCGCTAAATCTAGCGGAAAATTTTCCAGCTAAATTTGGCGGAAATATTTGCCCGCTGAATTTAGCAGAAAAAATTCCCCGCTAAATTTAGCGGAAAATTTCCCCCGCTAAATCTAGCGGAAAATTTTCCCCGCTAAATCTAGCGGCAAGTTTTCCTCTCCCCCGAGGTCACGTGATCCCTCCCCCCCCCCAGGGTCACGTGACCCCCCCGCCACCCCCCGAGGTCAGGTGACCTCCCCCCAAGACCACGTGACCCCTCTCCCCAAAGGGAGGAGGAGGAGAGGGAGGAGAAGGTGAAGGAGGAGGACCAAGAGGAGGGAGGTGAGGAGGAGGAGTAGCTGGGAGGAGAGGAGGTGAGGACGAGGGAGGAGGGGTATATCCTCCCCTCAGTACCCTTCCCTCCTCTTCCTCAAGAGCTGCGCTCCAATTCGGCGTCACAGGGTGCTGTAAACGTCATTCATTTTTTTCATTAATTTTTTTCTTGGACTTCTATTGCGTGGGGTGAAAAACGAACGCGTGTTTCGTAGGTCATTAATGTCAGGGATCCGTTCTAAGCGGTATTTGCGCAAAGAACGAAAATTGTTGCGTCGCCCCTTTAAAGGGGTGGTGCAATCATATTCAACTGGAATGTTTTTTCACTTTACACGAGCTTACTGGCACTAATGGGACTCAAGGATACTCGCAAGCAACGCCAGTGACCAAGAAATTCCTTTGTTGCGGTGTAATTTCCAGGACAAACTCGAGCGTTTTCTTTCAATTTCTCCTTCGCAAAACTTGACGATGTGGCTGGGCGGTTGCAGTAACGCCCAGTGACGATATTTTAATGCGGCTCATAGATTGGAACCGAGCATTGCGTGGGCACTTGATTTGGGCTCGTGGTAATCCATAGCTCGTCAAAAATTCGGGTATAGTGGCTCGCGTCCAATCGCGGCAATGACGACAATAGCCGAAGCCTATATACATTTTCTGGAACTCAGCGCGTGTCCTGTGCATGGGAAGACTTATAAGCTTCTATGCTCTGCGTAGATTAGGGGTCATGTAAATCCTTGGAATGCTCGCCTTCGACACACGCCAGACAGCTCACAACAACAAAATACTGGGTGAAATTATGTCAGTGAAAACACCCTATAGCGGCGTCGCCGTCGGCGTAATTGCCCCGCTAAATTTAGCAGGAAATAGAATTGGTGTTGAGGTCACGTGGCGTCGATTTTCCCGCTAAATCTAGCGGAGAAACTGAATTTGTTCATGGGTCATGTGACGTCATTTTCCCCGCTAAATTTAGCGGACGAACTGAATTGGTGTTGAGGTCACGTGGCGTAAATTTTCCTGCTACATTTGGCGGGGAAACTGTGGGAGGGGGAGGAAAAGGGGAGAGGAGGAGGGGGGATGGTACGGAGGAGGAAGGGCATACTCTCCCCTCTGTACCCTCCCCTCCTCCTCCCCAAGAGCTGCGCTCTAGTTTCGTATTACATAGGTTTGTAAACATCTTTCATTTTCCTTCGACTTTTATCGCGCGGGCAGAAAAACAAACGCGTGTTTGACTGGTAATAAACGTCAGGGATTCTTCCTAAGCGGTATTCGCGCGAAGTGCAAAAATCGTTGCACCGCCTCTTTAAAGTGAGAACCATTCGAACCCAATCTCGTTGCACGGCCCCTTCAATAAACTCGGGGCGGGAAGAGTCCACGCGCATGTCATTATCATGCAGCCAATCAGATTGCTGCATTTGTTGATAAGAAAGCCGAAGAACCAATCAGGAAGCTAGGCGTCTAAACATAATCAGCCACACCCCGGGATTATTTAGTTCTCAATGACTATAAACAAGTCGCAAACCCAGTTCGCTCCCTGACCCTTTGCCGTGGCCTCCTCGCCGTCCGGATGGGCCATCCTCTGCATGGCAGAAGGCGCGATGCCCAAGGGCATGGACAGCCTCTGCCTTCCCAGCAGGGTCACCGTCATGTCCCGATCCTTGACGCCACGCAGCATTCTGGGACGAAGACGAAGCCTGCGCAAACGCCGGACCCGACCCCGGGAATCATTCCCGCCCGCATGTTAGTTTTCATATTAATGAATAAGTATCGTAACGGCTCGCGGTCGTCTAATCGCTGAAATAGGCGTTAAATACGAGGGACGACTTAATTTTTTTTTTCTTCTACCGATATCGGACACTTAAATATATTCTTGGCATATATAGACCATTTGCTGTATTACCCAAGCATTAAGGAGAATGCAGGGATTGGTGTTCCACGCGCCACCCGCGCACGTCTTCCCCGTATAAAATATTCGAAGTAAATAACCAAAATAAAGCGTTGACGAACGCGCGTGCAAGATACAATTTGTTTTAGGTTTTTGCTTTGGAAAATTTACTACTGCTGAGGCCAGCACGTGCGGCGCGTGGAACACCAATCCCTGCATTCTCCTTGATGCTTGGGTAATATAGCAATAGGTCTATTGCGCCATGTCTTGTACACATCTTAAATCTGTGCTTGCCGTGCGGAGATTTTCCTAGGAAAATGAAACGTGCAAAAGTGTCAGCTCTGTATAAGGGCGGTGAAAATAATTATTTGTCTATATCATGGAATTACGGAACGGAGTTCCACTTCTGACACTACTGTGGCGCTTCCCGCTTACAAGCCATTCATTTACTGGACGTCCGCTTGTTTAATTCGTAGGCTTGCTTTCAACTGCTGTCGCGAGCACTCCGTGTTTTTGTCTTCGTTCTCTTCTTTCCCGCGACATCACCTTCGCTACAATATTTTCCTTATGCGAAGGAATCCGCGCGGAAAAGGCTCGCGCTGTTCCAAGCCCATCGTGGCTCTCAAGACTTGCACCCTCTAAGAGATAGCATTTCGCTCGATTTTTTTATCTTTTTACTTAGAGCGTTTAGGCGGTAACAGACGCTAGGAAAGGAGGGAAACATGCTCCCTCACTTGCGCGGGAGGTAAAATTTCGCCATTGATTCTTTTAGTATGTTTTTTTTTTTTTTTTTTTTGCAGCGGAGTTGTTAAGGGCTAGTTTCCCCAGGGTCGTGTCCCCCGCAAAGAAATGAAGACATGGAACTCTGGACACCTACCGCCATCTATGAGCGACGGCGGCAACCCACGTATCTGGTTGCCGCCGTCGCTCATAGATGGCGGCAGCCTTTCCACTCTGGCTCGCCGACTTGCGGCCGGCCATCGCTTTCCATTGTACAGCCCCGCGGGTCTTCCTTCTTCACCAGAGTGGAAAGGCTGAAAGTTTTTCTTTTTTCAGGAGTGAAGCATCTTATTAGCGCCCCATAGCTAATGAGATTGCGACATTAACCGATGAAAACGTCGAATACCAAATCACAAAGCAGAAAGCGTGAATTAAAGAGCTACGCACTGCGTTTCTAGATCTGTCAGTGGCTATTAGCGCCGAAATGTTTCGGTGTCGCCTTCTAACGGTTTCCGTTCGTGACGTCACGACCAAAATCTGCATCCTCGTAATTGGCAGGATTTGCTTTTGCCTCGCCGCGATTGGCACGATTTACCTCGCCGTAAACCGGAAATTGGGCAGGCATTATCAGTATAGAGAGGAAGCTATAGATTTGTCGCATCGCGAACATCGACCATAGCGACGCTATTGGTAGCGTACGTCGCTAATAATCGTTCGCCAAGCACCATCAGTAGATTTCAGCGACTGGCTCTCCCAACTGCACGACAGGAAGGCGGACCAATTGGAATTCTTAGAGGTAGGCCAGTTGAAAATGTTATTAGACGCTACTCGAAGGCAGACCAATTCTCTCCCTTAGCGAAAACTAATACGTTTGAAATATACCACATTCTAATTTGAGTGTATTTGAAGTACAGTTCATAATTGTAAGTACACAAAAAATCGACCGAAAATATACACTTCTTTTTTTTTTACTTAGTGCTAAAATATACTTCTGAAAATCTTTTTAAAATACCTTTATTTAAACTACATTTGAAGTTCCCTTCTTGCGTTCTGAAATACTGAAATACTAAATTAGTAGGCACAAAATACCTTTCAGGTAGATTTCTTAAAATATTTATTTATTTCACGCAAAATATACTCCAACTCTAATAAAAATGCAGCGATAAAAAATAAGTGCAAAATACTCTTAAAATACCTGGAAATCGTAAATACTGTTGTGTTCTACTCTAAGTATCTTTTGACTGCAATACTTTGGTAGTTTGACTTAAACTACCAAAGTATTATAAAGCTCGCCTTTCAGAAGTTTACTTCAAGCAGATGTGGAGTACACTGAAGTGCTTAATACAACATTTGATTAGTTTGTCAGTTGAGTTGTGCAGCATCGCACTGATAAATCAGCCCAGTTTATGTTATTGTTTCCTTTTTTCTATCAAGAACACACCTGATGAGCTTCTTGCACACCAGTCACAAACGGGGTTCGGGAACTACAACCACAACACTCGCTGATGCTGGAAAGCTTCAGCAAGTGCTGTGAGCAGATATGTTTGGCGTGGTTGTCTTAGCACAATGTTAGTTCACTGAATGTGTATACTCACCATTGTACGTGATGTGAGTAGTGACTTTAATATGTATAGTGATGTTAACGACCGTATTAAACAGTCAACTTGTAAAGAAAAGCAAAATAACTATTTTAGAGTGAAGAAACTGCCTTGACTCGCTTTGTCCTGAGTGGTGCTATGCAGAGAAGCAATAAAATTTATTCTAGGAGCCGTATTTGTGGATATTGTTTTAGCGACTGCACCAAATTATTATTAGTTGTACCAATGCTTTTTAGTAAGAGATATCGTCCACGAACTTCAAAACACTGTTTCCCCTTTGACAGGCTCATGAGGAGGAGATCGGATACCTGGAACCTTATTAAGTGCAGAGGGGGTCACCGGCCAAATGATTACCCTCAATGTGTAGGCTATATAAGGCTCTTGAGCAGTCAACGGGACTGTGATTCAGGTGTTCAGTGCGTGTTTGTGTTTGTGTTCGTTTCTAATGTGTAGTTGTGGGATGTATTTAGTAGCCCCTTCAAATGCCACAGGGACGCCATTTACTAACAAAGTCCAAAACGAAAAAAAAAAATGTGTAGCCGGTTTTTAATACATAAATAGCGTCTTGAGGAGGAACGAATTATATTTTTGATATATCTAAAATCTTTTTTGATTAATATTTATGATATATTTTGAATAATCTACGCGCGTATTTCGAATGCGGACAAAGTAAAACAGAATGAATACAAAATGAATATTCATATTCAATATATTTCAACTTCGTTTCAAGTACGGCCTCTTTTTGCTAAGGGCTCGCTCGCTCGCTCTCTCTCTCTCTCTCTCTCTCTCTCTCTTTCTCTCTCTCTCTCTCTCTCTGCCTAAACCTTCACACATCGAATTAGACGTTTAAACTCGCAAGGAAAGAAAATATTGCGGGTTTCCGTCGCAAAGCGGCGGAGGCGATGAGCGACGACCCCCAAAAACTTCTTGGGAAAAGAGACCACCCAGGGTTGGAACCCTTCACTTCGCGCTCCAGGTGCCGGTTAACGCAGAACGACCAAGCACGCGGAGGCGGTCCCTTTAAACGCATTTCTTTTGGCCTTTGTCACTTGGGTGGTAAGCGCTGGAAAGCTCTTATCACCCAAACGAAAACTGCCAAGTCCCTGCCTGTATAGACGCATGCGCGGTGTCTGATAGTCGGCGAAAATTTCGATCATAATCAAAGTACGCGTGCACTAGAGCTTTTAACGTCATCACAACAAGATCGAGCGAAGACAGATTGGACGCTATTAGTGGTGTATCAGCGTATCAGCGTTCAGCTGGGCATGGTGTCCAATCAGTGTTCCGAAGGACGCCGCTAGGTGTAAGGCTCGGGCTGAATTGCCGAGTTGGCACCATCATGGTGTAATAATTGGTTCCATCGAGGCAGCGTTGTATACACGTTTGCAAGTCCAGCTTCAGGGTGCTGCCATCTTGCTCGGCTGGGGTGCGCTTGGACGCGTCATAATTTGATTACGAAGCCTTGCTAAGGCGTTGTAATCGTATCATGGCAGCGCCCAAGCGCACCCCACTCAACAAGATGGCGGCGCCCTGAGACCAAAGTTGCAAACGTGTATACACGTTCCTCCAAAACAGGAACGAAAGTTCGTTTCTCGTTCTTTCTGAACGTCGGAAAGAATACCCGTTACAGGTTCCTGGGGTTCGAAAGAAACACATTCCAGTTACATTTCTAAGCTTGGAACAGGTCGTTACCTAAGTGTTAGTTTTGCGTGCTTTAATTAAATATTGTGCTGGGAAATTAGTAAATAAAATCAAGCAAGCGCAGACTTGTACGTAACGCGTTACAAGTAATGGATTACATGTAATCGATTACATTTTACTGTAATTTTGTGACGCGTCAATTACTTCCTTTAAGGAGTAACGATCCTTGTAATTGAATTACTTTTTTGCTGTAATCGGTAACAAAATTACCCATTACAATTTTTCTCAATTTATTATTATTATTATTTTCTTTTTTTTCCTTGTTTTTTTTTTTTTTTTTTTTTTGAAACCACTAAGCACGGGACCTTGAGCATTAGTAGGCCACTTCACTCTGCGTCGTTTCCTGGGTACATTTTTTTTTTTTTTGGTACACCGGAGACTACGCCCGGGTATGAAAAGTGACCTTATCCAACCTCTTGTGAGTAATGTATTTAAATAGCGCTCTACAAAAACAAAAACAGTCAAAACTTTCTATTTTTTTTTTTCGAAACAACTGAGCACGAGATTTCAAGGATTATGCTACCGTAATAAAAAAAAAAGGTTGAATAAAAAGTAACGAGAGAAGTAATCGATTACTTTAGAGTAATTTTTCGATTACTTTTTTGAGGCTGTAATCGTAATTGTAATCGGTTACTTTTTAGAGTGAAGTAATTGTAATTGTAATCGGTTACTTTTTTTCAGTAACGTGTACAAGTCTGCAAGCAAGTGACAAAAAGTCGCAAATTGCCCTACAATTGTGTTGTTACGTGCGGTGAAACGTAACAACACTTCCAGGCATTTTTTCTCGAGCTTTGCCTCCAAGTCCTTCCACTCCTCTCCTCCCCATTGACTCCGCCCACTCCTCTCCACTCCACTGCCCGCTACATTTAGTGGGAAATATGACGTCACAAGGCTCGATGTCACGTGACCTATACACGCTAATTTCCTATACATAAAATTTCCCCGCTAAATTTAGCGGGGAAATTTGCGGTTACGCTTTGTTTAGGCTTCACTTAATCTGAAAACCTAAAGCCTCAAAACATTCCATGTTAATATTCACGTCGAACTATACGTGTCGAGTCGGCACAATCACATTTGTTCGAGTTCTTTGTTTTCGACTATCTCTCGGACACTTCCTCCATCCCTCGAAGTCAAATGATAAAATAGTCGGCAATAAAAAAAAATAAAAACCTAAATGCTTATTCGGTAAAAAAAAAGAAAAAAAAAAACGCCATTTTTTTGTTGTTTTCTTCGAAGACGTAAGGAGTTCCCGTTCCAGTTCCACCGACGCAGAACGGAACGGCGGCGTTCCTTTTCTTTCCTCCCGAAAGGAACACGTTCTATAGGAACGCCGTTGCGTACAACAACACTGCGTTGAGGTAGAGAAGGCTGTTCACCGGCTTTGTGATTATTATCCGGTTACCGACTGCTTATTAAAGGGCCTCTGACACGCCAAAAAAAAATATTTTTTTTTCATGCTAGGCGTAAAATGGCATATCCGGACATTACAAAAAAATTGTTTCACTATAGAGTTGCGTAGTTTTTTTTATAAAAAATTGAAATATGAGGCCCAATGCAATGTTCCCGCCGTGCACTGTGACGTAACAGTGTACCGCAAGGTGTCGGGGCGGTCAGAAGGGAGGCATCGCCGGAAGTCACGTGAGTTGTATCCCTCCTCGTGCTTACCGCGAGCGCGTGTAATATTTTTTTAAATATTTTTGTTATTCTCCGCACCTCCACGAGCGATCCAAGCAGACGAGGTTTCTTTTATTTGTTTTTCATCGCTTAATGTTACTGTAAAGGTAGAAGAAGCGGAGTCAGTGAATTGCCGTGATCAACTACAATGCCTAGAAGGTTCTATGTGAGGGACTGTCCCGGTATTTCAGCAACTGAAGAAGAGATCATACTGCATGCATTTCTGAATGACATACATCGGCCGCATGCGCACCTAGTAAACAAGTTCTACTCATGCTCTAGACAAAATACGTACTTTGTGCTCGACGTTTACTTGTGCTTGGTACACTCACCAGTTCGTATTCTTTAGACGGCAGGCATCTTCAGCCTGGAGAGTATCCGATGATTCAACGACCTCGGTGTCTGAACCTTCAGCAATGCGATCGGGCGTGTCGTATGCTAACAATCCTAATTTCTGCGAGCGTTCTAAAATTTTTGTTTTCAAAACTTGATAGCTTGTTTTGCGCCCAGTATAGCCCTGTATCATCGGACTGACGGCATGCACTCGTACACTGGCTTGTACTCGCAACGCTTTCATCATTGACCTCCATCACGTCGATCCACTGACTCTTCGTCCTCAAATTTTACAGCACGCAAACTAACCAACGGTGTAGGGATAAAGAGCTAGTGGAACTGAAACTTCATTTTCTACGATCGCTCGTACGAAGAGCAGAATAAAAAAAAAGAAAAAAAGTCTTAGGCACGGTCGCGGAGAGCACGAGGAGTGAAACTCACGTGACTTCCGGTGAACCCACTTTTAGAGACATAGGTCGATGCCTTAAAGCCCCTTGATGAAGGCTTTTTGTACAAGTACCGCCAACCATTGTTGTGGAAACGCGCGAGACACGTGTCACGAGCGCGTGCTCCGCCGCCATTCGCTTCCAAGGGCCGCTCATTTCAGTGCTGCGCCGCCATTTGCTTCCAAGGCCCGCTCGAGACACGGGCCACGTGCGCTCGCGCATTTGACGCTACTTGCAAGACAAACGGAAACATATCGAGGGGCTTTACGATGCCTCCCTTCTGACCGCCCCGACACCTTGCGGTACACTGTTACGTCACAGTGCACGGCGGGAACTTTGAATTGGGCCTCGTATTTCTATTTTTTATAAAAAAAACTACGCAACTCTATAGTCAAACAATTTTTTTGTAATGTCCTGATATGCCATTTTAACGCCTAGCATGAAAAAAATATATTTTTTTTTGGCGTGTCAGAGCTAGGCCCTTTAAAGGGACACTGACACCCCCCAAATTTTTTTTTTCCTTTTTTGTCAGGAGATTCATTATGGTGTCGGAATACTACCCAATTAATATTTTGCTACAGAGTCACGTATTTTTTTAATAAAGCCAAAAAACGCAACTGCGCGAAACAGAAACCAAAACGGAGAAGTGGAGAGGATAGCGTGACTGGCGGAAGTCACGTGGCTACACCCGACCGTGCGGGTTTTTTCTTTTTTTTTTTTCTCCTCTCTTCGCACGTAGCAGACGAAATCCATACGTTCGCCGTGGGATTCCTTTGCAGTTATGTTTGTTCCGCTCGCTGTTCTGTACTTCAAGATGAAATTTTTTGTACACTTAAGTGTTGGCAATTATAGTGAGTGCCCGAGTGCCGTGGTGAATTCCCGTGATCAGCTCCGAAAAGAATACTTCCAAGATGTTGCGTGAAGAGTTGCCTCACATGTCCTGCATCTGAAAGTGGCATTGTGTGGCAGAGTGCACAAGTTTCCGAAAGATCAACGGGTCGGGATCAATGGCTGGCTGCAATTCCTGTAGAACCATCACGCGAAGCTCGGAAAGCGGACGCTATCCGATTCATATGCTCCTTGCATTTTGTGGAAAGTGATGTTACATTGATTTCACAGGTGCCAAAAATGGAATCCATACCATTTAGTTCAGCGACGTATCGTCCACAACATTTTTTTTTCTGTGATAATTGTAAAAAAAGAAATGTAAACATCGCAGAATGCTTGACAAGAAAAAAAAATAAATAAAAGGCACCGGGAATCGAAACCCGTGCCCTCTGCGTGTAAAGCGGACGTCTTTCCACTGAGCTACTGAAGGAACTCTATCATACAAAATAATTCAGTGGGTAGACTGTATGTCGGAAGTTTGCTGCCGATTTCCCTTCAATGCATGCACTCCCGGCTTGAAGTCGAGCAACACCACGCATAGGGCACATTCGCACCTCGTAAAGTAACCGTACGCGTGCGTATTCAACTCGAAGTACGCACTTCGTGCTTGACGTTTGAGCGAGCGATGTTTTCAGCCAGGAGAAGGGACGACGGCTCGGCGACGTCTTCGTGCAATCGGCTTGCTGGTCGGGCGTGTCGTACGGGATGAATATCAGTTCTTTTGATCGGTCCGAAATTTCTCTTTCGAAGAAAGACAGAATTCGCCAGTACCGTGAACGACAGTTCTGAAGTAGAGGTCCAACGCCCGTCGTCCGCTGCCATCCGCTAGTGCTAGTCCCACGATACGCGAAACGACGCCATGTGAACGCACAGAAAGCTTCCGGTTGTCTGTGCTACCTTTTTTTTTTCAATCAACGTATTTGCAGCTTTTTTGAAGCCACAAAAAATGGGTTTCATGATTTTTTCTATTTTTAATATTGACTGTGAGCCTTCAATGACCCACGAGTTTGATTAAATTTGGTGGTCGCATCGATACCTTAGAAAACGGCCCGTGACCACGGAAAAGAGACTGAGCGAGACTCGAACCGGCCAGTTCTCGATCGGCGGTTTTCGGGCGGAAAGAAACCGAATTTCGAGCCGCAAATTCTGTTCTGGGTAGTTGGGCTCTCATATGTCACGTACAACTAAAAACCTCGGCGAGCATAAATACCCTGTCAGTGTCCCTTTAAGGAACGCAGGGCGTAGTGAGTCCCGACCATCTTGACGTCTCTCGTCAGCCAATGAGACGGCGCGGCATTAGGTGATATCAGAACGTCGAAGAACCGACGCGGAGCGTAAGTTCGTCTGCTTCTTGCGCAGAGGTTGCACTGACGTCAGAACGCCGAGCCTCTGATTGGCTCTGATGGAGGGACAGTGGGTAGACCTCAATGCTAGCTGCCCTGAGGCCTACCCATGGATTTCTCCAATCGGAGCCAATCGGAGCTCGCCGTCGTTCTGACGTCACCGCAACCCCTGCTCAAGAAGCAGACGTATTTGCACTCAGCGTTAAAATTATCGAGTTGCGTGACCATACAAAGCCAAGCCCGGCGTTTCCTTAAAGGCCGACGAGCAGATACAAGATTCTGCAAGGCAGAACGTCTTCGTCACCCTAGGGGAGGAGGAAACAGGAAAAGGTGGACAGGGTAGAAGGGGGGAGAGGAGGAAACGAGGGAAAAGTGGAAAGCCTGAACTGGTCGTCGGTCTTTGAGCTGTCAGGGGATGCTGCCATCACGACGCGACGTTATATAGCATTGCAATACTGACAAACGTTCGCTTCCGATGTTGTCGTTTTAGCATCCAAATCACCAGAATCGCGAGACAATCTGTAGCCCTTTTTTTCTTCTTTTTTTTACTGTGGTTCACGTGACGTACGTTGTTGCCGTTTCAGAGAAACCCCGATGCATACGCGCACGAGGGTCGGAAAGTCGGAGACGCTGCATATTGTACCGTGGTTATAAAGGTGCCACGGGCATATATGCCTCCTTTGCGGGCGAGATCAGATCTGAAACGGATGACGACGAAGCTCGGGCCGATGGATATCATGAACCTCCTCCGCCCTTTTTCCTTGGCATCTTGAATGTTGGCAAGATCACACTGCCGACGTGCAGCGGAGCATTCGGGTGAATATATACGTGCCTAGCTTCCAACGACCTTGCATTAAGCGAAAGCAATGAAGACATACACACGGGCTTTGCGCGCACCGACTATATTTTTGCTCATGGAGCGAGATTTTATGACCGCATTTTCAAACACGTTTTGCGGTACTTTTGACGAGAATAAAATAAACCATAAATGCAACGACTGCGGCACACCGAAACAAACATACAGACTATCCGGACAGCAGTGATAAAAATCCAGGAACCCACAAAGCTCTATACTGATGGATCAATCAGCAATTACCAACTGAGGATAGTTTCATCAGCTATGCACGCGACGTCCTGACTAAAAACGACAAAATGTCACAAAAAAAAAAAAAACATGAAGATAGGCGATGGTTAGTCCGGGCTTGCTTATCAAGATGGGTTACATAAGCTAAGGTGAGTCATGCTACGTATAGGCTAGCGCTGGTTCTGTTAGGAAACTCGAACTTCGTAGGCACGCGGGCCAAATCAACGAAGGGCAGCGACGGCCAGTGCCCAAGGGTATGCGGGGCGGCCCGGGCGGGGAAGTGGACGGTCCAGAGAGTGTAGTCTATGTTATGGTGAAGTCCACTCGTAGATCAGGAGCGCTTTCCAAAATTCCGCGAGAGAGGCAAAATTCCGCTCCGTGGGACCCACTCCGAATCGACAAGGGGAAGATAAACTTGCATTTTTGGAGCGACCTCCCCCACACCCCTCCCCACCGCTTCCCCCTCCGCCGTTCAAAATGGCCGCTGCTCGAACTTGACAAGCCCACCAACGCCTCAGCAGACTGATCTTTCCGACGACCAGTGACAACTGTCACTGCTTGGCTGCAGAAATAACACGCGACACAGGCCGGGCGAAATTATACGTACCACGGCGCCCATGTCACAAATAACGAAGACGTCCGCGTTCGGCACCGTCACGTATGTGACCTTTCGGCCGTCACGTCGAAGTGGCGGGGCACGGACAGCGATTGCCAGTGGTGGAGCTCAGATTTCTGGTTCGACTTTAATAAATACAGAGGTAACAAACCATTACTTGCACGGGAAAACACCGGCGGAATGCCGTGTAAAAAGGTAAACAATCACTGGCTGCAGAATGAACAGGCCTAACCTTGCGTCTGCCTCCGGCTTTTCTGTCGTTCTTTTTCTCGTTCTTCCTCTCACGATCACAGATGTCAGCGGTTACGATTTACCACGCTCCACAGTCCCGGCTTTGTATCTCTGATCTACGCGAGGTAGAAGCGTTCGAGCCGTCACAATCCCGCGTAAACAACCGACGCACCCGAACAGATCCAACTCGACGACCCGACCGTGGCCCGACCGGCCCGCCGACCTCTCCAACCTCGCCGCGCATGCGCACTGCCGATTTAGAAGGAAATCACGTGGGCCGCTCGGTCAACTTCCGGAAAGATCTGTGAAATCTCGCAGAGCAAGTTCGGCGGGGTTTGAGGCGCTCAGTGGAGCGGGCGTTGCCAGAGATTACGAGCGGAAGATGACCAGCTCGAGCCAGATCTGCGAGCGGAATATGCGCGCTCCAAATAAAGCGCTTTTGGAGCGCTCCAGATCTGCGAGCGGAATTCACCATTCTATAGGTTAGATTTGGTTAGACCAACGTAATCTAACCTAACCAGATTTGGTTAGGTTAGGTTAAATTTAATTAGGTTGTATTAGGTTTTGCTAGGTTAGGTTAGGTTGGATGAGGTAGGCCACATTGGGTAAGGCTATAGAGGGGGGCTATGTTGCGCTTTTTGGACTCCCAGGAGACTTGGAAGAGGGAAGTGACGTCAACGACTAGAGAAACTCAGATTGGATGTTGACAGAAGAAAACAAAATCAACATCCAATCTGCATTTGCTGCGTTGTTGACGTCACTTCCCTCTCCCTAGTCTCCTGGGAGTCCAAAAAGCGCAACATAGCCCCCCAGGCCATGTTGCGTTAGTCCTCGTCATATTGCGTTCATTGTGGAGAGGGGAAGGCCCCACCTTCGGAACGCGTGCTTGTTCTCCGTGAGCGTCTGCTGGTCGTCGGCCCCGCTCTGGTAGTAGCCCCTCGGCCCGTCGTCGAGGTTCTTGAGGGCGATGCGCTCGATGTCGTCCACCGTGATCACGACGTCGTCGTCGTCCGCGGAAACGGTAGTTTCTGGCTTGCAGTTCTCTGAAACGAACGAACGAAAGGCGCGCGTCCCAGAACGTCGCCACTGCATGCGACGTTTGATCGAAAGGTTCCTCGTGTTCGTTTTTGTGGATACGCCTTGCGACGTTTCGCCGAAAGCGTCTTTTCCGCGCACATCGCCTCGGTTCGCCGGCATCCGGACGGATATATCCTATAGCTTGCCAAACCCTTGAACCACGGTCTGCTAATCCATCTTACAAAAGACAGTATGCAGACACTGTCTGAGACGTGTTTCTTTCTTGTATATGATTGTCCTGTCACGCTGGTCATACAAAAACTGACTGCAGAGATGTTTGAAGCATACGTGTGAATGAAGTAAACATGCTTGGAAAATGCCTGAGACGTGTCCGCAGACAACTCTGGCATTGTTTCTGCAGAGAAATACCCGTCTCTTTCGTATGATAATATAAGCAGACTGTGACAACGGGTTTGGTGATTTCATTGGGGCGTAGTGCAAGCTCGGCGTTGTTCTTGCGCAGTTTAAGACAAGTTCCTTGTCATAAACTGCGCAAGAACAACGGTGTAAGAGCTCTGTAGAGATAAGCATGATTGGTACGTTGATTGCCCACACAGTGCCAAAGACGCTTATATTGGCGAGGAACGCTTTCAGTACGATTCAATTCAATTCAATTCATTTATTTATCCTTCAATGACGCAACATAGCAATCTTGGCGCGGCTGGTTCAGAACGTTCCTTTCAAAGCTTCAAATATATGGAAGGACCGAAATGGCAATTGCCATGGCAACAGATACCGACCAGCAAATCGCCTAGCGAGGTTTTAATCGTCTGCATGTTAGTATCTGTTTCTTCCCTGCTAGCAGACATGGAAAGTCAATGGCGCTACTTTCCCAGGGTCCAATGACCTCAGTATTCACTGGCGGCTATATAGCTCATGCCGTGGCTGCTGAGCGCGAGATGGCGGCTTAATCTTTGCGCAGTAAAGCCCATCTATCTAAAAGTGGCGCCATTCATTGTTGCGGAAATGCTCGAGACACGTGCCGCGCGCCATTTCTGGGAAATTCATGGCGTCTGAAATCTAGCTCAGTGCTGCGCTGTGCCGCCATGATCTTCCCAAGGGCTGCACGTTGCACGTGCCTCGTGCATCGACGCAGCTTGCGCTACTTTACCGCGCAGTGTTTTTGCAGCGTGCATTGCACACCATCGAGATTACCGGTCTTGGCAGCCTATACAAGTGTGAGCCCGTTCTGAGCACGCGCTAAAAAAAACATCGGACTCAAATATGGCGTCCGGTAAATATACTTCCTGTAGACAACTGCAATCATGGTGCCCCGTGCCCCGTGACTGGTGCCCATATACGCGCAAGCACGTGCAACGTGCATGCGCGTGAACGCACGGCGGCGTGCCCGCACGAGCAGGGACATGGCGGCGGACAGTCGCCCGGCTTGCAGTCGTCTATAGTTTGTAAAATAAAATCAGTGATTTCGTAAATTTGACGGTTCCGCGTGCTTCAAATAATGAAATAGTGAGTCTGGGACTGTATACGACGTCGTCAGGTGCATAAAATGACAGCCAATTTACTTGCGGGTATAAAAAAAAAAAAAAAGCTGCGCGTCACTGATTGATTTTTTATTTATTTTTTTATTTTAAGTTTTTCAACACGCTCGACGAAATAATTATACATTTCTACTTCTACGAAAAAAAAATATTTTCTTTTGCAATTTTAAGATATAATTTAAAAAATTAAATTCGTTTAATAGAGAGTCTTACAGAAATCTATCGTGTGTGAGAAGTTTCGAATCGCAACCGCAACCGCATGCGTCGTGAAGTAGCCCTTTCGATCATCTTTTCGAGGAATAAAAGCGGAAACACGCATCCCAGGTAAGAGTAAAATCCCAGCCAAGGCCGTCGAGCACCGCAAATACTGAAATGATTTTCTTTTCCTGGAGATTCAGGATACGGATTTCAGGTAGCTTGATACTTTTTATGCAAGACACGCTCTCCAACGCGGAAGCGCGTCCACACGATTATTGCAAGAAACAAAAGATTTCCGGCTTGGTTTTCTCGCGATACCCGCGTTCTGGGCTGCAATAACAATTCACGCCAAGAAACAAAACAAAACAAAAAATCGAACACAAGAAAAAAAATGTCTACCTACATTTTACACAGTCTTGTACAGGTTACTCGAAAAAAAAAAGGGATCGATTACAATTACAATTAATCTTGGTTACAAAGTATATTCAATTAGATTAATTGATTACTTGACAAGAAACGTAATGGGCGGTTACTTGAAAAAAAAAAATAATCGTTACTTTTCCGATTACTTCAGATTTTCAAATCGACAGTTATTTTTTTTCTGCCAGTTTGAAAACGTTTTTTTTTTTTTTGTACTGTCCATTATTGGATTAGGATAACCGAGCAATAAGCTAATTATCTTCTTAATCAACCAATTTTAATAAACCGTCCTCCAGTCGAAGACATCGGTTCGAGGATTTCGTGGTAGGAAACTTACACAAATAAATGGCGCCTAGGAAGGGGAGGTAAAAATAGTAACCGTTACAAGTCATTTTAATACTTCCAAAAGTAAAAAAAAAAAAAAAACTTTTGTGATTACTTTTTAATAAATATATTTAGATTATTACTAAATTATTCCAAAAACGTAATCAATAGCGAGTAATTTGGTCCCTTGTAATGAGTACCGCACAGGTCTGATTTTACCTTACTCCATATATACGCAAATAAACCCCATCTAAATATCTATCTATCTATCTATCCATAACGCGGGCAGCACCACGAGATGACGAGGCACATCTGTACCGGCGCCAAGTTATATGCAACATGGCGGCTTTCGTCACCTTCAGCACGTCTGCAGCCATCGCCGGCTATAAGCCAATCAAGCACTATAAATGCGCCACAATCTTGCGCTTCTACTCTCTAAGAAAATAAAAATAAAAAAACGGATGTGAGTTTACTTTTCTGCAAAACACGGAGGCAACCAATCATGTACAACAATAGAAGGATTTCAGCAAATTATGAAGCTCAGAATACGATAAGATCTAAAGAAATAAAATGCGTGCAATGGTCCGTGTAGAAAACGGGCGATTACATTTTATAGAGTGTCGGCTGTCGAGCAAATAAAATTTAATGGCAGTTTATATGAAAAATAAAAACAAAAATCAAAGAATACTCGGATTTCAACCTGCGTTGAGCACGGAACACCAACGGGACCCAGAAGAGCTCACCTGTGGCTGCTTGAACAAGACCAACCGCCAGGGCGACGCAGAGAAGTGTCCTCATGATTGGGTGGCTGGACTGGCGCACACACGAAAACTTGTTCCACGTCTTCGGTGAACGACGACAGCTATAGGCTCCTGCAGAAATCGCCGGCGTCGCATATGCGACCTATAGATACACCCTCACCGCGAAAACAGCGCCTCATTTATTCGTTACAGTATTGCGTGTTTGGATATACGTAGCGATCGTTGCAAAGCAGACGCGCGTCTCATTTGGATGTGTACACTCTAAAAAAAGAGAAGTCCAGTGCTTCTAGTTTCCCGCAAAGCACTTGGTTGAACCATCGCCGGAAAGGAACTAGGTAAATGACGAGATACAGAAAACGTTTAGACATAAATAAAATACGGTCCGCAATGTGTCACTAAGCATGACATTTCAGGTGCTTCCGTCAAGCGACAGATTAATATAAGCAAGCTTACAGAAAAGCTATACTCCTTGGTATACGAGCATTTAAATCGGTATATAAAGATACGACGATGTTTTTTTCACTGGTGTACGACGTAACACAAAGACTTTGTCTATAGATAAGGAAACGTGGCCGCAATCACACCGAACAAGACAGTTTTGAAGGATGCGTAGCGCCGGGGGAAAGTCTGAAACCCCCGGAATGAGAAACTGGCGAGCATGCACAGAGAGGATGCGTGGTAGTTTATCAGCTACACCTCCGAAGGATGTCGGTATCTCTTCTTGAAGTCGTCTGCCGCTTTCCCCCCCTCCCCACCCCCCTCAAAAAAAAAAAAGAAAGAAAAAAAAAAGAAGGGAAAGTACGGATAGAAACTTGAGCACGCGCGGTAGAGCCCTTGAGCAACTTGCGACAGGAACAGATTTTTCTTTTCTGTCTTTTTTCTTTTTTTTTCTATTAAATAGTATATGCTGTTTGGAATAAGTGACAGAGCCGAGTTGAGATGGAATGATTATCTTCTAAAACGGTACTTGTCAACTGCTTCATCAAATTTCTATTATATTCAATGTTTTCGGTTTTTTTTTTTTTTTTGTATGAGTTGCTTGCTTAGGAACAGCGTCTCAGCTGAGACTGGGTGAAAGAAACCACTGTCAAAAGCCGGCGCGCGAGCTGAGCGGGACTCAAACCTCGCCTCAAGACACTCGCGCGCCCAGGCCTTTGCAGGGCTTTTTTTCACCCAGTCTCAGCTAAGACGCTGTTCTAGCAAGCCGGCCCTGGTGTCTCCGTTCCAGCGGAGTCACAAGGGGGGGCGGGGGGGGGGGGGGGCGTGCACCACACGCAGAAAGAGACCTTAGCATGCTCTCTTGGCCAACCAGAAGTCGAAAAGAATCCCCTAGCGGTGGTAGCGAGAAACAGTTTTAATAAGAACATAAGGGTTACATGTAGTAACTCTTCGTGGCTGAAAATATGGCGCACGCGATGTTACGATTATGATCCTGCAAAGAGATGTAAGAAACGAATGTGCCGCTCGAACTCTGTTTTGCTCGGACAGTGTGTGACCGCTCCAGGGTGGCCAGTTCCACTTATTATAAGCGGATTTGGGCTTCTTTTTTCACCGAGTCGCTGGTAGATTTTTCCAGTGGCTTGTCGCGTTTTTTTGGGCTTACTCGCGTTTTTCCTGCAAATATTGTTATTTTAGTGCTCGTCGTGATCACTGACAGCGCGTTTGTCGTCAAAAACGCGAAAAACAGCATGACCATTTGGCGCCGCGGTTAGGTGGCGCAAACTACCGTCCGTCACAAAGTATGCCGAGCAAGAAAGAGATGTAAAGTTGAGATGCCGGGACTTCATTTTTGAGGCTGCAATGCAAGTACAGCTTAGGCTTCCACCCAACATACAGCTTTGGAACTCCATGAAATCATTCTCGCCGGAGAGCGTACTGAGCCAGGTAAAAGCGCCCCTTCAGGATGTGCCCCCCCCCCCCCCCCCCCCCCCTGGCAAACTGTTCAAGGGAGATGGAGGTCTCCTTGACACTCAGTATAGATCGCTGTGCACCTTCTTCCCTGAAAAAATGCAAACAAAGACGGCGTTTCGTACTATAGGTAGAAGTGTTAGATTTCACGGATGCAAGCGGTGAAAACTGTTTCAAGGAAATAGCAGAGTTCGCTCTGTCGTTGTTGGCCATGCCCCTCAGCAATGCCGATGTCGAGCGCGTGTTCTCACATATGAACGTCGTGAAGCCGCGCTACCGAAACAGAATGTAGAATCCCATGTTGAGCGGCATCTTGCACGTACGTTATGGCCTCAAGTTTCAAGGCGTCTGCTGCCGGGACTTTCAACTGACCGCAAAGATGTTGCTGCTTTTCAACTCGAAAATCATGTATGGTTCAGCAGAAGTAGAGGCTGAGGATTTTTCAGATGAGTCGGACACATGCGACGATGACTGTGTGTAGTTGAGGTGTTGATCATGCACTGCATGATTAACACAATTAGTTGTTTTTTTACTTCGCCTTCGTATTTGAGCGAGTTATCTTTCTTATTTTTTTATTAATAAACTATTTTCAAGAATGTGTACATTTATTGAACTTCCGCTTGTTTTGGGCTTCTTCACGAAGGTCACGCCGCTTTTTTTGTGGCTTGGTTGGGGACGACTATTTGCTTGTTCGCTCGGCCACATCTGGCCACCCTGGACCGCTCGGACGGCAGATTCCGGGCACTCGGCGCCTGGCGTACGGATTATGTCGCTCGTTCCGCTAGTCGCGTTCTTCCACCATGATTTTGGATGACCGTGATTGAAACATCACGTGCACCATGTTTTCAGTCAGCGAGAGTTACTCCGAAGCGCTTATAAATTTTGTTTCTCGCGACCGGGTATCATTTTCGGCTTCTGGTCGGCCTCATTCGAATTTGTCAAGACGCCCTGGAGCCCGCCCAGCCCGCTTTCGACCAATGGCGCCTCCTCATTTGCCCTCTATACTTCCCAATGAATGGCCAATAAACTCTCCATATACGGCTCTGGCCCCGGGTGCAGCGCTCAGGGGGATGCAGCTGGGCAGCGAAAGGGAGGGGGGTCTCCCCGGGTGCCGCTGGTCCTAGTGACGTAACTGCTCCTCTGTAGATGGAAGCTTTAGTCTGTGAAGTACCATCACTAGCTTGGGGTCTTTGAAGTGCACCACGCAGTTGTGATACCCGACGGCACGCAGGTATGATGACGCATGCTCATCTAGTTCGAAACGGGCAGGGGGTTTGAGCCCAGGATCCTTGGGTTCTGCAGCGCGGCCTTTCGCTCTACGTGCTCCGAGCTGAGGTCCGTTAACACAATCGGCCATCCGCGACCCCCCTTTCTTTATTACCAGCATGCTGTTGCAGTGCGGGTGATGATTTTTTTGTTCCCAATATGCAATTGCCACTGATGAACAAAAGAACGCTCGGTGACTCGTAGTGTTCGTCGCTTCGTCATCGGCTCCTGATCGTTGTCATCTGGTGCTACACCATCTTGATTGGCTGCCCAATCCAATAAGAGGATCGGGTCTCGCTATGCCGTGTCGTTCTCCAAACGTGAGGGTCCGAAGTTATTTTCAGCACTCCCGAAAAATCAACAAGTGAATAATACGTGGTGTGTACAAAGTCGAAATTAAACATATAATTTGTAACAGCTTGTTCATTCCTTCAGTCTTGTACACGTTATTTGAAAAAAATAAATATGCAATTGGTTACAATTACAATTACCCCTCGTTAAAAATATTCAAATGAATTACTTGATTACTCGCGAAAAAAAGCGATTAGCCGTTAATTGAAAATGTAACCGTTACTTTTTTTTCTTTTACTTCAGATCTTCAAACCGAAAAAAAAAAAAAAAATCTGCATGTTTAAAAATGATCTTTTTTTTCTTTTTGTACTGTACATTGTTGGATTAGAATCACCGAATTATATCCTACTTCTCCTCTTAAGTCTTAACCCACCATTTTGGTACACCATCCATCCTCTTGTCGGAGACTTAGTTCGAGGATTAAAGGGCGCCATTAGGAAGGAGAGGCAAAAACAGTGAACGGTTACTAGTAATTTTAGCACTTACAAAATTATTTGATCAGATTACCCTCGTGATTAGAGCGAGGGAGTTCGTCGCAGTCGACCAAGGCGGCTATCCCGTCATCAGAAGAGGTGTGCATTCGGGCCCGTTTAAATAGACATTTCGTGGCGTCAATATTACATCGCACGTACACAATCCCCAAACAAGCATTGCCGGAAAGACCACCTGATACTACGTTCAGGCCTAAGTATAATCTCGATGAGTGAGCGTACTTCACGTTGTGGCGCTGCTCTTACTGACATGTCGTCGTCACGACGTTCCATCGAAGCGTCACAGACATCCACGAGGTGGTTTTGGGTTATCGTTTTATTCAGTTTAAAATACGTTTACTTGCGTTATCCTACGAAATATTGGTATTGGTGAAGTCCTACCTCAACCCCTTCCATGTTTAAGCAAAGGGATGAGCTCCAGAATTTGGTTTCCGTAGAATGTTTGGTTCACAAGGTTTCCTATGCGGGCCGCAAGTTCGACTGCTTCTTGCACAGGGGTTGCGACGATGTCAGAACACCAAGCTCTTATTGACTGATTGAAAAAAATATATATATATATATTGGGTAGATTTAAGGGCATCTAGCATTGAGGTCTACCCACTATTTTTCCAATATTAACCAATCAGAACTCGGCGTCGTTCTGACGTCACCGCAGCTCCTGCGCAAGAAGCAGACGACTGCTCTCCTCATAGGTTCCATTGAGACCGACCTATTCGCGACTCCAGCAAAACGGACTCCACCAAGCGGGAAAACCGGGAACCAGCCGGACCAGGTCGCTCCGCGCCCCTCCGCGTCTCGTCTCTGGTGCCTTTCGCGGACACGTGTTGTCGGCGCGGTGGCGAACAATGTAATTTGACGAAAGTCCGAAAATTTCTTAAGTTTGCCTGAGTGTTCATTAGTGTGGTGAAGCCTCAGTAGATTGTTTCCTTCCATCACGTGTTTGAAAGCACGTTTACTCCACAACACACGGACGCATGCTTTCGATTTCTTGGATGGGGAGGAATCACGGAAAAACGTTTTGATTTCTTGTTTGTCTCGAATAACATTCAGAATGACGACTACTTGGTAACTGATAAATGGTTTCTTTATAAGGATGTAGAACAGTGGTGTTTCACTACACGGAACACCAATGTTGCAGTCAAGTGAATTCGAAGGTTCGATAGCTGCTTTTCTTGAGTTTGGTTGTGTTCAATTAGCTTCAAGTTTGAGCCGCCCACGCCGGTCAGTGCGTAGGCTATTCATCTTGGCTGCTTTTCGCCGAAAAAGCCTCTGGACCACACTGAAGGAGTTGGTCTGTTTTCGCAATTACTTGATTCAGGAAAACCTGCTCGCTGCATATGATTAATGAGGGAAATTATCTGCTTTCAAAAGGTGGGGGACGCGTCTCGCAAAGTTAGAAGCTGTCACGGCATTATGATCTATCGCGCCTTCAATATTTATATTACACCCCCGTTGAAGCCATCAGCAATATACGTCTACATTGCTCAGGTTGACCGGCCACAAAAAATACTAATTTTCTCTGTTCAGGTTTCGATGTCAAGTTCAATACAGAGAGGTTCTGCGTGAATCTCCGATGAAGACTCTCTTCAGTTTGTCCGTATTCGTCTCCGTGCGACCGGCTAGAACCATTTGGCTAAGTTTAAGTAGTGTCTCTCTGTCTGTCAAATGTACTTTTATTCAGCAGTTCACCTAATAGCTAGTCAACTAAGCTCATATTTCAACCCGGAGAATATACTAATATCGCTTTAGTGGGACATAGTAAGTCAAAATGACTTCCCGATTGCTACTAAGACCTGAATTGAAATACGAGTATCAGCTGCTTAGTAGGGCGCCAGCGGGTTAACATGCTCGTTTGCTCAAGAAGCGCTTGCTTAATTTTCGTAATTTTCCTGCAGCCTGTGTTGTTGACCGAGGAGACCGAGGACCGGAGCTATACGCACAAAAGCTCCATTTCGCGGACAGATAAGTCGCATGGTCGAGGCATGCGAGTTAGCTGAAAATTACTCTCGGTGGAACAATTCTGTAGTCATCGCCGCTTTCCTTAGGTGATCAAAACTGATTAGAGTCTATTTCCGTCTCTCCGGAGCCCATAGTTTCGGTTTTGAACGAAATCTCCGAAACGAAAGTTTGACATGAAAATAACAAAAAGCACCGGGAAAAGAAAACTATGCTCTTCAAGTTTATGTGCACCGGCTACACTTAACCGTCTCAGTTCAAATACCTGTAAAATTGGGCATTAAACAAAAGAAAATCTGTTAAATTGAACGCGCCACCCGTTCAGGCGGCCCGGCCGAGCCGACGCGACCTGGACTCAGCCGCCATGTTTGTTTGGTGGTGGCGCCCCCTATAGGTCGCTGGAGTCGCGAATAGGTAACACACCAATACGACCGTCACGACGGAGTCTCCAAGGCAACGGTTCGCCGTACCCGAAGCAATGTATTGGACACATATAATTCGTTAGGTCATGACGAGTCGCGGTTTTCCCTGCGGCCCTGTCTTTGCTGCTGTTTTTTTGCTGCTGCGGCCACAACCAACACAACTTCCCTCGCTTTACTTCGGTGGCCATGCGCCAACAGCCGACAAAATGCAATCACAGACGCCGCAAAACAGGAGCAGACATCGCGAAAGGACCTGCTGTTCCGGCCAGTTCAGTGTTTTCCCCGCTACGTGACATCCGTTTTGCTGGAGTCGCGAATACGTGCCAAGAATTTGAATACAAAAGACTACCTTCCCCTTTGGTACACCCCAAAGGCGCGCTAAATGCGGAGCATTCATAGATACTTCATGGTGTCACGTAACACAATGACGTCAGTGCCATGTGACACCAGTGTTACGTGACGCTACACTATCACGCGACGTCAAAGTGCCACGTGACGTCAGTGTCATGTAACTACCGTCACGCCGATAACGTCACAATGTCCCATGACGCACAGTTCGCAAAGTTATCGTGAAACGGCGAAACAAAAGCTCATACTTCGTATATCACAACCAGCGCCACCTACTGGGAGCGACGTCAGATACACGAGTTGGTGGCATATACGCAAAGATATTGATCAAAGGTTTCTACAGGGTGATACAAGGAGACGCCACGCTCTTTAAATCGACCGGAAAATTCGGTCTCTTAACCTATCGCACTACGACTTTGTGCAGCGTTGCCCACAGATGGAGCATTTTTTTTTTTTTTGTAAAATTTGCAAAGAGCGAACTTCCCGAGGAAAAAGTAAAGAAAGAAAAAAGCTTAGCTCCTATGGAAACGCAGTGACGCCACCGGTCTTCAAACAACACGGCGCCGTTTCGCACGGGAGACAAGAGATGGCGCAACGAACGCCGCCAACGAACGAGCATACGGCGCCGAGAGCCGGCGTCTTTTCTTTGGCAGACGATCTTTTCGACTCAAAAGCGGCGCGCGTTCCGCAGGGGGCGACTGTCGCAGAAATAAAAACAACTGATATGAAAAAAGCTCGCGCCGCTTTTGTTTCGAAAAGATCGTCTGCTAAAGAAAAGACGCCGGCTCTCGGCGTCGTATGCTCGTTCGTTGGCGGCAGTTGGCGTCGCGACCGCTTGCGCCATCTCTTGTCTCCCGTGCGAAACGGCGCCGTGTTGTTTGAAGACCGGTGGCGTCGCTGCGTTTCCATAGGAGCTAAGCCTTTTTCTTTCTTTAGGTTTTCCTCAGGTAAGTTCACTCTTTGCAAATTTTACAAAAAAAAAAAAAAAATGCACCATCTGTGGGCAACGCTGCACAAAGTCGTAGCGCGATAGGTTAAGAAACCAAATTTTCCGGTCGATTTAAAGAGCCTGGCGTCTCCTTGTATCACCCTGTACATTACCAGACTGTCGCCAAATCCCCATGTCGCCGACACAGTCTAAACAACAGTAAAGTCGCTTTGCTCTCGGGGTTTAGCAGACGAGCAACTTATGCTGAGCACTCTCGCCACATGCAGCTGTCCACAGTCAAGCGAGTCATTGCACCTACCACCAACCAAGTACAAAAACAAATATTAGTTTGCTTTAGAATTGCTGTTTTCAATTTCACTCTCTCAATCTCTCTCCCTGTAATCTGCTCATGTCACCACCAGTTGGCGGGCTAGATGCATCGGCCACGTGTGGCGCCACCTGCAGCAAAAAGTCAGCTCGATGCTTGGGAGATACTCTACCCGTTTTCACCTCAAAAACTGTAATAAAAGAATTGGCTGTTTCTTTGACATTTCCCCAAAAAGAGTTCTAAATGCATATGATTCAGAACGCCTTTGCTTACGTCCGCCCGAAGACAGTCTGTAGCGTACATTACGCACCGCACCGAACGGATTCTACTGGCTTCCTGCCGCAACTGGGCCCGGCGATCTTGTGTTGCATGCCCGGTTCTTTGCACCTCCCTCTTCACCTTGCTGCGCCCGCCATTCTCCGAACGCAACAAAGCCCAACACTATAAGGCCGCGATGGGGGCCCGAGTGGGCTAGCGCACGCCAGCTCGGAGCACGTGAAGCGAAACCTCGCGCTGCAGAATCCATGGGACCCTGGGTTCAATCCCCACCCCTGCCCCTTTCGATCTGGATGAGCATCGTAATGGGGTGTGGTCGTGTATCACTGCTGCGTGGTGCACGTTAAAGATCCCAAGCCAGTGGTTGTACTGGACTGGCTACATCTACAGCCGAGAAAGCAGACGCATATTGGGCCTGAGTAACTTGCGGCTGTATAAACACGGACACAACACAATTATTACAAAGCCCGCGAGCGAGAGCTTTTTCGGGGAAGTAAAGATCTTAAAACCGGGCAAAGAGGTAGGGGCGAGCTCGATGGTGTGTGCTCGAACAAAGCCTCCTGTATTTTGACGAAGCCTGGCAGATCGCCACGAGAAGCGGCCGCCGAAATGAAAAAAAGGTGGAGCGGCAGACAACGGATGAGAGGAGAGCCACGTGACTGGCGCCCCGCTGCGGCGAGACGCCGAAACACACTTCTCCCGAGGGAACAAGTGTGTTTCGGGTCCTCACCGCTGCAAAATCTGTGCGCTGACGTCCAGGTTCCCCGAGAAATGGCTCTTTGATGCTCTGTGCTACCAGATCCTCGCGCTCCAAATCTGCGACCGGGCACTTTATGGCTCCGTCGTCGAACTGCCAGGCTTTGTGAGCATAGAGGAGGCTATGTCTGGAGGCCATGGGCGTTCTCATTCCGTCAATGAATATTTATTTATAGATGCTATTCATTTAATTTTTGCGGATCCCCTAATTGGCGCGTGGGCCTACAGACGAGTGTAGCAATTGACATGCACATGCATTGTGACGTAAATGTAAATAAATTAAAAAAAAAAAAACATGCGTAGTTGTAACACAAAAATATTCGAGAAAAGAAAGTGGCACATGGAAACAATCAAACTGTAACATCAACACACATGAATATGGAGCATAAGAATATGATCCGTGGTCTTGCAAAACTCATGCACGCAAGATAGTATGTTTATTATGCATTTAAAAAAGCTTGGCTTTTCGCAAAGAGTTACTGAATACCTGTTTTATATTGAGAATTAAGATATTTGCATGTGCATTTAAGGTCATATATTGTTTTTTTTTTACACTTTTCAAGTGCAAAAAAAAAATCATCGTTTTCTTTTTTTCTGAGAAGTAAATCGTGTATAAGACGTACTTCACGCAGAGCATGAACTATGTAATAAATTGACTTCCGCCTGAAATAGAGTGCAACATGCGTTCTCTAGACGACTGGTTGCCGCTGGAAAAAAATTCGCCTGGTCAGGGATATCGCATCAGGCGGATTTTTTTCAGCGGCCAATTTATTCTTACGTAAACCTTCTGCACATTGGGGTACTTCCCCTAAACTCATTGTATCAATATAAACAATTCTCGATAGTTTTTTTTATATGATTAGCTACGGTAGTAAACGACAACGTAAGCTTTTTACGCTTCAAATCAAGCGTACAACAAACTACCTGCAGTCAGGGGCACTGCCAAGAATGCTGTGAGGAGAACTATTTGTAGATGCGACCAAAACTGGAGGATATTTTCGAGACAAGCAAACAACTCGCGATCTACTTTGTCTATCTGCATTCTCCCCGCGAACAATGGTTTCCATTTAGAACGCAGCTCTTAGGCGCCCGCTTCCGGGTTGAGCGGCGTCGCCATCACCGCGCGTTGCATTGTGGGACATTTTCCATAATGATGTCACACGTGACGTCACGAGCGTCACGAGTGACGTCACCATTGTGACCTCACCCGCGCATATTTTTCTCGTCTCCTCAAGAGCTGCGCTCTAATTCGGTATTACGGAGAATTGTGAACGTCTTTCATTTTTTAAGAAGGATGTTACAAGGGTTTTGCCTGCACCTTATACAATTCCCCAGCTTGTACTTTAACGGAACGGATCCACCTGATGCTCTCCAGTATCGCCTACCAATATACCGCCTACACTGAACTGTCTGTGCACACGTCGAAGTCGCGTCAGTCGACTGCAAAGCTACAGTCAAATGCCATCAACGTCCGAGCTACGACTGCTTCCTTAGCGCGTTGAACGCATGGAAGTACAGTGGAACCTTCCGAATCGTCCACCTCTAAAGCTCGGGCAACCTTCCCACGTCAGGCAGAAAATTACATGCCTGGATAGTTAGACAGAGGGAAGCTACTACAAGGAAAGAGGGACATTGAAGACAAACAGACAAGACAATGTCCCTCTTTCCTTATCGTAAATTAGAAACCAACACGCTCAACCATCTGCAGGGAAGCTAGCTGGCGCCAAACTGGAGCATGATTTCACGTCCACTGTAGAATGGTTATAGCTTTCATGGTCTGTGCAATGCCACTGCTAAGCTTTGGAGCTGAAGGTCTTTGACCTGCATCAGGGCCGACCAACCGAATGCTCGCAGGCACAAGATAGAGACGGTTACATCAACAACTTTTGCTGTCACTGCCTGTCTACGTCTCACTGAATTCCCTAAACTGGAACACTTCAAGCGCGCACTGCAGGCGTTCGCGTTGCACTAGAGCGACAAACAAACTGTTCGCATACATGTCAGATTACAGCTTGGACAGCAAATATTTTTACACGAAAGATCGTGAAGTGTTAGCACAAAACAATGTTCTCTGATAGACAAGAAAGTCGTTAAGTTGTCGAAACAAAAGTTGGTGTTCGTCGCGCTTCTCAGACAAGATTGAAAGAACTGACACGAGGTCACATCGAGACTTACCGGAGGTGTCCACCGTCCAGGACCTCGGTACAATAATCGTTCTACGCGAAACCTCCAGCCGTACTCGAACGGACAACGTCCCAGCGATTTTCTCAAGGCGAACCCTAAGCGGACATCTCACGCAATGCAAGAGGAACACATTTTTTTTTTTTTACTTACGTCTGCGAAACGCAAGAAAGAGAGGTCGACCCGCTTTTTACGTCGATAGCACTTAGTTGTTGGGCGTGATTCCAAGCCGTCACCAACGAGTCTCGACAGCATCGAAAGAACCTTGGCCTTTCAGAATATAGAATTCGTAATCACCCGTGTCTAGTAATCGTTCATAGAGAGGAGTAAAGCGGATGACCTTGAGGTCGAGCGGATGCCCTTCGGCGTCGAAATGACGTCTGATGACCCGAAAGACAGTCGGTTCCAGTCGACATAAACTTTTACAACTAAATCGCTGGTACGGCGCTTGGAACGTTACGCGCCTTCGACTGAAGTGCTTCCTTCAAACTTTAGGAGCCCTACCGGTTTTTTGGTTGGTGCAACGTACTGAGATGTTCGCAGACGGGTTGGTCTATAGACCATTCCAAGAATTGCCTCCTGCGCGCCGCCGTCTCCGTCTATGGACCTTTGCAAAAATTGCCTTCTGCACGCTGCCATCTTTGTCTGCTCGGCTGTGGAAGGACTTCTGAGCATGCGCTGTTCCTCATGCTGTGCGGCATGCTTCCGCTCAGTGACTCAGCATTTTTCGCCCGGGTGATAAGCGATGCAAATGTCTATACTGGGTAATGGGACGATTCCACGTCAAAATGTCCAACGAGACGATATGTCCAACGGGTCAGAATGTCCAATATTGGACATTTTGACCTGCTTGGACATTTCGTCTCGTTGGACATTTTGATTCTTTGGACATTTTGACCCAATTGGACATTTCGTCTCGTTGAACATTTTGACTCTTTGGACATTTCGACCCGATTGGACATTTCGACTCGTTGGACATTTTGACTCTTTGGAGATTTTGACCTAATTGGACATTTCGAATCGGTGGACGTTTTCACCCGATAGACATTTTGACCTCTTTGTGTGTATCGTTGGCCCAGACTCTGGCACTGCATAATGCTGAGACGGACGTCTTTAGAATTCCGAATACTCACACGCGCCCCGGGTTTTCGCTAACGCGGTAGTAGTGTGATGACTTGAAGAAATCTGACAAACTTTTTTTGGAGAAAACAAAATATTTCTAATCGCAAAAAAACAAAACAAGAAAAAAAAAACTAATATACGTTGCGGACGCTGAACGTCCGCTAAAATGTAACCCTAGCGGTTGGAAGAAAATGTCAAATTTCAGATTTGTGCTCTGGTTAAAAGATGAGGGGGGGGGGGGGGATTTTTTTTTATTTAGCAAATGGGGCCCGTTCCCGGTGACGGACGCTATTCATCTTCATGTATTCGCGGGCTCTGTTCACCACCATTTCAACACAGAAAATTTCTAAGCATTGCCTAAAATGAATCAGACTACGCTATGTTCCGAAAAATTGGGTTAATTGCTCCAGCCGCTGGAGTTATATACTAACGGGGTTGGTGCTGACCGCGATATCCAGCTTATTTTTGCGATGCTTAAAACAGGGTTTCCTTCCTTAACCTGCAAATTAGGAGACACCTAAGGCAATATAATTAAACGTGATGAATAACGGCAGCAAATGCAATAATATATATTGTAATTAGGATAAGTTGATTGAAGCAAAGATAAAATAGCGCTAACTAAAACTTTGGATTAGGTAGTTGGTTCATGACTAAAAGGAATGAAAAACGCAAAAAGACACGAACGAAAAAAAAAAAAAAGAAAGGTTGTTTTTTTATGTCTTCTTTTTCGTCTGTATCTTTTTGCCTCTACAATGTTATCTTATATTGAGCCAATTTTAATGTATAAAAACCAAGGAGGGTGCTTCGTGCCCAGGTCCACGAGGTTCACATGCTGACGTTTGCAGCAGAAGCGTTTAAAACGAGACTCAAGAAGAAATTACTTATTGCACGTGCATTCGTCATTACCTTATTTTAGTCGTCCACCCCGAATCTTTCCCCCGGATAGGGCGAGCACATGAACACGCAGTGCAGTCGATGTGTACGAAGAAACCCAGCATGCTTCAGATTCGGCATCGCATACTTTGTTCGCTGCCATCCTAGCTTCCTTCCCTCGATAAAGAGGACAGATGACTGCACCCTCGTTATAATTAAAGTCACTGCTAGTGGCATTAGTCAGAAGGCCTTGGACAGGGGTCGGCGCATTCTGTGCCTCCCGCAGTTTTTCGCGCGTTTCTATTCCATAACTGACTCGATCATACTTGATATAAGCAACATTAAACAGGGTTGCAAGAACTTTCATAATAAGCATTCTTAACGCAAGCCATACAGCGTGTATACAGCATGGTACGGATTAAAAAATGACACGTGGTTCAATACAAGTCTGTTTATTCCACATGCAAAAATAGTGTCGCCTTTTCAAGCGCCGTTAGTCAGCTCAATGTGAGACTGGGAGCGCGCCACTGCTGGCTACTCTGTCGATGTAATTCCGGACATCAACAAACGTGGGCGGGTGAGAGTTGATGAAAGATGCAAAGGCGTCCATTTCTTGGTGCAATTTGTTGTTCCTGGTTTGGATGACGTGGGATTGCGGCTGAGCCACGGCCAGAGGGTCAAGCAGTAGCGCTTGAATCCTGTTTTGCGCTGCATGCTGAGCCGACTTCAGGAATTGCAGAAACTCTGCCAGGTCGGGATGTCTGCTTGGCAGGCGGCTATGCAGACCGTTGTGCCAGCCCTCCACGTTGTTGGTTGTCCTGGCACCTCGGTTGCCGAATTGCCCCCAGATGTCCTTGAGCAGGCTGTTGGTAAGCCAGAACCCTCTGAAGTACCTCTCGAATTGGTCCAGGCGCGCAGCGTTCAGCGGCTGAAGGCTTGGCTTGTCTGAGAGCAGGTCGCCGGAAAATTTCAAGCGGAAGGCGTCCGGAACGAAGGTGAGGTGCCTCACTCTTGTGAACCACGCGTGGACTGCAGGGTTATCTCTGCAGAGTGTCTTGAGGCCCAGCTCGTCCCGCCTTGCGTTAATAGCCTTTGCAAAGTGGAAGGCGCACCCTCGGATCTGTTGCGACGCAAAAAACGTAGAATGTAAGGAAGCATGTTAATTAGGCAAACACCACGCCCCGTTTTTGTATACCAACTTAAAAAATTCACATTTTCATCGACTCAACTCGAGAGTAAAGCATGATTGTACTAGAGAATGAATGACGCATTGTCCTAAATATGCATTTCAGTTTTGCGTGTGAGCGCTCGTCACTTGCTATTTCAGAAGTCTCGTTTCAGAGACTTCAATTGGAGCACGATGAATTGTTTTTGCGAATTATTGATTATTCAAAGTGATATGCATGCTACTCCACATCTAAAGAGCAATGGTACGTGCTCAATGCTTTGATAAGTGGCAGCTCTACTTTTCTCAAGTTCAGCCTATGCAACGCTACACAACACATGCGAATCGGGAGTGTGCCCCGCTCCATGAAAACGTAAAAAATTCACCTGTGGCCGTCCTGAAGATGTCCTGAACACGTTGATTGCAGCTTGAATTGCTGCGGACTCGTAATCGAACACCCACGTAGCCGTCGTTGATAATGTGCCAATATGTCCGAATCTTCCCTCCATTGATGCCTGCAGGCATCGAAACACGACCTCGTATGCTTGCACATCACAGGCTTGCATCAGTGCGTAAAGCACAGGGTGTGCTTCCCCTTTGATAAAGGTGTGGAGGGTGTAGAGCTGTCCTGGGCAGTGAAACTCCGGGGGGTTGTACTTGTAGTTCCCGTCGCCCAGAACTTGTTCTGCGCCCACCAGGGCATCGAGGACCTTCTCGGCGTAGAAGACCAGTGTCCGCCGTCCTTGAGTCTTGTCTTCAAGTTGGAGAAACACTTGCGAATCCGTAGTGACACGGAGCTCAGGTAGAATGGCGTCAAGAGTGTTTCCTTTCAACGCCGCGTAGTGTCTATTCCGTGAAAGGCACCGTCGCTTGGTAGAAAATCCGTAGCCACTGTTCAGTTGTGCTTGAATTCCCCCTCGAACGGTGTCGTCATAATCGGCAAACCTTTCAGGAATAGAGGAGACGGCTTCGTCAAATGCTTCTCTCGGTCTTTTACGGCTGCTGCGGACGTTTGTCCGTACTTCATACATGAAGCGTTTCGAGAGAACGGTGGAAGCATTGGAGTCTCCAGGCGGGTTGCAGCTGTGGGATGTCGACGGCCGACCTAGATCGGTGGCCAGCACGCCGTTTCTTAGTGTCAGGCGAGACACTGGGCACCTCTCAGTTGGTCCGACTTGCTGACTCAGGCGGTAGCAGGCGATACACCTATAGTAGACTGTGCTGGGATCCTTTGGGTGTGCTGACTTGTAAGAAAATTCGAGCACAGCGTTCTCCCATCGTTTACTTCGATACTGGATCACAGGTCGACTTGAGCGCTTACGTGACGTCACAAACAACCGGACCCCGAAGCCGGGCTCCATGTCGACACGAAAGCAGTCGATGAATGCTGATCTGATGTCGTCGCTGTACCTTTCGTTGAATCTGCAGATAATAATAAGAATATATCACATTAAAATTTTTATTGAACCATTCGAAAACTAATTATTCGCGTAGAACTCAAGCAACATTTCACTAATCAACAAGACATAATTAATACCCTACTTCTGTATGACCAGCGCACAGGCAACTGATAATCTCCGAGTGTAGACACTGGTTGGTAAAAAAATTCTCTTGGTTATTAAAAAAATAAACAAATTTTCCACTCACCAGATCCTAGAAGAACGTGTCGAATCGAGAAGCTGTTGTAACTTGTTTCTTCAGGTAGCGAGACTCGAGATCTTGTTCTGAACAGTTTATGTCTTGAATAACGCAGACGTGCTCAAAAATAAGGCAAACCGTGCGCAAACCAGGTCGAATCTTGTCGTACCGAGATGCGCCTTTTGTGTTAAACGGGGTCACCGGCCGATCGGACCCAGTGTCCCCGACAGTGGGGCGAAATCCTTGGAACAAAATTGTGCCTCCACTGACCTTGGCCGACAAAAGAATTCAGCGCCTTTTGTGTTAAACAGGGTCTTTTGTGTTAAACGGGGTCACCGGACGATCGGACCCAGTGTCCCCGACAGTGAGGCGAAATCCTTGAACAAAATTGTATCTCCACTGACTTAGGGAGCCTTCATGTGCGCTTGAACATGAACATGAAGGCACCCTACACTGACCTTGACCCACAAAACAGAAAACAAAAGAATTTAGCGCCTTTTGTGTTAAACCGAGGGTTGTGGGTAGTCAATCAACCAAGATTGAGCACTTTGACGTGGACATTTTGACCCCTTTTGGATATTCATCTCCATGGACATTTTGACTCGATGGACATTTTGACCCGATTGGACATTTCGTCTCGATGGACATTTCGACTCGATGGACATTTTGACCCCATTGGACATTTCGTCTCGATGGACATTTCGACTCGATGGACATTCTGACCCGGTTGGACATTTCGTCTCGATGGACATTTTGACTCGATGGACATTCTGACCCGATTGGACATTTCGTCTCGATGGACATTTTGACACGGGTGTCACGTGGCCTATTGGACATTTTGACTCGATGGACATTTCGTCTCGTTGGACATTTTGACCAGAAGCCGTAATGTGACCTGTTCCGAGCATGCGGAATAGATCTCTTCTGCGAAATATCAAACCCTTGCGCGCATGCGTCCACAACCGAGTGACTCGGCAGACTTTAGAATCGGTGATAAGTGCTGAAAATGTGTATACCTATATATACGGTGGTCGCATTCCGACTCCTTCCCATGTAGCACGAAGGAAACGCTCCACACAGAGAGTAAACACAGCATGAAGGGCTATAGGGTGAGAACATATAGCTGAACCTCCGAAGACGACCAGTTGGAAGAGAACATAACTATAACTTTTATTTATTTTATTTTTTATTCAGAGGTAAAAACACGCACGAACAATACAATACATCACTCAACGTGTGCCATCTGAGGGTCGCGACGATCTATATCAGTCAACCGGTTTGAGCTTTCCCACATGTTTGTCCCAGCAGCGATGGACGTTGCACATGATGACAAGGCTGGGGACATTGCTGCAATATCGCGAGAGAGTATGCAGTGGTAGCAAACACTCCGAACATCATTGTTTTGTCATTCCTACCACCAATCAGATAAACCGTCTTAGTAAGACAGGTGAGTTGACAACAGAACAGCCGACCTGTGCGCCACATTCGGCTAAAAGCCAAATTGAAGCTTTCGGTCGAATTCGCCTTTTCGGGAAATTACCGGTTCGAGGTTTTCGGGCAGAGAACGCGCGTTCACACAACGAGTGCTTGCACGAGATCTCGCTTGAAAGCCTGCCATGGTCGATCGCGAATCCATGGAACGCGAACATGTTTTCATGCCAGAACCTGTGGAACCATGATTTCTGAAGAGGTGTATTGAGGCTGAGGCGTGAGCCGAATGGAGATGACACCGAGGGCACGACTACTCCATCTACTACAACCATGTGTTGGCGGTAACGCGTTAGAAAGTAACGGCGTTATCGGTATCGCGTTTCTTTATTCGGTAACGTCGTAACGTACTCGTTACTTTTTTCAAAACAGCAACATGTAACGTATACTTCCGTTACTTATATCGAGTAACGTTGTTACGTTGCTCGTTACATATATTCTTCCCGAGACTTAAAAAGAAATACACAATTTATTTTCGTGTGTCTAGGCGCCAAGACATATAAAATGTTTGCGGTTTTCTTTGCGTTTTTTCTCGGGAGTTTTTAGGTGGAGCCTTCAAGCCGGAGTCACACTGCTTATACATCCTACAAAAGACAGTCTGCAGCATAGAGATTCGAACGCGAGTCACCGCGAGATCCCTGCTTCGAATGCCGCACGGCAATGAGTTCATTGGCACGCGGCATTCGAACCCCGCGGATATTGCGGTGACTCGTGTTTACAGGCTGTCTTTTGTGTGATCTATGAGCACTGTGACCCCGGCATTTGAAAAGGTAAGGTACTTCATATGTTCAGTGTCTGGATGGACACAATGTTCCATGAAATATTGTGCTTATGCATTCCTATAACGTCAAAGAGTAAAACGTGTTGATCCATTATTCAAAAATAGCGCAAAAGTAACATGCGTTACTTCTTAACGGTAATGCGTTCTTTGCATTTTGACGTAACGTAGGACGGCAAGCGTTCCTTTTATTTGCAATTAACGAGTAATGTACTCCGTTACCTTTTCTTCGGTAACGCCTACAACCCCGACTAAAACTCAAGAAGATTAGAGGGAAGGACCAATGTGCGTGAAACTGTTCATACACGTCAATAATCCGCCACAAGATTCATACATAGCGCAGCGGCGACGGCGTGACGTTAGTGATGCGCTCCATGACGCGGACATGACGTTAAAGGGAACCTCTCTGCGCTTATTTCTCCTTTAAAATTTGGACTAGGCTGTGACAGCACATCAGAAACATCGATCTTTCGCGGCTTATCTACCCGCTCATTCACACTGGAAGCGGATTCGCGTTCGCAAAGTGGTTGCGAACGCGGTTGTATAAAGATCCAGTACAATTGCACGCGCACTTGATGTCATCGAGTGCGCGTGCAAAGAGCTCCGCCTACAACACGTGCTCGTTGGCTTACAACATAGCCTCCTCTATAGACGCTTTCAGCGCGCGCCAAATTGAGCCGCCATAGCCGACCTTCTCTTGTCTTACCGAGATGCCGAGCCACTGAAGCGGGCGTTGACGAGTCTCCACAAGGGCCTATGTTGGGGAGAAGGACGCGGTAGAATCTAAAATGGCAATGACCTGATCCTACTGTGGTAATGATGCAGTGGAGCGAACGGAATAAGAAGAAACAAAAACTGAAGGTCGGTTATGGCGGCGCCCATGCACAGCTGCCTGAAAGCGTCTATACTCACAAAGCCTGGCAGTTCGACGACGGAGCCATAGATCGAGTGCCCGGTCGCAGACTTGGAGCGCGAGGATCTGGTAGCACACAGCATCAAAGAGCCATTTCTCGGGGAACCTGGACGTCAGCGCGCAGCTTTTGCAGCGGCGAGGACCCGAAACACACTTGTTCGCTCGGGAGAAGTGTGTCTCGGCGTCTCGCCGCAGCGGGGCGCCATGCAGTCACGTGGCTCTCCTCTCATCCAATGTCTGCCGCTCCACCTTTTCCATTTCGGCGGCCGCTTCTCGTGGTGCTCGGCCAGGCTTTGTAAGTCTATAGCAGGCTATGCTTACAATCGTGTTAAGCTGCGTGTGTTGAAAATGGTATCGAAGGTAGAAAGCTCGCGCTGGAGGTGCAGCTTCTTCTGCAGTTCGTCTGTTCTGAAACTTCGTTGGAATGTCGTTACATCATGTGTCTCACACAGCAGCGCCGCTCAGCGGCAGCTGAGTAGATAATTTAGGCTAGAAAGCGATCGCGACGTACTGGGGGAGGAACCCCGCATTCGGCCACGCTGGACTCAGTGCGGCGTGTCAGGTTAACTTATTTTTCAACTATAGAGTTTTATGTTCTAAAGTTTATTTTTCTTTGAATCCGGGGGTGTTTTCTCGTTCTTTTTTTTTTCTTCTTAAAATTCCATGTACTGTCCGTGTCCAAATAAAGAAGAAAAAAATCGGCGTTTATCGGGGCATGTTGAAGAAAAGAGGATTAAAACACTGCACGGGCCCGGGCCGGCCCGCGGGCCGGGCTCGGGCCGGGTTGCACATATTTTCTCGGGCCCGGGCCGGGCTCGGGCTTGAACAAAAAAATATTGCGGGCCGTGCCTGTGCAGTCGTGTGCCGCAAATTCTGAATTGTTGATAACAAAAAAGTGTGCGCATTGATCTTTTAGGTTTAATGAAAACAAACAAGCGAAGTGCAAAATCGCTACAACGCCGTTCAAAAAAAAAAAAAAAAAAGACATAAAGACGTTTTGCATTTTGAGTCTTCAAATGGATAAAAGAAAACGTATGGACTTCACCAACATAGTGGGAAAGTGCGTGCTTTATGTTTATACAGTTTTTCTGCTAAAGCCTGCAAACTTTTTCGGGCTCATGTAATAATCTGTTGGGCTCGGGCCGGCTCAGGCTCATATTTAAATATATATATATATATATATATATATATATATATATATATATATATAGGGTGTTTTTTTTTAAGCTTAACAGAATTTAAAAAAAAACAAAAAAACATGAAAGCTAGATTAATGCGGTCTGTGCAGGTGAGTTGTACGGCCAGGGGGACATATTATAGGAGGTTAATCGTAACGATCAGTCGGCTAATTAGTTAAAAATCGTTAATGAACTTTTTAATTAATGGAAATAGACATATAGTTCCAATTAGAAACTTGCTCAGCGTCATCGAAAACCACTAAATCAGTAATTTTCAGAAAGACTTTGAGCGCGTGAGAAGCGTAGTAGTGCACTAAAGTTAGCACTCGTGGAGCACGTACAAAGCTAGCGGTTGCGATAAGGCGCCCGCGCAATTTTTCCGTCGCTTATCTAGCCCCAGCCTTGTACCTGCTCCACGAGCGGTAACTTTCGTGCACTACTACGCTTCTCACACGTTTAAAGTCTTTCTGAAAATTACTGATTTAGTGGTTTTCGATGACGCTGAGCAAGTTTCTAATTGGAACTATATGTCTATTTTCAATAATTAAAAAGTTAATTAACGAATTTTAACTAATTAGCCGACTGATCGTTACGATTAGTCCCCTATACTATGTCTTCCTAGCCTTATAACTCACCTGCGCAGACCGCATTAACCTAGCTGTCATGGTTTGTTTTTAAAAATTCTGCTAAGCTTTAAAAAAAAAAAACACCCTATATATATCAGTGTTGGACAAAATACTCGATAAAAGTATTTAAGTTAAGTTACTAAATACCTGCTTCATAAAGTATTTAAAATACTACTCAAGTTACTTTCACTGTAAAGTATCTTGAGTAGAGTACAAATACTTAGAAATGTATTTCAGTTACTTTTGAAGATACTTTCGCATTGCTTAATTTGTATCCACGTCATCGTCAACGACAATTATGCAGCTACGCAAATCTGGGTTATCAGAATGGTTTATTAGCACGCAACAACACAAAACGGAAGAAGAAAAAAAGTATCGTATCTATTTTATGCAGTCCAATTATAAACAGCAAAATATTGTCACGACTGATATATGATGAGGCGGCGAATAACTGAAGTAACTAAACGTTTAATGGGGCGAACTTGTTCCCAAAACAAAATAGAGAGATGCTAGCGTCGCAGGAGTCGATGTCGGCGAAACAGCAGGATAGACCCGTTGCTCTCGGGCAGGAGGCGCGAGCGCGTCCGCAGGACGCGACCATATTATGCTGGCAGGAAAATCCAGGCGGCTCTCTAACGTTCGAATTTGCTCGTGCCATGTTCGAATGCCAGCATCTGTCAGCATCTGTAGTCGCGCGAAAATAAAACGTCTAAAAAAATAAAAAAATAACATTAAAAAAAAATTATGCAGCTCGCGGCCTTGGCGTCCCATTAAACAAATTTTCATCTTTGCTTTTCTTCATATAGTTTTCGCGAGCACATATGTTTCACTTTACGTGATAGCGAAGCCGAAGCTACTCGCAAAAGCGCGTCCTCCTGAACGATGCTCGCACTGCACGAGCGCGCGTGCTTGCCAGGGACGCTGAAAGCTCGCAGCTCGCTCTGGTAGCCTCCGCTACGCTGGCACTTAGAATGGAACGGAGCATAGAAAACTGTAGTGGGGAAGCGTATTGACGCATGTTTGAAACGCGAGCCATATATTCTATTGTGATAGGCCCGTAGCTCTCAAGTTTTGAGCAGCGCTCCAGGCGAGAAAAATTGAATATTTGGCTCGCGTTTCGAACATGCATCAATACGCTTCCCCACTAGAGTTTTCTATACTCCGTTTCATTTTAAGTGCCAGCGTAGCGGAGGTTACAAGAGCGAGCTGCGAGCTTTCAGCGTCCCTGCCAAGTACGCGCGCTCGTGCAGTGCGAGCATCGTTCAGGAAGACGCGCTTTCGAGGGTAGCTTTGGCTTCGCTATCACGTAAAGTGAACTATGCGTGCTCGCGGAAGCTATAAAAGAAAGCAAAGATGAAAGGAATGTTTAATGGGACGCTGCGGCGGCGAGCTGCACAATTCTTTTTTTTTTAACTTTTTTTAGACGTTTTGTTGCCGCGCATCTACAGCTGCTGACAGCTGTTTGTATTCGAACGTGGCACGTGCAAAATTGAACGTTACAGCGCCACACGGAAGATGCAGCCAGCACAACATGGTCGCGTCTCGCGTAAGTCTTCCGCAGAACTCTGGTCTTCCGGACGCGCTCGCGCCCCCTGCCCCAGAGCAACGGGTCTATTGTCTGGAGCGCTGCTCAAAACTTGAGAGCTACGGGACTATCGACCGCTGGGGCGAGACTGACTCTGGACCGCCACACGGAGCACCTATTGTACCCGCGTGGGTTTCTGGAACATTCGGCGTAGAACATTCGTAACTCGATCAAACGACAAAATTCTCGAACTTACCAGAATGTCAAGTTGAAGGAATAAATAAGAGAGAAGTCCGCTTTCTGGTATCGAACCCGGAGCCTCCGCGCGAGAGCCAAGCGCGGTAACCATTCGGCCAAGCGCTCGCTGGGCGACGCGCGTGGCGATATCACTGATAGATGTTACAAAACATTTCTGGGAAAACAAGAAAGAGGTCGGGAGGAGATCAGACCGTGGCGTTTCAAGCGGTTAACTTTAGAACTAGATGGATGGGGACAACAAATACAATGGCTCAGCGCTCGGCTGACTTAACCGAACGCGGCGTCAGCGTCCGGCTGGAGGTCGTGTTCTCCGGTGAGGGGGAGGAGGGGCTCTTTTGTTACCACTCCGGCCTGCATGAACAATGCAGCATGCACGGTGCCCAGCTCAGCACAAAAGCTCAAGTGGGTCAAGTTCGCATCCTCTGACGACTGCTTTCGGGGGAGATCCGGCACTTAAAGGGCCCATGAAACGAATTTTGGACTGCAATGAATCAATTTATATTGGTATTTTACTAATAGCACATCGTTCAGTGGGCCAAAAGAAAAAAGGTAGAAAGTCAAAAGCTTGACTTTCGGTACGAAAATTGGAAAACCACAGCGGACTATTTCGTACCTCCTTCCCTTCGTAAACTCGCTGCCATTTCTCTGTGATACATCCGCGGACCCCGCAGCGCGTCATCGGGACCCCGCAGCGCGTCACCGGGCCCAAACGAACGTCACACGACACCGGAGCTTACTTAATCCGTTCACCCCTAAGCTGACATTGTGGTGGAAGCTACACGCTTGCCGGACAAATCAGCCGCTCCCCTTTCATCACCTCACCTCATTCTCTGCGCGTGGGTATGCGCGAGAGGGCGTGATCACGTGGCAAAAGTGTGGCTGGCCCAAGCAGCACGTAGGTTCCACAGCACTGTCAGCTTCGGGGTGAACGGGGTGGGGAAAGCAACTTTTGTCTGAATTTTGAGCGACGGGCTAATCTTCTAGGGGGAGAATAGATGTGTCCGGATTAGAGAAACGAGAGTCCGAGCAAGAGGTGACTCCCCCTTTTCGTCTTCTTGAACTGTTTGGTAGAATGCGAGATTTGTGAGTTGAGGAGGAAAGCTAAACAGGAAAAAGTTGGAAAAGCGTTTCATGACTCCTTTAACGTCACCTCACTAATTGTTGGTAGTTTTTTACTACGCTGTGCCCCGCGCTCTATTAAGAAAGATGACACGAACATACCCACAAGGCCTGTGGGCATGTGCACAGGCCTTGTGTTGGGTAAACACCGAGGTGTGGGGGTGACAAACGGGTCAGAGCGCTTCGCCAATAGTGACATCGCTGAATATCACATCCAACGGCGCACCTTAGATGCATCGTTTAACTACAATCCATATTCCCTATACGGGGAGTTCACTATAAACGAACTTGGGACACGGATATGGGAGAATGGATAACAAAGAGAACCCACATAATAGCCACGGCAGTGGTCGCACCTTCTTGAAGTAGGTTGCGTTCAGAAAAGCACTTAATGTTGGGGGACACATTGTTGGCATTTTGAGAGGTCATCCAGCTCCTAGTTCGTTTCCTGTACTGTTCTCTGCTTATCAATGGCTACGTTTACATGGATGCGACAGCAGCGCATCGGATCCAGTTAGCGAATCAGATCCACTTCAACTAGTAAGTTTACATGGATTCGGATCGACCAGTAGGGGCACCTCGTGTCGAAGGAACAAAACGCAAACCTCGTGACCTTCAAATTATTTCCGAGGTGTCCGGTTTGCCTAGCGGCGTGCAAAGCAAAGCTCCAATGATCCCTCGCTCGAGCTCACGATTCGATCCGCTAGCGTATACATGGAGAGTCTCGATTCGGATTGACCATCTCAAACCACCCCGTCTCAGCGGATCGGATCGGATCCGATCCGACCCGATCCGAATTGTTTACATGGACAGATTCGATTCGTTAGCTGGATCCGATGCGCTGCAGTCGCATCCATGTAAACGTAGCCCAAGGTTCGCTTGCAGACAGTGTTCGCGAGAGCAATAAGTGCCGGACTGACAACACAACAACAAAAAAAAAAAACCTCGACGTTTTTCTTAGCGGGGTGAAATATACAAAAAGCAAAACAAAAATGTATACTTCTTTGTGTGTCCACTTCTCATTTTCTTCTATTTGTTATTTTCTTGACACTCAAGTCTGTATTATTCTCGTAGGTCGTTTCCCGGTCTGCTTGCGCCTCAGGGTGGCATCTTTACTTCCGTAAAACCACACCTTTTGTTCGAGGAATTTTTGGGGGGAAACTCTATAGAAACAAAAAGCGCCTTTGGGAAGGCGAGGGGAGAACCTTCATTGTACGAACTTTGGGCTGAAATATGAGTCAAAGTCGGCAAAAAAGCGATATTTTCACGAGCTCAGTTAAAGTCACCGCAGCTAATCGGAGCTAGCAACAGGATTCGGTTGCTCGAAAGAATGTTCACGTTTGCTCGTGCCACGCCCACGCCACGTCATACCAAAAAACTCGGAAAATGGCGGAATGTCAAAAATGTATTTAAGATAATGAGTACAAGATACTCGGAATTGTAATTAAAATAGAGTATTAAATACTCTCCATCAAAGGTATTTGCAAGATACCAAGATACTCCAAAAAGTATTTAAGATACAGTATCTTGAGTAGAGTATTTGAAATAGGCACAAGTCTGATATATATATATATATACAGGGTGTTTTTTTTTAAGCTTAACAGATTTGTTTTAAAAAATCCGTGAAAGTTACACTTATGCAGCTTGTGGAGGTGGGTTATACGGCCAGGGGGACATATTATAGGAGGCTGATCGTAATGATCAGTCGGCTAATTAATTAAAATTCGTTAATTAACTTTTTAATTAATGAAAATAGACATATGGTTCCAATTAGAAATTTGTTCAGCGTCGTCGAAAACCCCCAAATCAGTCATTTTCAGAAAGACTTTGAGCGCGTGAGAAGCGTAGTAGTGCACTAAAGTTACCATACTTGGAGCAGGTACAAGGCTGGGGCTAGATAAGAGACGGAAAAATCGCACGGGCGCCTTATCGCAACCTCTAGCTTTGTACCTGCTCCACGAGCGGTAACTTCAGTTCACTACTACGCTTTTCACGCGCTCAAAGTCTTTCTGAAAATGACTGATTTGGGGGTTTTCGACGACGCTGAACAAATTTCTAATTGGAACCATATGTCTATTTTTATTAATTAAAAAGTTAATTAACAAATTTTAAGTAATTAGCCGACTGATCGTTACGATTATTCCCCTAGAATCTGTCCCCCTGGCCGTATAACTCACCTCCACAAGCGGCATAAGTGTAACTTTCATGGCTTTTTTAAAACAAATCTGTTAAGCTTAAAAAAAAACACCCTGTATATATATATATATATATATATATATATATATATATATATATATATATATATATATATATATATATATATATATATATTCTCGGCCTTATGTCTAAAAATTTTGTCAGGCTCGTGCCGGGCCGCGTCTCTACCGGGCCGGATCGGGCCGGGCCTAGATATTCCGGCCCGTGCAGTGCTCTACGCACGATCCCCTAAATTCCAGTGTACAGGCGTTTGAACCAAAATACTTGGAAAACGTCTCGCTAACGACAAGAAAACAAGGAGAGGGCTCTCGTTCCGGAAGAAGGACAGCAGCCTACGGACAGTTCACTGTGGGTTGTTCGGGGTCAGCAAAAAATAAAACCGCGTACAAAAAGAATCTATTCGCGGAAGGGGTAAAAAAAAGAACTGTCTGCGACCGTCGAGCGTTGCGGACCTGTTCGCGGCGGCTCTTCGGAAGGCGTGCGAAGCTAAGTTTATTTAATCTTTCCTTTGTAGATCTTGTTCGAGCGTGCATGAAATAGTTTGCATAGATTTAGGAAGCCCTCGGATAGGAAGTTGGGCTAGTTTAGGCCCCCGGGAGGTCCCTAGCAAGTAGGGCATTGTTGTATTTTTAGCGGGATTTTTTTAAATTGTGTTTCCTCTTTTAGCGTAGATAGGCACAATGGCTCGGCGTAGAAAACCTCACAAAGGGGGTGACGACCTATAGTGTCGTGTGGTGACAGCATGCGGCGGGTGCATCTAAATGAGACAGATTTTGAGAGCTTAGCGGAGGCGGAGGAGGGTAGCTTGGCTTGCCGAATCTGCGAAAGGGTTGCGGAGGAATACTATAGAACGAAATTTCGGCGCTTATTTCTTGGTCTATTCGTGTTCAAGGGGGCAGTATCCCCTCAGACACACCAATATCTTGTTGAGAAAGACACGAAAAAAAATTTTGAAACGAATTAAATGTTTAGCAAAGAGTACTTGGTGGATGTCGCTAAAGCCTCGTTTGTAATGCCCGTCTAGGAACCTTGACAGGTAGTGACGATGTCTATCCCCCTGACGTCATCCCGCCAGCTCTCTGGCCACCACGAGAGAAATCACCGTGACTTTTTGTTTTGTGTGTGTCCCAGACGTCGCTATTGTCCCTCTACAAGATTATAAAAAAATTAACACGTCACTCAAAGTTCGCAAAAAAGCAGGTTTGGGGTTAGTTGCGGTGGCCCGATCGCTGGCGTGCTTCGGCTGCTTCGGTGGCCCTTGGCAATGCAGTGGAAGGTACAGGCTTGCGTTCCCTCTCCCATTTTGAGTGTGCGCGGGCTCTCCTCCTCTACCCGGAAATGGGGAGAGGAGGAGAGCCCGCGCACAGCTTTACTGCGCTCAAAATGAGAGAGGGAACGCGTGCCTGTACCTTCCACTGCATTGCCGAGAAAAGTTGTCGCGGAGTATAGGTCATCCCGTCGACGTCAGCCTCACCGCAGCTTTGCTCGTTCCGAGACAATCTACGTCACGTTTGCGCCTGATGTCACGTGCTCCCCGCTGGCTGCTCTCCGAGCGTTTGCCGGAGTGTGCCGTTTAAAGGGATTCTGAACCGAAATTTGGAGCTCACAAAACAAGGCTGGAGCGAAAGGTGGGACGCTGCAAAACCCAAAAACATCACTGATACAGCGATATCTCTCTAACGGATGTCCGTACTTGGAAAAAGAAGTGCAGCGATTTAACACGGCCGACGAGGCTGACGAAACGTGTGACGTCGCGATTCTCATTCCCTCCTTTTCGCCTTGTCCCCACGAGAAGGTAAACCGAAGCGAGGAGGAGAGAAACGAGGCCGCTTCCCCTCATTCTCAACTGTTTGAAGCAGCGGTTTCTCCAGGAATAAAAAAATGACCGCATCGATCTCCACGTGGTGAATGATGTTGATTGGGGCGAAGCTCTGGTGGTGCTGATGATACTGATTTTGGTCATAGGTAGTGCTGATGGTGCTCATTTTTGACGCTGTGCAGCAGCTTCTCGCGCCCTGGTCTCCGGAGCAGCTTGCTGTTTGCGTAGACGCTGAGGCGCTGCATGCCGAGCTTTTTGGTCGTTTTCAGTCATGTCAGTAGGAGAATGTGTGGTTTTCTTCTTTTTCTTTTTTTTAAGAAGACAGATGGGATGGCATCTCAGAACCCCCTACTCTTTTTTTCTTCTTTCATAATTGTTTTTAATCTTTTTCTCTTTTTTTTTTTGCCCTACACGAGCACGTGAGCTCACGAGCAGGAGCACGAGCACCCGACGCCGGATGGCGGACGGACATACGGACATGGCTAGCCCCTAAGGAGCTTCGCCCCTAAAATTAGGGGGGGGGGGGGGTTAGGGGAGGGGGGCCATTGAAAATAGAGGAGTCGTTGCGAATTAAGAGGGTGCCTTACGAAAAACAAGGGGGGGGGGGGGGTTACACTTGCTCACTACATCCATTTGCATTATATAGTTTGATACTCAATTAGCATACGTGTTACCCCCGCTACTCGAGGGTCATTGCATATTCTATATAATAAAAATAAAAATAAACATTGCTACTTTGTTGTTCGGCAGCATTTGTAAATAACCCTCAGAAAGTTCTCACTGGGTGCTGGAAGAACCATTCGCACCTTATCGTCGCTATAATTTGTTGCAACCTAAGATATGCAGAAGAGGCTTCGCCCACACTGAAGGAAGGAGCAGAACTATAATCCTCCTCAAGTAAAATACTGCTAAGTGGAATAAAGTAATAAAATTGATAGCTGGGCTAGTCGGTGAAAGTCAAACACAAATAGCGCAAAACAAGGAAGACTATGAAGAGGAAAGAACAACACAGAAAGCTGTCAAAATATGTCCTGTGTTGTTCGTTCCTTTCCCTAGTCTTCTTTGTTGTGCGCTGTTACACCAAGTCATGTTTGCTATTTCCAAGCAAATGCATGTAATTATAGAAGCGCACGTTTTTTGTTGTCCGATTCTGTGACGTTACAAAAACTGTGCATTTATTTAGTAGCACCATCTTTCTCTGGTGTTTGGAGGCAGAGTTTCTCCTACAGATATTGCAACTAGGGATGCCACAAACTTTCGTCCGAGGCGACACTTACTGCAATACATGTCGCAATTGTAGGAGTGTGGCAAGTTTAGATATAAAGACTTTTCATTATAAGCTCGACCACTGATTCCAAATAAGTATTAGATTTAGATTGAACGGAAATGTATTACCAGGTGCGCCACTTGCTGACGGTAACCCTGTGAAATGGCTACATTTCAAGATCATTCCTCGAGGTCATTCTTGAGAACACTAATATTTTTATTTTTCGGTTAATATCGGTTAACGGTAAATAATTTACGATTACGGTTAAGGTTTTCTTTTTTTATATAAATTTCAAATAGCGGTTTCCTTCTGGTTCCGGTTACTGATAAAATGTCGTTCCTAAACGGGTTTCGGTTTCAGTTACGGTTAAAGTTTGAGCCCCTGATGAGGGGACACCATTGGCCGAAAGCGGGCTGGGCGTGTTCCAGGGTGTCTTTACAAATTAGAATGTGGCCAGCCAGAAGCCGCAAATAATATCCTGGCGGTGGTCACGAGAAACGAAATTAATAAGTAACTAACTCTCTGTGATTGAAAATATGGTGCATGTGATGTTTCGATCGCGGTCATACAAATTATGATGGAAGAGATAGAAATATATAGAAGATATAAAAAACAATAACTTGGCGAACTGTGAAGGCTGCAGCCCCCGCGACCCAATAACGGTGCCGAAGCAAGGAGCGTGATAAGACTCCATGGTCGAGGCTGACTCTAGTCGAGGCCACCGGGGCCTTGTTACCGCCCACAGCAACAGAACCATCCACGACAAAAAGTAGTTCTAGGCCTTTTTCTTTTTTAACGCCAATTGAACTTAAGCGATCTTATTTATAACGAGAAGATATGAAGAATAAAGAATAAATAATAACAAATTTATGAGTTTCAATCATAATTAAACCATAAAAGTGACGCCACATCCGAATCCGCTCGATTTGTTTTGCCTTGAAGCGTTGTAGCCGTTGGCGAACGCCGGCGATCGCCGCCGTGTAATCGGCCGTTTCCGCTCAAAACACTGCACTGTGCCCTGGCATTAGCACCCGCCACAGATTCCCGGCTACATTGAGCGTATGCTTGTCTCATGAACTCTTCCCGAAGTGCTCGCTATTCTAGCGGACGGATATGTTGCTGCGGTGGACGTTCACCCGAAGTTGGTTGGTTTCGGAGCAGGCGACTCTTGGCTAGCAGACGACAGCCGCGGTTCCTCCGGGCCTCGCGCCTTGCATTTGGCGTGGTGACACAAAGGCTCCCGTGCCTCGCTCCGATGCTTTTATTGGGTCGCGGAGCCCTAGCCTCCACAGTTCGCAAAGTTATCGTAAAACGGAGTATAGCAGAACGATCGACGGAATCGGTACGCCAGGCACTGAGGGCCGCGAATCTGCCGTCCGAGCGGTCAAACTCTGTCGGAGCAAAGCAGAACATTTGTTTCTTACATCTTCTTGCATGATCATAATCGAAACATCACGTGCACCATATTTTCAACCACAAAGAGTTGCTACATTTAGCTCTTCCGCACTTATTAAAGCTGTTTCTCGCTACCCCTGCTAGGGGATTATTTTCGGCTCTGGTTGGCCAAGGGAGCATGTCAAGCCCTCTCTCTGCGTCTGGTGCACGCCCTGGCTCTGCCCGCTCTTCCCATTGACCAAACCCTCTCTGGTTAGCATTTATGCATCCATCTGATGGCTGTATCGTGCAAACGATGAGAAAAATAAGTACCCATTTTATTAACTTAATTTGTGTTGGCAAGGTATCAAATCAGTGGTCCTCCTGTGAAATCAAGGAAAAGCTACTTCCACAAATCCCCGCAAGCAACACTGCCCGCATTGCATTCTGGGAACCAGTTGGCCACAGAGCGGAATGGCATATGATATGGTTTTGGATTCGATCGCCGGGTCGTCGAAAAGGTTGTTGCGAAACTCTACGTAAATCGTTAACAATATCAGGCATCTATTTACGCCTCCTGCACAGGCATCTCCTCAATCCAAGTGCATAATGCTTTTGGCCCCTGAACTTGCTTGACTGCCAGATCTCGACACTTGAGCGTTCGGCATGCCCAACCTTCGCAGTGGCGAGCGCCTCTGTTTGTGTTTCCTGGTACTACTTCGCGAAGCCACCTAGGCACATCGACGCTGCTGCGTAGCTTGACATGTTTTGAGCAGGAGCCAGCACAGGCTGTGAAAACTACCCCGTTTGAACGCCGAGTTCGTCTATTTACATTGCACTGGTGGAACTGACAAGTGGTGATTAGGAGCAGCTCTTGTAGCAGGGAAAAACAGGTTTTGGAGCAGACAATTTTGAGCTTTCATGTCAGAAAGTTTTATACAATCTCTTCGAATATTAGCCCGTAGAAAAAACTGCAGTTGTGGGAGTGTTGGGTGGGAGACTAAAGTGTTATGCCTACAGAAGACCTGGCCTCTACAGACATTTATTTATTTATTGAACAATCATACGCCGGCAATCTTGTAGGTGTCTCAATTAACCTATTAGGAGTACCGATGGGGTCTTTGGTCTGTGTTTGACGTAAAAAGATGTTTTTGGCTACTTTGTAGGGCTTGTATCACGGTGACGTAATTGTCGCGAGTTCGACATAAAAACGGACACTTTTGTGTTGAATGTGTCTCGCACTGCCCTCGCTCATACTCAACCTGCTCCTGTTCATAGAGCAGATAAGCGGAGCACTTTGCTACTCTAACAGATCACAATGAGTAGCGCTAGCTATTCATCGCGACCGATATGAGCACTGGTCACAAAAACAACAACAACAACAACTCTTCGTTAGGCATGTGCAAATAATAGATTATGGGTTTGAAGCAAATTCAAAGTGAATAGTGGTTTTGGCCGAATATTTTTGAATCAAATATTGAAGAGTTCCCTGCACCTCTCCACGCCTTTCACTACTATTACACAATGCTTAAACGAAAATTCAGCTGAACTCGCGAAGGTTGTTACTAAGCTCCTAATTGCAAACTCATGAGCCCTGTAATATTTAATCTAGCTATATTTATAGACTGTAGCCTCAGAGCGTCCAGTACCTGCATTGGGATGGCAAGGAAACGACAGATTTGACATAAAATTAGAACTATAAAGAGCCCAGCTATACCTAATTAAATATTCTTGCCACATGAAAATATTTTCTTTGATTTTGAATCAAAAAGAAAAAAAAAGAAACAAGTACAACTATGAACACAGTTCTTTTTTTTTTTTTTTAGAACAACGCTGCCTAACATATACCCTCGCATAAAAGCCACAGTTAAATTTTGAAGATTTTACTGGAATGTAATATCAACAATCACAAAATTTCCTAGATTTTTTTTTTAATACTTTAGGCGTGCATGTGCACCTATACTAGTCAGTGACAGGTTAAAACAAGTTTTCTGGCTGGGGAGGATGTAGCAGACAGAATGCTGAAGAGAGGAGAGGAGGTTTCCTCCTCTCTCTTCAGCATTCCGTCTGCTTCCTCCTCCCCTACCCTACTTTCCCTCGAAAACTACTAGAGTTTGAAGGTGTGTTTTTCACCTAAGCGCGCGGCTGCGCTGCGGCGAAGCGAGTCGCCAGATCGCTGTGTCAAATCCGCGGGTATTGCTTCTCCGCAGTGCACTGGTGCTTGAAAAGAAGCGCACTCAAGGGGGATAACCTTCCGCGATTAACACTTTGAAAAGTATAATACCGCAGTTCATTTGGAAGCGAATATCAAATAACGTATTATTTGAAACTACTATTAGAAATTTTGAATATTCGCGCAGCCATACCCTTCACACAAAGTACTTAGGCATAAAAAAGCCCAAAAAACTGTACTTTCTTAATATTCAGTGTCATCGCCAACAATGCTACGTGCCAGACACTTTGTTTCCTAGGCGAAAACAGCTCCCTTTCGGCGCAGACATGACACAAGTTGTGCACAAATACAGCCTTTCGAGCTGCATGTAGCAGGTTATTCGTTCTGGCGCAGTTTGGCGCAATTGGCGCAGCAGTTCCCCCACTGACGTTGAGTTTTACTGGTCCGTCCGTTTATTACGTGTTTACATCCACTGACGAGAGGGCATTTTACACGATTGATGTTTTCCATTGACCTCGATACCACAGCACCCGAGGTAGAACTCGAAGACGCTGCTGAAAAGATTAAAAAAACGAACTTTTACTATTTTTGTGGTAAAGTACTGCATGGAAGTCAAGTTTGTGCTCGCTTGCATTGCACTCATTCATCTTTACGTCTTGTAGCTGCACTTATCGCCCAAAAACGCAGGAACAACTCCAGAAACAAAATAGTTTTCAATAAAGAGACAATCAACCATATGGGTGAACAGAGTCTCCCCATGTTCGCTGGAACACACGAGCACGAACCTCAAAGCCGTGATCTACACTTCGCAACTGACCCTGAAAAGTGTGTCCTGGACACGGATTATCCAAAGCTAATATGGTTGCATTCAAGGAGGTTAAAAGACGCGGAGAGGGAATGACACAAGCCCCGTAGCTCCCGCAAGCCATAGCCTCTTGACGCTCGCCTCTTTTCTCACACTTTCTCACTCCCCCGTGCCAAACCAAAACAAGCCTCCTCAACTAGAGGACCCTTCCCATGATGCTCGCAGTTGTTGATGGTTTACAGCGGCACTCGAATCCGAGTCCAAGCACGCAGGCGTTCGGTTCTGATCGTCATTCCTGAAAACTCGGCGACTATCCACGATCGTCGTTATGCGAGGCTTTTATAGGCGCCCTGTTGGACGCTGACGCAAAACATGATCGCGATGAGTTTGCTCGCGTACGTCAACTGATGCTCGCATTGGTGCGCATCGCAACTGAAGAAAAACATAGAGTGCCGATTGCGTGTGACCTCACGTATGTATGAATGAACTAAATAGATGTTCCTAAATGAGAGCGGAACAAGCGTGTGACTACATGAAGACATTGTGATTGGCGTAAAATATAAAATTCGGTCTTACACTTCGCGTATATGTTGACGACTTAGCTGGGATGTTTAGCCGGACTAGGACTGCGCGTCAGCACGAGGGCCTTACCGGTGAAACAAAATTCCCGCAGAAGAACGACCGGAGCGATTTTTGCAGCCGCTCACAACGCAAAGCCCCATCACAATGACGCGCGACGCCACTTACTTTCGTTTCGCTGCCCTGAATGCCCCGCGCGTCTGCTCGTGACCGTACCGCCGTACAACGTCCTGAACAAACGCAACGGAAGTAAAAAAAGGACTTTGCTACACGTGATCTGCGTCACTCGGGTCCTCTCAGTGTTTACAAAATGCTGTTGATGTTTACATTCTCCTTGTTTACATTTTCGTCATGCCCTCTCCATGTCTTCTAACCTCCTTGGTTGCATTAGTGTAAAATAAAGTCGATTCGTTCAAACTTCAGATGCCATAAACATTAAAAAAATTGGAAGAAAGATACCCACCAGAGCCTGGTCTCACGTTTGTCAAGAATGCTCTGGGAGCTTCTGTACAGCCATATCGAGATGGTTTTCGCTCACATAAAAATGGACCAAGCCATCTGCATCAGGTTTTTTGGTCTTGTGAAGAATGTGCAGTCGGCTGTGTGAAAATATATTATATGTTTAGCAAGCAAATCTAATTGCATTATATTTTGTCACCCCCCATCCTAACCCAATAGAGGCCACTATTTCAGAAGCTGCAGCATGTTTAGTCAACAAATATTTTTAATTTCCAAACTGACATGACCTTGTTCCATTTACCAGTGACCACCATAGTTTCGTTCCCCACACAGACTGTTTGCACAGCAAATAATTTTACTAATTAAGTCAGTTTATTCCAGAGCAACATAGTTTAAGCAAAATTTACGTTTATTGAGCGATTGATAAGTGAGATATGACTGGAAACATTAAAACACACCTTGAAACACGGCCATTGGTCACTGCCTCAGACATTGTGGCACCATCTCTGGAGCACCCCCAATTTAAACATACAATGCTGGCATCTTCTGAGAGCTTCATCATAATGGCTTTCAACAAACTCATACTTAATGATAATAATCCCTGGAGAAGGGGAACAAGGGGGACAAAGGGTAAAGTGACCATATCCCTCGGGCCCCAAAGTGGGACGCGTGTATGGGAGGGGGATGGGGTAATTGTGTTGAGACTTGAAAACTTAAAAATTTCAGTAGCAAACCAGATATTTTTTTTTTATTTCGTACACGCTCTGTGCATTTCTTTTCCTTGCAATTTGCATACTGCACATCTAATACATTTGGTGGGAATATTAATTTTTAGTATTAATGTACTTATCTTTGTAGATATTATGTCCATAGCACTGTTTACCTGTCATACGCAAATTAACCTTCAGCATCAGCATCTTCTCTGCCAAGCATATCTTGTTCATTGATCAGAAAAAGCACCCTCTCATTGGTACAATCCTTTCGTTTAACCGCGCGTCTTTTATCTATTCGCAATTCAGGGGAGCCGAAGCAGGACAAACCACTGTTCCACAAGCACACTGGTGGGACAGCTGGACCACGGCCGGAAAAGGGGACCTGTCCCGCCTAAATCAGGACGTCTGACTACTTTAACAAAGGGCAAACACAAATCTCCAAACACAGCTAGGTGACTGGTGCGCGACTGAAAAAATCCGCCTGGTTCTGTGTTTAGCGATTTGTTTTTGTCCTTTGTCCCCCTTGTTCCCCTTCTCCAGGGATTACTACTGTTATTCTTTTCCAGGTCACTTGCCTAATTTCATGCTTATTTGGCGGCACTTCCCGCCACCAGGATCACAACAACTCCTGCGTAAAATGCTAAATACCGCCACATACTGCCGCGCCATGATTGAGAAGGAACGCTTCTCCGTACTTCTACAAGGTTCGAGTTTACTTTTACTCCGAGTGTAAAAGATAAGGAGGCCGTCAGTCTTGTCCTACTCCCGAACATTCTAGAACATTCTAGGTCGAATATTCGAGATAATGAGTGTAGTGGATAAAGAGCTGAGCGTGGCCTTGCCGACTCACTCTCCCGACGATTCTCTCCGAGTCTCACTCAAACCACCTGTAACGTTTCTCTTTTTCATCCTCTCTTTTGTTTCTGGCACAAGTTCGCCGATTAAACCTTTATTTTTAGTTTACGCTCGTCGAGCCTTTACCATCCGCGACAATATTTTGTTGCTGCCTTGGCGGATTCCCAGCAGCTTGAGTGATCCAGGGTGCTAAACACGTCAATTGGACATGTGTTCCGTACGCCATAATTAAGAACTGCGCACTGTACCTGAATGTGACCCCCTCCGGTCAGTTTATTGCGCTCCCAAGCATAAGGGTGGCCCTGGATCGGTGTACGAGCACTCACCTTCAACGAGGGGACAATGGTCAAACACTAGTATGCTTAGATTCGGACAGCTGCTGTAGAGGCCTTCAATGGCGCAGTTCGTAATACTCCTGCAACCCCTCACAATCACCTCCTAGAACAGAAATTATGATCAGCTCAGAAATAAAAATCAAGCATTTAAACCATATCTACATATGTCACCCCAATTTCGTTTGTTAGCATAATACAAAAAACAACCTCTACTAAGAGTTATATAAAATGTTAGATATCTGCAGAACAGAAATTACCAAGTGCCCGAGAAAATGTTTATGCGTATACATAGCTTGCATGTGACGTCATTCGCGGCCATGCCAGTATTTTATGCGCCGTGAGCGTTCGGTTTGCCGTCTTAGTTTCACACTGCAGAAGTTGTAGTTTGAAGAAACCAGTAAGCAGATATAATCCATAAGTACCCAGCAATGCTGATCCTTGCAAGCTATGTATATGGGAACGTTAAAAGGGTATTCACTTGGGCTAGTTGGTGGTACATTTCAGGATTAAAAGTGCGAAAAACGAGGACCAGTAAAAGAAGACACAGACACACACAGTAGAGCGCTCTACTGTGTGTGCGTCTTCTTTTACTGGTCCTCGTTTTTTAGCGCTTTTAATCCTGAAATGTATATGGGACATATCAAAATTAACTTGAGGGGTTTTTTGTTTTCTTTTTTTTTTTTGCCAAAGGCAGTTTAGGTATTAAGAGAATAGTTTCTATTATTTCACTACCTCAAGTGCTTGCACCCATATTACAAACTCATAACAGTTTCTCCATACAATAAAGCTGTGGTACTGATATAACTAAAAAATTGAGTGGCCACTTGGAGGTGGCCTAGACATGGTTCTTGCCTGTGTTTGATGTACAGTGCTTTTGGAAACCAGTTTTGAGACCAACTATATTTGCACTTTGATAAACTGTCCCTAATATGTCTGATTATGCACCGGCAAACAGGCACAAAAGTAGACAACCTGAAACATAATGATGAAGTTCTTTTCAAAATAAAAGCATTAGTATTTTATGAGCAGATTTCAGCGAAGCATCATATAATGCTAAAAATTGTAACCTAAGGCGCACAAATTCCTCATGCTGGCCATGCAACAGCGTGGAAAGTGCGAGCTCTAAGATCAAGAGCATAGTACCGTAATAGTAACGCTTACATGTTCATCAAAACTCGAAGCACTTCCATTATTACACATTAATGTCCATGCACCTTGCGCTACTCCGAGAGACTCGTGAAAAGTTCTGGTCAAGCTCGGCATAGGACTGCAAAGGGGCTGATGTCTTTGCGAGACCATAATATTGGTGCAGGTCAGGATTACTACCTTCAATGTCAACCTGCAGGGGCTCTGGACGAGCGATGCAATACCATCATCTGTGATCTGAAAACAAGCAAACAAAGAAAAACAAAAGCAAAACCTTAGGGTGATTCAATTTTGAAAGAAAGGATTCCTGTTTGAATGCAAATGGCCAACAGGGTACGACAAACACTAAATTTGACACTAAATTACAAAAACTTTTCCTTTTTGCTTGCACATGCACTTTTAACCTGTAACAGCTAAAGCTCCGAGTTTGAGGAAAAGACATACGAAAATGCTCCAGGGGTGTACACTATTTAAATGAATTGATAATGAATACTAGTAGATGTTTAAAAGGCATAATGACGAAAACCCGAAACTGAGGAGCACATAGAAAAGAAGACACCTCGAGTCTGTTCGGTGCCTTTTCCACGCATTCTCCACGCTCAAGATTTTGCCATCATGAAAATTCAGTGGCTAGCTTGTGTTTTACGTATCATTAGAGCTGCTTATGGTTTAGACAAAAGGGGAGTGTGATTAAGTCAACCCATCCACCTGAGCCTTGCGCAGCGATCCAAGTAACCTGTGATGCAGTGACAAAGAGAACGCTAGAAACGTAGGTAATACACAGGCTGCATGCGCTCATCTCGTCAACATAAAGGATTCAGTAAATAACAAAATAAGATGTCGAAGGATACACATGCAAAGTGCTATTCGTTACAAGAGTTTTCTTTCGAACCGTTACTGGTGGAGACGCCAGCATATGTGCTATGCATGCAACTACACTTGCAGCATGTGCTTGGGTACCATTTTTTCTAGATAGTAAAATGAAAAAACTGTAAAGACCGCATGTGAACCTCATACACGACACACCTTAAAGAATGTTTTATTAACACACGAAGCTTGCATAATACAGATATCATCCTCAACATAACCTGTCATTCACAAAATTCATTATGCCTCATCACAATGAATTAAAAAAAAAAAACATTCCTAGTACAGTTTGTGCCTGTAGATAGACCGCACTGCATATAATTTCCACTTCTAAACAGATAAAGTCTGCAGACTGTAGTACAAAGAATACGGTAATTCAGCAAAAGTTCTACTGTGGCAGAAAACTGCAGCGGTTGAAACAGTCACCTGGGTGTAGGAGAAGTCCACACATTCTAACCGGTAGCAGTGCTGCCCCAGGGAAGAGAGACACTGGTCCTCCACATTGGAGCACCCGGAAAGGCTGAGTACGGTCAGGGTTGGGTTTTGCCGAGACAACATGGAAACCACGGAAGACTTCACGCAGCCTCCTTGCACCAGGCGGAGCTCCCGGAGGTTGCGAAGCTCAGACAGGACTTTGCAAAGGTCTGGATAGAGCAGGAAAACCATGGTTGATCTTTGGCACCTAAAAGGGAGCTCCGACAAAATTTCACTAGCCAGTTATTTGCCAAAAAATGGTTAGACGCGACAATGCATGCGGTTAAACTCATAATCAGCAATGAAAATCAGCCTGTCCCTACCTAACATTTCCCAATGAAGAAACATGTCCCGATTGTGCTTGTTTTATAAAATATATTACTACAATTCTTCTCTCCGGCAGAGATTACTAACACCACACCAATACTTATCAGCATTCATCAACCAAAGCCACAAAGTTGGCATTCCATCTTGCAGCACAAATATATTTATAATTCTTTCATTCTCACCATGTTGTTGAATTTTAATCACCTTCCCACACCAGTCTGAAATTGTTGACTCTAACATTTTCAGAAATCCTGATTCACCTTCATTGTTGCCGTGATCCATAATAACTGTAAATCTTTTTCTCAGTGTTTTTTTTTTTTATAACCCTTTTTTGTGCAATGCCTCTGGCACTCAGAATAATGAAATAAATAAATAAATAACTAAAAACTAAAATAAGAGGTAAAAGTTATTCATTTGTTGCAAAGTTATTGAATTTTCAAATTTGGCCAGAGGTGGATGAGTCAAAATTTTTTTTAGATGATTTGTGTTTATGTGTTGAGTCTGCATTAAAATGGCAATTTGGGTCAGTTGCTTCATTATCACGATCAAAGCGCCGAAACCACACATGGACAACAGGAAAGGGGACGAAGACAGGGTGCTACTCGCAACTAACATTTATTGAAGACCCATCTCTTATATACTCTTGATAAAATACATAGTCACTCCTAGATCCGGTGCAGCCCCTTTCGCAGCAAAGCATGCTCTTTCGCCGATAATGACACAGATGTGTCGCTAACACAATTTATGACTATTTCCTTTATTTCAAAGGCCTTGTGTAGCCAGAGCCGTATATAGGGAGTGTCTGGTCAATGGGAGGAGCTGGCAAAAGCCGGGGTGGACCGGCGAAAGCGGCGGCGCCGCATATTCCCCCCCGTGATTAACTTGCGAAGTAAGAATGCGTTGGGATGACATTAAAGAATTCACGTAGCGCGGGGCAGGCATTTTTTGTTTCTGGACGAGGCTGAAAGTACATGAATGTATAATTGTAAGATATTGGTGGAAAAGGGGAGTTTCAACGTGCTTGTGCATTTACTGAGCCAGGAAAGGTGACATTGACGAGAAAAATTTCCTGAAACATGAGGAGACACTGCGAATGTGGGGTGAGCGTTCGGGGTTTGGCTCGAAACTCCCAAGGAGCTGAATCCACCTTTCCCACTCCACCGTGGCCGTGAGTGCAGTCAAAAGAAAGTTTGAGTGTGTTTTGTATGTCGCCGTGACGACGACAATGTCACGTGCGTTGCCCTTTCAGTTACGAAGAGTCGCAAATTTCAACTCCAGCGTGCTGAAATGAAATACTTGAATACATCCTTACCTAGAAATTGTGATTGGAGGGTATTTGTTAGGCTCATTGTCTCTGTTAGGGGAATATTTGAGGCTAGTAATTGGTCACAAGTACTGTCAATCATTGTGCCCAAGGTTATTAAAACAATTTCAGCCAATGACGAGTTCTTAATTTCGCCCTATTTTTACCAATTAGTGACCAAACTCTCTACGTATCCGGCTCTGCGTCTAGCTTCCTAAATATCCGATCGGGATATTTAGCCAATATTCTTGCGTCACCGAATGACGATGTACATGTCCAGCTGCTGCAATGTATTGCAGGGTATACTGAAAGGATATTGTGTAGCCGCTGCATGTTTGCATGCGGGCTCATTATAACATGAGTACATGTGCAGTGCCCTGTTTTCTTTCCCTTTCTTATTGTCCTTGTGTGTGGATTCAGTGATTTGAACGTTACACATATAATCTTCCTGTGGCAGCAACCCTCCGGCCTGTAAATTCTACTTAGAAAGAACTGTATGAGAGAGATGCAGCAAGTTACCTATCAGAACATCAAGTGGAACTAAAAAGGCCAGAATTAGGACCCTACAATGATTTGAATGGCAGGCAATCAAGCTTTGCATTATTAAACATTTGAATTAAAAGAGGGGCAAGTGTTTTCTTAATTACACTGTAAACCGAGGTGACTAAAGTAATAATTTCCCTCATTCGAATTACCTTTTATGTTCTGAAAGACAACACAGCTGCATAGGCAGTACTATACATCACATTCTTACATTCTTCGTCTGATGGCCATTCAAATGTAGGGCCGATCTCCAACGAAGTGAGCCGGGAGCATTTTCTCAAGTGGGTCAACCCTTCCGCGGTGACCTGGCTGCTTCGAAGTTTTGCCTTTTCAGAGTTTGCGTGGAACACCTGAGGGCAGAGGAAGTACACTACTGAGCTGGCTAAAGCCTCGAGGGCTTGTGTGAAAGATGATACAGTCATGTCTTTGTTAACATGAACCATGCTAATATGGACACCCCACTGTATTGGTATGGTATTCGGATTTATTGCGTGTCCAAAACACCATGAAGGCTTTGAAAGTGGTGCACATAAAAGTCACAAGTGAGTACAACATGCAAAGACGTGAAATACAGGAGTGACACATCAGTCATAATAAAACAAATTACACACACAACTCGGTATTCAAAGTAAAATAAGGCATGGAAAAGAAATCATGCCGCACAAGGCTATTACAAAAAAGTTGAATTTTATGCATTGGTGACCCTTCAATCTGCTTGTCAGGATAAAACGTATCGCAGAGTCGCGTATGCTTAGCTGGCAGACGTAAGCTTGTACTACTCAAAAGATCAGGTACATCGAAACGACCCTGTACAAGTTTCTGTAAAAACACCACATCTCGGCAATGCCTGCGGTCAATTAGGGTTCTGAGGTTTAAAATTTTAACAATAAAATTATACTCGAAATAGAGTCTCCTGTTAAAATGCCTATCATAGACTATGCGTATCAGACGTCTTTGTACCATTGCGATGCGTCTGCGATCACTATGCGATAGAAAGTTCCACACAACAGACGCAAATTCAAGTCGTGGCCTAACCAAAGCAAAAATTAAGCGTAATAAAGTATCAGATGCCTGGAAGTGTCGAGTCAAACGTGAGGTCATGCCGAGCACTTTAAGACCGGTACCACAAATGTTAGTGACATGAGATTTGAACAATAGTTTACAGTCTACTAGCACTCCAGGGTCCCTGACTACATCAGATCGAGCAATAGTACAGTTTCCCAACTTGTATTTAAAGTGTAAGGGATCATTGCGTCTTGTTAACGAGATTACAACGTTTCCTGGGACAAACTGGACAAGTACACACATTTTTGTCTCGTCATTATGGACAACTCACATTGCGAATGCTTTTCTTGGAAAACGGAGGTATCTGTATTAAAATGGAACATCACTCTATCAACAGCAGATGTTGGAGGCAGCTAATCCAAGTCAAATACACTGTTTTTAAAAAAGAAGTGGAGAAAAACATTCTAAACTGCGTCGGAGGACTCTTGCTACAAAACAAACGGCTCCACTAGGAAGGCGAGGAAAAGACAAGCCACTATAATCACAGAAAGGACGACAGTAGAAGGGTATCTCAAGAGTCTCTAGGGAGCCTCAAGTGTGCATGCGCGGCTAGAGCATGGCGGAAGGCAACGAGCACATGCTGAAGACCAGGCATCGGAATGAGGTGCCGTGCTGTTCTCATCCCATCGGCGACCATAAAGGCACGAAAGCAAAGTTTCTGAAGCTTGGTCTAGGTCACTGCAACCCAATGGAGTTGGTACTTCATTTCACTACAACTCGCTAAACGGCTAACAATGTGACTCCAGCGAGCCAATCAGAGCGTCGGAACAGACCACGTGACAGCCAGCATATCATCAGAGTGCACTACTCCTGCAAAAAGCTGTCGCATGTTTCGCTCGCTCTCTCAAGCGCTTGCTCGTGTCATGGCAATGAGCAGTTTGTACCAAGATCTCTGGAACCTGCGATTTCTGAAAATGGGACGGCACTTACTAGATGCATGGTGCGGTCGCTTATCAGGTTTCTGGACGCTAGAACTGTGTGCAAGGCATCCATCACACATGGTGGCAGGGAGACGCCATCGAGAGAGTCGCCCTTTTCTATTCTACCCACTACAGACTCGAGGCAACTGAAAAAGATGGAAAGAGAAAAGTTTTCATCTCATTGCCCTTCGACCCTAGACTAGTGGCGAGCAAAACAGCGAGGGATCAAAAGAGGCGACTTGCGAGTCATTATAAACCGTATTAGAAATGTGTTTTTGGCCGGTGCCACTTTCGGCGTTCGTGCATACGGCACATGCTTCTGCTCACTCTGAGCGACGAACGTGCGCGTGTCGAGCTGTGAACATGGCACACCAGATTGAGATTTTCTAAACATTCGGTCTGTTCGATTCGGCCAGTTCTGTCCGAGCCCAGAGGAGTGTAGGGGCCTTGCGGTGGTGGCGCAGAACCAATGCAGCCAGCGCGTTAGGACTGGCGCGGTGATTGGTTTCCGGAGTGGAAGCGCGGGGCGTTGTCTGTGTCTCTTTGCTCTTGTTTCTCCATACCACGTCGTATGCTAAATTGAATTCTTTGCGGTTTGATGAGACCATTCGCATTTCTTTAGTTTTAAAATATATAAATGAAACCTCTTCTGTGAATGTTTTCTTATTGGACGTAGATACTTTGCCGGCAGCCGGCACAACAACCCGGGAAAAATATTGCCGGGAGATATCCTCTATTGGCTGGCTATACAATCACATGACGGCTGCCAGAATTTTTTTGCATGCAGTATTGTGACGGTAGCATAGACCTGGGAAAAAAAAGGCCGGCTGCTTTGGACACTTATTTAACAGTTTAGACTCTGCGAGTCCCGTAGAATGCACTCATTTGGCGATTTTCTTAGATGGTTTTTTAGTTCTTTTGAAATACCCGTGAAAGAGGAACCAAATCCGTGGGCTCTAAAGCGGTGCATGTGACACTCGCTGGCACTCTGTAAAAGCTAAGCGGGTGTAAACACAGGAGACGGCAGCTCCAGTAGCGAAAGCAGATCTGAGGACTCCTAAAGCCTGTGACGTTCAGCACTGGGGCAACATAACCTAAGCCCCGCACCCTCTTCCTTCTGCACCAGTAAAACAGATGAGGCGGCAGCGTTTCTGTGGCAATCCGATCAAAGGTATGGCAGCGCGTGCGCTCGCCGTTGACTAAAGACAAACACTTTACTGCGAGAATACAGGACACTCTCCTCATCTGCATTAGACAGAACAACGGCAGTGCCAGAAACCAACTCTGGTGGAGTGGTTTATTCAACGACGCCTCTCCCCCCGCAACCCCCCCGCCTCCTCTTGCGGCCAGAGCGTGTGAAGGCGACGCCTCAGAATCCGGTGCAGTTGACGGGGTTGTGGACGCAAAGACGGTAAAGGCTGAACCGCATGAAAGCGATTTAGCGAGCGACGAGACGAGCGACAACGACAGCGACGGAGATTTCTCGTTGTCGCTCGGTTTTTTTATTTCTAGAAAACATTGCTCATTGCCTTGGTTGCTTGCTCCCGTCGCTTTTATGCGGTTTGCCTCGCTGCGCGACTGACCGTGCGACAGTGAAGCGGGTCGCCGTCGCTTGTCTCGTTGCTCGCCAAATCGCCTACTTGTGGACGCTGCCGCCGTTACCCGCGTTTCCTCGGATCTTTGTCTTCTTTTTCTATGTATTCTCAGGAAGTGTCCATTATTCCTTCAGTAAAGTATTTGCTAAAGATGTGAACACACACACACACCCCTTTCTTCGGAAATGCCACAGTGAGTGCCTAGAAAGTTTTGCCAGAGTTGGACGTCCCTTGATGGTAGCCAGCCAATGAGAGGACACTGCTGGAAAAATATCCACTTCCTTTTTTATTCGTCTACTAGGAATGTTTCCAGCACGAAATGCGTTTCTTTCTGCGTTTTTAACGGTTACCGTCCGCTTTCTATCGTTCATAATTTCCGTCGCTCGTCGCTGACTCTCGTCGCTTGTGCCGTCGCTCGCAAAATCGCATACACGCGGTTCAGCCATAAGCGTTCGTGTCATCTGGCAGCGTATGCCACGATAGAATTTGCATCCATTTGAAAATAGTAGAGTAATTCCAAGTCTCTCGAGTTTCACATCTCGACGATAGGCTCGCGGCATCAGGATGATTTCGTGCCGAGAATTGCTGGTGACAGCGAGAGCATCGCCTTGGCTAAAACAGTCATTGACAGTCACTTTGACATCAAGTTGAAGCATTATTCTGACTCTCAAGAAAGATCCGCGTGGAACTACCAATTCATGCATCGCCGATTCTCGGCGTTTTTTCCCAGGTCCGTTAGTGGGCGGCCACAGATACGCGAGGACAAAGCATGCAGCATCACGCTCAGCTAGGAGGGCATGCGAATGCCAACCTACTACACGGCAGACCTCTGCTGCCTCTGCAATGTATCGAAGTCCTGCCGTTCTCATATTCTTTTAACAATATTGCATTTTAGTAGCTGTTCGGGCACGTTGCAACGTGGAAACAAATTGCCTACATGCGTTCCAGGGGAACCGGATTCTGTGTCGTGGAGCAATGCATCCTAGTAGAGCTGTCGAGAAAGACGCAGAGGAGAGACGGTCAATCAAATTCCACCACCACAGCGCGGACTGTTTTCATTCCGCCCAGCTAATTGATTCGGCCAGCGCTTTTGGCGTTCGTAAAAAAATAGAATCCTATGTTGTTTTTAATTAATAAAACATTTATTTATTTAGTTTATATTGAATATTTTCTAAAAGTGTTAATAAACAAATATTGCGTTCATATATCGCTTTTAACTAGTACTACTACACTGAGCCAACAATTCACGACTGCCATCTGTCGCCTAGCAACTTGGCAGCGTCGCGTTGCTAAGCAACAGGTTTGTAAACAAACTGCCTCGGCCCGTTTCTCGTAGCGGAAGTTTTGTCGCGCAGGATTTGGCAATGAACGCGGACCGATTTCGACTGATTATCATTCTGCAAATATCACTCTTGACTGCCGACGTGTTGATTAACATTTTCTCAGAGTATCCACAACGTTCGGCGGAAATCCTGCTAATACTATTCATGTGAGTGGAACTTTTTGTTTCCTGACGAATCCCAAAAGTCAAAACAAACAAGTTTTTTTGTTTTCTTTCAGAATTCAAGATTTTTGCATTGTCGTGAGTCTCCTGGTGATGTGCCTAACAATATGTAATACATACATCTTCAAGTGGGCATGTTCAGGAAAGTCTTTTTTATGTACAAGGTCCCAGTGCTGACCAGTTTTTCTTACCTGTGCTTCTCACTGCTGCTCCATGTATGGATCATGGTGGGTTCATTTTGTTTCCATCTTTTATAAATGCATACAAAGAATGCTTACTTACCGCACACACATTTCATGCAGCAGGAGGCAAGGCAGGAAAGCGAAAGCCTCGCCAAAGAAGTCACCAATATTGTGCTCTTCGTGCTTCAGCGGTTTGGTGAGGAACCTTTGGCACCAATTTTAGTTCAAAAATGATGCAAGAAAGTACTTGCCCCTTCATAGCCCATCTAAATAATTCAACTTTTACAAAGCCCCATGTTCTTGACAGTATAAGATAGTGCCTTTCGTCCCAATCAGTTCAGTTTACTAAGTTGCTTATCCTTTTGGAGGCAGATATGTCTAATATTAGCACTAATAGTTTTGTCGTGCAATTTAAAGTCCTTACACACAGATACATTATCATAATTTTGGTGCCGGCAATATGGTTCATGGTGATTATGCAGTGAAGCTGGTTGTTACATGGAAGGGGGTTTCAAGCAAAGATGCTCACAATCTCTATATTATGCACCTCTTGCCTCCTAAAGTGTGATGTCCTGGAGTTAATACTAAAAGTACTTCAAATCGTTTCCAGTTGGAGTCTGGCACATTTACTTTTACAAGAGGACAGCACTCTCTATGTCCAACCCAGAGTTGTACCACCCCAGCCGTCACCTACTCACCAACAAGGACCCGGACTGCAATAAAGCGGAAAAATGGTACACAGGCTGCATTTAAGTTTTTTCTCTCTCGCAAACTTAAGCTACAATGCAGCCAAAAACAGACATGTATGAACCTTGAGATTATGTGGCGGTTTAAGTAATCTACCGACATCCCGTTAACTTGTAAGCTGTGGACGACGACCTAAACAACAAAATGGTGTTGCAAGCTATTTTGACAAATCTGCTTCGTCTCTTCGTACGTTGACTCAAGTGTCAAGACGACATCTCTTTAGTGACGATGCGATAGCTAACCGGTAAAGATTAAACGACAACCATGATCTATGAACCTCCTGGAGAGGGTGCTGCCCTTGTCAAAAAGGGTCTAGACTCTAGACGTACATGAAAACATGGTGGCTGCCATATAACCTTCCACCAGCCATCGCCTCACAGTGAAGCGTACTGGGCTGTTGTTTCTGAATTGTTGCATGAAAGCAATGGAACATTTAAGACTTTTAAGATCTATTCAACAGTCTGTCTGACCAGTGAAGCACAATTCGAGGAGGAGGAGGAGGAATAAACTTTATTATGACGAGCCTTAGTGCTAATGTTTGAGCCCCTGCCCGGTGGGGGGTTTATTCTAGTCCAGGATTTGTGCTGCTCCCTGGAGAGGGCTGTGCTGGCCACTCCAGCCCTCTCCACCAAGCTACTTATCCCGATGCATTCTGCGACCAATAGACCCTTTCGCAAATTTTGTGCAATCTAGTGGCTAAAATATCAGTCCAAATTGTTGCGTGCTAATGGTGGATAAAATTCTGGCACTTACTCATCAACGGTAGACATAAAAAAATTTCCAGTGTTTTTTTTACAGCGAAGCTGTTAAGGGCTAGTTTCCCCAGGATCGTGTCTGCAGCAAACAAATGTAGACACAACACTCCGGACAGCTACCGCCATCTATGAGCGACGGCGGCAGCCTTTCCACTCTGGCTTGCCGACTTGCGGCCGGCCATTACTTCATTCCCACTATAGTACAGCTTCGCTGGTCTTCCTTCTGCACCAGAGTGGAAAGGCTGAAAGTTTTTTGCTGAACCGTTTTTTTTTTCTCTTTGCTTAAGTTTCGATGGTGTCAAGAAACTACTTCTCTGTACAAGGTGCTTATAGTTGAGTAAACCTCTTGATGAAATTAACATTTTATTGTTACGAGCTGTTTGGGGCGTGCCGAAGCTGAGCATTCCAACGACTTACACGACACTTTGAAATGCGTACTGCATAGAAGCTTATAAGTCTCGTCACGGTGACATGGCACAACAATACAGCGAACTAACGTCTGGATGCTCAGGCTCCGCATCGGTTTGTCTTCAAATTCTTCCTTCTCCAGCCATCAAAAGGCTGCCATTAGCCTGTACAGATTATACACACTTAGGTGGTGATTGCTATCGAAGTGGCCAGACTAAATTTCGAGAAGGGTCTATAGTGGAGTGCAAACATTCTTTGCAGGTGTCCCTTATATCTAGCAGCCCTATAAGAATGGTGGAACATGCATAGAGGGCAACAGTATGAACTGGTTCAACAAAGCATCATTTGAAGAAGCAAAAGACTGTTTGATCTGCCTCTGGCATGCTAAGCCATGGAAAGCACTGTCACAATTTAACGAGGATGGAACAGTAGCAGCCCAAGCCAACCTTCGTTTCGAAAGCTCGATGCATCCAAGGTTCCCTACGGGGCATATTTACTGCTCTGGCCTGAACTTCATAGGAGCAGTTCATTCTGCTGCCCGCCGTAAAGGTCTACAATGCGATGTTCACCCCCCACGCTGCCGGTGCAGTGGTAGCTACGCACTCGCCGGATCTATCAACAGTTTTCCCTTCATCACCCGACCCCACTCTCTACATGTAGGCAGGCACGTAGCCAGGATTTTGTTTCGGGGGGGGCGGGGGGGCCGCCCATGACAAAATGCTGTATGAGGGGGAGGGGGGAGAGGAGGTCACAGCAAAATGGAAGATTGGGGGGGGGGGGGGGGCGGCCCCCATGCCTCCCCCCCCCCTGGCTAGGTGCCTGCATGTAGGTATGCGCGGGAGCGAGATGAGATGGCAGACGATAGATGCATGAAAGGCGTAACGAGTGTGTAGCTTTCATCGCATACAAAGAAAGTCACAATCAAAAACGGTTGCTTCGGTAACCATTTCCCGAGGCAACTCTCAAGTTGTAAGTCGATCTGAAACGTTACAACGTTGGAGCAGTCCCCTGTGGCCGTTTATTTACACAACTACTAACCAGTTCAGACAAGGCCTAGAGCAGCTACCCGACTCTGCCTACTCATCGAGCGGCGGAATGCCCAACTCCTCGTCTGTCCACTTTGTGCCGTCCGGACGAACGTAGTGGCCCTGCGGGACAAAGAACAACCGTCAGAACACAGAAAGCTCCTCGTGGTTCAATCGCCCGAGTGTAAGAGAAAAAGTCGCCCCTTTGCCATACCGGCGTGGCAAAGGCAGCGGTAACACAGAATGCAATGTGTTAGTGCGCAGAAAGTGTGCACACAGGTAGAGACTAGATGGCGAGGAGCGGCCCTGCGTCGTGCACGGTAAGCGCACGAGCGCTCCGTGGATGTCTTACTTGTGGCTGCCGATTCTGCGGTAGCAATTCAAATGCGACTTTCTCGGAGCCCGTTTGAACACGAGATGCAGCGAACGGAACACGTGAAAAATGGAACAATAGACCCTTTCCGAAATTGTGAAATAGTGCATAGATTATGCGCAGCCACCATCACTTGGTCTCGTCGCTTCCAGCTTGATGCCTGTGACTGGTCCCCAGTTCGCGCCGAACACCGATGCAGCACTCGTGTGGAATGCGTTTCGATCCGAGTACAGTCCGAATGCTGACGAAGCGCTCGTGTCTAATACGTGCTCACAGTGCATGACCAAAAAATGGCGGCAGCACATAATCCTATGCATCATTTCAAAATTTTTAAAGGGGTCTATCGGAATGCGGCAGCACTGAGCAGAGTCCCGGAGCCAGCTTGTGGCGAAAGAGAGCCAAACACTCGAAATACCTCAACCCGTTGCAGTAAACTGAGCACACGTCTAACGTAGCGTCTGCTTTTCCGTCGCTTCCTCTTGCACTCTTTCCCTGGCCAAGCCCGGAGTGCGCTCGTTTCACGGAGTGGAGTGCCGCTGCACGTCCGAACACGTGATGTTTGCCCACCTTACCTCCCCATCGGGAGTAACGTGGATGCACTCGAGGAAGTCTTTTGTCTAGCACCGGTGTCCAATCGATGAGGAAACGAGCGCTGCGTCGGTGTTCTGCTGGCAGTCAACTTATCGACTTCCGTCCCTGGTTAAGGAACGGACGACTGGTATGAGGTTAGCACACCTATGGCATGGGCTGCGTCGGTTGCCGAGTCTGAAGGTGCCAAAGTTGAACAAAGCAACACGTCCACTAGAATCTTCTGGGGCTACAACTTGGTGGCTTCTATTGGAGTGTCCGAATGACTCGACCACACCGACGCTGGATGATGACTGTTGCTCCTACAAGTGTCTCAATGGTGTTTACAGGAGACCTACCGAGCCAGTAAGACTGTCACCAACATTACTATAACCGCTCAGTTCGGAAACTGCCATAGGGCCTCCTCTGAAAAAGTGGCATCGATCCATACTCGAGAACCGAACTAATGGCGATCGCAACGCCGCCATTTCTCCCGCAGCGGCCACTCGGGGAATTGCACGGCTGCTTGTATTGGTTCGGGACTATTGCATTTGATAGCGTCCGCTACGACTCTTCAATTTTGCCTCTAATCAGCCATTTGGGCACCGAAAAATATGCGGTGGAAGGGGTTTCAGGGTTGCCAACACCCGTCTTCCCAGCGGATGCGTCACAAATTACTACAGAAGTTAGGACGCGCCCAGGTCGGGACGCGCTACCTGAAATCACCGGTGAGACATGGTTGTATGAAAACAATATTAATTGTGCCGCAAAACCTTATAAACTAAAAATTTTAGAAAGCTTCACCCGCCTGTCATTTCGTACTAATCTCCAATAAAAGTCACCACAAAAAAGCTTTTTTCGTTTGTTTTTACGCAAAAAACTGATTTCTACAAGCTCGTGGTGACCACAGTAAAGAAAAAAGATTGAGCCGCCATCTTGGCACCTTGAGCCTGGGAATTTCGGTACTCTGGGAACATTCAGGAACTTCATGTTTCAACTTGTCGCTAAAGGGTGGCGCTGTTATCGTATTTAGCTCAGCCTCGGTGGACGCCAATGACCCAGGTTTCAAGGGTGAGTTTCCCAATGGAGTGTTTTAGTAACGTTGACTGTCACTGAAAGCCACATCTGTTCAGCTCAAAATAAATTATGCACCCAGATAAGATACCTCATGTTCACAAAGTGTGAGAGTGCACTATACTAAATATCTTCAGCTGCCGTGGTTCCGCTGGCCTTAAACTTGCCGCAACCAGCAAGCTGGTGTCAAAGTGGCTACAAACAACCAATTGGAGAGCTCCGTATCGTTGTTCTGAGCAGGAGCAACAAAACGTCCATGCCCTCGGAGCGTCCGGTGACTCTAGAATGTAGCTCAGAAAGACTGAGCATGAGAAACACCTGCAGATGCTCAAAGAGAAATCCATTCCGTGTTGTTCTTACCGCAAAAATAGATGGCAAATCGTCAGCGCCCAAATGTTGCGCTGGTTGTCGGGACAAGGTGCTGCTGCTTCAGAACCTACTGTTATATTATTAAAGAATTAAAAGTGATTGACGATGGTTTTAACTGAAAAAAATAGTGGCCAACCAAGCTGCACCTATGCGAAGATGAAGGGCGTCTGCTACCTGGAACAGGCCCGCTTTTAATGTGTTAGCATTAAAAGTATGTGTGCAGACCTTCAATACGTGCGCTGACCTTCGGTGTGGCTGGAGCACACGTTTATAAATTTCCCTGCGCTGTCACCGTCAAATATGTTTATAAAGTTTGCAATATCGCCACAAACACGTTTATAAAGTTTGCAATATCGCCACAGGATGGCGCCACAGACCCACTGGCAACCGAAGATCGCCGGCGACGTCCCTTTTCGACAATTTCGGCGCCGCGCAGTGGGGGACAGCGTATGTATTGCTACAGTGCGTGTTAAAGGGGCGATGCAACAATTCTTGTACTTTGCGCGAATACCGCTTAAAACGTATCCCTGACGTTAATGACCTATGAAACACGCGTTCGTTTTTCACCCCACGCAATTGAAGTTCCAGAAAAAAATTGAAGAAAAACGAGCAGCGTTCACCCCCTCAACTCGCAGCCAGCAAGCGGCCACGTGATTTGGAGCCGATTATATGCCACCAATGTTGATCATAGCCACGCGCTGGGGTTGGCAAAGCACAGGACACGCGCTGAGTTCCAGACATTGTTAATTTGTTATGGCTCGGCTATTGTCGTCGTTGCAGCGATTGGACACGGGCCACTACCCGAATGCTTCTCGAGCTAGTAATTATCACGAGCCCAGATCGAATGCGTACGCAGTCTTCGCGTCCACTGTGTGAGCAGATATCGTCACAGCTGGGATCGCAAAGCTCGATGACGCATTCCCAGGGATCGTACTGTTGCCATTGTCCCCACAGCTCCGTCATCAAATTTCGCGAAGGAGCAAAAGGCGGCTTTGGAAGGAGAGACTGAAAGAAAAGCTTCGCTTTCATCTTTTGAATTCCGCCGCGACGAAGACGCTTCTTGGTCAGTGGTGTTGCGTTCGAGTATTCTTGGATCCCACTAGTGCCAGGAAGCTGGTGTAAAGTAAGAGATATTCCTACCCAATGTCGTTGCACAGCCCCTTTAAGCCCATGCCCCTTGTACGCGCAGCTTCGCGGCGACAGTCTGCGGATGGCTCATTACAAAATATTAACCCACCTTGGGCCACCCGTACACGCTGCCTCGCGGCGCCCCGCTGGTGGCACAAGTACGCCCTAGCCCCGCCGTCTCCCACCGCATCTTGGTTGCTAGGCGTCACGTCACACTGTTGTCGGGAATGTTCGCCCCGCGGAAAAGTGCTGAGAGGCCGCATTCACTATTCTTAGTTACATATAACCACTGCACGAAATGCTAGTGGCGAATTCCACTGGTCGTTTTGGAGCACACCTATTTCACTCGGCAATCAAAATCGAGACGTACGTGTTCCACTCGTTGTTTTGGATCAGCTCCAACTCCAAATCTAGATCCAGATCCGAGAAAAGTTGTTTTGTTGATTTCGGCAGATTCGACCAAAAACCAGCCTGGTCAGCCCTTGGCGCACACACGTGACTTTCTTTCTTGTGGGGCATCTCACCTCGAAAGAATTCGTAATGGCCGTTCGCAAAGTGCCGCCCACTTTACAGCTGCTGCTGCTTGATGACAGTTCGTCGTCAAGTTGCTCGAGCAGCTCTTCCAGCAGCACTGGCTCGAGCAGCAGCGATGACGAGGGTTGCTTATATGTTCCGCATGAATTCGACTGCCTTTTCGGACCTCCGTAGAAGATGCAGAAAATCGAGATGTATTTGGATACGGTTCACGAGTATTCCGATGAAGAGGCAAGTGGGCTACGCTGATGCATGTCGCTTATCCACATGCATCTTTCACATCATGATTAGCTGCGCTCGTGCGTTGAATGCGTGTTGTTAGCGCCGCTATTCGCTCTTTCTCGCGTAAGTTGAAACATGGTGGCGCCAGTGTGCAAATAGCCCCCAACCACTCCCGGTCCTGAAATAGATGGAGGGTTTCGCAGTATTTGCAAAATCAAATACACACACTATCTTCTGGAAATGGCCATTTATAGCACTGTCAGACTTAATTACCTCTTATGATAAAAGAATGATGAGTACAAAGTTAGGAAATATATGTGAACCGGGAAGTGAGCCGGGGCTACGCAATAGACGGCGCCACCGAGTTTGTTCCGAGATCCGGGACCGAGGAAAAGGGATTCCCGGGAAGGTGATTGACGGGAAGGCATCCGCCAATCCCGGAGGCGTGGTCATGTTCCACCGGAGATGGAGTAACTCCGTTCGGACGATCGCGGGCTCCATCTCGGATCTGGTCTACTGATCCCGGCGTGCTCCGAAACGACCTGTGGAATTCGCCATAACGCATTTCTTCGAGAATCAGCATAGCCGGAGCAGCGATTTCGGCCATTTTCACTACAAAATTCCAAGAAATTTCTTTCGAATAAGAATAACGCAGGGCAACACAACCCTGCGTTGCCCTACGACAGCCGGCTTAAGAATCTCAAATGGCATTCCCTGGCTCATCGGAGAAGAGTCGCCAGGGTAGGCCTTACCTGCCGACTCCTCGACGGCTCGCTCAAAGGGACATACTTTGCGACCATCCCAAGGATTAACAAGAGATCGGGGCAGCCTGAACTTATTCGAGCGCGTACCGTCCGTCCCCCCTTTCTGTGTATCTTCCTCATGTATAATTACTGTTACCAACACGCTCGTTTTGTACTTAACAAACACCACAGTTCCTCGCCGATCTTAGCCGGCATCGAGGACTTCATCTCGGCCCCGCTCAGGATACGTTCGCCGCTTCCCCAGGACCGCACTGAATCTGTGTCGATGTGTCGCTTGTTTTCAAAGCACCTACAGCAGCAGGCGTCATAACAGTGGTGTAGTGTAGTGTGTGTTTGTGTGCGTGTTCTTATAGGTATACGTGGGAGTCAACTTACACTCTACATTTCACCCTCATTTTTCTTTTAAAACATTTTGGGTTGCGGCCCTGTGTACAAATTTGGTATATGTGTGCGTGTGTGTGTTTTTTTTCAAATCCTGGGTGGCGGGCTGGCAGGCGCACTCGCGTACGGGTTTTAACCTTTCTGCACAGCCGTACACACCACCCAGGATCAGATTTTTGTATGCAAATAAATAAATATTATTATTATTATTATTATTATTATTATAATGCTAAACTCTGAAACTTTGGCACCTGATCCCAACCTCTAGCGCTATATTTTGGCAGATACTGGACTCTGGGCGATGCTTAGTTTATCTTTGCGGCGAGAAAAACACGGTTCAGATTTCCCTGAGACACGCTGGGGGGCTATGTTGCGCTTTTTGGACTCCCAGGAGACTAGGGAGAGAGAAGTGACGTCAACAACGCAGCAAATGCAGATTGGATGTTGATTTTGTTTTCTTCTGTCAACATCCAATCTGCGTTTCTCTAGTCGTTGACGTCACTTCCCTCTTCCAAGTCTCCTGGGAGTCCAAAAAGCGCAACATAGCACTCTGTACATCGAAGCTGCTAGATCTTACCGTAAGATGCTGGTAGTCTGTGATCACGTGGTAGAAGACCCAAAACCACATGAACGTGAAAAGAACGTTCGCTAGTTGCTCGTCAAGCTTGTCAACCTTTGGAGGCGTCCGATAGTACCAAGTTCTGCGAGCACAAAATCCATTCCTTGAGACTGAACGTCGTTCGAAGCGAGCACCATTGCGTACTCTTCCAAGTGTTTTCAATACGGACGATACAAAGGCGTATACTCACCCATCATGACTGCTTCGTTTGATCGTTTGCAGCACCGGTTTTACGGTCATCCGCGTTCTAGCAACGGATCGGACCAATGACCCGAGCATTTTAATAGAGGATTCGACTATTTGACCTCAAAAAAACAACACCAAGAATCGTACGCACACCGGCCCATTCACAAATGTAGGGGCTGTTTTTCAATGACTAAAGTCTGGATCTCCACAATTTCTAGGGTAGCGCTACAAGTCAGTTGCCTATAAAGTTAAACATTGAAGCATACGTTCACTTAATTTAAGTCTTAACGTAAGCTTTTCTAAACTTTATTTTAAATTTATTGATAACTTGGAATTTTCATTTTGTACAGAAAGTGAAAATCGAGTTTCACTTACGCGGGATGCGCGGGACGCGGTAAATGGAGATAGTTTTCGAATAGGTTGCGAACACTGTTGTTGCGAAGTTTTTGAATCCGATTCTTCAATAGTTGCTGGCTGAATTATCTGGAAAGACTGATTGTCCTAATAATCGCACAATGTTGCGCTAATAAGCGTTAACCGACCGTAACCTATCACAAACAATGGAAGTGAGTTCGGTTGTAAAAGGATTTCTAGCGTCCTGCAACGTACCGGGGCCGTACGACGAAGCAACTAACGCTCAAATCCAACGGCAGCTAGACGTAAGTTCATTTATCGTTGCTGAATTAACAGCGGCATGCGTAGTGTTATTACTCGTCGACTTTACGTCGAGGTGGTCTTGCAACCTCTAATCTGCCGGGATTTGTTTTAAGCACGCCCGGATATATATAACTCTGCCCAAGCAAAACTGGGCAAGGTTGTGGCGGCCCGGCTATGTATTCGCTCTTTGACCTGTAGTCTAATGCAAAAAAAAAAAAAAAGAATCGGGACGAGCCGTTTTACAAGGCTCTCTGTAGCTCCGTAGCTCTTATAAATACTTGCTACGTAGTTTCTAGGGTGTAAGAGGCCCAACGCGTTCCCAAAATACAGCACACTTGTTCACTCCGCGCCGTGTATCCTTGTCATTTTAATTACAGGTCTTGATTGGTGTGACTACGTCTCGCGAATTCAAGTTCTTCAACAGCAGGAACAAGCTAGCTCGGGAATGTTTGTCCTGCGCGGTATCTTTGCTGCTTGGGTCACAGCTCACCTTCCAAACGTCCGCTAAAGTGCTCAGCTTCCTGCACAACATCGGTAAGCAACGACGCTTGCGTATGGAAAAAGGGGAATTCTGTTCTTTCCGTTAACTGTGTACCGTGAACATAGTCTGTTTGCTGCAGGTTAAGAAAAGCAGGTCAAGCCCCTCCCAGAAGGCTCTCTGCTCGCCATGGTTGGTGCTTTCCTCCTCTCCAGCATTCGCTCTGATAAAGTAGAAAAAGTGGAGGTCTTTGTGGGAGGGGCTTGTCCCGGTTTTCTTGTTGTGCAACAGATTGTAGTCCAGCTCGTCGTTAGCGCGTGAAATGGGGGCATGTGCTAATCCGTTTTTACCCTCATGGGATAAGGCCTCTATACTTCGTCTCAGCTTAGCTCCGAGCGTGGCCAAAGCTACGGGTGGCCAGGGACAATCGAACGCTGGCGATAGGACGCGACTTCGTCCGCACTTTGTATATCACTCCGCGCGGCATCTGCGCAGAGGTGCAGAGGAGTCGTAGAGAGACATTTCGTCTGCTACGGGAGTATCGACGGCATCGTCTGCTTCATGATTAGAAATGCCATTTCGTGTCTTGGAATAAAACTTCGGTTCAGTGCGGTGGCTGCTGGGCTTTGCGGAGGGTCATCGCACTGCCGGCAGGGGAAGGCCAGGTCTGGAACATTGAAGTAGGCAACGTTTGGTGCCCAGACAGGTCCTTTTCTCTGTTGCGGTGCCGTTTAGAGCCCACAGAAAAAGCGGGTTGAGCGAGCGCCCTGGGTAGACTGCCGACCTGTCTCCGATTTTGAACAAAGCAGCGCACTCTCTTCGCAAACGCATAACAGCACTAAAAGCATACCGCGTCCCTCCGGTCGCACTGGGGTGCGCATTTCCTCGGTGCTCCACTGACATTGCATGGTTTTGCCTCTGACCGCCATCTCGACACCCAATTTTGACCCGTTTTTCATCGGAGAGCATTTCCCGCCGTCGGCGGAATAAACTTTTAGTCGATTTCCCAACGTCTGTTAGCTCCGATGTTCGTTGAACAACTTCGCGGTACGATGCAGTTTGAGACTCCTGACGAAGTTGAGTACACATTCATCAAAATTTCACGCCTGACGCCCAAATGTGCCTTTCTTCTTATCATGCATTGTCAGTGGAAATTCGAAAAACAGAAAGCCAAAGGATGTCCAGCAACATGGCAAGGAAGGCGTCGAACTTGAAGCCCATGATTCAGCCGTTGATAACACAAAATCACACGAAAAAAAAAAGAGAAAAAAAAAGTGTAGTAGTTTTATCAGTGTTGCCAGCAGGTAGGCGTTTTTCGTCGAAACTTATTCATTACTATGAAAAACGTAGAGCGTCGTTTGTTTAATTCTTTTTTTTTTTTAAATTAGTTCTTAGCAGGACACAACTGGAAAACTTTGCAATGTTTACACACAAACAAAGTATTTCTCAAATTTTACTTTTGCGAACTACTTCGTGATGCATAAGAACGCTTTTTTCAAGTGGTTAATTGTCCCCCAGCCTTTGGCTGTGCTCGGAGCTAAGCTGAAGCGAAGTAGAGAGTTATGTACCTATAGTACATGGCTTGTAAGTGATGCCGTCACACCGTGCTGGTGGTCACTTTTACTCGCTCTTGCAGTGGAGAATGAATTCATTGCTGCAAATTGTACGCCATAGAACGTATGCGCTCAGCAGCAAGGCCACGCCAACGCCAGCTGACGTGGCATAAATGCCAGCCGTATTTTCTACTGATCACAAGCTGTGGCCCTACTTTTCCTTGATTTTCCGTTTCTTTATTGTAGCTTAGCTGCCATGCATAACCAAAGTGCAGGGAAGCACATCCAACGTTCCGTAGGACAACGCGTCATGGTTTTGGATCCCCAAGCCTCTGGCATATCTCAAAGAATCCACACACTGGATCCATTCGGTCTCCAGTGGATCTCGGAATTCACGCTCTCTTTATCGGGAACATTCGCAAGCATCAAACCTAAAATCTGACATGTTTGCATCCTGAAAAGAATGGTACAATGCTATGACATTTCTAATCTCATAATGCTGGTGTAATACTTGCTCAATGCTATAAAACTAACCCCAAATAAAGAACTAGAGGACATTCGCTCCCAAGGTTGACAGCACATCTAGTCGCAAATCACTTTAACACCCAGGTGAGGCATCTCGTTGCAGTAACGACCGAAAAATCACACTCCGTCGAAGTGTTGCCATTTTGATCGAGAAGGCAGGTCATTGCACTACCTCTCGAATTGTAAGTCTCAAGATAACGCCGTTCCTCAAGTTTAATTCCCATAGCAATCTCGCTGCCAGTGGCCATCGATAAATGCTCACCGATTCTGGCCGAAGAGTTTGCTTCCTACCCATATACTCTAAGAAATCCGGTTTGTCCACTTTCCCGCAAAGCACTCGGGAGAGCCGACCACCGCGATGTACCAAGGTAGCTAAGTGAGTGCCGCCGCCGAAAATATGTTCAGACCTAGAAAAGCAGTCTGCGCTGTGATGCTGAGCGCGACGTAAGCACACGAAAAGTCGTGCTTGGTGTAACAGGGTGGACCGTTTTTTTCTTAGGTCCATACATATCTTCCGCCTCATCATTGGTCAATCTCCTTTCGTTCGACTGCAGCGATTGGCTAGGTGCTTTCTGGGGAAGTAGACACACTAGATTTCGTTTTTAATGTTTACACGGGTTCTCAAACCGGGTTCCTGGGGAACCAGTGTTTTCTCAGAGCACCCTCAAAGCTTCTCCAACCCCCAAGTTTGCTCGACCGTCTCCGCCCCCATGTAAAGAGTTTTCCTTGTCTGACTGCCACTTTAGAAGATCTGAGGCCACCCACCGATGCATAGCTGTCGTGAGGTTCGTGATTTTGGAAAGAAATGACAGAAGACATGAGGGTGCATTGTGGGATAATTCAGATTGCACTGTAGAAATATGGAAAGAGAATATTTACAAAACTATTTACACCACTTCAACAAAGGTTAAGGTTTGAGTGTCCCCTAAAAAGTCCCTCGCTCACGACTTTTCAGTCCTTGCGGCGTAGCACCCGTGGCGGCCAATGATCAGGGGTCTACCGACGTCAGGGCAGAGGGACGTAGTGACGAGGCAGTTGATCGTTGGCCGAAGGCTTGAATCAGGCCCCGTACGTCGGTGGCAGGCTACGACCAGGTGTCCACCAAGGTCAGGGCCGAGGGACGTAGTGACGAGGCAGTTGGGCGTTGGCCGAAGGCTTGAAACAGGCCCCGTACGTCGGTGGCAGCCGATGACCAGGTGTCTACCGAGGCCAGGGCCAAGGGACGTAGAGACGAGGTAGTTCAGCGTTGGCCAAAGGCTTGAATCAGGCCCAGTAGGTCTTTGGCACGGAGCGGCAGTGGGCGTTCAGCTGCGCCACGCATGCAGTCTTGTCCACCTCCGGAAGGTTGGCGCCCAGACTGCGTGAGAAGCGGGTTGTGGGTCGGGCCTCTTGACGTCTGGTCACGCCAACGGAGGTCCGGCCTGGTTGCATCTGCTCCGTCCTTTCACAACCGCCCGAATCCTCTCTCGCGCTCCTCGCATGCCCCACCCCGTCTTCTTCTTCCTTGTCCTCTTCGGCTTGTCGCGGGATCGCTCATCACAATAGCTTAGCGCCAATCGCTTCCCAGTAGAATGTGAAGGATTATTTCGAAGGACTGTAGGGCTTCTGCATCTCTTTATTGTACCAATAATGAGACCGGGAAGGGTTCGTCGGCCGTTGATCGAGATCAAGGTTCCTCGAGATGTTTTGAGAGCCCGCCGTGTAGGGCAAAAGAAGAGGACTCAACGGCGTTCAGCAAGATCTTTTTTTTAATGCCCTTTTGTCATCTAATATCCGCAGAAAAAGACCCGGCGTTATTAGACTGGCTCCGCGACGACTTCCAACTCCACTCCGCAGTGGCCGTCTTCCTTCAGTCGTCTCTGGTTGAGGAGAACCCGTCTCTCCTTGCGCAGGTATGTCTGAAAGATTGTCAGTTTACCGTCGTTGCCGATTGCCCAACTGCATTTTATTGTATTTATGATGGTATCGACACTGCAACTGCACGGGCTGGCAGTTTGGTGGCGACCCCGCACTACTGTCAAGCACACCCTGCTTGTTTTTGTCAGTGATAAATGTTTGAATTTGAATAAAAGTAAGTGTTTTGGTGTACATTTAGACAGCAGGAAATTAGTCGGCACCAGCGGGTGTCTGGTGTACTACCTTAGATGAGAAATTTAGCCAGTGTGGTACCTCTCTTAGCCTGGGGCCTTTAACTTGCCACACGCAGTAGTGATGCACGACCGCACGACGGTATGAAGCTCACCCAGGTTGAAATGGGCGGGGGAGGGGGGGGAGGGGGTTGAACCCAGGATCCTTGTATTCTACATGAATTCAAATGGGATTTTTACCAGCTGCATTCATTGCCTTTTTAGAAGTTTGGCTTAACTACCAATATGAATAAATGAAAGGATCTCGTTTTTAAATCGGAGAGTGCTGGCGGCGATCGCGTTGACGAAAGATATAAAGCAGTGCAGATTATTTTTTTTTCAATTGCATTATACAATGTTTTTGTCATTCCTTGGACATTCTACTTCGCAGGTATTGCAGGTTTATAGCCGAATTGATTCTGTCTGGTAACGCCGACCTCCGAGCCTGTAATGTAACAACGGGTCACTAGATGTTCTGTAAACTATGCCGTCTCATAAAAGCGATTGCCTGCTGCGAACTAGCTCTTTGAGACTAATTGTTTTTGTGTAATGTTTTGGCCATAAGAATGATAGGGTAAAAAACGCCGTGAGAGTGGCGTCTCGCCATAGCTGCCACCTTTATCTACCATGACAGGCTGTGCACCTCCTGAAGGCTCTATGCTACCGGAGGAAGGTGACCTTCACCGAATCGAGCCTCTGTCACCTGCTCACATTTCTGTTGAAGCACATGTAAGTTTGTTCTTATAACCAACCTTGCAGATGTCTCTTACAATAATATTCACAGGGGCTCTTTGTTGTTACACTGGTGTGTGCCCTCAGCCCTCTGTTATCCCAAGCGTACGAACATGCCCAAATGTGTTTTATTCTCTAGTAAGCTTGACTTATTGAAGGTGCATAAAAGTCATTGCTTTTTGCTTCAGGACACGTCGAACATCGTTAGCAAGAAACATGGTTTATATTATTATCCCATTTCCAGTTTTGCACATAGCACTATTGTATGCATGCCATGACACTGCAGCATGCCTGTAGTCATAACTAAGCCTATTGGTGAAGCAGTGTATTTTGCTAGTGTTGTAATCATTGTACAGTGCAACCCACTTATAACGATAATGAGAAAACCCGAAATTTCAGTCGTTATAACCGATTATCGTTGTATCTGGACTAGAAACTGATCATTTCCAGTCTAGAAACTCTAGGAACTGATCGTTACAAGCGGCACATCGTTATATGTGGTATCGTTGTAAGTGGGTTGCACCGTAATCATTTTTAGTCATATTGTCTCTGAGGGCTGCATCAGGTTCAGAGCACGCTTTTAAGCATACTTCATCGTTTCTGAGGGACATCGTGGTGTAAATCGGTGGTGTTCTTGCATCTCTTCTGATCCCATCCTTCGCTCTTTTTTTCTCAGAGAACCCTCCACAGATGAACTCCTAATTCCGTGCTTGGAGCTGCTCAACTTCATCTCTTGGAGCGAGCAGGTTCAGCAGTATGCTCAGACAATGGTTCGTCTTTTCATTGTGGCTTCAATAACACTACTAATAACGAGTAATAATGCAGAATTATCAAAATACTACTAGCCATTCGACTGAGGGTGGTATCGTCGCCGCCAGATTCGCTTGCAGAGGGCGGAGGGATCGGCATCAGTGGTGCTCTTTGCCCTCTTAGTGTTGGTTCGAAGTCGCATACAAGGGTGACATTGCTCACACCATAGTGCCCACAACAAAATTTTAAATAAAAACTTCATGGCACAGCTACACTCTATTGAGATAGTGCGTCAATCCTCCAACTACATTATGCCCCCAAGAATGAAAATTTAAAAAGTTGGGTGAAACTTTTAGTTAATGGACCTTTTTCACATACCGACGGCACCAGGCGGTGGCTGCACAAACTAAAAATCGAGGAAGTGACCTACCTGCGCTACCAATCGATAATGGGAGCTACGCTACCAGTTTCTTCGCTCTCCGAGCAGCGGCGCGTGCCCAACGCGACTCTAAAGAGGGGGATCTGTGGCGTCCACCCAAACGTCATGTTTTTCTTTCCGTCCACTTTCTTTTTTTGTGTAACACAATTATATATATATTGCAATTACGTGTTCTACTCGCTGATCGACAGCCTCCTTCCGAATTTCCTCGATTTCTAGTGCCGACTTCCGCCGCTTGGCATCGAGTGCTCGCGCGTGCGCAGAACGCTTCTCGGAAAAGGTCCATTAGCTCATTAATTAACCTACTTTGCCTCTTTTCTTGTGACCACCTTGGCCACCAACTTGTCCCCAGGGCTAAAATAACCCTAATGCAAGTTCCCTTTTTTTCTAAACAAAAATTTGTGACCAACTTAAAAAATATTTTGTATAACAAGAACATGCGGGTTTGGGGGGTTAGCAAATGCCACCATGCGTATTCTTCAGTGTCATAATATCAGACTCAACTAGGGCATGTTGGTTTTGCCTTCGGATTCTTCAAGTGTGGTCATACTTTGTTCTTTGATTAATGACTCTTTATGGCATTCACGGCAATCATTGTGCCTCTTTCCTTTTGCAGCCCATGCTTTTGGATCTATTTAAGGCGCTTATACCAAAGTACAACTCGGATAACACGTCCATGGTGATTCATGCACTCTCCATCTACGCAAACTTCTCCTTCGATCGGCTGGTCGAAGACAAGGTCGGTGCCCCTCCTTAGTTGCCTTCTAAGGCTTTCAACAAATTGTAGAGTGGGGAACAGTGTCTTCATAAATGGAGGAGTCATGAATGAAAAGACCATGTTCGCTGAAGTGGAGTTTTAGGGCTAAACATTGTTGTGCATTGCTTCGGAAGGTTTGGAACAGGGCAATATTGAATTGAGACGCTTCAGTTTTTATCCCTTATATGAATGTTTTGTATACCTTCAACCAGAAAACTTTTTAGGTTGCACAACATGTATCAAATATGACACCATTCCTAGGACCACCTGACTGAGATTGCATGCATCTGTCCATCGCGGCTCGGTAGTTAAATTTGGCGGTAAAATCTGAACTGGTGTACAATTGTACACACAAGTTCAACTTTTTTTCTCAGTTGAGTTTTTTCCCATTAGATATAGCCATGAAAAGCTGAGTTTTTTTTTTTATAATTCTATGCCCATTCAATTTGAGAAGCATTGGTGCAAAAATGGCTCTGCACCAAGACTGACAGAATGCCGAGCTTGACAGACGTCTGAAGAAGCGCGAAGGACCTCAGATGCCGTCCCATTACCTCTCCTTTGGCAGCTTCTAAAGAGAAGCCATAGGTCTCTAAAGATGCTATCTCGGGACGACTGTTCCTACTTTGTTGATAAGGATTTTAAGTGTTTTGTGACATCTTTCAACTCTGCTGTACAAATCCCCTTTCATTTCACATAACCGGTGCGCGCTTCTACTGCCGATTGTTTTCGGCGTGTTTTAGTTGCACGCTCCAAACGTATCATACACGATACGACCCTGCGTGGCAGGGCAGTTTGACCGTGGCTCTTACCAGACTGCAAACCTAGCAGGAGGCATGCGTGTGTGATTGTCCCCGATCTGTTACACAACCTCTGTAATGCAAAAGACAGAAAACCCACCTTTTTTTGTTCTCTGGCTAACGGCTGTTTGGCGTTTGTTTTATGGCATCTAAATTTCCCATGTCTTGCGCAACAATTGCGATGTCCCACAGTGTCTTTCATTAAACACTCGATTAACACAGTCTCCTCTTCAGCGATTTCAGATCTTCAGCCATGACATTAAGCAGACCTTGACTGTGATTCTGTCGGCTGCACTCTCCCAAGTGTATGAGGCTAGCAACGCAGCTGTGGACTTGCTGGAGGACCTGCTCAGGTCTCCTCAGAGAAAGCACAATGTACTGAGGTGAGCATTTCTAGCTATATATTTTTTTTCACTGTGTTTCTTATTTCAGTCGTGAATTTATCATTTGATTGTGAAACCTGGTTGTGACTTGTCCTTGAGCTTGCTTGGATGGGTCTGGGTGTGTCTTTGGCCGTGCTTCTTTGGATGTGCCTCCGTATTTCTGAGTCACACTAAAGAGTGATGTTATAAGTGACCATGCTTGGTGATTCACATTGCTCTGAATTTACAGATCTGTTTGAGATGTTCTGCTTCTTTTTGTAAAAGTTACATTGGTGCATTTTTGCCACCCTCTGCTAAAGGAATTCCTTGTGCAGAAGAATGTGCCCCTTATGTAGACTTAGTACAATCGCCCTTCGTGGTGATTGAGATCACAGAAGAGAGCACTGCAGGAATTTGTCGGTGCATTGAAGCACGAGTTACTTCCCAACTGGCTTGGATACTCTGCAACTGGCTTGGCTTGGTATCTGAAGCTGCCTTAATTAAGCCGTCTAAAGCCCACTGACCTTTCTTTTGGCAGATGCCATCGACTGTTGATGTCCTGTGCCTCAAAGATTGTGGAAAAGCAAGCTCACATGGACTCTCTAGGACTTAAAACGGCAAGTGTCTGAGTCTGTTATCAAATATAAGAATCATTGTCGTATGAATTTTATTCTCCAGTTCCTCTATGACTTCTAGAAGTAATAGAAGGTGCTAGGTTACTTCCTTGGCCTCATTTTATTTTAGCTGCTTTCCAGGAATTTGCAGGTGTGTTGCTTCAAAGTTTCTTTAAAAACTCACCACTTCTGATTTCTAGGTCTTCTCGGTCGCACTACAGTAACTGCTGTCACCAGTTATATGACTTTAGTGGTTTTATTCTGCAAAACTGCCCAGTGCCATCAAAGCCTTGACTTTGACCTCAAAAGGTTGTCCAAGAATGATCCTCATGGATTATTGTTGCATTACTGCAGCCTCCAGCTTCCAGATAATTGATATGGATGCAACTTTATCTTTAACTGTGTTGTGTGTATGTTTATACAGCTGTAAGTTAGTCTACAGCTGTATAGAAAGGATGAACAGTGCAGTTAAAGACTGCTTTGTTCACCATGTTTTTTTTTTTTTTTTCTGGAATGAGTCTCTGGTATGTTGCATTGGTGGGTGGTGTAGGGTTTCTGGCACGTTGTGTCCCGTTGTCTTCTGCCTTGTCCGCATTTTCTAGCCGTAATACCTAAAAGATGAATACATACGGTCTCAAACAATATGAAAGAATGTAGGGTTGTGCAAATATTCAAATTTTCAAATAGTAGTTTAGAAAATTCACAGGGTCTCTTATGTTATCCCTAAGATGACTTGAAGGCGAAAGCCCAAGCGCCGATGTAAACGTGATAGCGAACCTCCGAAGACGGCGCGCTCTCTGACGACGCAGTTTTGGCGCCATTTCATTGGCTCACTCGGATCGTGGCGTCGGCTGTGGTCTCGGTGATACCAAACCTCCAAAGGCAGCGTGCTCTCTGACGATGCACTTTTGGCACCGTTTCATTGGTGCCTTTAGTTTTGATACCTTTAGTTTTGGTACCTCTCGTGTTGCCAACGTGTTTTCGTACGTTTCATGTTGCCGACGTGTTTTTGCTCAAGGACTTTGAAGGTCGACTAAACGATGAGACATATAAGGCTTTCGCCTTAATAATACAATATTTGATATTTGCTTCAAAACGAACTGCGATATTCATATTTTGCCAAGTGCTGAGCTCCTTTGAGCACGTTGCTTTACCGAGCATGGATGTGCTGCGGGGAAGCAACACCCGCCCGCGGTAAGCTAGCTCCGCGGGCGTTGCTTCTCTGCAGTGCAACGGTGCTCGGTAAGAAGCGCACTGAATGGGGCTAACCCACTGCTATCAACACTTCGAAAAGTATGAATATTGCAGTCGCGTGCTCAAGAGGACGGCACACTTTCAAAGCGGGATAGTGTGTGAGCGCGCGCCTGGTGTTTTTATAAAGAAACAAACTTTTTAAATCTTGATATCTACACTACAGTAAAATCAGGCAGAGATTTCCTGACAACCTGCATTCATGATTGCACATATTTTTGATTTTCTCAAATTTGAGAAAATGTTTTATGATTTTGCTTGTTTTTAACATTTTAGATATATTCATATTCACATGCATCTGCAGAGTGGTTTTTAATCATGTTTGCAAACTTTTCTAAACTGGTTCTGCTTTCTTTGGGTTTCACTTCAGGTAGGACACAATTCATATTTATTTTTGTGTTTTTGATGTCGTCACACGTTTGCCCCTCCTTTACTGTAATGCCCTCATGGGCATTGTGGGGTATTTGAAATAAATAAATAAGAATAAATAAATAATTTAAGAAATTATATTTGCATATAAGCAAGAAGATTAATAAACCCCCCCTGTTTAGGTACAGCTGGGCATTTCTGTGGGTTTAATTTTATGTCAGATGTGTCATTTACTTGCCATTCCAATGTCGACATTGGACTTCTTGAAGCCACTGTGTATATATATATATATATATAGTTAGTAGGCATGTGCGAATAGTGGACTTTGAGTTTGAAGCGAATAGTGGTTTTGGCCGAATCTGTTCGAATCGAATATCGAATAGTTTCTCCAGGCCTTTCGCTACTGTATCACCATGCTTAAACAAAAACTTGTCTGAACTCGTGGAGCTGTTTCCCAAGCTTTCCACTTATCCATTTATAAGTAGGACTTCATGTTTTCAGTTTTTTTTTAACTCAAAAGGTTTTGGTTTCCTTTTTTTTCTCAGATCCAGTGTTTTTTGTGTAAATTGGTTAACTTATGACTTAAACAATTTGCACAAAAAACACCATATTCATAGAAAAAAAATACCCCCCAAGAAACACCCTTAAATTCGAAAAAAAAAAAAAAAAACATTGCAAACTTGGAACTTTATTTATAAGCTAAGCTAATTTTAACCTGACTATATGAACTGTCTCCTCAGAAAATCAGATGCATTGGAATGGCAAGTAAACGACGGATTCAACATCAAATTAAACCTATAGATGACCAGCTATTCGCGACTCCAGCGACCTATAGAGTGCGCCACCACCAAACAAACATGGCGGCTGAGTCCAGGTCGCGTCGGCTCAGCCGGGCCGCCTGAACAGGTGGCGCGTTCAATTTAAAAGATTTTCTTTTGTTTAATGCCCAATTTTATAGGTATTTGAACTGAGACGGTGAAGTGTAGCCGGTGCACATAAACTTGCAAAGCATAGTTTTGCTGTCCTGGTGTTTTTTGTTCTTTGCATGTCAAACTTTCGTTTCGGAGATTTCGTTCAAAACCGAAACTATGGGCTCCGGAGAGACGGTAATAGACTCTAATCAGTTTTGATCAGCTAAGGAAAGCGGTGATGACTACAGGATTGTTCCACCGAGAGTAATTTTCAGCTAACTCGCATGCCTCGACCATGCGACTTATCTGTCCGCGAGATCGAGCTTTTGTGCGTATCCGCGTTTAAGAAATAGCTACAGTAGTCTGCTCGGTCAACAACACAGGCTTCAGGAAAATTACGAAAATTAGCAAGCGCTTCTTGAGCCAAAAACCATGTTAACCCGCCGGCGCCCCACTAAGCAGCTGATACTCGTATTTCAATTCAGGTTTTAGTAGCAATCGAGAAGTCATTTTGACGAGCGGGTTATGTATTATATTACGTAATATGTCCCACTAAAGCGATATTAGTATATTCTTCGGGTTGAAATATGAGCTTAATTGACTAGCTATTAGGTGAACTGCTGAATAAAAGTATATTTGACAGACAAAGAGATACTAATTAAACTTAGCCAAATGGTTCTAGCCGGCAGCACGGAGACAAACTGAAGAGAGTCTTCTGGTACCCCTATCCCCTTCTTTTCATAAAATAAAAGATGTTTTCAACAACAACAACAACAACTTCATCGGAGATTCACGCAGAACCTCTCTGCATTGAACTTTGCTTCGAATCCTGAACGGAGAAAATGAGTATTTTTTGTTGCCGGTCAACCTGAGCAATGTAGACGTATATTGCTGCTGGCTTCGACGGGGGTATAATATAAATATTGGAGGCGCGATAGATCAAAATGCCGTGACAGCTTCTAACGTTGCGAGACTCGTCCCCCACCTTTTGAAAACAGATGATTTCCCTCATTTATCATTTGCAGCGAGCAGGTTTTCCTGAATCAAGTAAATGCGAAATCAGCCCAACTCTTTCAGTGTGGTCCAGAGTCTTTTTCGGCGAAAAGTAGCCAAGATGAATAGCCAACACACCGAGCGGCGTGGGTGGCTCAAACTTGAAGTTAACCGAACACAACCAAACTCAAGAAAAGCAGCTATCGAACCTTCCCATTCACTTGACTGCAACATTGGTGTTCCCTCCAGTGAAACACCTCGTCTGTGGTCCTCAGTCCACTTTTCTACATCCTTACGAGAAAACCACTTATCAGTTACCAAGTAGTCGTCACTTTGAATGTGATTCGAGAAAGACAAGAAATCAAAACGTTTTTCCGTGATTCCTCCCCATCCAAGAAATCGAAAGCACGCGACCGTGTGTTGTGGAGTAAACGGGCTTTCGAACACGTGATGGAAGGAAAGAATCTACTGAGGCTTCACCACACTAATGAACACTCAGGCAAACTTAAGAAATTTTCGGACCTTCGTGAAATTACACTGTTCGCCACCGCGCCGACAACACGTGTCCGCGAAAGCCACCAGAGACGCGGAGGGGCGCGGAGCGACCTGGTCCGGCTGGTTCTCGGTTTTCCCGCTTGGTGGCGTCCGTTTTGCTGGAGTCGTGAATACCTAATGGAGTGGATTTATAAATCTTGCTATGTGCAAATATTCTTTCTTCAGTCTCGAATTTGGGGGGAAAAAATTAGACGTTTACAATTCCCTGTAATGCCGAATCGGAGCACAGCTCTTGAAGAGGGGAGGGTATGCCCCTCCTCCCCCTCCGTACCCTCCTCTCCTCCTCTCCCGCTCCCCTCCCATTCAGTGGAAAAGTTTTTCTAAATTTAGCGGCGAATTGTTTTCCGCTAAATTTAGCGGGGAAATTTTTCCTCTAAACTCAGTGGAGAATTGTTTCTGCTAAACTTAGAGGGAAATATTTTCCGCTAAATTTAGCAGAGAAATTTTTCTGCTAAATGTAACGGGGAAATTTTCTTGCTAAGTTTAGTGGTGAAATGTTACCGCTAAATTTAGCGGGGAGATGTTACCGCTTAATTTCCCTGCTAAATTTAGCGAGGAAATTTTCTCATAATGCAACGCGCGTTTACGCCCACTTGCGTTATTCCTGTCATGCAACGCGCATGATTACGCTTGCATTATTTCCATAATGCAATGCGTGCAATTACGCCGATGGCGACGCCGCTCAAGCCGGAAACGAGCGCCTAAGAGCTGCGCTCTAAAAAAAGACTCACAAATGATGAATGCATGCTGTCAGGGCATCTCTGCCTAACGTATACTCTTGCGTAACAGCCAGTTTAATTTTGAAAATTTTACTGCAATGTAGATATCAACATTCACTAAGTTTCAATTTCTTTTTAAATACACCAGGCGTGCCCATGCACTATCCCGCTTTGAAAGTGTACTTTTCTCCAAAGCACGTAATTGCGATATTCATACTTCTCCAAGTGTTGAATGGGGGGATCGGTGGCCAAGTGGGCTAGCGAACATCAGCTCGGAGCATGTGGAACGAAAGCTCGCGCTGCAGAACCCAGGGTCCTGGGTTCAATCTCCACCCCTGCCCGTTTCGACCCAGATGAGCATCGTACCGGCGTGCAATTGTGTATCACTACTGTGTGGTGCACGTGAAAGACTCTAGGCTGGCGGTTGTACTGCACTGGCTAAATTTCTCATCTACAGCTGGGAGACAAGTTGCCCGTTGAGGCAGATTAAGCTCTAGGCTGTATAAACATACACACACCCCAATTTTTTCAGAGTGTTGAACATGCCAGGTTATCCTACCAAGTGTGCTTCTCATCGAGCTCCGGTGCACTGCAGAGAAGCAACACCCGCGGAGGAAGCTTCTGCAAGTGTTGCTTCTCCGTAGTGCACCTGGGCTCGGTAAGAAGCGCGCTTAACGGCTAACGCGCCACAATCAACACACTTAAAAAGCTACGAATATCACAGTTCATCTCGAAGCAAATATCAAATAGTCTGTTATTTGAAACTGCTATTAGAAAATTTGGAAGCTTGGGAACAACCTTCATGAGCTCAGCTGCGTTTTCATTTAAGCATGCTGCAGTAGTGAAAGGCTTGGAGAAACTATTAAATATTCGATTCTCAAATATTCGGCCACAGCCGCTATGCGCTTCGAATTCGCTTCAAACTCAAAATCCTTCATTCGCACATGACCATGAAAGACCCCTTTGTCGAGGCAGTTTTGGTTGGCCGTGCTGGATTCGTTTTGGTCGAGCCCAGATTGCTCGTGGTCAGCAGTTAAATGAATGCTTGTATTATTCTCAGTCTAAAAATAAGAGTGCCCCTGGTCAACGTGTGCTTAGCACCGCTGCATCAACTGCACCGGCAAAATGGATCTTTCATACTGTGGGAAACCGCACGCCTTTGCTAGCTTTATATTTTGTAATTTAATTACAGTGACTGGATCTCTTCATTAAATGGAATTTGGTATCCCCCCGATTGTTTTTGAACTCTCTCGTAACCCTTCCCAAGACCCTGCGACTCCTGACGGCTCTGGCTTCCGAGGCGACGCTACTAGAGCAGCTGTCGTCTAGGCTACCAAACGGATACGGAGCCCTGTCACCAATCCTACGGATGGCCATTGACCATGAGGGCAACTCGCTCCAGAGGGCTCACTTCGCGGTCACTCTATTCAGCTTGCTGCTCAAGGTGTGGAATTTTTTATGACTGCCAGACGGTGTCCTTGGGTTGCATATTTCCTTTTGTAAACTTTTTCTGTGAGGCTTTCACAATTTGCACCTTTGCTACTGTACATTGTTGTGTTGTCAACCATGTATTTTTTTTATTGTGTCATTGATTTATTGGGTCACATAACTTTGTGATTACATCATATGCATTGTGATGTTTTGCAATGGGGCTAATGGGTAGACAGTGGAAGAATATTTAAAAATATCAGTGGGTGTGATCACCTGAGTGAAGGAATGAAAATAACCACGCTTTTCTAATTGAAGGGGCTCAGTTGTTTTTGCTTAAAAAGATGGATTTAGAGGAGCATCTGCTCACACAAAAACATTTTTTCTTAATACTCGACCTATATATATGTACAGGGTGTCCCCCCCAAAAAAATTTACAGTTTTTTTTTCTTTACTGCAAAAAGAAACTTTGCATTGCCTAACGCTTGTTCTCTGCGCTAATGTAGTGCTAGCGGTACAAACCAGATGCCAAAGTTTTAGAACTAACCGTTATCTTGTTAAAACGTTATAGGTGATTTTCTGAAATTTTCAATGGGAAAATGGTGGCCGGCGGGGCTACCAAATGCGTAAAGCTGAACATGAGTCCCACTTACCGTCTATTTTCACTAATTAAAAAGTTAATTAACAAATCAGACTTAATTAGCCGACTGATCATTACGATTAGCCTCCCTTACTATGGCCTCCTGGCTGTATAACTCACCTGCACAAGCCACATAAGTGTAGCTTTCACGACTTTTGTTAAACAAATCTATTAATCTTAAAAAAAAAAAAAAAAAAAACCTGTATAGTTAGTATACAGTCAAACCTCGATGTAATGGACTTCTATGTAACGAAACCACCGACGTAACGAAGTACATAACTTTTTCTAACCGCAAGTGTATGCACGCCATGTATTTACGACCTCTATGTAACGATGCCCTAATTGGCGAAATTTCGATATAACGAAATTTTATGGACAATTTGTCACAAAGTTTTGGGTCCCAAAGGAGATTTTGGGAAGAACATGTGCTGAAATGGGCCCCCGATAAAGCGCAAAGGGTGAAACGGGCCGAATCTGGCGAGCGTGGTGTACAGAACTAGAGGACACTAGAGCCACCGCCGTTTCGTCCGTCGGCTTCGTTCGCGCTGAGTAGTTTCTTTCGAGGCCTAACTAAAAGCGTGCGTTTTTCGTTGTCCTGGGCAATGGAGCCACGAAGGCGATGGAGCCGCCCCTGACAACGTCGATTACGACGACTTTCTATATGCCGACTCTGCTGTCATAGCGACGGGGGAGGTGACCGACGAGGCGATAGCTAGCCTTGTTCGTGGGAACTCGCAAGACTGGGACGACATCGAGCCTGATGAGCAAGACCCCTGCGATGTGCCCAGTAACCGTGAAGTGGTGGACGCGATGAATGTCTTGAGGCGGTTCGCGATCCCACAGCAAGACGAAGGCGCAATGCAGGCCGTCTGGCTATGCGAACGTCGTGTGATGCCAATAATAATGCCAAGAGTGGCTCAGAAAAAGGTGATGGACTACTTTCAACCGAAATAGAGGCGTCCTCGGTGAGTTTTGTTCACCCGAGAAACATTTGTGGAAACATTCTTTAACGTTAGCCTCGAATTTCTATGTAGCGAAATTTCAATGTAACGAAGTAAATTCCGAATTTCACCGACTTCTTTACATCGAGGTTTGACTGTATAGAAATGTGCCCCATACACGTGTCTATGCAAAAAAAAATGTATCAGCAAGTGGAGTCACAGAAAAAACTAAAAACCTTACTCTATCGAAGATAGCATTTTTATACTGTTTATTCTAATAAACTGTCACAATAATTTTTTTTTTCCACTCACCTGGTACTGATTTTGTGAGCAAGTTCCCACGACAACGAGCATTTGGTTATATTCGGGCTAAATGACGGGACAATAGAAACTGTCCCTTAAAACGGGATGGCTGTTCACTTTATTTTAGAGGGAGAATTGAACAACGGCCAATTTATTTCTTCCCTCCAAGCAGTGTGCGCCTGGCCAAGGCATATCCTGCATAGGTGCCTGAAACTGCATCGTCGAACGGGTCTTTTGTACCGTTGGAGACTGCTATTGTGATCGATTGATTGGCACCTTGTCTTTCCTGTCAGGACATGTGCGGGAAGAACATGCTGGTCGCTCAGAACGAGATGATTGTGGCAGTCGTCAAAAGGATCGCGGGAACGTTAGCTGCTTTCCAAGAGAAGCCACTTGCTGAAGTGCACTGCGCTTCAGAAATGCACCTTGTGTCTCTGGATCTCTTCACTAGTGAGTGCCGTTGGACGTGTCAGTGGTGACAGTACTTATGATGTCGAAAGCCGCCATTCAAAGAAGTGAACAGGGTAGAAGTCTAATGGCGGTTTCTTGTCGTCTTTTGTAAGTACCATATTTTCCGGATTACAGTTCGGATCTGGTCTGTAGTCCGCAAAGGTAAATTTCAGTCGAAATAAAATAGTTGGGCCTTAGTAACACCGAACGCCTTAAAACTGCACATTTTCATTGACTCGTCGCATTTCGCATCATTAAATCTGTATTTAAATTTTGCAAACGCATCTTCCTTGAGAAGTTACCCCCACCTTTTTTTTTATTGTACTATATTTTTCTATTTTGTTTTAAGTTTGGTACAATTCTTTTTCCTGCGATAGTCCCAACTGGGTGGTATTTGAGAAAAAGAAAATATATGGGGAAGGGAACATGTTGCCATTAACCAATACACAAGAAGGGCTGTGGAATGATTTTCAGACTGCCTGAGTGATGCCTAGAACAAAAAGTGGGATTGTGCAGTAATTATAAAATGTAGGTTAGGTTGGGGATTTACGCGTTGTTGCTGCATGGATGTTCACTCTCCTTTTAGTATTTGTTTCTTCGTGCATTGTAACACGACGCAGAGAGCTCGTTTTCTTGTGCGTCGTAAGGAACACAACTTTTTTTTTGTTACAGCGCTTCTGGGTTCCGAGGTTTACGGAGAGAGCATCGTGAAACAGTGCATCACGGCTGATCACGTTACAGCACTGCTGAAGCCGTACCTTCTACAGAACCCTCAAGAAGCGACGTCAGCTCAGGCGTAAGTGTATTTTCTTCAAGATGCCTCTGTGACGTGTCGTAAAATAATGACCCATGTCCAAGGTTCTAAGCTGCAAAATAAATTAGAAAAACATAGAGAAAAGCATTCCCCTCAAATGCTGATGGAAGCCACGAATGCTGGCATGTACTATGTATGTACTATGCATACACTATGCAGACAATATGTACTGTGCACACAATATACATACTGTATGTACTATGCATACACTATGCACAGAATATGTACTATGCATGCACTGAATGGGAGTCACATTTTTACCACCTTCTTTTTGATATCTTTACTACACATGAACACAAACTGGGATTGAGACTTACTCACATTGGCGACATATAAAAGCCACAGAGCGTCTCCAGTGCATCTTCATAATAGCAGAAAGTCTATTTCCACTGTTTAGTCTAAACACATCTACAATGTCAAAATAGTAGAAAATATTTTGCTGTCACTACTATTCACCTCGAAGGTTGATCCCAATTAGGCATCACTGTCGAGAACTGTTATAACGAAGTCGGTTATAACGAAATAGTGACTACATCGAAGCGATCACGATTTCCCCTTCCCGTTGGCACTTTTTCAATGCATTTGTGTCTGTTTTTAGCGAAGGAAATTGAGCGGGTCCCGTGGGCATTGCGAAGAGAAATTTCGTGATAATTCAAAACAAGAATAAAATTCGGAAAGTTTACTAAGTCACAGACCGCCGCACTTTGCTGCCGCGGCCAAGGTGCCACCCAGAACAGGCTGCAGAAGATGCTGGGCGTGGTGGCAGTCTCTGCAACGTCGTCTGCTGCTCGCTCCCTATCTGGGAAGCGGCTTTACCGCATCGCACGCGGAGAAGCCGTCGTGGCATGCCGATAGTTGCGTTCGGAGCGCTAGCGACATTGTTCCGGCGGAGACGACGGAGAGAGCCTAGATGTAAAAGAGGGAGCAGTAAGTACGCCTGCATTTGAATGTCGCGTGGCCAGTGTGGCGAGGAAACTGGGCGAAGGGACGGACACGTTGCAGAAGGTAAACGCTTTTGAGTTTTGACTCCTTGCATGCTGCAGCTCGTTTTGCAAACGCGGCCCACAAACCACGTGACCCCGATCGAGCCGTTGCCCCATCTCTTAAATCTTGGCTGTCTATACCGACGACAAACAAGCTTGAGCGCAAACTCAATGCCGTGCGCCCTTCTTTGTTTGCTTCGTGATCTGTGTTGGTGTCTGGTCGGTGAGGTCAGTCTTGCGTGAAAGTCTACTTCACTCGAGCACCGATTCGGCGAATCATCGCCACTCAACGATGAAGAGTCTCGGCGGTGAAGACGTAGGCAATCTCCTTGAATCATAAGCGTGCCATCCTCGACGGAGTGCGCATAAGCGTAAAGAATGCCGTACACCATCGGCATCCTCCGCGGGGCCGCCGCAGCTGTCGACACGGTCCATACGTAACAGGATCTTTTTTCGCTCGGAACTTCTCGCAGTTGGCGAGAAGCGGCTCCGATCTAGGAGAAAACGAATGCAGGGAAGCCTCGACTGCTTTCTGCAGGCTCGATAAACACGTGCCCGTGACAACCCGTGTTATCTTTTTTTCATGTTATTTGTATGAGTTCATATATAACAAAGAAGCGGATATAGCGAAGCGTTTTCCGTCGACTTTGTTATAACCGGTCTCGACAGTATTAGGAAACTTTTTATTGGTTGTGCACCTCTAACACCTTGTTGGGAATCCACTGCACATAGTGTTGTAGTGTCTTCACAATTCCTGCAACTACAGTTTTACAATGCCTTCTACAAGTCTGGGTCGAGTAAGATCGAATATCTTTCTGAACACTCTTTCCTTTTACAAAAAAAAGACAATTCTGCTTCTGGAAGATAGCTTTGCTAGTGTACAGTGCTTGCCAAACTTATGGGAAGCTCGCAAACTGCGTCATCTTTTGTGACGGTTGTTTGTCTGCCGCCGGGGCAGCACTTCCACGAGATGAGGTTTCATACAAGCTCATGTGAGCACTGTACAGTTGCGAACAACACGAAAAAGCCCATGCAAGGGTGTGACTTACTAAGCCCATCCGTGCTACCTATCAGAAGAAAGAGAGCTCCACCCTCATCGAGGCTTTAGCGGCGGTTGGGTTTGATCATTGCTCCTCGCTTGACCAGCTGTCGCTGAGTTAATGCTGATCTTGCCGGATATAGGGGCATTGCACGACAAAAAGCAAAATCAAGCGTGACTGAGTCTCTGGTTGGCAAGTCGAGCAATCAGTTTCCGAGCAATCAGTTTCCGAGCGTTTGGTTACAAGATCGCGGAATAAATCAAGATAAGCGGTTTTATTTCTCCAAACGCTACCACTGTTGGTGTTGACTTGGCAATCGTTTGCCGACCAGATGGGGAGTGGAGACAAAAGTTGAACAGCCGCTGACGTGCCGCTCGTTCACACAGTAGCCTTAAAGGGATACTGAAGCGAAACTTGAAATACACCTATTATGGTCAGAAATAGGTTTAATATGATCAATGATATCCGTAATTCATAATCACGCGTTTGTATTTTGAACGGATGGCTATATTTTTCACCCTGAGGGGCCCGATTGGGCGCGCGCTCGAAAATCAGCCATCGGAGAGCCCGATGCGTCTTGGGATATTCGGCGCATTCGGGACGTCACTTGTGCCAGACAGGAAAGGCTACGGCGTGAATGTTGTAGTTACGAGCGTTGCCACTTGGTGGCGCGTCGACGATTTACAACCTGTGACAACGTGGCCGTTTGAGATGTGCAAGGGCTGAACGCACGCTGCACCACGGCAAGTCGGCAACCACAGCACCACTGACAAAACCAGCTCGGAGGCCGGATTCTCAAAGCGAACTTACGACGAAAAAAGTGCGTACGACAAATTTGAAAGAAAACCGTATTCTCGAAACGAAATTGTCGTAACTTTTGTGCAGGTTACGACAGAGTTCTACGACAGCTTCGAAGCTGTCTTACGCATTTTTTACGATCAAAGCCGCATGGCGGATAGCGTCGCTCAGTTACATGGTCGCGACGACCAACGGACATTTTTTTTCTACGTGCTCTTCTCGCGCGTCCCGACTTCAACCAGCAAGAAAAAAGGAAGGAGTACTTGAAACAGACCACGACGAACAAGAACGCTGGATCCACAAACACCCGAGAAGAGCTACAACGGCCACGATTCCACCGACCAAGCGAGCTCGGCAGAATATAGTAGGCCTAGCAGCAACACCGACTCGACGCACCGTTGCTCCGGCGGTCCTTGGCCAAGACCGTCTGCCCACGACCGGCTGGCCTGCTGAATGGAATATGCCCGCGCGACCCTGGTGGACCCTTCCCGGATGAATAGTTTGATCCCTGAACTAAATTTCAGAGGTCAATCTTTTCCCCTTGTCATCTCGATCTCTTTGTTTTCCGAGGCAGCATGGACGAACGCTGTCGTCGAAAAGGGAATCTCATTGATTCTATCTCCTTGTTTTGTGTGATATAGGGCTCAAATAAACGCCATACGGATTACTTTCGCAACACGGTATGTACACTTTGTTATTAGTATGCCATTTTTATTCTGACACGACGCTACGTCACTGTCGAGCTATAGCAGTTCGGGGGAGCTGCGCGATGTCAGTCCAACCTTTCTTTGCCGAGTGTCACGTCAGTATCAAGTAGCAATCGTGAAAGAACGGTCCCGAAGCGTTTACCGAAACGCGGTCTAAAACAACGAATCCAGCACTTCGATCAAACGCGCGCGTCCGCTCCGAGTGTGAACAGGTATTTGCGTGGCTCTTGCTGACACTCTCGTAGTTCGAACGTGTCTTTTTTAACGTCGGCTCGCAACTCGCAGCAACTAATACCGGCCGTGCCAGAAGCGTGCTCGCGTGTTGTCGTGCATAGAGCCGCAACGAGAACGAGCTCACTGTGGCCAACTACGCTTAGGCTTTCTCCGCCAAGGCTTTGCAAACGCGTTCAGGCCTAGGCTAATTCTGCCGGCACGCCGTATTTCCGCAGAACGGCGCTGCTACTATGCCACAAGTGATGTCACGAGAACTTCCCACCATCCACCAGATGTGAAGTTGAAATCGTTTAATTAGGTTTAAAATTAGTTCTCCTGTGTTTTACAGCGTGATATTGATATTTCCGAGGTGATGCCTGTCCCTAGCCCATATTTATGCAAAAATATGGGCGCTAAAATTTCGCTTCCGTACCCCTTTAATGATAGCTCGGCTTCCTTCCGTTGGACAGCAACGGAGGTCTTCGGAGCCATGCGCTTGCCTGGGCTTATTCACATCGTCCGCGACTGTACGTAACCCGAGCAAGATTCATTCTAATTTTACTAGAAGGGAAAATATTTTCTCCTTCCCTGCATTATTGTGGCTTAAGATAGAGAAAAGGCTTCACGGTGATGTTGCACAGGTGAACTTTGTACACGTTTTGTGCGTCCACGGCGCGAACGTCATCGTGCATTGCGTCTCCAAAAGAAAGTCATGCCAAAGCTGGCGCTCGAGCAGGGGCAGAGTTTGAATCTTGCGTCTATTTATTTATTTGCATACCTACATCGCCTGAGGAGGCATTATAGTAGGGAGGGGCACATACATAAAATTTGTACACTACAAACACAAGGTGGAACACAATTATTCAAGGAGTAGTGCACAACGGTACCGTATTTACTCGCAGAATGAACATACTTTTTTTTTTCCAAAAAAATCGATGCAAAGTTGGGGGGAGCGTTCATTACGCGAAGTAAAATTTTTGCATCCGTATTTACTCGCATAATGAACCAACCTTTTATCCCGAAAAATCGACGCAACTTTATATCTCTTTGCGCCCAGCGCGCCACTGAAAAACCAAAATGCGATGCGCAAAAAACAAATGCTCCTTTCTATGTTTTTTTTCTTGCTTCCGTGTTTTTTTTTTTGTTTTTTTTTCCGCCTTTCGCAAGTTGTTTTGTTTGCCCAGGCTTCTCCGCTTTTCTTTCTTATCTCCTTGCGCGCGACGCGCGACCCCGGACCAAACTGCGCTGTGCAAAAAAAAAACAAAAAAAACAAAAAGCTCCTCTTTATGTTTTTTCTTTTCTCTTAGTTCCGTGGGATTTTTTTTTTTTTTTGCCGCTTTTCGCAAGTTCTTTTGTTTGCTCACGGCCGTGCATTCGCGACCTTGCTCACCAAGATAGAAAAGTGCGTTCACTTCGAGGGCTTCATCGCTTCTCTTTCTTATCTCCTTGCACGCGGCGCCCGCCCGACCCAAAGTCCAGACTGCGCTGTGCCAAAAAAAAAAAAGCTCCTCTTCATGTTTTTTTTTTTTTGCTTCAGTTGGATCTTATTTTATTTTTTTAGCGCCTTTTGCAAGGCATTTTGTTCGCCCAGGCTGCCCATGCATACGCGACCTCGCTGCACCAGGATAGAAAAGTGCGTTCATTTCGCGCGCGTGGGGGGAGGGAGTCAAAATTTTGACGTCCCAGTAGGGGGTGCGTTTAATACGCGAGTGAAAAAAAAAGTCGAAATTTTGAGAGCCGACTTGGGGGGGGGGGGGTGCGTTTATTACGCGAGTGCGTTCATTGTGCGAGTAAATACGGTAGTTAGAAGAAACATTGAATCTTTTGAAAAAAACAGATCTGACAATGCCATTTCAACAATGTCACTTGGCAGGTTATTCCAATCCTGAATGTACCGCGGGAAAAAAGAGCATTTGAAAACATCAGTTCTGCTGTGAAATGGACAATTTTTTTTTTAATTATCTCTTCTTTCTGATACATAGGCAGGCTCAAAAATATACGTGGACCTACTAATTGTGCTATTGTTGTAAAACACTTTATGTAACATTTTGAGACGGAACAATTTCCGTCATTGACTCAGAGGCATCCAATTTAGAGACAATCTAAGTTCAGTTATGCTAGCTCTAAAATCATAATTACTGGTAACAAATCTCGCAGCACGATTCTGTACCTTTTCGATTTGATCTATAAGGTTCTGACTGAACGGATCCCATAGCTCGCTGGCGTAGTCGAGGACAGACCGCACATAAGAAAAATATAGTGTCTCCTTCAAAGATGGGGAAGCCATCCTAAAATTATGTTTAATAAATCCCAGTGACTGGCTTGCTTTCGCTGTAATATAGCCAACATGTTTATTCCATCTTAAATCACACGAAAAAATAACTCCCAAGTATTTAGCCTCCGATGCCAGTTCAAGTGAAACACCACCGATACTGTAGGATGAAGGCATAAATTTAGTTTTTCTAGTGAATCTAATGCTAATACATTTAGATACTCTTGCGATCGCACACTCCAGCTTTGATTCTGCTATTTTACATGGGAGGCACTCACTTGATCGAATGACGTTTGAGCGAACGCCCACGTTTCACCGAATGACAGTTTAGCGAATAGTAGGACGCCGCGAAGCGGCGTTTTCGGGTGTGCCAAATGGGTTCACATTTTTGTAATGAGCCAACGCAGACTGTCGCCGCGAAGCGGCGTAAGCGCAGCGCGGCGGATGGGTTAACGCGCGCCCCCGTTATTCGCTAAAACGTCAATTCACTCAAATGTCGCTGTTCGCTAAAATGTCATTCGCTCATGTGATATGGACCCATTTTACATCTCGGCGTTTGCGCCGAGGCATGCGCTTGTTCTCTTTCCCCTCCCTTTCTGCACACTCTCCCACCAAATGTCAGAGCACGCTTGCTCATCACCGTCGCGGAAAATTGCTTGGAGTCACCTACATAACACATTTCTTTGTTAAGACCTTTTTGAGGCGTTTTTTTGTCGCTTGCCTCGGGGGTTTGCATCTCTGGTTCGACCTCGGACTTGCACGTGTGCACAGGCGTCAGTGGGTGCAAGTGGTCACTGCCGCCCTTGGGCTCTTGGTCGACTTGACGGACAAGATCACTGGCGTGAGAGAAAGCCTCAACAGCCTCTTTGAGGTAAGAGCATCGGACTCGTAGCCGTCTTTATGTCTACGAAATTCGTAAGTGCCTCTTGCCCAGGTGCCGTTATGGTGGGCTAGAGATGGAGGTGTGACTATCGTGCGGGCAAGGGTACTCCCACGATTCAAGCTTACAGGTGCAGCATAATCTGTACACTCCAGAGTTAGAAGAGATGCTTAAAAAAAGGGGTCAGATTGAGTGTTTTGTTACGATCTGTAGAGGTATTGTTCAGCTGTGAAGGGGGAACATGTCCCCTTATACTTTAGTTTTATATTTCTCGTCTGCTCCATTTTATATAGAGCTCTATCTCCAAGGAATTAATCAGTTTTTGCTATTGTGGCACAGCTGCCAGCTTGCAGATGGTACCATGGTGGTAGTGACACGTAAGACGTAGAGCTTGGACCACTCTCATGCCATACTCTAATAAATGGCACCTGCACCGTTTTCTTCTGTGCTGATGATGTTACTGCGAGCAGGGCCATGTGTTTAAAGGATACTGAACTGAAATTTCGAGCTCACAAAACAGGGCTGGATAGATAGGCGGGACGCTGCAAAACCCAAAAACATCACTCCTACAGCGATATCTCCAACGGATCGCCGTATTTTTGGAAAAGAAGTTTGCGATTGAACACGGCCGACGAGGCCGACCAGACAAGGCATGTCACGATTCCCATTCCCTCTCCTCCTCGCTTCATCCCGTCGAGCTGGTGAACCGAAGCGAGGAGGAGAGGAAGCGAGGCCGCTTCCCCTCATTCTCAAATTCTCCCGGAGGACAGTGACGTCAGAGACCTCGCTTCATCGCGCCCTTCTTTTCCAAAAGTACGGCCATCCGTTTGAGATATCGATGTATGACTGATGTTTTGGAGTTCGTAGCGTCCCGTTCAACGCTTCTACGGCCTTATTTTGCGAAATCCAAATTTCGGTTCAGTATCCCTTTAACGTAGTGTTGTGTGAATATTCGAATTTTCGAATAGTAGTTTCAAATAATACGCTATTCAAAATGCACTTCGAGATGAACTGCGATATTCATATCTTCTCAAGTTTTGATTGCTGTAGGTTAGCCCCGTTGAGTGTGCTTCTTACTCAGCACTGGTGCACTGCAGAGAAGCGACACCTGTGGAAGCGAGCTCCGCGGAAGTTGCTTCTCCGCGGTGCACCGGTGCTCGGTAAGAAGTGTGCTCAATGGGGTTAACCAACTGCAATCATCTCTTCGAAAAATACAAATACTGCAGTTACATGCTCAGGGGGAAAGCACGCTTTCAAAGCGGGATAGTGCATGCGCATGCCTGGTGTATTTAAAAAGAAACAAGCTTTGTGGATGTTGATATCTGCATTGCAGTATTATTTTCAAAATTAAACTGGCTATTAAGCAAGAGTACATGTAAGGCAGAGATGTCCTGAAATCCCACATTCATCATTCATGATTGTCGTTTATTTTTTTCAAATTCGAGATTTAAGAAAGGATATTTGCATATAGTAAAATGATTTATAAATTTCCTCGATTATAAGTATATAGCTGGGCTTGTCTATGGGTTTCATTTTATGTAAAATATGTCATCTACTTGCTATCCCAATGCAGGCATTGGACTTTCTGAGGCTACAATCCATACATACCGTAATATCCCGAGATAGCCGACCTAAACTCGAGAGCAAATCGGTAAAGATAAGGAGTGGGCTAACTGTCTGTGCGCAATCGGTGAAAGTTGAAAAAAAATAGTACTCTTTTTAGCTTACGTGACCCTGCCAAACTTATTATCGCGATGCAGGGCAATGAAGCAAAGATGACTCAATCTCCCAATCAGCAGTGCTTGCTTATATCCCACCATAGCTAACTAGCCGCATTTACGCCAAGGTCATCATTGATCCGAACACTATGATTACTAAAAATAAACTGTCTTTCGGTGTAAAAAAAAACAACAAGACTAGGGGTGGGTTGTTTTTCGGGGGTGGGGCGTATCTCGGGATGTTATGGTAGTTAGATTAAAATGACTTGGCTTAGAAATGGACAAATGAAAGCTTTCGAAAGAGTCAAAAATGTTCGTCCAAAGTCACTATTTGCTTCGAACTTAAAATCCACTATTCGCGCATGACTAATATAAAGGATACTCACACTGTCTTTTTGCTCACATGGAGTTGCTGGATCTTCATGAAGTAGCCGATATTTATAGTTGCAGGGAGCTACATGTATGACGTTCATCATGCTTTGTGTGTTCCTTCTGAAGTCCCATTCTAAGTTTTTCTCCATAGTCATTGAGTGGTGCAGGCAATTTCACGCTTGTGACAGGAATGGCATCCATCATGTACAGCTTGGTTGTGCGAGGTTGCATCTAGCTGCACGCGTCGGGCGAATTGTTTTTAAAAGAAATATTTGTAAAGAAGTGATTGGGGGCCACCTTGAAGGATTACCCAGCACGTTTCTCTGACTGAACACAAAATTTTACTATCGTGAGGTTTTATGTTAAACTACCACGGTCAACCTTTTACTGCCAGTAGCCGAGAGCCCAAAGGGCAACTTTGCAATATAACTTTGAAACCCAATAACAGTGATACCCAGATTGTAATTCTTTGCTTATTTTTCAGGAACCAAACGTGGCCCGTTACCTTTCTTTGGCGATGGGCTCGACCATAGAGAAGACGGTTCTTGTTGCCTTCAAGTTGGCATGCTTCGGTCATTCTATTCCCAACTTCAAGTCTGACGAGTAAGTTGAAACAACGCTCGTTCTCGACAGCCGTGCCGCTCGCTGTTGAGTTCCAAGAGGCGCACAAGGTTTTATAAAATTTTCTTGACTTCACGAAATGCCCGGGATGTAAAATTGCCATCTTAGAAACCCTAGAATTTGAGTGATAACAGTCGACTTGGACCGAATGCTCGTGCAGCATTCGTTTTCGACGCACACTTGGCCGAGCTCACGCCAAATGCTCACGTATCCCTCGTGTGCAATGTGTGCTCAGTATTGGCCCAAAAAAATGGTGGACTCGTATAATTGATGCAGCAGCTACTGGATGGTGCACACTTTTTAAAAGGGTCTATTGTGTTACATGCTTAAAAAAACCAATAAGTCTCATTAACTCTGTCATTCTTGTTCCTGCTTGTTATGGTCTGCATTCAATAAAAAATATTTTACGACTACGGTAAGAGGAACTCTTTTTATGCAAGCTTCCTGGTTAAGGCAGAGCTTTGTAAAGTGTTTGTTTGATTCCTCGTGTTTTCAAAGCGGGCGTCTTTGTCTTCCGATGAGGAGATCTTCCACTAAATAATAGAGCAGTTTTGTCTGTTGCCTTAGAGTTCTACTTTCAAGGATCCTACTGTATTTTCTGTGTTCCGGTTACTTAATGATTTAAAGCTGACCATACAAAAAGTATCATTTGCCACTGTAGTGCAATAGAATGCCCTTGAAAACACCGCCTCTCATAAAATGACAGCTCTGATAGTTTCTGTGGCCTTAGAGACGATGATCCTGATGTACGTCATGCAATATCTTAGGTTACAATGCTCATGATGTGATGACGATGCTCACGACAAGATGTGGCGACTCACGAAACACTGTTTACAATACAAGGTTCCATCAAATTTATCTACAAATAGGGCTGGGCTGTTATCCTAAATTTCAGATTTATATGTCTAAATTAAAATTGACACTTTGAAGTCTTCTCCAGTTGGACAATCAGTCATTTTGTCAGTTTGAAATAAACACTGAATTCGGCCCATTTGTGCATACATAGTCAGAAGGTCTTTCGTGTGACAGAAGGTGGTTGAAAGTATACCGAACTGTATCTGATGTGACTAAGTGGCTTGTGCTATACTTGTAGCCTCAAGGTCAGCTTAGCTTGTAGGGCGACGGCACCACATTCATTGTCACGAAGGCTACTTGATAAAGGGATACTCAATTTGAGTCGCGTACGATTGGGGCAAAGACCGGTAGACAATTAGGGCTGGGAAGTTACTCTGCGAAAAAAGGGGAAGCAAGCCATTTTTCGCAAGAGAGCACGCTCCCGCTAAATTTTTTTTAATGTTTCTACGGCACAGCGTTTTGGTATCGAATGACTTGCGGTATTTAGAATTATGTGCACTCAAGAGTCGGGCGGTCGTCACAAACTTTCTCTTTCCGCCATTGTACCTAGAAGTGACGGTGGTGGCTGTTAGTGCTTGTAGTGACAGCCACTTTTATGCATATTCACCCTTCATTATGTGAAAGCATTAACTGTCCTGTGAGTGGAGCCGGTGGTGTCTGTAACCACGAACAACGGCACCTAAATCGGCTTCAACGCGTCATATCAGATGCTTTGTCACGGAAGCCGTTGTGAAGCCGGCAAGGTTTGCCGCGCCTACGCAGTGGGGTAGCGTGATGTCACCGCCGCAGCGCCGTGTGCAATTGGAAGACGTGGCGCGCTGCTTGTAGGAATGCTCTGCATGTAGGAATGCTTTCACATTCCTACACGTAAGCAGTCTTAAGCGTCTCTGCCGAAGTTTTCGCTACATAGGAAAGAGAACACAGTGCACAGATGAGTCAACGTCCCTGCCTGAAACTAAATCGAGACAGGTGCCATTACGAGCGGTGGGTTTCTTTACATTTGGCGGCACACGCAAATCGAGTTCTGCGGTGAGAAAGGCGTTGCGGCGTCCCTCTCCACCCGTAGAAGTAGATGACACTGCCGCCTGGCGAGAGCCGAGCGCACACGCTTCGCCCGGAGTTGCGGGGCAGACGCCGCAAATGGAGCCGGTAGGTCCTTATAATAGCTGTATCAGCATGAAATGTTTCTTTATTGTCTCCAAGGTTTCTGAAGTCCTTGGTTTCGGAAAACCAGAGTCGGTGCCAGCCCCAGTCTCCCGCCGGATTCGTGCCAGCGCCGGGGCTCTGCCGGCCGGTCTTGAACGGCCAGGCTCCAAACGGCTGGAGGAACTCGGGTGCCGGGCGACGGCGCTCGGTGGAGAGGAGCATCGATGAGATCACGCGCAAGCTGGAACAAAGTTTCGAGGTGTGCCCAATGCACGTGCATGCAGGGAGGGTGCCGTGCCGGCAAATGTAGGTGAAAACACGACCGTGCGCCGTGTACGGCGCCATCAACTGCCGAGTCTGCGGTCACGCTGCTCATACACTTTCAAAAGACACGGCGTTTGCTGCAGACGTGACGACAGAATTATGCACGCCTCGAGCACATTCGAAGCATGTTCGCTTCATACGTGTACGTATGCTTCGAGCATGTCTGCAGATTTTGTTTTTGTACGAAGTATTAGCGGTGTGACCGTAGCTTAAAGGTTACCGTCCACTGGGGACAAGGCATGCAATCATTGCTTCTTCTGCCTGCATGCTGTCATCTGTGGACTGCGTTCAGTAGCGGCTCCTTTAGCTCCGAAGGGAGTAACTCGAGCCAGAGTTCTCGAAGCGCCTTCTCAATGGCAAAAGAAGTGCGGCTCTTCAGCTGCTCCTACGCAGTTTCCACTTGCTCCCCAGTGGCAGACTGTCCCCAAATAAAATGGAAGAAAACGACACCGAGCACAATCGCTTTTATTTGACGCCGGTATTGAAGGAGTCTTGACAAGGTCGTTAGAGAAAAAGCGAGTGACTGTAGACGTCAGCACTGCTGTTCAAAGCGATCCTAAGCGATCGAGCCCTTCGCAGGGCAGTGCGAAAACTGCTACTGTTATAAAAAAAAAAAAAATGTCAACGTACACAATATATGGAGCTTGGTGAATCTACACTGCCGGTTAGGAAGCTTTTATATGGCCATACGTCTGTTCTGAACTTCCTTACAAACTTCCTATAAAATGTATTCGTATACACACGGGAAGTCGGCCGCACTTGGCGATCAAGGCTCTGTCGGCCGAAGCGATCGTCAGCCGTCTCACACTCGCATACACCTCCATTTAGCTACGCAAACAAAACATTAATCGGGATCATGCTGTGCGTGAGGGTCCAACTGCGCACGAGGGTTAGTTCGTACCCTGCTTTGCTCTGTTCAGCACGGACAGGACTATTGTCGATAATCGCAGAAGTTTTGTGCAATAGCGATCGAAACACGGCGTCAAAGGAACGTTTACGGGGTTTATTAGTATGTCCAAACCATTTACCAAAAAGAGCCCGAGCTGGAAATGAAATTCGAACGCGTTAGTTGTTTTAGCTTGAGCATTTTTATTATTTAACAAAAGTGAGCAAACGAGCAAGCCGCAGACTCATGCCCCCACGCCGCAGCTGACACAACTTCTCCCGACAATTTTTTAACTTAGTCAGTGATCCGAAGATACATCATACTGCACCCTTTTCACACCTCGTGCACCCTCTCAGGACTCGGTGTATGAGAGCGAAACTCCTTTACTCCGTAGTAACGTGCATCAAAAGTTGCTTTTTGCTGTCTGATGGAAGAAGCGTGAGCTCCTGGACTCCCTGCGCCGCTACTGAATGTGCCCTATGCATTTTATAGTAAATCAGTGTTTGTTAGTGGGAAACAAAGACATACTGTGTACTTTTTTTTACTTTTTTCTTTTACTAATTTTTTTTCTTAATTGAAAAGGTTTTTGTCTATAAAAGATTGAAGTAGACAACCTTAAAGGTCTCCTTCTGTAGTGTTGTATGTTTCTTGTGTGTGAAAAAGCAAACATGACCAAGCTTTATGACGACACTTAGTGATTCCTTTTACTTACCTCCTGGCGACAAAAGGGTCATGAAACGTATTTGGGTGTGTGCAGATGGGAGACCTGAAGCACTCGGAGATTCTGGCCATCTACGAAAACAAGATTGCAGCTCTCAAGGTCTGTTAACAGACGACATGACCGTCTGCTCCGCTTGAATTTCGCATTCATTTAATGTAACCCATATTTGTAATTGCGAGTTTGAACATACTGCCAGCCATGATGGCAAAGCAGGTCATTAGGTATGTTAAAAGCAAGAGCACCCTCAAGCATTACAAGTATTATATCAATAAAAAGCATACACATTTGCACTGTTTACAGCATTCGTGAATGGACTGTTTCATTCGTCGAAACATTTAACAAAAAAGAGTTCCTTAAAGAGTTTTTATTGAAGGGAGGAGGCACAGTGAATTTGTTGTGTTTTGTTCTAGTTGTGTTATCACAGTTTGCAGAGTTATAGTTGCATTGTCACAGTTTTAGACACAGTGAACAGCCAGGGATCACAGTACTTTCTGTTGGGAATTCTGATGGTTTTAGTTTGCAACATTTTTCGTCTGGCTTCATTTTTCTTGATTTTTTATTGTTGCACCACAGAGTCCGGTTTAATCAGCATGCTGCTCTTGTACATTGTGATCTAGTGCTTGAGTTGCAAAGATCAGGACAGAGCATGGCTGTACTGTGTAAACAATGGAGTTGCATAACATGGTCATTGTTGTTAGATGGGCGAGTGACAAGTTTGTGGCAGTGTGGCACTTGTGTGACATATGCTTCTTATTGCTATTTTTATTGATTCAATAGGCAAAAGAAGAGGAGCTGCTTCATTTGCTGACAACGAAAAATGCAGCACTTCAGCAGTCTGATCGCCTCGTGAGCCAGTACACCTGTAGCCAAGCGAGGAGAGAAGCTGAGGTAATGGATTACTGCGTAGAAGGCAGGGATCCAATAGATAACCACCTAAAAGTGCACAAAGTTGGCCCAGCAGAAGCGAAGTTGGGCTAAACAAATTTAGCCAGTTTATTGGAACCACTAAAACAAATTTCTGCTGCTCAAACAAAATTTCTGTAGAAAATTTCAACTCACTAATTGAAGCAATCCTTTCTGAGTAAAGGATGGTAAGAATGGATGAGAACTATTAGGGATCCTGTGTAAATTGTATTAAATTTCTGTGAAAAAATGGTTTTAATAAACTTTTACGAAAATTTACTCTAAATGCGCCCTGCCCTGTTTTAGAGGTCTGGGCAACGAGACATTAGAATTCTAAAAGTAGTTTTTAGGGGACCCTACCATTTGTGCCCGTTGCTGCGAGTAATTGGTACACAGTCGAACCTGGATATATCGAATTCAAAGGGGATCGTATCGATAATTTTATATACAAAAATATGTTAAATTAAGCTCGAGTTGAAATTTCCTGTTGTCTCTTCTAATGCCGAAGGCTGTGACAAACAGGAGCTTACCAAATAAAGCATCCAAGAGCAGCTAAATACAGTAGAGTGTGGTTGGCGGAGAGTCTGCAAACACCTCCAACATAAGCGACAAAACACGCAAATAATACAAAAATGAAAGAAAAACGGAAAAGCGAGACGCATAAGAAAATTAAAAGAAACTTTAAGCAAGCAACAAAAAGAAAGCTCCTAAATTCAAGCAGCAAACAAACAAAAGCAAGAAAAAAAAAAGAAAATGGACAAAGCAATATAACAGCAAAAGATAAAAGTAGACAAAAATATGGCGGTAGAAGTGCGATTGCACAACCATTGTTATCAACAACACACTCAACTTGCCAGAAGACTTTTTTTTTTTTTTTTGCTCATTTTATTTTGGGGCTAGGGAGTCTCAGCATCAGCAGTGTTCGGGGAAAGGGCGCCGGCTACCGTTCCGACAGCAGGCACTCCCTGCTTTCCCTACACACGCTTGCCCTTCCCCTTGCTTTTGCCATCCTCCACTTTTTTTTTACGGTTCATTCTTTTTCCTTTTTCACAACTGCTCCATCGCTGCTGCGTATCTTTCTGCGTGTATTCTGGCTTGGTGGTCTGCCAGCCCCGCAAGATGCGCCCGGTCTTTGTTCGCTATATCGAGTGTCCCCGCCATGGGAGTTCGATACAAAAAGACAACGCTCCTAGAGTATTACATGTGATTTTCAAGGGGATGTTTGGACTGTTTGATAAAAACAATAATTCGAAATACCCGAGTGTGATATAACCTGGCTCGACTGTACAGACTGTTTCTGCGAAAGGAAGAGGGGGCAAACGTCTGTGCTAAAGAAACGTCAAGTTTACGAAATTAGGGTTCTCTTTTTAGATGGAGCAGATGAGAAGTCTACTTCGGGATTCAGAACGACGACTCGAAGAAGCTCAGGAGAGGATGGACAGTGTAAGTCGAATGGCTGCCTCTTGAAACTTTGTAGCTCTTGCGGCAACGGTGGCGGGAGTGATTTGGGGGCGTTCGTGCAAACCCAGGTCTCCAAGGACAAACAAGCGACCAGTGCTCAGCTGAAGGAAACCAGGGGTCAGGTCAAAAGCCTCGAAAGCCACATTAGGAAGCTGGAGGCCACCAATGACGCCCTGGAGGTCAAAGCAAAAAGGTTCTTCTTTCAGCTTTTCCTCCCATTTAGTATCTGCAGTCAACTCTCAGCAATTGAAAATGGGTCCCCAATTTTGCCCGAATCATCGTAAGAGGTTGCATAAAGCAATGACTATAAAAAATACAAATCTTTTTGTCGTCGCACCGCTGACAATTGTGTACAAGGGTGTACCTACCTCACTGCGTCAATTCGTTTTCGTGGATTTTGTTCGAGATAAAATTGTTCGATTAGGTGGGGTGCTCTCGAACGTTTTGGTTTCTGAGAAGCTCCCAGTCGTCTTGAAAAGTAACCGGGGGAGTATATACGCTCTCCTTGGTGTCCTTGCAGTGAAACAGTTCACAAGCTTACAGTCTTATAGTGGCTTCACAAGCTTGACTTATAGTGACACCTCGGTGCGTGGTACAGCTGCGCTTAATCAAGTGTACCTATGTAGATTGTACCTCAATTTGAGAACTATGCCCAAGCTCGTGAACTGTTTCCAAACTTGCGAATGGCACCTAAATTTGTGCATTTTTCCGAGCTTGAGAACTGTGCCTAAACTTGTGAACTGCGCCTAAACTTGAGAGCTGGGCTTAAACTAATCAATTGTGGCTACTCTCGTATATGAAGAAATTTGGGTTCTTCAGGCCACCGGCTTGGGAACCCACGAATTAAGATTACTGTTCTCGTACGGCTCGGTAAACACAGCTTCCTGACCGCCTTCGTTGTTTTTGTCGTTTGAAAACAGGCTGAAGGTAGTGCTGAAGAGCCTGGAGGTGCTGCAGCAAGACAACAAGTCACAGTCCGAGATGCTTACGATGCTGCAGCGGCACAGCGACTCCATGAAGCAGAAGAATGACTCGTGCGTTTTTTGTTGCCCTTTGCCTCTCTTTGGGTGTCGTGTTTCGTTCGGTTTCTTTGGCGTTCTGGGGTGGCGCACTGCCTAATCCGTCTTCAAACGACGGGACCAGCCTGAGGTGTTGCTGTACCTTCATGAGGCCGCACGGGACAGCGACTCAGCTTGGGGAAGTTGGTCTAACAGAATGTCTGCTGACATGGTTGATGCTTAATGCTCGCAGTTATGGCTGGTTCATGCACGTGCACACGAGCGTGATCTAGCATGCTGTGCTCGTTTGTAACCGTTTGCGAGAGAAGACGCTGGCGGCATCCATCCGGTAGCCCCAGAATGCTTTCAATCCGTGTACCGTAGTATCCCGTAAGGGCACCCACTCAAAATGAAGAGACAAATGGTGAAAAACATGGGGTAGGCTATCTTTGGGGATGAAACAGCCAAACTCGATCAAAAGTTAACGGTAAACGCAGGGGCACCCGCCAACAAACCGCGCGACACGGGAACTTATTACCGCAGATCGCGGACTCCGCAGATTCGCGTTTCACTGACGCGATAAACACCGCGGGAATTCGCTACAAACTCCCGTGTCGCGGGAAAGGGTGTTGCAGATTGCGGATACAGCAGGTTTGTGTTTTACGGCACGAAAAACATGCGGAAACAGGCTACAAACTTGCGTGCCACAGGAACCGAATTTGCACGCATGGATCACGGACAAAAGACGCGGGAACTCTCTACGAACTCGCATGTCGGAGGAGCCGATATTGCACGCATAGGTCGCGGGAACCGATATTGCGCGCACAGGTCGCAGGCAGAGATGAAGGAGCCCGCTGTGAACTTGCTCGTTACACGCACCAGTACCGCAGGTCGCGCGGTTGGTGCGGTTCCCGTCGGACATTACATTGCAAATGCATACTGCAAAACTTTGTAAGGGCGCCCTCCCTCGAGAGATCTTACAGCGTTTTGCGTTATTTACATTCAAATTTTTTATTCCTAATTTTTTTCGCCGTGGGCTTGAAATAATTCTGATGATGTTATGAGCCAGGGGCCTCCAAACCCCGGCCGTGGAGGCGCTCCATCCAGCTTGTTGATGGCCGCGGTTTTTCCAGTGACGTCTGGTCTGCAACCCACTGCTACAAATGCACAAATAAGCGCATGTAAAAAAAAAAAAAAAAAAAAACTGTCTCTCATGCTTGTTTTTGGCACCCTTCCCGTGCGTGCAGATATATAAGTTATCATGCATGGAGGTTATAGGCACAAATCATCTACGTGAGTAGACTTCTATACATGTTAAAAGGGTGGTGCAATGATTTTCGGACTTTGACCAATTAACTGCAGGAATTAATAATAATTGGGGTTGTGTGGATATTATTTATACAGCGTGTAGTTGGTCAGCCATTTCAAAGTTGTGACGAGTCACTCGCTGTAGATGAGAAATTTAGCCAGTGCAGTACAACCGCTAGCCTGGGGTCTTTAACGTGCACGACGCAGTAGTGATACACGACCGCATGCCGGTATGATGCTCATCCAGATCGAAACGGGCAGGGGCGGGGATTGAACCCAGGATCCTTGGGTTCTGCAGCGTGAGCTTTCGCTCCACGTGCTCCGAGCTGGTCTGTGCTAGCCCACACGGCCACCGATCCCCCTGCTGGAATTAATCTGTGTCACCTATGGAACGAAAAACAGAAAACCACATTTTCTTGCAGATGGTTGAGCGTGTTGGTTATTAATTTACGATAAAGAAAGAGGGACATTTAAGACAAACAAACTTGTCCGAAAGAAAGGGGGACAAACAAACTTGTCTGAAAGAAAGAGGGACATTTAAGACAACAAACTTGTCTGTTTGCCTTAAATGTCCCTCTTTCTTTATCGTAAACACATTTTCTTATGTGCTCTAGTTTTTATTTAAAAACATGAAACAAGGCAAAGGTCAAAATGCCCCTCAACTCTCACGCCGTTTTTCGAGTGACACTCTCTGGGGGACCACCTGGTTTGTCCGTTGGGTCCTCTCTTCAGAGACCCCAGTCACTCCCTCTGTGATTGTCGACTTATCGATTATTAGCATCGCCGAAGGTCACGGCAAGCGATCGACACAAAAGACGGTTCGTCACGGGGCTGTCGGCGAGTGTAGCAGTGTTGGGGGACAGGTTTCGTTGACTTCCGCGTGTCCCCCAGCGACGTGCCAGCATAGTTTCTGTAGCTGCCACACGCTGCTGCAGATCGGCAAATAATTTGTTTTTTCCTTTGCAGTTATGCAATACATGTAGGCTCTCGTGCTTGTGAACCTCCACACAAGCGAATTTTGATGCAGCTGACACATCTCTTACCTCTCTCTCGCTAGGCTTTCAAAGCAAATTGATGACATTGAAGCAGAAAAAGAAGAAATGCAGAAGCTGATCAAAGAGAATAAGGCTAAACTTAAAGGTAAGCACAGTTTGGATTATTGTTGATGGTAGGGACAACATAGACTAGTGGTTCTTAACCGCTGATGTTCTGGGGACCCTTTCTGAGCTAGCAGAGGTGATGAAGAACCCTGTCCAATGGGGGGAGAGGGGGGGGGGGGGGGGTGGAAGTGATGGGTCATTACAATAACAAAGGGATAAATAATGATAACTAAATGCGTGCAAACCTCCTTTCAAGCCCTGAAACGGAGAATTATCAACCCTACTCACTGGGCACGCATGATTTGATCTGTTTAGCTTTGTGGGACAGCCATCATCGATTTAAGAAAAAGTTTTATTACTCGACTTGACCGACAGTTGAGGGCTTCATGGATTCATAGATCTCCCCCCCCCCCCCCCCCTCCCAATCTGACAACCACTGACATAGACAATTCGGCAAGTTGGTCCATTATTATAAGTACAAACAGTGCAACGACACGAACAGAGTAAAAGGAGACTTGCAAACAACAGTGCTGACTTACAGCTCAACTTTATTGGTGCTCACGTCGAGTGTAATTACCACATGTATCGCAACCAAAACAAGTCGAGGAAAGGAAACATACAAAAGATAGAGATCACGTGCTCCTAAAGTCTCTTGCACGCAATGGCCTTATCCAGTTTAAAAAGCACAACTCCATATCCGACAGCCACAGTGAACGGGTGCCGAGATATTCTGGCCCTGGTTAGCCGCTCTTGCATGCTTCTATAATCTCGCGGGCTAGCTTATCCTTATGTTTACTAACACTTTTCGGAGGCAGGGGTGCACCCACAGTTTTGGCGATGAACTCGAAGGTGTCTTAATTCTACACTACCCTATAAACATTATGCCAATGCTCTCTTAATTGCTCATTCAGACATTGCCCTGTCTGTCCTACGTACCTTCTGCCGCAGGACAAGGGGATAGAGTCCATGTTGTTTCGCTGTTCATACTTTCAATGAGGGTAGGGAGCTGCTCCGTACGTTATCGGGTGAAAGGCTAAAGTTTGGCTATGACAGATTTCTGCATTTTATATATGCTGGATTAACAGACTATTCTGCAGCTATTTAGTTTCTTACCACAGTTTTCAGGGAATATAAATTTGTAAAATTAATGTTTCCAGAATATAAAATATGCTTGATACCTATAGGAACTTTGGGACTTATCAGATCTGTTCACATGACTTATTTAGATATCATTTACTTGTTGAGTTTTATCAAAATCTGATATTTTGTAAGAAGTAGACAGAAAGAGCTGTTTGGGAGTTTCTCCAATCTTGTTCATCCTCTACACCTTTCACCTGAATGGGACATAATAAACTTCTGTTGTATGCAGTTCCTGTTCAAGCTTAGTTATGGATTGCGCATAACCAAGTGCTAGTACTATTGCTGTCTTTTTCATAATAGTACGAGGGGCGTTCATAAAGTTTGTATTATCGGCACAAAAAATTAAAGGAAACGGAACAAAACAGGCATCAACATGAGCGCGCGTCCCTCTAGTTTCCGCACAGTATAAACATTGCATGTTATAGTAGCTCGGAATGCCGCTAGGGAGACGAAACAAAAATGGCACCGCCCGTCGGTGCCCAAGGACATGCAGTGATCCGTTTTTTTTCATTTGAAGGGAAGCAATGCCAAGGATATTCATTCCAATCTGGGGGCGCTGTTCGGGGACAACGTCCCAGTTTACGACACTTTTGGTTAAATGACACAGACGCTTCTAGTGTAGCCCAATAAGAGGAAAGCATTTCAAGGACGGCGAGCAAGTGATTGCTGAAGTGGAGCGATTCCTGAACGCAGTTCTATAACAATGGCCTCCGGCATGTGGTGCATCACTGGAAAAAGTGGGTAACTTTTGGTGGCAAACATGTAGAAAAAGTCTCAACTCCTACTCGAGTTTGATTGCTGAATCTCTATTCCTTCGTGACAATAATACAAACTTTATGAACGCCCCTCGTATATGTGATATTATATTCCTAAAGCATGCTAATATATGGAATACTTTTCTTTCATGGTGCTCTTACTCCAGATCAAGCCAAGTGCATGCATATGCTTCAGACAAAACTTGACGAAAAGTCGGCCCTTGCAAAGTCTCTCGCCAGCGAGAAGAACAGCTTGCAAGACGCTAACAGCTTGCTACAACGAGACAAGTCCAACTTGGAGCATGAGGTAAGCTTTGAGTCTGGCGACGTGTGGTGCTTTACGGGAATGTTTTCTTGCCAGGACACATTCTAAATAGAGAATGCCAGGGATACCCAGAACACATTTAGAATGTACAGAATGTGTTTTTTTTTTTTTTTAATTTAGTCAGTCTAAAATTTAAAATAAAGAAAAAAGGGAACTTGCACTAAGGTTTTTGTAACACCGGGGCCAGGCTGGCGGCTCTGGCGACTGCTAGAAAAGTGGGAAAACAGGTTGACTGGTTGGCTAATTGACTAAAAGTTATCACTAACTTTTTAAAACTTCTATTTTTGGGGGCATGTTGTACTTGGAGAGGTACGGCGACACCGGTTTGCTCCGTAGATGAGCAATTTAGTGCAGTACGACTGATGGCTTGGCATTTCTGACGGGCATCTTGCAGTGGTGGTACACGGCTGCCCATTGGTATGACGTTCATCCAGATCGAATCTAGCAGGGACGGAATCGAACCCTGGGTTTAGCAGCGCAAGCATTTGCTCAACGTGCTTCGAGCCTCGGTGCGCTAGCACGCTCGGCCCCCGACGCCCTGAACGGACACTGAACCTATTTGTAGTCGACGCCCCACAGTGAGATATGTCACCCGTTTGCACAGCTTTTAAGCAGACAAAGAGCAGTGCCATCACAACTGTCCTCGCTCGGAGAGCTGGAGAGCCCGCTTAGTTTTGACGCCGTGTACAAGGATAATGTTTCTCGCCTCGTAGCGCCTCCCTTTAGAGGCGACTGCCGTGATGTTGCCTCTTTGTTTCCACAATTGTATTGACGACTTGTCGCACAAGTTTGAATGAAAGCCCGTATTCGGCACGCCGACGTCTTTGGCGCTCGTAAGTGTCTCCGAAGACATTTCGACGCAGGTGAGTGTTCTGACATGTGCAATGACCTCTCCGGTCGCAGCTTCAGGCCCTGGAATCTCAGTGCCAGAAGAATGAGTCGGCGCTCCAAGCCAAGGCGGCGCTCGTCGAAAAACTCCGGTCCCAGCTGGACAAGCACAGGCAAATGCAAGAGATGATCCGCAGCATCAGCGCTCCTACGTACGACACATCGGACGAATGATGGTTGCGTTGCGACGATGACGACCGTGCATTTCGTGTCTCGCAACTGCCGGTGCAAGCACCGCCTGCGAACGTGTCGACTCTATTGCTTTCTACGCATTTATCGTGTCTTCGACAAAAGTGAATTCACTATTTTTTTCAAGCGGACCTGGCACGTCGCCACTACTGCAGAGAGGTACGAGCGGATCTTCCCCCGTAAACCGGCCTGGAAAGACCGGCGCCTGGACGTGTGATGCTCAAGCTCTCTCCGAGCGTGCACCAAGCAGGTCAGTCTTACCGCTCGAATTTTCGAGGCTTAGCCCCTTTTTCCAAAAAAAATGATAGCAACAAGCTCGCCAAAGTCGACGGCGGGCGCGTTTGCAGAATGACGGAGTTGGCGACACCATTCGCGCACGGCGCCATTTAAGCGGGCGACAGAGTGGGACGTCTGCTCGCCGCACCTGTCCGGAGATGGCGCCACGAGCGAACGGGGTCACCAACTCGGTCGTCTGCAAGCTTGCTCCACCTTGACCTTGGCAAGTCTGTTGCTCTCACTTTTTGCAGGAGGAGAATTACGCCTCGAAATTTCGCGCAATAAGACTGACTTGCTCGGTGCAAGCTCGGTGAAAGTTCGAGCTTTCCACGTCGCGGCGCTGATTTTTCTGGCTTGTTTCACGGCGGAATATCTGCTTGCGCCACCTCATACATATTTTTAGATGATCAGTTTTTTCGCGAGGTTCGTGGCATGCGTGGAGCCGGTCACTGAAAGAATGAGAACGACAGGGGAGTTCCTTCAGTCACCATGCCTTTGGCTCAAGCTTCATACTTTCGATATCACTTGGGCATCTTGTGAGCTCCGGCGTGCTCGCACAACCAAGGGATGGTGGAAGGCGAGGAGTGCGAGCCGGAGGCTGGCTGGCATTCTCATTCTGTCGGGGGTTTATGTAGCAGCGATGCTTTGCCGCGAAATAGACTAATATTTGTATTTCTGAGGTGTGCAAATGATTAAATTATGGACACGAGTGTGGGCAGCCGTTTGCTGCACGTGAAATGGAATGTGCCGACCAACCATGTTTTCTTCTCATTAGGGTTTGGCATGACCGTCACTCAAGCCGTTAACTTTGTCAGTTTTAATTGCACCGAAGTGTAAGAGCACGTGACGGCATTGTGTCGAAGCTCTCAGCTATGGAGTGAGCTGGTTCTCTGTGAAGTGCTGCGCATTTTGCTTATTTAAATTTTTACTTTATTTTAGAAATGGCGCATTTTGAATACTTGACCATTCTCTATGGAAAATCATGCTTACGTTCACTAGATTGTCTGTAATAAACTTTTTAAAATATTCTGCTTCTTTATTAGTATATTTTCTTCGAGAAAGGTGTGTTATACGCACTATGGCATTCGGCGCTTAACCAGTGCCTTGCGTTTGTGCTCACACAAAGATTGGGCCAAATTTTAAAGTCTGGCTTGCCAAAACATAAATCATAGTTTCTTATCATTTGTATATGCTTGGTGTTAAAGGGGTACTCCGGCCGTTTTTGGAGCTACCGAGACAAATTGCATTTTCCGAATACCCGGACTTTAGTCCTCCCGGTATGCCATTTATTGTCTCAAAATTCGAAATAGCTATTGAGAAAACGGTAAATAAAGATGATGCCGAAACAAACATTCAAATTTTTGCGCGCTTTCCAGTGGTGTGACGTCACAAATGGTAGAGACTTTCAGGTCGCGAAGGTAAGCAGAGTATGTCGAGCGCTTTTTCCTGCTTCTCGGTGAATGAGCTTCCAAGCACTTTTAGGGGCGAAGCTCCTTAGGGGCTAGCCATGTCCGTATGTCCGTCCACCGTAGGCCCGGCATCGGGTGCTCGTGCTTCTGCTCGTGAGATCACGAGCACGTGAGCACATGCTCACCTGCTCGTGTAGGGCAAAAAAAAAAAAAAAAAATTGGAAAAAAAAAGATGAAAAAAAGTATGATAAAAGAAGAAAGAAAAGAGTAGGGGGTTCTGAGATGCCATCCCATCTGTCTGCTTAAAAAAAGAAAAAGAAGAAAACCACATATTCTCCTACTGACATGAATGAAAAGGCTCGGCATCAAGGAGCTCGGCATGCTGCGGCTCGGCGTCTACGCAGACAAGCACCACCAGAGCTTCGCCCCAAACAACATCATTCACCACGTGGAGATGCGGTCAATTTTTTCATCCACCATCAAACGTCTTGTAATCGGGTGGGAACATGGTTTACTGCCTACTTTTGCGATTAAGGGCTCTCGGTTTGAGAAATACGATGACAACGCAATAACAAAATTTAATAACTTCTCGAAATTTTTTTTTTTTCACACACTACTTGGGGGATTAGTACACCCGTTTCTATCGGTGTGTAGAGCCAATGTTGAGGCAAATCGGCAACCATAAAAAAAAAAAAAAAAAATCGCTGGAGTACCCGGCAAAAAATTGACGGACAGTGATTTTTATTAAGTTTTCCTCATGCACTAAACATCCACCCCTGGGTTTGTGTATGAAATATCTCATTGAAATAATCATTTTCGAGAAACAAATTTTGAAGTTTACGCGTACACCTCCGAATTGCTGGCTGCCGCTGTACTGGCAACAATGAGCAGGGGTGCTCGTGTCATCCAATGTTGTGTCCAAGAGCAGACGATGCTCCCTCCTGCACTGCGTTGTGGTGATGGTGAGCGTCTGTGGTCTGGCAGATCGTCTGGTTCAGGCTATTTGTGGCACACGATGGAGGTTGGAGAGTATTGGTGGGGTGCAATAACACCACGAAGAAATGCAGCAGAGTGACACCTCATCAGTTTCCGACAGAGAAGCGTCTGCGACGGAAGTGGGTCCGAGCAGTCCGATGCGAACGCTAGTTCTTAGCATTACCGTCGTGCTAGCAAAAAAGTTTGAGGACACCTAAGCACTTCTTATGAGTTGTGAATGCGAAAACATGACTGTCGTTCTTCCCCTCCTCTTCATAGCACGCCATCACCTTCCTTTTCGTAGTGTGGGGGCGGTATGCCCAGATTCTCCGAGATCCCACCGTCGGTGGGCGGGGCAGGCGCACCCAGTGGGAGGAAGGGAAAGACTCTTGGGCAGTCGAAGCCACCTGGCGGGTGTCCGACGCACTACATGCCTTGCCCCGACAGTTCAACCCCGGCGCCGCGTGCCTGCGCGAAGGCCTGGCCCGCATTCCCGCACCTCTTACGAGGCCCGCATTGCCGCACGAGCCAATGGCAGCCTCGGTCCTTGATGACGTGCGCCAGCCAATGGAGCCTATGCCTCAGATTTCGGTCACAGACGACATTGAGACTGGGGAAGCAGCCGTCTGGCGTGACCTCAAAGCTGATGACGTAGGTTCGCTCCATGGGACAGTTAATGCTTTCGCATTAAGACAACCTTCCATGTCATTCTCCTCCTCAAGCGGCATCTGGGTTTATATGTTGGCGGATCGCGAATGCAGCCCCCACGGGTCGTCCCCTCAGGGGTGACCCGTGAATTGTCCGAAATCTCGCGCTGAAACTCTTATAACATTTGCTGGTCATTGCTTGACTCGTACGAGCTCGGTGAATCGTAGTCCATTATTTCCCATGGGTGATCGCGACAGCCTTTGGATTGCTTCTGACGCAGTGCGAAACAGACTCAAGCTGCCCATGTGCTGATGTTTAAGCCGAGCGCAAGTTCGTCGGCTTCTTTTGCAGGGGTTGTGGGGACGTCAGAACACCAAGCTCTGATTGGCTTTGATTGAAGGACAGTGGGTAGACCTCAAGGCAGCTTGCTTTGAGGTCTACCCACTATCCTTCCAATCAGAGCCAATCGGAGCTCGATGTTCTGACATCACCGCAACCCCTGTCAAAGAAGCAGACAAACTTGTGCTATGCATACAACATCTGACGTCACAACAAGATGGCAGACCAGTAAAGTTGCAGGTTAGTTATGGTTTTATCCTAACTCTACGATTAATAATTATTATTTATAAAGCTTTGTGGAAAATTTACTCGTGGCTCTAAGCTAAGTTTCTTGAGCTCTTTCAGGAAATATATTTAATTGAAAACATTCCAATGCTGGAGCTACCTAGCATTCTCGACGTCTGCATGCATAGGTGTGTTTGCTATCACGTTGCAGGTGTCCTTCCTGAACCTTACTTGCCAATTTTGCTGACCATCTGAGGATACTGTGAAAAGTACTGCTGTGAAGTGGCGTGAATTGGTAGCTCTACTATAGTGTGGTGTGCGTCTCCGACAGGTCTGTTCGCCGCCTTCTCAAATGGGTCTCTCGATTTCTGTCTGAGGACGTCGTAAAACTGTCCTGCTGTTGCAACTGCTGCAATCCTTGTGGTGGCACATCGGCAGAGAAGGATGCTGCAGACGCCTGTTGTGCTGTGGCTCACTAAGCTCGACAGTCCGCGCGAGGTTTTGTAGCAACAAGTGTGGACGCTACAAAAATGGCGACACTGGCGTTTGTTCTTCACCTATAAGTTCCACGACTAACTGCCAGGATTATGACAACCAACAGCACGACACGTCGGCTCCTGTGACATCATTTGTTGCCGTTTCGAGATCACTTTTTTTAGCAATTGATTTTGTACAGCTCTCGAGTGATGAACGGAAGAAATAGATCGGTAAACTGCGTTACCCCGTACACCTGGAAGAGACTACAGTAATATCTCGAAAGATTGGTTAAGTCGGAAATTTTGTGCGTTGCGAAATGAATCCCTAAAGGCACCGTGTATTCTGACATCGCTTATCTCGAAAAGTTTCCGGGACGGGCATCGTATATCAAAACTTTGCCTGCAAAAATTTAAAAAAATTAAAAAATTCACGAAAGGACATTGAGGCCAAAGGAGAAAGCTTATCTCCATCGCGGACGAAGCGGCCGCGATTTTAAAAAAAACAAGAAAAAAGAAACGCTAACAAAGAGAGAGGGTCTACAGAGAAAAATAAGCAAGAAGGAAGCGCCGCGGACGGGGGTTTCGGGCATACCTCGGCAAACCTTCACTCACTCTCACCTACTCACCCTCACTCACCCTCATCTTCGCAGGTGAGGTGAGGATTAGTGAGTTTCTGAACCCCAAAAATTCATGAGTGTAAGAGGGTGAGTGAGGGGTGTGAAAGCGTGAGGGGTTGGAGGGCTGTAAGGGCTATGAGTGCGTGAGGGTGAGAGTGAGTGAAGGGCTGAGGGTGAGTGTAGCTGTGAGGGTGAGTGGGAGCTGAGGTGAGTGTGGCTGTGAGGGTAAGGGTGACCTAAAATGCCGACCTCTGGTACTTCCGGGTGGATGCACAGAACGCAATGTGCCGAGCGACGGTTCAAGGACACTTGTTTTCTTGCTTTGCGAAAGCATTAACTTTTCCATGGAGCGAGCTGACGTCATCAGTTTGAAGCGCGAAAACGGCACCTAGTTTCCCTGATCCCAAAGGGGCGAAGTAAAGCTGATGGATTTCGCCTTCAGTTATTGGCTGGCGCGCGTCGACGGGGTTGCCATTGGCCGCTGCGCTCGTCAGTTTCCACGACCACTCACCCCAAGGCGCTGCGTGCCCGTCAGCGCGCCGTTAACACGGAGCGGCTTAGGTCAGCGTGCCCAGGGGCAGCGCTGACCGGCGACGAAAAGTACGCAGCAGACGAAAAAAGGAGCGGACGAGCGGCTTGCATGCTTCATCTTTCTCTCGATCTTTTGCTTTACGCTTGTGCTGGCTTGTGGCGTTCAAAAAGTTCTCCCGATACCATGACCGCCGTAGTCGCCGCGCCGTTGGAGCGCGCCTTTGTTCAACCCCGTTCCGTCACCTAAAGAACGCTGACAAAGACAATCGTAAAAGGAAAAAAAAAAAAAAAAAGAAGAAAGCGCTGCGGGCGCGTTCCCGGTGCACAAAACGTGACGTGCCGAGCGAAGAGAACGGTTCAAAGACGCTTGTTTTCTTGCTTTTTGCTTTCTCCCCATATCCCGAGACTCTTCTTTCCTCTATCTTTTTCTCTACGCTCGTGCTCCCGATCCCGTGGTCGCCACGCCGTTGTCGCGTCGCCTTCGTTCAACCCGACCACAGCCGTCTCCGACAGCGGCGCTAGATATTCTAATTCCGCGGTCGGTACTTCGGAAATTTCGGTACTCCGATTATCTCGAAATTTTTCCCGGTTTTTATAACTTCGAGTTAACGGGGGTGTACTGTATTCTTGTTTTCCAAGTCTGAACGAGCGGTGCAGGAAGGAGCCCAGTTCCGGGGCACTCTGCAGTCTTGCTGAACTGAGTGGACTGCTCAGTCTAGGAGGCCTTCGTGTGCACTTTGCTTAGGGCGATGACATCTAACCATTTTGTTTCGAATGCTACGATGAAAATGCTCCATCGGATGAATTCCATTGATCATCGAACCAAATTTTTAGTTCTGGAGCGCGTGAAAGAGCATCTCTAGGCTCGTGGCATTGACGTTGCTACGGCAGTATTTTGTTTTGTCTGTGAGTGTGTGCTGTTGGCATCGGGTACTACAAAGGGGTGTTGCACGGTTGCCCCGCGTGCAGAACCACAGATGCCCCACGTTCAATGGCCCCGTTTCATATTCCCCGTGTGCCGAAAGCCCCGGCATCACTGTCCCCGTCCCATATTCCCCTTCGCACTTCGTCCGGTGTGGTTCTGTGCCTGTAAATCTCGTCTTCAATTGGTGCATGACGTTCGAGTTGCCATTTGCCGAAGTGTGCATTTTGGGACTGATGGTATTTAATGCCACTCATCAAATCTGCCATGGAGAGAATTCAGCCTCGGAAAGGCAAAAATATTTCGCGCCGTAAGCAGAATAGAACGTATTTGGTGCAGTGACTGGAGGAAAATGTGTGCTTCGAAGTCCGGTGCAATGCTGAGACCCAGATACACATTGAGTAGTGCTGTGCGAATATTCTGAATTTCGAATAGGTGTTTCAAATAATGCACTTCTCGATATTCGCTTCGAGATCAACTGCGATATGCTTTTCTCAAAGTGTTGATTGCGGCGGGTTAGCCCCGTTAAGTGCGCTTCTGGCCGAGCACGGGTGCACTGCGGAGAAGCAACACCCGCAAAAGCGAGCTTTGCGGCTGTAGCTTCTCCGCAGTGCACCGGTGCTCGGTAAGAAGCGGACTCAGCGGGATAACCCGCCGCGATCAACACTTTGAGAAAAGCATAAAGCATAAAGTATGCATATCACAATTGCATGCTTGGGAGGAAAGCGCACTTTCAAAGCGGTATGCGGCGCGCGCGCGCCTGGTGTATTTAAAAAGAAACAAACTTTGTGGATGTTAATATGTGCATTGCAGTATTATTTTCAAAATTAAACTGGGTGCTATGCAGGAGGATATGTTAGGCAGTGATGCCCTGACAATCTGCCAACCTGCAATCATCATTCATGGTTATTTTTCTTTGTTAATTGAAATTGAAGAAATAATATTTACATACAGCAAGGTTTGTAAATTCACCCAGGTATAGCTGGGCATCTCTCTAGGTTTCATTTTATGTCAAATCCGTCGTTCGCTTGTCATCCCAAGGCATTGGACTTTCAGAGGTCACAGTCTATAAATATAGTTAGATTCAAATTAGCTTATAAATGGACAAAGGTTAGCTTGGGAATAACTGTCACGTGTTTAGCTGGGTTTTTGTTTTAAGCATGGTGCAACAATAGTGAAAGGCTTGGATAAACTATTCGATATTCGCTTCGACAATATTCGGCCAAAATCACTATTTGCTTCGAATTCGCTTCGAGCTCAAAATCCACCATTCGCACATGACTAATATTTAGACATTATTACGAGTGCACATAGGATTAAGCAAAAGTAATAAACTGGCAGGTGAGAGAAGTGCTTAAACTTTTGGGCGATGCAGGCAAAGCCAGCCAATGTGGAACCATGTGTCATAAAAACTAGGGTAAAAAGAATTCGAGACACTTTGAAGTTGAAGGGAAATACATAATTTTCAGGTATAGTTCAATGGTATGATTAACTTCCACCAGCTTTCGTGCACTTTTCTCATCTTTTTGTGGTTAGTTGAGGACCGCGGGGCTGTCGACACGGGGGAATTGTGTGCTCATGGTCTTCTGAATCTGGAGTTCTTGAAAACAAGGCAAAATGGAGCAGCGCATTCGCACCACACCTACAATACATGTCATCACCCTAAACGGAAGGACATTTGAAGAACCCTATAGTCTGCTGCAACTTAAGAAGGTAGGGGGAGGGAAAGGAAGGCCGGGGAGGAGGAAGCAGACGGAACGCTGGAGATAGGAGGAGGTTTCCCCCTCTCTTCTCCAGCATTCCGTCTGTCTGCTTCTTCCTCCCCGGCCTTCCTTTCCCTCGCCCTACCTTCTTGAGTTGCAACGGAGTATAGCTCAATCCAGAGTAGTGTTGCTTTTAAAGTGGCTGTGCAACGATACTGGGTATTAATATTTCTCCTGGTATATTTGGCTGGTCGTTTTCCAGCGCTCCAATTTTCTGAATCAGATCTGCGAGATCCGGAAGCGACTCCAGAGGAATGGCGCGCTAGGCGAATGCTCGGCAACTTTTTGGTTTCAAAGCGGCCAGAGCACCGACAGGGAGCCGGATCAGCAAGGCCGCGGAAAAGGCAGACGGAACGCTGGAGGGAGGAGGAGGTTTCCCTTCTCCTCTCCAGCATTCCGTCTGCTTCCTCCTCCCCGGCCTCTCTTTCCCTCGCCCTACCTTCTTGAGTTGCAACGGACTATAGAAAATAAGCCTGCGCAGCTCATTTTGTTACATCAGATAAGTCACTGCCGCTAGACCAAGCGAGGAGAACCAGCAGAGGGGTTTTACCGCCGAGCATCTGCGAGGATGCTGACGAAGCACTCCGGATGGCCCGGAGAAATAAAGTGTTGTGCTTTTTGTTTTTTCTTTTATGGGTCGTCATCTCTGATGCGTTCGGTACGAGCATCAACAATGGAATCTAATAATAATGAAAGAGTATTCACTGCGTCTGTCGGCGACCAGAATCTAGTGTTTTCCTGTGAGAATCAATGCCTTAATTAACGGGGATTTACCCGCGATTTATTCATAGCCTTTTCCTCATAGATTGCGCAGAAGTTTTCCGGAACAAACGAGTTGCTCGAAGCTGTGCATGTAGGTCGAGCGCTCGAAGTGGGCTCAAGCCACGGGCTCTTCGCCGCCGATCTATGCGAGCTAGATTTTGTTCGCCCGGCGTCCGCCACTAGGGACCAACGGCCGTTGTGGGGCGCAAGCAATATAGTCGAAGAAATTGCTTAGATTTCCGACTCGCTCCAAGGTTGGAACCACGTTCGAACCATTCAGACGAATTTTGGGAACACCTTATTTGCTGCTGACATTGTAAGTTGGCAGTGTACTCGGGTTTTCGGCGTTTGCAAGTGCGTTTTTTGTTTGCAGATGGAGTCGCTTACGCACCTAATGCCTTGACATCATGTATGTGGAGCGCAAGTTCGTCTGCTCCTTTTGCAGTGGTTGTGGTGTCGTCAAAACGGCGAGCTCTGATTGATGTATAGTGGATAGACCTCAAAGCAAGCTATGGAATATTTATGGAATTTATTAAAAAATCTCCAGCGCTCCCAGGCGAAAATCCAGGGGTCGTACGGCGTTCATTACATCTTCATAATGAACCTTAAAAATAATCATTACTCCGGTGCATTCCTGAAACTCAGGTTTGTGTAGCGAAATTTTCCCATTGAGTGACGAGCGATGAATCCAAGGGGTCGCGCAACAATGTTTGGGCTTCGGGTAAATAATTGTGGTAGTTGTTCCCTGTCACGTCTGGATTAAAGAACAGAAAAGAAATTTGCCTAATCGTGTTAGTTCTTTAGAAGCCCCAAAAAAAGTGAAACAGTTGACGTTTTGTGCTACCCACTAGCCGAGTGCAGTGGTGTTTGCAGATGTTCTTGGTCCGTCGTTGCCACGTAGCGTTTAGTCTGGAAGGTTCAGCCATGCCGTGTTCTTTCCGTCGAAGTCTGCTTCAGCCCGCGCTGGCCATGGTGATTGTGAAGATTCGTGTTTTCTTCGGCCGCTGAGATGACGAGTGGGAGGCATGAGGAACCAGGCACATCATCGAACGATAGCAGGAGCTGGATAACAGAAGAACGGCATGTAGTGTGACCGCATTGTGGCAGTGCAGCCGTACCCACTGTTGTCCGACCACCCTGTCACACCGCGCTGACGGCGAGAACAACACGGGGAACACTCCGCCATCTTGATTGTTTACCTTCGCTCGTTTGCGGCGCGGCGTCACTGGAAATGTGACTCTACAGAGTGCTATAGTCCGTTGCAACTCAAGAAGGTAGGGCGAGGGAAAGAAAGTCCGGGGAGGAGGGAGCAAACGGAACGCCAAAGAGAGGAGGGGGTTTCCCGCTCTCTTCTCCAGCGTTCTGTCTGCCTCCTCCTCCCCGGCCTTCCTTTCCCTCGCCCTATACCTTCTTGAGTTGCAACGGACTATATACGTATAATGCGTTCGAAGGTCCGGAAATCACCACGGGATGACATCGACCAGTGACTGTAATTTGAAGACTTGACACGTTAGTATTTTTTAACCTTTATTTTATCGAAAGGTTCATTCGCTGACGGAGCAGACTAGCCCTAAACGAGGAAAATGAGATCGCTGATATTCGCAACTTACAGCGGTAGTTGTACCTCGGTGTGAGCATCGCACTCTCTAGCTCCTGGATGATTGGCCTCATAATAAATGGGCTCGCCTACACCTTCAATGACAGTAATTTTGATAGGCGCCAGCCTGCAGGTTCGATTTTGCCAGGGAGCGCCACCGTCGATCCGCCATCTTCGAGGTCGCGGTTTGACTGGCTTGGGTAGGCGGTCGTCCGTTGGTAGTGTGTGCTAATTTCATATCGTTGAAAAAGCTTCGTTGAACAAAAGAGAGAAAAAAAGTTTATCTCGGGGGCGGGCCGTTTTAATTTCCTTGTTGCCGCCGAGTACCGTGTGTAAAGGCTGAACCGTGTAAGCAATTTAGCGAGCGACGGGACGAGACGAGCGACGGCGACAGCGACGAGACAAGCGACGACGACCCGCTTCGCTGTCGCTCGGTCACTCGCGCGACGAGGCAAACCGCATGAAAGCGACCAAAGCGATGAGCGACGTTTTCTAGAAATCCCAAAACCGAGCGTCGCGACGAGCGACCGTGAGAAATCTCCGTCGCTCGCTAAATCGCTTATATGCGGTTCACCCTTCACTGTCGCTCGTCGCGCAGCTCGGTTTTTGGATTTCTAGAAAACTTAGCGCTCATCACCTTGGTCGTTGTTTGCTCCCGTCGCTTTCATGCGGTTTGCCTCGTCGCGCGAGTGACCGAGCGGCAGCGAAGTGGCCGGGTCGCCATCGCTTGTCTTGTCGCTCGCCAAATCGCTTAGATGCGGTTTTTAAATCGCTTGGGCTAATAAAAAATGCGCCGCATTTTTTATAAGCTGCGCACTCCGTGAGCCGCACGGCATATTTCTGCACAGGAACGAACGCCGAAGGCACGACGTACGACACAGAGGCGATGGAGCAACACGGTTACACGGCCGTAGTGCAGAAAAACCGCTAGAGAAAAACAATAAAGAAACTACCAAAACAAAACAAAGAGTAATCACACCGTGCTACAAAATCACCAAAGTAGAAAAATCAGTTCTTGCAAGAGTTACCGCCGTGGGCACGGCGCGCTGCATGGAGCCGAGGGACGCGGCCGCGGTGAACGAGTTCGATAGCGACAAAAACGAACTAAAACACACAAAAAAATAATCCTACGGCGCTTCAAAAGCACCAAAGTATAAGAATAACCCCTAGTTTCGGTCAAAAAGACCCTTCAAAGTTGTAAAATGCTGCTAAACCACGCTGAAAGGTCCGGCCGACACCTACGTGCGATAGAAAGAGACCTCGAAGATGGCGACCGTGGTGGCCGATGCCAGCGAACCTAGCGAGTGACGTCAAGTGAATGTCACCTATAGGTCGTGAAAGTTGTGAATATGCTCGGGATTTACGCCCCCGTATGAAGTGTTTCTGTCCAGTTCTTTCCTTCTTTTTTTTTTTGCAATTACTATTTCTACTGTAAAATTGAGTTAGCACCGGCAGTACCCAAAGCGTCTTATCGCCACGAGAAGCGGCCGCCGAAATCGAAAAGGTAGGGCGGCAGACAATGAATGAGAGGAGAGCCTAGGAGAGTCACGTGACGAGCGCCCTGCTACGGCGAGGCGCCGAAACACACTTCTGCCGAGCGATGGAATGTCCGCTCGCGTTCCTCGCGCTACCGCTTCTTTTCTCGTCAGGTTTGAAAACCATGTTTCGGGTCCTCGCCGCTGCTAAAGCTGCGCGCTGATGTCCAGGTTCTCCGAGAATTGCTCTGTGCTACCAGATCCTCCAGCTAAAATCTACGACCGGGCACTCTATGGCTCCGTCGTCAACCTACCAGGCTTTGTGAGTATAGAGGAGGCTATGGTAGAGCTGAACTGACAGTGCTGAAAAACTGTGACACCGACACGATTGGCCTATATAAAAATGGGTGGAATAAATATTTTTCAACACTGCCTATTTGCCTTCCGCCTGCAATGGGATCGCTTCATTCCCCAAAACTTCCTGGGGAGTTTTGAAACAAATTAGGTGTCTGGTAGCGGTTTTTCCCAAGTTCCAAGCATCAACAATCTTAAGCAGAGTGGTCGTTTTAATACTTCGATTTTTTAATCTTTGCTTTCCTGGATTATCATTATTATACTTTATCAGGGGGTGAGTAGGCAGGCCATTTTATTTCACTAGCAGTGATGTGAGCTGGTCTCTCGGCAGTTGTAATTTTTAACACCAGTCTGTACGTTCACGACTGTAGCTGTGACCGTTTCAACAATCGCGTTCCGTAATTACGCAGTAAAAACATTCATCAAATTGTTTTAGCTGCACGCCAGCCCTAATTATTGTTAAATAACGTTTTCCAAGCCTTTATTTAAACGGTGCAACAATTTTTGGACTCTGGCCAGTTAATTGCGAAAATTAATCTGTGTCACCTATGAAGCGAAAAACAGAACACCGTATTTTCTTGCGAGCGCTGGTTCTCATTAAAAAAAAAAAAAAAATGCAACAAATCGAAGGTCAAAGTGCCTCTCAATTCTCCACGTCACCTTTCGACTGACGTACTCTGGGAAATCACGTGGTTTCTCCTAGGGTTTCTCCTCAGCCGCTTCCTCCGCGATTGTCGACTTATAAGGATTAGCATCGTCAAAGGTCGCGGCGAGCGATCGACACAAAAGACGGTTCGCCACGGGGCTGACGCAATATTGGCTGACGGCGAGTGTAGCAGCGGACAGGTTTTTGTTGACTTCCGCGTATCCCCCAGAGATGCTTCTTTCCACGAGTGATATGGATGACCGTATTCATGGTCTTCGAGTTCGACGTACTCTGACAGACAGAGTACAGAAAAGGGTGAAAAAAAAAAGACTATACAGAAAGATTTATTGATGGATTCTTAGGGAATCCATCAGCGTGGCCCTGGGGAATCGCCACACACTTCCCCCTATGGGAAACGCTAACACTGACCCCGTAACGAGGCCAAAAAGAGGCAGGAAAAAATAAAGGAAGCAAAAGAGAAAAGTCAAGGGGCCAGCGTTGGCGACTTCCAAAGGTGGACGTGTGTGGCGTTTCCAAGATTCATGCTGACGCATTCCCTAAGAACTTACCAATGGACCTTCCTGTAATTTTTTGTGGCCGCGTTATTTCAAGAACACTCTTCCCTTCGCAAAATGTGATGACGAAGCTTGGGTGATCGCAATGTTCCCAGTGCCAACAATGTGACCCCAAGGATTTCGCCATCAGGCTTTTGCGAACCCCTCGGCTGTTTGTTTGTTTGTTTGTTTGTTTGTTTGTTGTTTGTTTGTTGTTTCAATATTGATGGATTCTTAGCTACATTATTTAAATCCGGCTCGTACGCAGTGGACGGCGAGCACTGCGCGAGCATTCGATTAGAGCTAGTGACAATCGATGCCCGGACATGAACTCATATGATTGGGTCTCTTGCCCAATCGCTGCAATGACGGGGATAACCGCACTTATTAACAGTGCGTGCCCTGACCTTCTCCATGCCCAGCGCGGTTCTATGACAAATATTGGTAGCATATATACTGTAAAACTCTTAATGCTCGCGAGCCCTTAATTTTCGCGAATTTCGCGCATTGAAATATTCGCGAAATTTCGATCCTTACGAGTTTCAATGCAGGCGCCTGGAATACGCGAAATTTAGTGGCCAGGATTATGTCCTTCGTGACCGATTCGCGAAAAACATGGGCCGCGAATATAAAGGGTTTTACAGTAATCGGTACCAGGTAACGTGGTCGCTTGTTCTGGTTATGAATTCAAAAAATAAACGCTACTCTTTTTTCTTTTTCTTTTTGCGACTATTATTAGAAGTGCGCGAATACAGGTTCGTAGCCGGATAGCGCACTTTCATCCCTATAGCTTTAACACTGTTAAGAAAACGGGCTGTCGTGACTTTTCCTCTCACTGCGAAGCTTATGAATGACACGGTGCTGTTCGATCGAAACCGGTATTCGCACAGCCCTAACAATTACCAATTCCGCGGGGGAAAAACAAAACAAAAAAAGCGTACTTTATAGGTTATGAACATCGAGGAAGAATTCTAAGCGGTATTTACTGAAAGCACGCAAATTGTTGCAAAGTGTTTTAACGCAATACGTTTCAATGCAATGTGCTCTAATGGCTGGCTCCTATAGCACTTTTTTGGTAATGCACATTTTTGGCGGAAGAGCGTCACACGAGTGCCGCTTCGGCGTTCGCGGCTGGAACTCGTGTCGTACGCTGACGCGTCCCACGATACCCAACCTGTGCTTCGGTGGAAATGGTGAGACGCGAAATAGCAGGGTCAAAGCTGGGGTGTGGTGCGTACAGCAAGAGACGCGAACTTCGCGCTCCACTCCTCCTGATTTCTCTGCTTCTAAGCTGTTCACTAATTAAAAAAAAAAAAGAAAAAAGGAAGTCGAGTTGTTTTTGTTTTATTATGGCGGGGATTCACGTCGATAGTTTTGGCAGGGCTTTATTTCAGAGACGCGATCCAACGATCGATGTTCGCGCGCAGTGAAAGCGCAGAACGCGTGTATATACCAGGTTACATGTATGCAACGTCATCGTGAAGCAGTACGATACATGCCTTTTGTTACACTGCCTGCTGAACGATAGTGTGGAAAAGGGGGCACAATTTTCAATACCGTATTTTTGGACTACTAGAGGGCGCGAACCGTAGTCCAAATTCGTCCAACCGTATAGTCCGGGTTATAGTAAGTCCAGACGCAGCCGATACTACAAGCTAATGGAACCAGTCAACCAGCGTCGAAAGCGCAAGTCACTAGTGCCCTTTCCCGCAAAAATAATCCCGAAAATATGTCTTATTTATCGCTTGTCCGTCATTTGCGGCTTCTATGGGCATTTGTTTTGTATTGAAATTGAAAGATCACCGAGTCAGAAAGTTTTATATTATGCGAAACACCAGCAAAAAGTAGTTTTCTCCTGAGCATATCAGAGCGTTAAGCTTTCTTTCTATACTTTTCACTTCGTTGGTTCGTCAGTTATGTTACGTACAATTGTAAGAAAATTAAAGTGAAATAAAACAACGAATAAAGCTTTTTGAATTAACTAAACAAGAACAAGCTGTCGTTGTTCTAGGATGGCGGGACTGACATCAATAAAAAGCTGTTAACTAAATTGTACTTTATATTTACGGTGATTCTTTCTACCGCATTGTTTTCCGTGATTGGATGAATTTATAAATCAATCTGCCATGCTTAAAAATACATTACGCGATAAAGAGTTGCTATTTTTTAACTGCGGGAGATTGAAATCAAATACCTTTGATTTATTCGATTTTTTTTTTTTTAAAGATTACAATTTGTTTCCACCCGGGTGCTAAAGCAATTCGGGTCCCACCGCACTCCGGACCGTTATACACGGTATGATTGTGCGAAGTTTCGCAGCTTTAAGTTATCGCTTCGAATAGAATATTATTTGATTCAATTTTCATGTCGAACACTAGCTGAGCGCTTATCCGTTCAACGAAATATTTATCGTTGATCGTAGTCTACTCGGACGGGCAAGTTGGCTCCCTTGAGTGCGCTTCTCGGCGCGCATCATTGTACTGTGGAGAAGCGAAGCTTGCAACATGGTCATTGCGAGCCCCCGCGTGTCTCGCTTGACAACAGTGCAGCTTCGTGCAAGCGCTCCTTCAGAGCGGGACGGTGCAGGCACGTGCGTTGAATGCCGAAACTAAAATCTTTTACAATAGCATTTTTGCATTCAAATATTCAATATAAAACAGCGAATGGCATATATCAGGGGTGGCCAAGCTGCGGCTCGCAAACCGCATGCGGCTCTTTGCGTGTTAAAGGGATACTGAACCAAGGAATTTAGTGTCCATAATAAGTGGCGCACGTTCTTTCCACGAGCCAGCAGCCGCCGGTGTGCGCGAGCACACGCAACAAAAATGACGTCAAAGACCTTCATTTGCGGTTAAGATGACGCTGGGGTGGTTGATGGCGCAAGCTTCGGCTGCGGTTCACCGCAAGGTAAAACGAAGTACAGTATACCTACCATCTCTTCCCCCCCCTCCGCCTTCCCGCCTCCCTCCCGGTCACACGAGCACTTCCGCAAGAAAAGGAACGCGCTTTAAATCGAGACAGGTTGCGATTTGGTAGTCGTGTCTACGACTACCTCGCGTACAGATGTACCGCTTTTGACTCGGATAGATCTAAATTTGTAGGTCAAGTTTTTTTTACTGCTCTAAACAGAAGTTTAAAGCCCCCCCCCCCCCCCCCCCACACACACACACACACACACACTTTTTTTTTCTGTCTTTCCTCTTTCAGGCGGCTCTTGCATGTTTAGTGGTTTTGTTTGTGGCTCTTAGGTAGGATCCGCCTGGTCGGCCTTGGTATATATTATGAAACGAAAACTAATTGCATATTTAATTGCATGTGTTTTTTTTTTAAATTTCGTGGAAGTATATTTTTATTACCTGGGTAGTTTTTCTTGTTATTTTGGGGGGGGGGAGGGGGGGGTTAAGTAAACCTGATTAAATATTAGGTGTAGTTTTGCTGACCTATTTTTCATTTTGTACGCAAAATTTCTCATGCTTTTAGTTACCACGTTCTTCAAACATTCAAGTTCGCAGTCGGTGCAGTCGGTAGACCTTAAATTTAAACGAAATTAGCTTTAGCAGTGGACGAATAGAAGTATAGGAAGAAATAAAAAAAAAAGCTCCGTTCGAATTTTGTTTATATGCACACGTATTTTTATATGCACTGGTTTTGCACGATCATCAAAGCTGTAAAAATATTGCTGACGCGCATAATTAAACGACAGTGCTCCATAGCCAATCAATCACTCAAGGTTACAGTGATAGATTCTCCCGAGTGCTGCTTCAAAGCCAATCACAGCAGGTTGCAGTGATTGGCTCTCCCAAGCACGTTGCGTGAATGTAGACGCTTCCCACACTATCCAATGGAGGCTAGTCAATCAAAAAACGGTCCCAAAAGTGCACCGTCACTGCTCTTGTCGTCTTTGCACGTTTGCTATCACCAGCTGAACCAATCACGCACCAAAAACAAAAAAGCGGAGGATCGCGGCGTATTTACTGTGCGTGATTAGTTAAGCCGATGGTATAGCGCTGTTTGATTGGGTGCATCGAAGTGCAGCGTTGACGACGGCCGATATGTGCGGAGCTCCGGGTGCTCTCGTGTCTCACGTACCAATCATTCGGACGTCAGGTACACTGCTCAAAGTTTCTCTTTCTGGCCACCAGTGGCGCCGCGAATAGCGCCCGACTGCGGCGCCATCTGTCCACTGCAGATTGCCTATGTACCGAAGGATTTTTGACCTCCTCGCCCAAGTGCCTATATAGCTGTTATATTTCGACCGTACCCTACAACGGAAGAAGCGAGATACCCCAGGACACTGATGCATGAAGGCCCGCTAACAAACGATCGCACGCTGCGCTATTGACCACCATCACCGCGCCATTGGGCAGCGCCCGTTGCGTTGATTGGACGTTGCGCCCTGTAGCGGGAAGCTCTCGGTAGGCGGGTGACAGATACGAAAGACGGCTACACGCCTACAACATTTCCCCCAAGCGAGTTCCGAGTCGATGTCTCTGCTTCATCCTCGGGGTGAACCGTAGAGGAAGGTTGGTACCCGGATGGGCCAATCGTGTCTCGCGAATGTGCTGCGTCACTGCGTCCCTCGGCCACAGTAACCAATGGACGGGCCGGCCAAGTGTTTGCCATGACTTCGACAATCTTTAGCCAGTTGAACCAGTCGGGAGTTTGCAGTGGATCTGAAAACGCTGCGCTTTCAACAGCTAGTCAATCTCGAGAGCTCTAGCTTTGGTCATCTTTTTTTTTTTATGTTATTACGCAGCAAGGAGGTTCCCTAACTTTCACGCCTTCGAAAAGTAGCGTGTGGTCTTTCGCCGTAGTGGTCCCTTTAAAATGGACGTGGCTCGCGTACTCTTGTATTTTTTAGATAGAGGAGAGGAGAACACATACACCGGCAAACGAACACACACACGCATACACGCACATCACAGAAACGTATGGAAACAAACACATGCACACACAACATAAACCCATGTAAATAAACATACACATAAACGCAGACACAAGCGGACACTCACCCACACACACACACAGAAAGGCACGCACATGGATGGAACCGCACACACAGACACAGCTGCTCGCACACAGAGAAAGAGAGAGAGAGAGAGAGAGAGAAACGAGCAAAAACGACTTTCTTGTCTTGGTAGAAGACAGAGATCCCAATGTAATGAGACTATTTCGGGCTCCGTGCTGGCAACTATGGGTGTGAAGATCCGAGGAAAGGATTTGTGGGCTGCAACTTTCTTGTTTTTTTTTTTATTTCATTTTCTTCGCGGTTTGCATTCGAACACCTCGTTCGTAACGCGTCCGTAGAATTGTGCTCGTGGCTGCGGCGGTTGTTCTGGTTGTCCGTGTCGTAATTAATGGCTTTCCGAATGTACTGCGGCGTTTCGTTCATTACCGGTTCGCCGAGCAACGCCCTTAAAACTCCCAGCCCGTTCTCATCATCCTGGTGGCAATTCGCTGGCGGCGGCTTCACAGGGTGTGTGCACCTCATTTCCGATGGACACCCGCTGTGACAGCGACACCAGCCGGCTTTCTTTTATTTCTTCGGCCCTTTTTATGTTCTGTTGCCTCGTTGTTCACGATGTTCCAAGTTTGGCAATCCGTTGAGAAATATGAAGGAAGACTTTTCGTTTGCGTTTCGGCGGCATGTAGACTCAGGTTTTTTTGCGTCGTCTTTGAAGGAGTTTTCGAACTCTGTACAGCTTAGATTTTCGGTCGATTCGGGGACAACTGGGAAGTTGGGTAGATCAGGTGCCCCTAAACTCGTCAAGTACAAAGTTGGGGCCGAAGTTTATCGAGCGCGCCGATGGGACATCTCACGAAGACGATGCGGCGCTTTCGGTCGAAGTGCGAACTTTCGGCTTCAACTTTGTGCTTGACTAGTCTAGAGCCCCAGCCGATGCATTCCGCTAACGATAGCCCACGTTCTGCCGTCGCCATTGCGCGTGCGCAGACTGTCATCGAGTGTCTTTCGACCAACTCCGCAAATGTCGTTCGTGTGATAACGGGAGGCAACGTGGCTGAACACGTGTATTTTGCGTGTGCCTACACCTCGCATTAATGCATTTGTATACATACAGTTCACTTTCTGAAAATGACTGCTTTTCGGCAGTATTTTATGACACAAAATACCGTCGTCTTCTTCTCAAGGGGCGATAACTTACGCCACATATTTCAGTATTAGTTTGATTTTGTTTGATCGTTACAAATTTAAGCTGGCGCAACAAAAAACACTACCGCGCTTAAAAAAAAAAGATGTACTCTTAGGGTTGTTGGAACAGAGTGGAGTGGGGGAAAGAAAGTTGAAACAACATATGCAACAAGGAGCGGTTACAACAGATGATTGCACACTCTCCTGTGATGTATACGTCTTTATCTCGATGTAGGAACATTGTGACTGCGTCCTAAAGCCGCAGTCACTCTGTTCACATACATGGTACAAAAGACGTGGGGGTTCGTAGCTCCCAAGGTTAGAGGGGGACCAGCAGAAATATTCTTCAGCCAGGCGGAAAGTCCTCCTCGCCCTCTTTTTTAGGGGCGAAGCTCCTTAGGGGCTAGCCATGTCCGTATGTCCGTCCGCCGTCGGGTGCTCGTGCTCCTGCTCGTGAGCTCACGAGCAGGAGCACGAGCACCCGACTGCTGGTCCCCCTTTAACAGAGCAAGATGTTAACCTTAGGAACAGTAATTATGCTGCTAAGACCGCGGTATAATCTTGATGCTGTCGAATGCACGCGTTGCGAAGGAACTGTGGAAGCTCGCCGTCAAGCACGCGCTCAGCAGCTGCGGACCCGGCTAGAGCCACTTAAATGAGCTACGCTTATGAATAAAACATCGGCACGCTGTTTCCCGGACTTTTTATGGGCGCCGCCATCTTGGTGCTTAGTACGGAGCAGACGTATAACTGTGCTGACCGTCTCCATTCAAAGGTAAGGCTTTCTCAGCATAATACCGGTGTTAGGAAGCTCGTGTAATATTGCTTCGCTCGGTCGCGAACTGTATAAGCATTTGTGGAGGACGGAAAAGCGTTCAAGAATTTTTAACGGGTTTGACGTACCCCTCAAGGGAGTCTAAAGGGCCCATCAAAACGTTTTGATGGGTTTGACGTACCCTTTAAGAAAGTCTAAAGGGCCTGTCAAAACCTTTTAAAAGGTCTAAGGGGGACTTCAAAGATTTCTTAAAAGGTTTGAAGGACCCTTTAAGATTCCTTGATGCGTTCTGGGCCACATCAGAATCTTTCTTAAAGGGATACTGAACCATTGAATTTAGTGTCCATAATAAGTGGCGCACGTTCTTTCCACGAGCCAGCAGCCGCCGGTGTGCGCGAGCACACGCAACAAAAATGACGTCAAAGATCTCCATTCGCGGTTAAGATGGCAGTGAAATGCATGGGCTTCGGGCCAAAGGAGAATAAAGACAAGTTTTTCATCTATACAGAGGTGTCTGGTGTAAAAGGTAAGCGATTAATTGGTCTAACAAGCATGTAGCTTTCACTTGTAGAGATGAAAAGCCTGTCTTTATTCTCCTTTGGCCCGAAGCCCATTCATTTCACTGTCCTCAAGCGCGAATGGAGGTCTTTGACGTCATTTTCGTTGCGAGTGCTCGCGCACACCGGCGGCTGCTGGCTCGTGGAAAGAACGTGCGCCACTTATTATGGACACTAAATTCTATGGTTCAGTATCCCTTTAAAGGGTTTGAAATGCCCTTTAGAAAGTTCTAAGAGGTTTTTTGAAATGTCTGTGGGGCCTTCAAACACACCCGTCAAACAATTACAAGCAACTCGCAGAAGTTTGTTGAAGTAAAGCCTGGTTCAGACAGTTGCGTTTGACTGCGTTGCGGCTGTGAGAAACCAGCACATCCCTGCTGCTTATATCGCGTGCCAAGATGATTCCTCGAATTGGATTCCACGCTTCATACGAAGCACAGATGTGCCGGTGACTCGCATTCGGTTCTCGGCGCAACGCAGTCAAACGCACTCAAACGCAAGTGTCTTAACCGGCCTTAAGAAAAACTGTAGCCTGCCAGTTGTATTTGTACGCAATTTCTAATTCAACATTTTTAGGGCTTAAAATACTAGGCAAAAATTATGACTGCGTGTTGTAATGATGTGATCAATAGGTGAGCGGCCTTTGGCAACTTCCGGTTCTTTAGGAAATTTTGTTTAGCTGTTGACAAACGACGACGGTGATCTGCAAGCCTGTCCAAGCATGGTTCTGAAAACTACAGTCTGGAGGATTCAGAATTACGCTTGCACAGGCTTGCAGCCAGTGGCGTACCAACTTGTTTCTGAGTGGGGGGGCAACCAGACAACCCCCCCCCCCCCCCCGCCCCCAAGGGCCGGGGAGTGGTGCCCTCGGTATCCCTTGGGCTGCTTGGGCACCGCCGGCCAGTGTTTGCCCTGCCCAGTGGCGGCTGTTTGAGGGGGGGGGGGGGCAAAACACATGCCTTGCCCCCCCCCCACTCTATGAACTGGGGGGGCAAGTGCCCCCCTTGCCCCCCCCCCCCCCCGGTTGGTACGCCCATGCTTGCAGCTCGCTGTCGTCGTCTGTCAACAGTGAAACAAAATTTCGTAAAGAACCGGAAGTTGCCAAACGCCGCTCACCTATACGGCGACAAAAAGAGGAAGAAAATGAAAGGAGACAAGAATAAAAGGGGAGGAAAGAAAAGGAAGTCGAGGGGAACGAGGAGATTCAGGGCGAAAAGCGGACGCATTTGGAAAGCTTGGCTCCGGAATACGCCGCCAAAGCTGTCATCCATAGAAGTCTGCCGACCTGTCCTCACCGTCAACTCTGAACGGCAAGCCTGGCTCAAGAGCGAACCGGCAAAGCCATCCCAACAACCGGTTGACACACCGGTACGCCGGCAGCTGGAGCCAAACGAGACCGGCTTCTACCACCAGCGTAAACCAGTGCCAACCTTGGCAAGTCGAACTTTGGATGAACGCCCTTTTCTTTTATTTATTTGCTCATAAGTTTCCTTTTTTTTTCTTTGCGGGGATTCAGAAAGTAGAACAACTGTGTGCAAATATATTTCTTTGATATCAAAAATCAGACGGACCTCTCAGTTTTCTTTCTTTTTACCATAAAGAACCTGACAATAACTGGCGTCCGCGGCAGGAACAGAATTACGAACATGGGTTGATCAGGAACGAGCTCGGCAAAGAGAGGACAGAGTGGCCGAACGAGAAGCTCTCTGACAGAAAGCGGAACTGGAGGAAAGAACGGAGAGAACGCTCCAGCTTAAGCTTAGGATGATTGAGGCCGAGGGGTCGGCAAGTGACAGGCATGGTGCGGGCGGTGGTGAAGGACCCCATGGAGTTACTGCGTCACAGTACCTCAGTCCCCATAAGCTAATGCCGTCGTTTGACGACCAAAGAGATGACTTGGATGCGTACCTTTGCCTTTGCACTTGATGAAGCCACATGCGCGTGTCAGTAGCCTTGATAGTGTTGTACACTAATTATGAATCGGAGTATAGAGAATTCAATTTCTGAGGGGCTAATGGGTCTAAAGGGTTGATGGGTCTAAAGGGTTGTTGGGTCTAAAGGGTTTATGGGTCTAAAGGGTTGACGGGTCTAAAGGGTTGACGGGTCTAAAGGGTTGATGGGTCTAAAGGGCTGACGGGTCTAAAGGGTTTGAAGGGCTAACAGGGTCCCATAACACATCAAGGCTGATGGGTTATTTTCAATAGGGAGCTCTTGATTAACTTCCGATACCTGTCGCTTGGGCCATCAAGTTGAACCATGACTTGAAGCAGGTTTTTCTTGGTGTGGCCACCGAGATCCTATGATGCCCATGGGATGAACCAGCCACTGCATTGTTCTTTCTCATGTTTGCTGTGTGTGTGTTCTCTATCCTCTCAGGATCTGCACAGGACAATAGAGAGTTTTAGTAGATCGTTCCGATACCTCCGATACCCCCGATAACGATACTATATATGTAAGCGCAAAGGCGGAGGCAGAGTATCGGATATTGTTATCGGAGTCATCGGAACGATCTACTAAAACTCTCTATTGTAAGAACAGATTAGTTTGCCTCGTCGCAACACATACACTTGCAGAAGAGAAACAGGGCTACGAAACATTCCATATGGCTGCTCTGAAGCTTAAGACTATCATTTTTTTTTATCGTCGTTTTTGCCCAAGCAATTCTTGTTTTCCATTACAGTCTCGACCGTGGAATCGACTGCATAGATCACTATGGCAGAACCTAGGACGCTGATGGTTACATATTCAGCTTGATAGGTTGACCAGCAATCAAGTACACTTCACTAAAAAGTGACCACGGACACTACCTTTTGTTTATTGGGGTTCCCTGTCTTTGAGGCTTGTTGGAGTGATTTTCATGCCTTGAGAATCTATATAGATACACAAAAAGAAACACATAATGCGAATGTCGCTATTTTATGTGCAACAATTAAACCTCACGTTATAACGTGAGTTTTAATTGTTTTGAGGGGAGTGCGTTGGTAGGTGTAAATACTCACTAAAGAATTACACATAAAAGGACGGATAGCACACCTCACGATCAAGCTCTGCTGTCTGCAATTTGATCTTTTATGTGTAAATCTTTCGCGAGTTTAAAAGTGTTTTTCGAAATTGAATTACTTTACTATCTAGCTTTCTATTTATTTCTGAAAGAAATAACACATGGTAAGCTAGTCGCAGGGCTGTAAAAGCATCTACACGAGATACATTAATAAAAACAGGATATTATAAAATATGAACCCTCTGAAATATTATAAAACTGGCAGTACAATATTCATATTTAAACTACAATTTATTCGACGGGAATCTACACTGTTGTGCACGAAATCGACGAGAGGTAGAGGAGGTGAGATTTCGCCAACAGTCTACAGATCATAAAATATTAGCAGGACGGTCTTCATCCACAGAACCACGTGCTAAAAACGCTCGCCGAAATGTGTCCATCGCAATGAAATCACGGCGGCATTTTGTGATTTTGTTTAAAAATGAAACGATATATTCAATCACCTAAAAGAGTACAAAACCCTCCAATGGTGCAATTTGTGGCTGGAAGATCAGCTTTGGAAAAGTTTCGATTGGGGTGAAAACTTTTAAACTCACCGTCATCAGTTGGAATCCGAACGACCGGGTGCTTCTTGTCCCCGACGCTGCTTGGGCACCACTTTGAGTAACCGCACAAATGAGGTAGTTCAAAGACACGAAAAGCTTTCCACTCGCCCGAAAGTGCGAGGCTCACGCAGTGCGATGATCGAGGCGTCGACACTTGACGCACCGAAGGCGAGCGAAAGCGCGAAAGCACCGAGCAGACTCACGGACGCCTCCACAACGGTCCACAGGTTTCGGAGCGCGCAGAGCGCAAGCGCGCATGCGCACAACCAGCGGTTTCGTTTTAGAAGCGCAAAAAAACAGAAAAAGACCAAATTTAGGCAGGCTTTGTGTTGTTTTTTTTATTTTCCTTGCACTATTTAAACGCACAGTTTCGCGCTATAAACGTGTTTTTGTAGCTTTAAGTGGCGTTGAGAATACTAACTCATCTTTCTGAAAAGGTTTATTCCCAGAAACGATCAATTTCAAACCAAAACCAAATTTTTCGGCCCGCTTGAGACGGGGCACTTTTTCAGCAATTTTAGGCATTGCTGGCGGGGTGTTCCTAGCTTTCCCAAGAACGACACGAATTGCTGAGATTGGGTCTGGCTTGAAGAGGGCGCGCAGCTCGGACAACTCGGAGACGTTTGAAGCGGCGGCAGTCAATCAGGGACGCGATACTTTCACGTGACATCCCGTGGCGGTGACGATGACAGCTAGACTTGGTACTTTTTCATTCGTGGATCGTTTTTTGGGAGTAAACTGTTTCAAAAAGATGAGTTAGCATTCTCAACACCATTCAAAGATATATAAAAAAAAATGCTTATAGCGCGTAACTGTGCGTCTAAATAGTGCAAAAAAAAATAGAATTGAATGATGATGATGGCAAGTCGTTGCAGTTCGGTTGCTGCGTGTGAACGCGGGCGGCCCGTGCTGGTGTTGCGACGTCAGGTTGCTGGGTGAAATTGCCCAGTCTTAAGCAAGACTTAGTTGTCATCATCACCGGCACGGGGTGTCACGTCAAAATATCTCGTTCCTGATTGGCTGCTGCCGCTTCAAACATATCTGAGTTGTCCGAGTTGCTCGTCCGTTTCGAGCCGGACGCGATCCGAGCAATTGATGTTGCACTAGGGAAAGCTAGGGAAGAATTCGCCCAGCAATATCAAATTTGCCTGGAAAGTTGCCCCGTCTGAAGCGGCCCCTATAGAAGGTTGTGTTGTCTGAGGACAAACCGATGCTTTCGGCATTTGAAACCCGTACGTCTTGGTAAAATAGCACATATCGCTAATCTGAAATGCACCTAAAAAATACCTTAATTCATCCCACGAAGGGGTTTGTGGGTGAGGCTTCGCAAGGAGACGGACTCTATTTTTTACCCTGGTTCTTGAAGTGAATATACGTGCGTATAGACACGAGTCAACTTTTGGCAGCTTCTCAATCCATCGCGGTAACGACCATCGATCAATTCGACGCCATGTTTTGTCGTTCAGTCGCAACGAAAACTATCAAGCCCGATAGGAGTGTCACGAAGTTACCGATCGTCCTTGATGCCCCGGTTTTGCCGATGCTGAAGTTCGTGGTCCGTTCATGCCTAAGTTGCCGGTGCGGCGGAGACTAGGTGCTCGTTGGACCCATTCATAGCTGTCTATCTTTGGCCACGTGATCACGCTCCTCCACCCATACCCGGGTGCAGACAGCGGAGTCAGGTGACAAGAAGGAGGAGCTCGATTGGTCCGGCTGCAGCACGTAGCTATACCATCGCATCTGTCAGCTTAAGGGTAAACGGATTACAGTCATGGTCGCATTCCTCCAAATTGAAGAGAGAGAGAGAGAAAAAAAAAAGGAAAACAAATGTGCCGTAATTAATTAGGGCATACCCGGCGGTGGTTGGAACGTGTAATTTTTTACGTTTCTCATTACCGAATACACTCTGATCTAATGAAACCTTATCTTTATTTATTGTTTCTACTGTTTTATCTTTTTTTTTTTGTTACCTCGCTTAGGCGCGTTGGTCACTGTGCGCCGTTATATCTCCATCGGCGATTTGTCTTATTATTTTTTTTTGTTTTCCCTCCAGTGAAGTTTTTCTTTTTTCTTTTTTTTTATCGAACCCTGTTACCTAATTGAATGCGGCATTTTGTTTTTGATTGCAATGGTAGGGAATTTTGGGCTGCAGTCTATAAAGTCTCTATACGCGCTACGAGGGAATGGGACTAATCGTGCAGCGTACGTCAAAGAGCGCAAGTCACTAAACCATTTTTGTTTCTTTCTGATTGGTTCACCGATGATAGGAAACGTACAAGAACTTGACCCCATGATGTGGGCTTTGTGCAATTTTCCCTCGTCCATTTGTGCGACCGCAGTCTGATGTCTGAAATTAACCGGAAAAATGTTTTACAGTTTTATATTAATGTTCAAAACTGTGTTTAGCAGATCTACACATTTCCGTAGACCTGTTGACTGCTTTGACTTATGGCTGCTTTGTCGCATGGCTCCGAGTACAGTAATTGTCGCATGAGCTCAGCCTGATTAGTCATGTTTTCTTGTCTCTATGTCTTCGCATTTTTTATTACTACCTGAAATTTTGATCAACTTTTTGAGAAGTTTGTTTATTACTTGCATCATTTGGCTGAGGATAATAGTCCCTGGAGAAGGGGAACAAGGGGGACAAAGGATGAACACAAACTTCACAACCAAGCTAGGTGACTGGTGCGCGACCGACAAACTTCCGCCTGGTCCACGACCAGGCGGAGTTTCTCGCAGTGGGGGAGCGTTATGTCCCTGTCGGAGAGCCGTGTGCAGCGAATGCTCACACACACCGAATACGATACCGGCAGAAACAACTTTAATACGTGTAGAAACATTACTCCAAAGCATTTCACCCGCGGGACTAGAATGCTTTCGCATTCATACACGTAAGCAATCGTAAATGTCTTCAGCATGTTTTTTTTTTCTTCTTCTTTTACGTTTATGGCGAAGGCGATTATATACTTAGAAGGTTTTTCATGCTTCAAAAATGTACCCAGGATACCTGTTACAGTTACCAAAATAACAGTCACAGCTTAAACGCAGCCAGTGTGATTGCAGGATTTGTCGATAAGAACACCGGAGAAGCAATCACGAAATGAGAAACACTAGGATACGCCCTGTGTCAGTCACCTATAACATTACATTGTTTCCTATCTTAGGTACACGAAAAGTACCTATAGTCGATGACAGGTTAAGAGTGCAGGTGAAGCTCCTCCCACCTCTTTCCTCTTTAGCAGAGCGAACGCTGGAGAGGAGGAGGCGACCTCCTCTCTAGCGTTTGCTCTGCTAAAATCCCCTTCCCCTGAATTCTTAACCCGCCACCGACTAGAGTTGTCTCTCGCTTCCTATAGTTACTTGCACCTATTCGTACTGCTCATGCCCTAGCGACAGCCTACCCTTATAATGTGCCGTGTTCGCCGAGTCAATCATTGCAACGAAGTACGTAAAAAAACAAAACAGAGACCAGTGCCTATGTTCAGTTAGCGTCAGCGCGTCTGCCCTTGTGCTTCGCTTCATCTTCTACGGTCCAACCGGAATACGGGAAAGAAGCGATACTTGGTCCAAGGCAGGCGTCGGCGGCGGCGTCCCATAGAGCCGTTCGCGGACGCGTAGCCAAATAAGGACGGACGCGGCGGGGGCCAGCAGACCGGCCGGACTTTGATTAATGGACGTCTGATCGAGGCCCGGTCTAACCCAGCCCTGCCCGATCGACGTAGTCTTTCATCGGGGCGTCTTCGGGCTGGCACTGACCGCCCGCTGACGTGGCCGCGGCCAAGCCGCGCGACTGTATACGCCTTCACCCCGACGACCAGAGCCGAGCCCACGGACAGGGTGGAAGTTACGCGCCCGTTGGAACCAATCGTACGTGTGTATGCCTCGACGCGTCATTGAATGGAGCCAGAGGGTCCTTCAACGCGCTGATTGGACACGAGGCCGCAGCGAACGATGACGTAGCACTCGTGTCCAATCCCTGTCTTCGTTCGATCTCACTACATGTGATGACGTCGAAATTCCAGTGCGCAGGCCTCGATGTTATTCTTGGTGGTGGTTTTGCCCGCGTACATCCCCAACTTTCTGGGACATCAACGCCTCGCTGAATGCACTAAAATGAGAATTTTAACTCAAGGACAACAAACATCACAATGTTCCCCGAATTTTTTTATTTTTTTAGATGACAGTTATACAATATTGATAAGTAGTAAATAAACTTTTGGACGAGTATAGTTTTTATTCCACGGCTCTGCAGTTTATTTTCATTTAATCCTATGGGCCACATTCACGAAATTATCAATTTCCGCTTTTCTTCACAAAGGGTCGTAATGTTCCCGTGGACTGTAATTGCCCGAGCATTATAAAAGGTCAATCAATTAGTATTTTGATACTTTCTTGAAAACTTTCTATTTCTGGGACTGTACCAGAAAGTTGGTCATGTCCCACGCTCCGAGTGCGAGGTCAGGTGATGAAAGGGAGGCGGCTGATTTATTCATCGAGCACGTAGCTTCCACTGCACTCCCAGCTTACTCGCGGAGTCTTCTGCGACGGAGCTTCTTGCCAATCTTTCATTGGTAGACGCAAAGACGCACGCGACGAAAGCGCGATTACGTGTCAGAATGTTAGTGTCTGATTGGCTCTGTGGTCCTGTAGCCTTCCCTCAAGCCAGATTCGAGGTTTGGTACAGGTCTTGAGACGACGGACGGAGAGGAACGAACGCGTACCAGGGTTGCTCGTCTGGCTATATCTCCAGGGGTCGCCCCGTCCGTCGGCGGTGCTCGTTTTCGTGTCTGCAAGAAGTATATAGTGGCCAACAACACTGTGGAGTAATAAATTGCGCTAACGCCTCCTGGAGGTGGGCGGAGTCCAAGACTGGTTGCCTCGGAAGAGCGGCGGACATGTCGTTCCGCATCCGGTCTGACACGTAAACTGGTGTCAAACGGAGTAAAAGAGTTACTTTTTCGTCGGGCTGCGAGCACGCGTTCGCTAGATTTGTGGCCGTTGGTTTCGAAAGAAGCCCCCGTAGGGTTGCTCTGAAAGGTGCGGGGAGTGGGCGTGGGTAGTGGAGAGGCATTTCTTATTTCTGAACCTATTTAAATATCTATTGCGTCCTATCAGATTATTAGGTACTACTACTAGTTCTAAATACACTCTAAAAAAAGGGTATCAACTTACACCCTTTTGTCTCATATAATGCACCCCAAAAGTTAGCGTAGTATAGTTGAACAGACCGCCCCAAATTTTAGGAGGGGCTTGATAACGGTGCGACATAACTTACTTGAATAGCTAAATTACGTATCAAAGACCACAAAAAAAAACAAAAAAAACACTAAGCCGAACAGTAAAACTCCCCCAAAAAACTGATTTTTTTTTATTTTTTTTTATTGTAACACGTACATTAGCTATTTTAATAAGTGGGACCACACGGCTATCGAGCCTCTCGTGAAAGTTAGTACCGTCAGATCGACGTCAGTGCGCTGTACGTAGAACTGAAGTATTGGGGTGTTTTATATGGGACAAAGGGTGTAAGAATACACCCTTTTTTTTCTGAGAGTGTACAGGGCGTTCCCGAGAAAAGAGCTCCGTGTTTTTCGGCTTTGGTAAATAAACTGTTAATGACATAACGCTAAAACTCCGTGAGAAACAGCTTTTGGCGGGCTAGTTGGTTCATAATTTGTAGAAATAAATGAACTGCGCAAAGGACGAGGACAGAGGTAGAAACGAGTACTGCGCTCCGTGTGTCGTACTCGTTTCTACCTCTGTCCTCGTCCTTTGCGCAGTTCATTTATTTCTCCGTGAGAATGTGACGCTAGCGGATGGGATATATAGAACGCCAAAGTTTGAGAAGATGACACTACCTGGATAAAAAAATATAACTGAGAAAGACGAAATTTCTCTATGGTCCGACGTCCACCTATAAGCGTAATATCGTCAAAACAAAAACTGGCATTGTGAACGCATGTTGGATTTATATCAGTGATAGCGAGAAAGAGAATATTGTTTTGTGTCATTGTGATAAGTTTTTCTTTTTTTTTTAACTGAAGTTTAACTACAGGCGCCCACAGTGCCATTTCTTGGTTTGACGATATTAGGCTTAGGTGGACGTCGGCTCATAGAGAAATTTCGTCATTCTCAATCATATTTTAATCCAGGTAACGTCATGTCCTCAAACTTGGGCGTTTACGTATCCCAACCGCTATAGCGTTACGTACTCACGGAGTTTGAACTTCCTGCGGTGCGAATCTCATTTACCCGGGCCAAGAAACACGGTCTCCTTCTTTCTGGAACGCCCTGTATATTAATTACTGTTAACGCCATTCTGGTATTTATAGCCAATGACAGCTTAACAAACGCACGGCGGGGCTTAATTCTATTTACAATTCCTGCATCGTGATTGGTTCTTCCGCGTTCTTACTGGCTAATGCCGCAGTCTCATTGGCTCATTCTGCGCACCGCCATCTTTGCCTATACTGGGCTGTGAAACGCCTTATGAGCATGCGCAGTAGCTCTGTCGTCCGGCATATCGGACGCTGCGCATGCGTTCACAGCTCAGTGACTCAGCATTTTTCGCCCAGATGATAAGCGATGGAAAGGTCTATAGACGGGTTGCCGAACGCAGACCCTGTCCCACTCAAGAAGAAGTCCACCACAAGCTATTGCGGCAGACCACGAAAGGCCAACTGCCGTGACCCTTAATGGTTGCGCTCGTCGCCGACACGTCTCTATATGTATACCTTGTTTTCCTACGGTTACCGCGCGTCGCGATCTTCTTTATTAACTCCCTTATTTCGGCCGTAAATAAGACTCGTCAGGCACGTGTAGAATCCCGACCGATGTATTCTTGTCGTGTCCTTCGCGAGAAGTCTGCGGGGTGGTGGTGACGAATAGAAAAAGCCTAGATGTAAGAGAGGCAGCGAGTCGAACCACCGTGAGAGCCTTTTGCGATATACTAATGACGGTGCGTCTCTTGCGTGCCGATTGATCGCAATTGCGCATGCGTCGCGTGGCGAAGGGGAAAGAGGGCGGAGGCAGAAAAGGGGTGGCGGACGATCAAGGGCCCCGTAAATCACGTGACCGTAATCGAGCGGTTGGAGACACTCTGTAACCTAGGCGCACTGGTAACGAATCGCTGCAAGAGGGCCACCCGCGTGTGTACTTCCAGAACCAGAAGACTTCTTCTTTGACTCTAGCCGTCTCCAAAAAAGAGGGAAAGGAGGCGGCGTTGGCGGCGCCATGCACGAGCAAAGGAAACCGTTCCTGCAGAATCTCGAAATGGTTCTTCGAACATTGCGCGACTCTCACGAATTGGTCTCGATTAAATAAAAAGAAGAAGAAAAAAAAAAGTATAAACAAAATGCTCAGGAATAGACGACATCCAGTTAAGCTGCCAGCCGACAACGACCAGTAATTCCTGCACCGTGTACGAATCAATGAAAAAACAAAATCAGAAACATGGCGGCTGCTTTGCTGATGTACGTTGTGTCGCAGTTCTGTTTTTCAAGTGGGGCTTGTAAATACATGTTCGTCGCTCCCCCCCTCCCCCCCCCCCCCTTTTTACAGTCGTCTTTACCTCGTGGTACTCCTGTTGTAAGAAACAAAAAACGTGGTTGCGGCCCCGGTGACCTATACCGCCGTGAATTAGGTCCTTCTAACCCATACGTTAATCTTAATAGCTTTCGGGTATTGCACATTCGAAATGTTATTTCGTTCGATGTGAACCGAGCAAGTCCCGTGTAGGCGAGGCTTGACGGATACCCTGATCTGGAGTCTGTAGCCTGGAGAGTTCTGAAAGACTTCGCCCCTGTGGTCAGGAGAAGGGCAAGCTTGGTATGGACGTAAGCCTTATACAAAATAAAGTTTGTTCTATCTGTCTCTCTCTCTCTCTCTCTCTCTCTCTCTCTCTCTATATATATATATATATATATATATATATATAAGTATTTTGTTTGGTGTGGGGACTGAAAATCATCTTTTCAGTGGCGTTGCAGAGATATTGGCGGCGAGAACCACGCTAGGGGGAGCCATTGAGCAGCACGTGAACGCCACGTGATACCCGGAGTGTGAGGATGCCGGGTGGTACGGCGGGATCGCTTGCTTTCGGACAAGGCGCGGTGGTTTGTTCTTGTTCTGTCACCGGTGGCACAACATGCGCGACCGAAAAAAGTGTGAATGCCCATCCATATCCGAGAGAAAAAGAACAGGGGAAGTAGGGATATTAAAACAAGGCAAAAAGGTGTGGGCGAGCGCGATGGTGTGCTCGAACAAAGCCTCCTATATACGGACAAAGCCTGGCAGATCGCCATGAGAAGCGGCCGCCGAAATGGAAAAGGTGGAGCGGCAGACAACAGATGAGAAGAGAGCCACGTGACTGGTGCCCCGCTGCGGCGAGACGCCGAAACACACTTCTCTCGAGCGAGGAAGCGTGTTTCTGGTCCTCGCCGCTGCAAAAGCTGTGCGTTGACGTCCAGGTCCCCCTCTAGAAATGGCTTTTTGATGCTCTGTGTTACAAGATCCTTGCGTTCCAAATCTGCGACCGGGAACTCTTGGCTCCGTCGTCGAACTGCCAGATGGTACGAACCACTTGTTAGATGCTTTCACTACGAATCGGGTTGTTATTTGTATTAGGTTTTGAGTTTCTTTGCGAGTGTCATTGTTTCGTTCTCCCGTGCGGGTTTCACTGGCAGAACTCGGCGCCAACGATAATCCGATAGTCCGCCTTTCCTTTTTCCCCGGCACCTGAATTTCTTTCTCCGTGTCGCCCGTGTCACCTGTCGCGCTGCAAAGTTGAAAGAATAAACAGTCTTCTTTATGTTGTCCAAAGCGAAAGGATGCTCCTTTGTCTCTTCAGCAAATCGGGTCCCGAGGATCCCACATTCGAGTAAGACTTGCCTTTCTCGCGGTGCCTCAGCTGCAACGAAATATTGTGATCGAGAGAGAGGGAGAGAGAGAAAAAAGCTACTTATGCTGAATGTTTTACTGTTTCGCCTACATGTAGACACCATTGGGATTCTTTTTTTTTATGCAATAAAAGGTGCGTTGCTAAGCGTTTATGCTCAATACTACGAGCGTTCATTGACGGCTCATGGCCAGCTGGGCAAAATGTCACGTAACGTCCCAAAATACTGGCTATGATCCTAGGGTTTGTTGTATTTTATTGACTGTATAATTATGACTGGACCACAAAAGTGCTTTCTTCACTCGCAGGTCAGATATAAAAAAATCTCGCATCACTTTTTAATTATATTGTCATAACAGTGATTACATAACTACATAACATCTACATCTGTGCAATGTCTCAGATGACTGCGATGAAAGCGTTAGATGTTGACCAAATGATTTGCTAGTTTAAATATACGATTTTAACAAAATGACTCGTTGAGAAAGATCATTTGACAAAACAATTTCCACTAGAAGCTTGCCTATGTTTTTTTTTCTAGTTTAAATTGTGTAATAATGAATTTTTCTAGTTTATTTTTTTTCTACCTAGGCTTTTAAACTGTGTGCCTCTTTAGAATGCGATATTTCTTTCTGCATTAACTCTGTAGACTCATAGTAATCCACACTTTATATGCTGGAAGTAATCCTGTAATGCTGGGAGTAGTCCTACTGGAAAAATCTGGTTAATTACCAAAATCATGAACGTGTGCTACTGCTGATTTTATTAATCTTGGCACAGTCCAGGATGTGTATAAAAGCAAATTGGCGCAGGACTGCCCCTGATTTTTGAAAGATGCAACTTAGTAAGTTTATTTAACGGGAGGAAACCAGGACAACAATCGTGCCATTGATTATTCTCCAGGAGAGTGGGACAAGGATTTTTTTTTCTAAAACTGTCAATTAAAGTTTGAGAAAAAGAAAGATGTAAACTTAAAACATTAGTGAGCTAAAGTGCCTGAGTTATTAGCGTTTCAACGAGGCTGAACGAAAGCCCAGTGAGCTCTGAGAAGCGGCGGCGGCGTCGGGACGCGTCGCGACAGTCCTCACTTTGGGTTGTGCCGGGCTTCCGCTAGATGGCGACACGGAAACTTCTCGCCGCGGATAGAGCGGTTGAGTTACTACGGTTGATTTCTTTATCGAATCGCTCAGGAGAGTTGCATTTGTCTAAATGCGATTGTGACGTGATACTGCTGAACAATTAGCACGTTCCGTCTCCTTATCGTTCTAACAGGGGGATCGATTGTTTGGCAACTGGCAATCTCATATGGCGATGAGACACGCGGAAGGGAGGAAGAAGACGTGCTTCGAATAGGTCTGTGCTCTTTTCGTCTCTCTTATTTGTGGCTATATTTTAATAGTATCAACCTTCTCCACATTTTTCTTTGAGCCTAAACTAGTGTGAAGCCTGCCTCCAACTGTATGCGGGCAGGTGTGCCGGTCGGCTGGGGATTATTCCTCGGCTTTCCTGAAACGACTCCGCAATGTCCACCAGAACTCCCTCACTAACGGCAAGTCAAAGAGCTGCAACCGACAGATACAGCGTGAGTTCCTCGATATGCGGTACATCTCTTGCTAAATCGGAGTACGAAGCTTCCGCTGCTGACTTGGCAGAAGACCTCGCAGCTGGTCAACATTCAAATATCAACGTATTGAATGCCGAAGAGTCACAGCTCTGTGACATGGAGCTCAACGACGACGAAGAAGGCTGGCAGACCAAAGGAGGTAAAAAACGCAAGAAGACTGACTCAAACTCAAGCAAAAGCACGGATACAGTTACCCACTCGCCGAAAGTGACAGAAGGGCTGACTGTCATCTTTGTATCAACGGTCGAAAACCAGCTCATCGCAGCACTCAGCAGCCTTAAACTGTCAAGTGCTTTGGAACAAATGTGCCCGGAGTGCATTCTTGAGGTCCGTCCCAACAAAAGACTCAACCTTATTGCAGTAGACACACGCAATGGCCAGACGACTCGAACGCTCCTTGCCTGCTCCGAGCTTTGTGGAATGAAGGTCAGAGCATATGAGCCGGTTCCGCGACACTACGCTGTCGGAGTGATCACACACGTTGATCCTGCGCTTTCTGAAGTAGAGATCGAACAGAACGTGAGATCTCCGGAAGGTCGAGTGGCAATGTTGCGACGACTTGGCAAGAGCACAGCAGTGAAGCTGTCCTTCTCTACAACAACACTGCCAAGTTACGTTTACCTAGGCCATGTCCGTCACCCAGTAACTCTATTCAAGGAACGCCCCATACAGTGCCGAAAGTGTTGCGCGTATGGACATCGAGAGGCGACTTGCAAGCGACCTCCTATTTGTAGCCGCTGCGGAGACTTACATGAGAGCAACACTGAGTGTTCGGCGCAAGAAAAGTGTGCCAACTGTGGACAACCTCACGCTGCCACATCTTCATCCTGCCCCAAATGGAAGAAAGAAAGTGAGACTCGCAACTACGCACGTCAACATGCCGTTGATTTTCGTGCTGCAAGGACAGCTGTCCAACAGTCTAAGACAGCCAACGCAACTCAAAATGGTCAGCCCCCTCCAAGCCCACCGAAAAGAAGGAATGATCCCATCAAGGAGCGCAATGTCAGCGCTATGGATTACGCTGCAGCACTTCATCAAAAAGGCATAACTACGAAAGGAGAATCTCAATCGAACAACCACCACACATGCACTGTGGAATCGAAAGCCGACATTGTCAGACCAGCATTGAATGTGACGCCTGCACTGAAGCCGCAGCCTCCTCCCAGCCCGAGTGCTGAACCCACAGCTAAATCTGCATGGGAAAGCTGGATTCCACTGCTTCAGAAGGCAACCCGCATGGCTTGCGCTTTTCTATCTACTGTCGATGCGCAGTGGGCACGACTTCTCCTCTCATTTCTTAACATGATTATTCCTCTTATGGAATCATAGTAAAGGGAGGGAAAGCCAACAGGCCGCGTCAACGAATCCGGAACTCCAAATTCCCATCAATTCTCCAATGGAACGTGAACGGCCTCCGTACACGCATTCCTGAACTTCGGCAAATTCTACAGCAGAGAACCATAGATGTAATTGCACTTCAAGAAACCAACATCCTTCACGGTGAGGTACAACTCTCTCCATATGTTTTCTACAATTCCACCACAATTGACTCAAATACTAGGTCTCGAGTTTCACTTTTGGTGAGATCAAGCCTCCATCAAAGCGTCCTGGACCTTTCAGATCTCTGCTCATCAACGGCAGAATATGCGGGAGTCACAGTAAGGCTCGGCACGCAAGACACCACAATAGTTTCTATTTACGTAGCCCCTGGGTGCACATGGGACCCAGATGTGTTGCACCAAATTCAACAGAGAGCTAAAGGTGAACTTTTATTAGCTGGAGATTTCAACGCACACAACATCAACTGGGGTGATAGCAGAACCAACAGAAGGGGAAGACGCCTGGAAGACACCATTGCGGCCCTGGACCTCACAACTCTAAACAGCGGAGCACCCACATTCATCCGTAAAGGGGTCAGAAAAAGCGTCCTTGATCTCACATTTGCATCGCCTGCGATCAAAGTGGCGTGGGCAATACAACCAGATACATGGAGTAGCGACCATGTTCCCATCATTATAGCCTCGCCGAAAGCAAGTGCAGTCGCCACCAGAACATGCAAAGTAGTCAACTGGGACCTTTACCGTGAATACATGGCAGCATCGGTAACTACGGCTGACGCTACAGACCTACCTGCCATCATTGAAAACTGCATTCGACGAGCGACCCGACTGGTGAAGGTTCCCATCACGCGACCTGTGCCGGACCTAGAGTTTCTCAACCTCCGAGCGGCACGGAGACAAGCCCAACGACGAGCTATGCACACAGATACAGAATACGACTGGGTACGTTACAAAAAAATAGACGCGGCGTTCAGGAGGCACACGAAAAAATTGCAGCGCTATCAGTGGGCTCAAAAATGTATTTCCTTCGGGAATCCGAGGGGAGCCGCGCAAGCTTGGCGGTTAGTTGGCGCCCTGGCAGCTGCGAAGGTCCCTCGTCACCCAACTGCAGCACTCGCCATCAGGAACGACAAAACCATGACTGAAACGGCTGAACTGCTAGCTGATGAATTTGCATGCCCCCTTCCTCCACCAGCCGGGGTTTTACCCCAAGAGCTGATAGGCACTTCCATTTCTGAAGCATCTACAGCAGATGACGACTTCACCATCTATGAACTGCAGTATGCGCTCCGACATTGCAAACGCCGAAGTGCACCCGGGCCAGATGGAATCACATATCAAGCATTAAAAACATAGACCAAGCTCATCATCCAGAACTTTTAGAGACACTCAACTCAATATGGAGAACAGGCATTCTGCCTATGACCTGGCTAGAATCAATCGTAATTCCGGTTTTGAAATGCGGTAAGCCGAGCCACTCCTCCTCATCCTATAGACCTGTGTCCCTGACAAGCTGCCTTGGAAAGCTGCTTGAGCGCATGGTCTTGAGACGCCTGACATGGCACCTAGAGCAATCAAAAGCGATGCCACACCAGCTGTCAGGATTTCGTGCGAAGAGGTGTACAGCAGACGCAATGGGCGACTTGGCATCTGCACTCGAAGAGGCAAAAGCACGCCGCAACATGCTTCACTGTGTATTTTTAGACATAAAACGGGCATTTGATACACTTCCGCATAATGTTATCCTCCAGCGCCTCAGACATCTCGGAGTAAAAGGAAAAATGCTCGAATATATTAAGGCATTTCTCTCTGGTAGAACGATCCGGGTCAGGGTCCCGGGAGCGCTTAGCAGTCCACGTACTGTGACTCAGGGCGTTCCTCAGGGAAGTGTCCTGAGTCCTTTACTTTTCAATGTGGCCATGGCAACGCTTCCAAGCTCACTTCGCCAGCAGGGACCATTCCTTGTACAGATAGCCATCTATGCAGATGATGTGGCTCTTTGGTGCGCTGGCCCAACTCGAAGGGCAAGGAAGATTCGTTGTCAACTCCAAGAGGCACTCAATACAATCTGCAATGCCATCGAAAAACTCGGACTGACACTTTCCCCTGAAAAAACAGCAGCGCTGCTTTACCGTCCGAGAGGACGCCCCCCCGAACGAGCGCTGCAACTCAAGATGGCTGGGATGCCAATCAAGAGAGTGAGGACACACAGATATCTTGGATTGTTGTTGGATGATCGGGTAACCTGGAGACCGGAAGTCCGCAAAGTTCTCTCCAAATGCCGCAGCCTTCTCGGAGTTCTGCGGTGCCTCCGCGGCCATACCTGGGGAACACCACAGCACGCCCTCCTTCTGTTATATAAAGGTTTAATCCTTTCCCGCCTACATTATACTCTGCCACTTCTCAACATCGGACCGGCACAACAACGTGATGTTGAAACATTTCACCGTGTGGCACTAAGGATGTGCGTCGGACTGCCGCGATACGCGGGAAACGTTGCCACACTCGTTGCTGCCGAAGAATGGCCTGTTTTTCTCCGGGCTGATGAGCGCGCCTGCCGTCACCTTGCAAGAATTCATGGTGTGTCCTCTGGGAGTTCACTACTCTCACACGTCCTTGATCGCCCGAACTCCCGCTTTGGCTATTTGGCGAGACAGTTCGAAGATCTTATAGGACCACCCGGACATATCCCTCCACTCCCGCAGCCCCATCTAGAAGTACCACTGACGATAAGTGAAAACCTCCCTTACATGCATAGCAAGGCGAGTGTTTCTGGAACAATTTCTCGCCTTTTGACCCAGGAACTACTCTACACAAAGTATACTGGATGGCTGCAAGTATACACCGACGGTTCCACTAGTCCGGCGACGGGAACTACGACGACAGCAGTCTTCATCCCAACTCACAACGTCTGCATTGCAGACAGACTGAACCTCGCCACAACCTCTACTACTGCGGAGTTGGTGGCTATTTGGCGGGCTTTGGAGCTGCTAGTGCGAAGTGGAACGCCAGGGAGAGCAGTCATCCTCACAGATTCGAAATCTGCTCTTCAACTTCTTCGGAATCTCGAGACTGGCACTCCATTGACTGCAACAACTGTAGCATCTGCCAGGTCGGCTGAAAGAAAGGGCTGGCAACTTGCTTTTCAGTGGTGTCCTGCACATACTGGAATTGCGGGAAATGAGAAAGCGGATGCCCTTGCTACTGAAGCCCATGGACTTGAGACCCCAACCATTTCCCTTCGCCGGTACAACGAAGCATGGCGATTTATACGAAATTTCTACCAGAAGCGCCACCCACACCGAGAGACGGCAGAAGGACGGCCCCCTCCAGCAATCCCCCGCAAGCTGTCAAGAGAACAAGCGTCAATGTTACATCGGCTGAGGGCAAACTGCGCAAACACAAGATCAACTCTGCACAAACTTCAACGAGTCAATAGTCCTGATTGCCTGCACTGTGGAGCCCTAGAGGACATTGAACACGTGCTACTATTATGCACAGAATACGAAGAAGAGCGTAAAACCTTGTTTCAACGCTACACTCTCAATGGACTTCCTTCCTCCACGACTCGGGAACTCCTCATCCCAGAAGCCCCACGTCGGCTAGCCCAGAGGGCTTACAAAGACCTCTTGGAGTTTTTGAGTGACACTGGTTTGGCAGACCGTCTTTGACCTAATACCGCACACCGCAAACAGCAAGGTTGTTAAATTGAAACCCACACTTGTGACAATGCCCCATCACATTATTGGACTGGTTTCGAAATTTCCACACTATCTCTTTTAGCCACCTACGGCTCCTCCCCCTTCCCCAAGCCGGGTAGCGACTCGCCCCGTACAGGAGGCCAACATCTCTTCCGGCTTTCCCTTTCCTTTTCCCTTTCCTTCTCTGGACCTCATTACAAGAAGAAGAAGAAGAAGAAGAAGAAGAGACACGCGGAGTCAAATACCAAAAAAGTAGGGTACAGTCTCCAACAATATGAAAGACCCATTCGGCGATGCAGCTTTCGGCTGCTGTGCAGAATTCGTTTTCGCCAGGCGCACGTTGCTTGGAGTGAAGAAGAAGAAGTAATCTTTGCTCTGTACTCCGCTCTAAAAATCAAGTGCCCATGGCCCACGTGCGTGTGCTTGGCAACACCGCAGAAAATGTCCACGCCAATCGATCTTTGGTATTGTTGGAAGCAGTACTATTTTTTTCATCCGAATACTGAACAGATTTGAAGTGCATACGCTGAGTTTCAACAATAACGCGACTGGGCGAGTGCACTAGTCACTCTTCAAATGAAAGAGCTTGACGACGTGAACTATAAGGAGTATTCACTGGGCGCCATATTTGTGGGTGATGTCTAGAGCGAATGCTCTGAACGAGCCCACATTAATAGGCTGCTAAGACCCGCAATCTTGAGGGTGCGAAATGCACGCTACAAAAGAACTGTGGAAGCTCGCCATCAGCACGCGGTCAGCAGTCGTGCACACAGCTATGGCCGCCAGTGAATACTTCCTATTGAGATTGGCCACCTTTTCAAGATGCCACATAGTGAGTCAAACGTAGAACGAAAATGCAATGTAACTAGAATATTCGCAACTTTCACGGCCTATAGGGGGCGCACTGGTGCCTATCAAAATGGCTGTCATCTGGATGATCGCCGTAGAACAGCGGTACGAGGCTGGGTCTGCAACGCGTAAGTAATTCTAGTTTTGCTATATACGAGCAGTATTAGAGCCTTACGTTATTTTTTGACGCCAGGAAGGTGTAGGCAAGGCTATTTATTGTGAGGCCGATCATCCAGGAGCTAGGGAGCGCGATTCTCACATCGCGGTACCACCATCGCTGAAAGTTGCGAATAGTTGTCTGTGATAAAATACCTTTAGCCTGTTAAAAAAAAAACAAAAAAAAAAAACAAACAAACATGGGTGGTTGAGCGTGTTCACGCTCCGCAGTTCGGAGCACGTGGAGCGAAAGCTCGTGTTGCAAAACCCATAAATTCAGGGTTCAAAGAGTCGATCCGCACCCTTGTCTGTTTTGATCTGAATTGAGCGTCGTATACCGCCGTACGCTCGTGTATCCATCACCGCTGCGCGATGCACGTGTATATTATAGGGTCGGCTGGATTTCGGGGGAGGGGGGGCTGAAGCCCCATAAGCCCCCCCCCCCCCCCCCCCCCTGGCTACGTCCCTGGCTGTTACATCCGTAGTTTTTCCCAATTTTATGATGGCCGTGAGTCTGGTAAATGTTTACGCTCCAATATAACGCAGAGGTCGATGCAAACAACCGTCTGGCAAAGCAGATTCTGGCGAAACTGCGTCGGGCATAGCTGCAAAATAGTAGCGAGTAACTGTGGCATTTTTTTTTTCTAAAATTGCTCACGATACTGCAGCACTGAAAAGTAGGCAAATCTTTTTAAGAGACTGTTTGAAAACTCACCACTACGTTGAGATCGTTTGTGATCTTGAGGTAAGTACAGAAGGAGCATCAGAAGCATCTGCGTTGGAATTTTGAACTAAATGTCGACTTGAAACATACAGCATTGCGCATGCAACCGTGCATTATTGCTCTAGCAAAGGGCCCAATTTACCGATTGGTACTGCAGCCATGTATATGAAAACAGTTCTAAAGCATGCTATAAATTACCTTTGGGAAATGCTGCAAGCAAAGTCATTAAGGTTAGTAGTTACACTCAACCAAACACAGGCTTTCAGCCATATGCAATGTTGCAGACAATTAAACTGTAATAACATTTTTTTCTTAAAAAAAACTATATGCACTTTTACCGTAAAGAGAAGGCTCAGAAAATTCTGAGCTGTATATAACAAGGTTAAAAAAAAAGAAAAAAAAACTCAAGGCAAACTTATTTATAGATGTAAAACATACCAGCTTGCTCTGAGTTCATGTAAAACCACGCGGCTTTAAATTAAGATGTTTCTCCAGGGCTGTTACATGCATTTGAACTTTGAGAGTGCCATTTGCAGCATAGATTTTATTGCAGAGGACGTGAACACTTTAGTCTTTGGAAACCAAAACTTACCAGTGTTGCGGCCTCATGCAGAACGACTGCACATGAGCATGCGACAGAGAAGCTTCATATATGACTAGAAAAACAAGCCAAATAAATTAGTTACTATTTTAGTGCTGCCACTCAGCTGTGTCGCACAACGGACGTGCTGATAAGCTGTCAATTTCGGTACAACAGCCATTGTGTCCGCCTCTCGCCTGCAAACCGCGCCTGCCTTCCTTCCTTTCTTGAAGTTGACGACCTCTTCGTGGTGAAAGTGCCGGAACACTTTCACTGCTCAATCTAAGATCACGTAGGATAATGTGATTGTGAAGCAGCCTGAGGCACTAACTAGTTATTAACGCGTTACCGGTAACGTTTGTAACTGTAGCTCATTACTGCTTAGTGAAAACAACTTGTAAATGTAACAGGGTTACTATTTTTCGAAAGTAACTGTGAAGAGTAACGTCGTTACAGTTACTTCTCAAATTTGTGTGCAAATATATTGCAAACACGACTACCGAATCACCTCTCAACTCGTGAGAGAGTCATAAGTTCCGATTCGGGAAGGGCACAGCAAAAACTGCTGCAAAAAAACTTGTCTCAAACAAGAGGGAGGATGGGCACGCCTGTGACCGTACCCACCGTGTGTGGTACATCGCCCACAGTGCACGCAGATGTCACAAAGCGCGGCATCTCTAAAGCGTTTGTCTTTTCTTCGTCCGGCGGAGGGAGCGAGTGCTTTTCGCGGAGGAGAGTTTCGGGTGATTGTCGCCCCAAACGCCCGCAGCCTTAGGGGCCCAACCGATTTTACGAACATCGTCTTCTTGCCATCATCCAACTCGCAGATGCACCGTCTTGCGGGGTCTCGACTTTAGGCCCATTTGCTTTTCCTTTCCTTTTTTTGGCAACCCAATTATCGGCCTTGCCTCTCGTCCTCGCTTGTTGTCTCCCATTGCTCTACTACTCGAATCGCGTCACCTGAGAAGGAGTATTCGCTCGAAAAGTCTGTGTCGTTCTGCATGCTTGTGTGTTTTCTTGAAATTGAAAGGCCGCCCTTAGCCAGGACCAGGGGCCATTGGCATCATTTGATTTATAGACATTCACGTCGTGGGCTTTCCTCGTGGTCTCTTCTAGTAGGGGTGGTGAGATGAGCGCAGACGTGTCCGATCTGGTTAGGAAGTGGCGGAGAAAAGAACGCAACAGCCGTTTGGAATTCTACACGCAGTGGCCGTTTGTACCTCGATCAGTGCTTCTTTTGCACCGCTGCCGTGTTCAGCGACTTTGACGGAGGAATGTTGCCGCAACATTGCTCTCCAAGTTTTCAAGAGAAGCTTCGTGTTTCATGAAAGATCGGGCGCATGCAGTAGAAAACGAATCGACCGACGAGTGGATGGGAGTGGCATAAAAAAATCTACAAAGTTTATTGCGAGGTATTTATTCACTTCACATTTACACACGATTTTTATTTCTTCCGTCCCATTTGGCCTCAAAGAAAAAATCCGAAATTAGAATTTAACGATTGTAAACTCGCACCATGATTGGATAAACCCAAGATCTAGACGCGGGCTGTTGTATTAGTGTATACCTTATGGTGGTCGCGCTTATTTTAACGTTCTTCATGGATCATCAGCAAGTATCTGCTAGCTTAAAAATTTGAAAAACTAAAGTCGTCCGAAATTTTGCCAAAGAAGAAACTATAAATGCTGTATTATACTAAAATTGGTGCTAATTTAAAGGCATATTAAGAAGAGCTTTTAAATGTGCTCTAATATTTTTTTGTTTGTAAAGTAATGGCAATACTTTAGCGAAGTAACTGTAACTGAAACAAGTTACTTTCAATTTTGTAACTGACTGTAGCAGGGTTACTTTTTCCCCTGAGTAATTGTAACTGTAACGTTACATTTTAGCAGTAACGTACATATGATTGCCATGGAGTTTCTCCAAGTCAAACAGAATCGTATTTACATTTGATAGCCATGTCTGCATTGTCAGGTTCCTGCACAGTACGCGTCCACTACAAATGTGAATGAAAACAAAATAACACCACCAAAGACGTACCGCCTACAGAAATAAGTCAACAATGTTCGAGAGAAGCTAATAAATACTTTGAGGAGCACCGTTAATTCTTCGCAAAAGGTGGAAACACCGGATCTCGGGATTACAGTCCAGGATTCTTCCAGTACAGTTGACATGCCGCCCTAAGTTTTTACTTCATGATGGTGGTGGTAGCACAGCGATTGAAAGTTATGCTTGAATCCTAATATTATCGAAATAAAGCGCATAGAAATAAAATACTTAAACACAAAATAAGTATTGGTGATTTAAAAAATTTGTTTAGATACCAAATTACCGTAATATCACGTCCAAATCCAAAATCGAATCCGATGACGCTAGCGATGAGGATGGCTGTGGATTGGTCAGCATCAGGTCTTTGCGGCAGACGCGACAGTCAGGACTCCAGTAATCTCCACGTGCACGCGTACACCATTACACTGCGGCTACAATGTACAACGACGGCACGACTAAGCCTACCCAACTTGTCCGCCACACTGAGGAATTGAGCGGATATGACACAACAAATACGAACATGGAGAACGTATGCAGTGAGAGAACGTGAACTAATGCACTTGTAAATCTTAAAAAAAAAAAAGAATCGACGTTTTTTTTTTTTTTTTTTTTTTTTTCTAATGCGCGGTTGCGTATTTGTGCACGTAGATTCCATGTCCTGATTACAGCCACTCTGGGACGTTTTTCTGGATAGTCCTTCCTGAAACGTCCGTTAGGATAAAAAAAAAAAAAAAAAAAAAAGGTTTATAGATCGCCAGAACAGCAGCACTTGCCAAAGCACCTCGTAGCCCCGTCGTCGTTCTCTTCCTCTCCACCAGCCAGCGCCGTCCACGTGCGGCTACCGCCCTGTCACCCGCAGTCCCCTTGTTACAACTGTCACACTCCTCCCCTCAACTCACAGTGTCAATCAAGAGAGTACCGTATCGGAGGTCTGCGCTGTCTAGGTGATCGTCTCAAAGTTCCGCTTGCACATTCTGTCCTGACCTTTCCCGCACCGCACTCGGAGTCTGTATATCGACTCTAGACACACAAGGAACACCCGTGTCACGCACACGCTCACTAGGTAGGTTTACCACACTGTCTAATGGTGTCTGCCTAGCTACGCTGTCTTGGGGCCGCATGAGGGTTTGTTGTCCAAGAGGCATGTTCACTATACTCTCCAATGCTGGCTGCACATCCATGTTGTCTTGTGCACTCTCCAATGGCTGCTGCACATCCAAGGTGTCTTGTGGTGGGACTGGGGTTCGTTGCCTCAGGTGATCTGAGTGGCGATTCCAGGCACCGCCCTCTTCCATCATCACTCGTGCCGACGATGCACTGGTGGAATGCTTTGCTATTGCAGGGATCCAACGATCTCCGGTCTGAAATTTCGAGCCCAGACACGATCACCAGGCTGTGGTAATCCGTCTCGCCTTGCCGATTTGTCCACTCGCTCCTTCTGCTGTAGCTGCTTGAAGCCTACTATGACTCGGAGAGCTGGGTGCAGCAGGTCCAAATGAGTTTTTAGGCGTCGCCCCATGAACAACTCTGCTGGTGTTCGTCCGGTCAGTTGGTGTAGCGTCGTTCTGTAATTAAAAAAAAATTCTTGGAATCTTGACTTCGAAATATCCTGGTTTAGCTTTCTTTAGTTTTTCTTTGATCACTTGTACTACCCTCTCTGCAGCGCCGTTTGAGGCAGGGTGATACGGTGGAATAATGATAGCAAGAACTCCATTTCTTGCCAGGAATTCTTTTGTTCCGCACTGACGAACGCCGGGCCGTTATCACTGACGACCACATCAGGTAGCCCGTGCGCGGCAAAGATTGATCTCAAGCACTCCACTGTGGCTTTAGCCGATGGAGAGGGCACCCGGTGCGCTTCCACCCACTTGGAGAATGCATCAACTAGCACCAAGAAATAGATGCCCTGAAACGGCCCCCCAAAGCCAACATGTAGACGTGGCCATGCGTTTTCCGGGAATGGCCATGGTGTTTGTTTTACCGACCTCGGTGCCTGCCAGTGAACTTGACATATGGCACAACCATTTACTTTGTTTTCAATAGCCTCGTCTATGCCTGGCCACCAAACATGGCTCGGAGCGACCATTTTAATTTTCTCAACACCCGGATGTGTCTCGTGTAGCACGCTCAACACTGCTGGCCTAAGTAAGGGCTCATTCACACTGGAAGCGGATCCGCGTTCGCAAAGCGGTTGCGAACGCGGTTGTATAAGGATTCAGCACAATTGCACGCGCATTTGATGACATCAAATGCGCGTGCAATTGTACTGAATCCTTATACAACCGCGTTCGCAACCGCTTTGCGAACGCGGATCCGCTTCCAGTGTAAATGAGCCCTTAGCGATGTTGGTACTACTATTCGGCAACCCCACAATACACAAATGTCCTGCACTGAACATTCCTCTAGTCGACATGACAATGTCCTCCAATCAGCAGATCCCGGCAGATGCTTCCCAGACCACAAAGCCTCTCGTACTGTCGACACTACGGGATCCTTATTTGTAGCCTGTGCTACCGCTGCTGCCGACAACAACGACGGAAACGCTTTTTCCAGCATGAACACTTCCCCGGCCACATACGTGGTCCTTGAACGAGGATCCAGGCAGTGGCAGACGACTCAGCTCATCGGCATTTCCTAGATTGACCCTTGGCCGATATACCAGTCGACAGCATTAAGCGCTCAACTTTAACGCCCATTGAAGCACTTGAGGAGAGCACTCTTGTGGAATTCCCCGATCATGTAGTTGGCTGTAGTTTTTTTCAGCTGCGGTTAGACGCCTGGATGCAAAAGCAATAGGCCTTTCTTCACCGGAACTTGTTCTGTGCTCCAACACCGCCCCAACACCATATGGTGACGCATCGCAGCATAATACCACTGGTTTGCTCGGGTCATAATGCGCTAGCACCGATGCGGACGTCAACATCGCTTTGCTCGTATTGAACCCCGCTAGCTCCTCAGCACCCCAACTCCAGGCCTCCCCTTTTTTCAGCAGTTTATGGAGGGGTTTCACCACCGGTGACACGTTTGGCATAAACTTCCGGTAAAAGTTTAGTAATCCGAGGTAGCTCTGTGGTTCTTTAACATTCGACGGTTCTGGCGCCTCAATTACCGCTTCGATTTTTTTTTTTTTTTTTTGTGCGGGGTGAATTCTTTTAGCGTCAATAATGTTGTCTCAAGTATTCCACACTTCTTTGAAACAGTGAACACTTTGCCAGTTTGAGTTTCAATCCGGCCTCACTTAACTTCTCTAAGACTGCCTCCAGATTCTGGCAGTGGTCATTTTCTGTGGCCCCTGTGACCGAGATGTCGTCAAAATAGACAATGGTGCCGTTACAATCTCGTAAAAGATTTTCCATCTCTCTTTGAAATATGGCGGGAGTCGACGCCACTCCGAAAGGCAGCCGGTTGTATTGAAACAGTCCTTTCTGCGTGTTAATTGTGACAAACGTTTTAACTGCCGGCTCCAGTTCAATCTGCTGGTACGCATCGCGAAGATCTAGCTTTGAGAACGTCGTTCCCCAGCAAGTTTCGCCCACATTTCTTCCAGTCTCGGTACCGGATACACTTCTGTAATGGCCACTTGGTTGACTGTGAGTTTGAAGTAGCCACAAATTCTTATCCTACCATCCTTCTTTAGTACAGGTACGATAGGCGCCGCCCACTCTGACGTTCGTACGGGGGTCAAAACCCCATCGCGCTGTAAGCGTTGCAACTCTTGCGCTACCACGTCTTGCAACGCAAAAGGTACAGTTCGCGGTCGGAAAAACCTGGGTCTGGTTCCCTCCGTTACGCTGATAGTCGCTTTCATTCCTTTCAGCGTCCCTAACCCTTCAGAAAACACTGACTGAAATCTGCCTGCCAACTCTTCAGTGTTGCTCACCTGACGCACATTGACGAGCCGATCTAGAGGCATGCTGAAAGCCCTTAACCAGTTCCGTCCCAGAAGAGCCCGGGAACCACCTCGTATACCACAAACAAAAGTAGTAGCTCAGCTTTCCCGCCAAACTCCGCGGTGACCGTCACCTTGCCGACTACGGCAGCTAGCTGACCGAAGTAGCCCCGAAGTTTTACAGTTGATGGTTCGATGACGGTATCTGGAAACCGTCTTTCGAACTCAGTCTCATTCATAGCCGAGAACACAGCTCCGGTGTCCAGCTCCATTTGTACAGTCTTTCCTTGTATCGTCACTTCTGCAAAAATTGGCGGGTCCTTGAGCTCTGGTGCCTCTTTTCGCCCATTTCCCAGTAGCACTGTTTTTTCTCTCGGGGTTAACGGCCAGAGGTCCCCCACGACGCTCGAATCTGACTCTTCACTGTCTTGAGCTTCCATGACGTGCACCGAACGGTTTGCTGCATGGTGTCCGAGTCGAGTTCAGCGCCTGCTTCTTGTTTCCTGCGCGATATTTGGCGTTGCTGCTGACTCTACTTTCGTGGCTTGTCTTGTTCTGGCAGTCTTGATATATGGCCTCGTTGCCGACACGTAAAACAAACACTATTTACAAACTTGCACGTTGATTCCCGGTGCTTGCCGCCGCAACGGAAACAGCTGCGTCGTTCTTCCGCTGACTGCGCCGATGTCGACGGTGCTGTCACGGCTGTCCCGCTTGCTCGGCCGGTTATCTGTTCAGCACCTCTTGCGGCGGCTTCCACGCTTGTGATCAACTTCACTACCCGATCCAACGTCAAGTTTGGCTCTTCCAGTAGCCGCCTCCGCATCACGTCATTCCTGATGCCGTGCACGATGCGGTCCCGAAGGTTGTTCGACAACTCCGCCCCGAATTCGCACCGGTCGGCCAACTGGCGCAGGCCGGCGACAAACTCCTTGGTGGCTTCCCCGATGTCTTGTGTGCGGCAGTAGAAATGATACAGTCGTACAATCACCGACGGTCGTGGGGAGTAATGCTCTGTCAGCAACTGAAGATTTCTGGCGAGAGGGGCCTTCGAAGGTCTCATGGGTGCCAGCAGCCTGCGCAGCAGCAATGAGTACGTTGGCCTGCCACAGGCCCACAGCTGCTCAGAAACACGGCTCGTTGCTTGTCTGCGGTGATGTTGTTCGCGATGAAGTATTGATCCAGAATCTCGGCATACTCTTCCCATTCCTGACCGCCTTTCCCCATGATCGGCTCTAACGGCTCTAATCTACCGCGAAATCTCGCAGTAGATTTCGTCGAAACCCGGTCAAAGCTTGTTAAAAAAACATGGTTCGTAGTCTTAATCTCGCCGCCAGTCGTTAAGATAACAAAATAAGGTTTATAGATCGCCAGAACAGCAGCACTTGCCCAAGCCCCTTGTAGTCCCGTCGTCCTTCCCATCTTCTCCGTCTCCACCAGCTAGTGCCGTCCAGGGTTTCGAACCGAAATGTTTTTCGTTCCGGTTTTCGTTCCGGTTCAGGCAAAACGGTTCAGCTCCGGTTCAACTCCGGAGTGAAAAAATAAATGTTCAAACCGGTTCGAACCGGTTCATACTCATATGCTACAAAAACATTTGACGACAGCAAAAGATAAGCTATGCATATTGTTACATATAGAAAGCAAAGGCTCACATTACTGTGTGGAACGAATGAGCTAGTGCTGGGGCACCTCGGGACGTGGGTGAAAGCGCAGTTCAATGTCAGGCAGCTGACCGAAGAATGCATATCCGGGGCAAGACGGCACCTCTGAGACGATAGAATGAACTTAGTGCAGAAAAGGCTCGCTGCACGCTGACCTGGATCGCAGGCACTCCCAGGGCTACTTGCGCCAATGGGTAGAGTTCTGGATGGCGTCCCCTTCTCTCCTCCTAAAACTGTAACACGTTAGCGTCCCTTGAAAGCCGTGGCTCCTTGTCTAGCAATGCTCAGAAGAGCTGTGCGCCTTGATGTTTGTGTTTCCGAGGAGAAAACGCCTTCGTCCTTGCAGTCTGCTACTAGAGATCGAAGCTGTTTTGCTGTGTTGTCTATACCTCTTTTTGTCTTTTTTTGGGTTAAGTCTGAGATGAAAAACCAACTAGCCCAACTCACCGTTTTGCCACCAAACAGGCTCATTAGTTCGTCACTTTTGCTGACGTTCGAATTGGGTATGTCCTAGCGTTATGTTTTCTTTGATAAGCCATTTCCGGTCCCCTAGAGAAGGTTGGGACGAATGTGGGCATTCGCTATATACGTAACACCAGAAATCCCGGAGAATTTATAGTTACTGTGCTCACTTCGTTTGAGTTCTCAAGACGAACTTTATAAATTATGAAGACAACCGTTATGTGAAAACCTGATATTAGAACGTTACAGAGCTTTCCGTTGCCAATTTTTTGCGCTTTTTGACTTTCCACATGAACAGAACACCGCAAAAAGAATTGATCAGTTTTGCCCAGGGACGAAAAAAGATTTATTTCGGTCCGATTCAACTCCAATTTGCGCGAAAGTAATTTTTTTTTTTTCATTTTTTAGTTTACTTTTCAGGTTACTCTGTTTTTCGCCACACACTTTTCACGCAACCTGACTTCGCGTATGAACCGAAAACCGCATGGAAAACATAGCGGTTCTGCTCCGGAGCGAAAAAAAAAATATTTCGTTCCGGGTCAACTCCGGTTCGCGCGAAAATAACGGTTTTTTCCGGTTTTCGGTTTACGGTTCGGGTTCGGTTCAATACCCTGGTGCCGTCCACGTCCGTGGAATGTTTTAGATGCGGAGCATCTCTTGCTCGGGTCTATGTCCCGCGGCGTCGTAGTCCGCACTCACACTACGCATACACAACTCTCTTCATTCCCTCTCTCCAACAGCTGCGCGTTACTCTCTCCGCTCTCTCTCTCTACCAGCTGCGTGCACTCTTGCTCGGGCGAGCGCCTATGTCCCGCGGCGTCGGCGTCGGCGTCGTAGTCCGCACTCACACTACGCATGCGCAACTCTCCTCCTTCCCTCTCTCCAACAGCTGCGCGTTACTCTCTCCGCTCTCTCTCTCTACCAGCTGCGTGCACTTCGCGTGCGTTCGCCGCGATGCTCCGACGTGGGACGTCCGCATGTTTTTCGGGTGTCCCCGGGAGGTTTGGTGTTGTCTGGGTGGTGCCCTAACCGCATGCGACCGACTCGACAAGGCTCAGGCGACGTTGTATAGTGTAGAGTGACAATGGGACTAATAGCTACTAAAAGCGTCGCCGTGGTCTCAAATCGAGATTGGCCAGACCCTCACTATATGACGTTTTTATTTGGATTAATGTTTCTTTCGTCGATGGAAATCAGTCCTACGTCGGGGTGTCAACTGTGACGATGTTAGATTAAGAACGCGATGATTCCAATCACTCATTGTTACTTTTAGACGAGCCATCGAACTTCTATTTCGTAACTGATGATAAGTAGTCGATGTCACGAAGACATTGACAGCCTTAAAACGGCGCCGGGCACTCCATACCTTGAAAGGGAGACATTGGGGAATTACATTGTTTCGAGAGTTGAGCCATTGACGGTCACTTTAAGAAACGTAAGGCGTGGCTTTATATATTCACATAAGCTAATATGCCGCAATTCAATTGAGTGAGGAGTGATTCAATTCGTCTTATTATCAGTAAGGTGAATGTACATTTTACTGAAGAAGCTGGTTAGTTTGGGTTCATTAAAATAAGGCATCTGAGTCGTAGAATGAGGAGCACACGTTACTAAAAAAAAAAAAAAAAAGCTATACGCAATTACGAAAATAAAGAAAAGATATGCAATTAGAACTACATAATCATAGGAGCGATAATGGGATGGCCGAAATTTGCCATGATCTATGTTTCCTAAGCCTTCAGTGACTGTAGGTTGAGATAGAGATTTTAGCGATCCGTTTTGGCATGCAAATAAATATCCTGTAGAAAAATTGGCGATTGTTTTTCTTCGCTCACACTTCTAAAATTACGCGGCTAAGTTTCTGTTTTTTCTTCTTTCGGATAGATATATAAAACATACGTAAAAAGGGGTCGTGGAGCCGGCACGATCATGGCCGTACCGTTCACGCAATTTCTGCTGTTTGTCCAGGTCATGGGGCGTTGTGCTCTGTGACGGCGCCGTGCATTACCGTCTTTAGGGTTCACGCAGGGCGGAGGAATTCACAACACTGATCGCAGGGTTAACTTTTTATGCATTTCTTCGAATTAATAAAACACTAATCAGGCTTTGATGATACGGGGCTCACATGTCCTGCCGTGCATCTCTTGGGGGCTTGCGGTGCTCGCAGGGGTTCCGCAGCAGGCCCGGCTCCTAGGCGATGTCTTTCTTCCGTCTCCGCAGTGACTCGCCCTCTTGCGTCGTCTCGCCTCTCGCGGGGTCCCCTCTCCAGCGGCCTTGCGTCCAGGGAGTCCTTCTCCAAAACCCCGCACCTTCTCGGCGTCCCGCGTGTCGGTGTTCTTCCCCCGTGCGGCCAGCTGCTTTTCTCGGGCTTTCCTCGACGCGACCCCGCTAGCAACTGTGTCTCCCTTCAGCAGTTCAACCTCCCCCTCTCCCCAATTCCACGAAGTCGACGTCACCAGCATGCCGAAACCCCCGGTCTGCCAATGGGTCCGTCCCGTCTGCCAGAGTGTCTGGACCCGCACCTGCAAGCCGTTACGGGACCGAGGAGAAGCTGGACATCCGACACCTAACTCGGGCGGCGCCCCGGCGGTGGCAGTGCGTCTTGTCGCTCGGCGGGGCGGAGGGGGGAGGCAAGCAGGAATGCGGTGGTCGAAGCCTCCAGAATAAAGCCAGGACGAGACACAGAACATCACAGCTCCATCTCCGCTGCATCGAGTGAACAACGGAAGCGCCATGCATCCGCCATCATCCACTGGCCCGGATTTCGACTTTGACGACTCTGCTCATGGAACATGTGCACCGGCTGATTTTGGCCAATGCCTACTGTCAAGCTACGAACATTGGGACGACAGCCTGCATGCACACGGTGTACAAAAGGCGCAGCGATTCAGTGACGACTTGGGGCGTGGAGCCTTAACGATCACGGCCGTACCATTCACGCAATTTCTGCTGTTTGTCCAGGTTGGTGACAGTCTTACTAGTCGTTCAAGATTTTATGTTTTTCTGTTGCCGGTTCCACCCCATGTCGTCTTTGCTACTGCTAAGTCACGGAATGTCACTTGCCGCTTGCGGCGACGATTTGTGCTGATGCGTAGTTATGCTTTTTATTTTTTATTGTTGCTACTATGCGGAGACATCGAATTGAATCCCGGTCCTGATACGGTGGCCACTTTACAGATACTTTTAGATGGGCAGAATGTCATTAAAGCTAAGCTTCAGACTATCGAAACTAATCAAGAGTAAAGCAAGACGACCCTGGATGATCTAAAAACACGCATTGAATCATTGGAACAGCATCTGGCCCAGTTCAATGACATGAAAGCTGTAATCACGGACTGCAGGAAACAGTGTGAGGGCACACATAGCCTAGTAAGAAATCTAACCACTAAAGTAGAGGATCTAGAAAATCGAAGCCGGCGTTGTAATTTTAATTTTTTAATGAGTACCTGACACAGACACCCGAGAGCTACCTGCGGCGTCTGAGAAACGAGTTCAGGAAATTGTAACTAGACTTGGACTAGAGCCCGTTCAAATTGAGAGGGCGCACAGGCTTGGTAGATACTGTATTGGCAAAACTCGACCACTTATCGCAAATTTCGCGTTGTTCAAAGAAAAACAAACAATCTTGTCAAACGCAAAAAAAGAAACTAAAAGGTACTACCATTAGCATCTCGGAAGATTTTTCAGAGGCGGTACGCTGAAAAAGAAAACAGCTCTGGGACTTCGCCAAAGATCACCGTAATGACAATACTCGTGTAAACCTTCGATATGATGCACTGTACTTAAATAATACAACATACATCTATGACGAAGCACTTGGACAAGTTGTTCAGAGTACCTGACAAAAAAAGAGCTGCTCGACTTCAATCATATCAGTTCTGATTGTGAACTGCCGAAGCGTAAAAAATAAAGTAGATGATTTCAACAATTTGTTGTGTATGACAAAACCTACCGTGGTTATTGGTACTGAATCATGGATAGATAACAGTATCAGTGACGACGAGGTATTTCCAGACAATTACATATCTCACAGAAGGGACTGAAACTATCATGGTGGGGGAGTTTTCATATTAGTAGATAATACTGTTTCTTCTCGGCTTGACATTCCGGTTGGGTCGTGCGAGGCTGTGTGGTGCCGGGTTCGGTTATCGAATGGCAAATCACTAACGCTATGTTCTTTTTATAGACCGCCTGGAAGCTCGGCTAATGTCATCGTTGAACTTTCTGAAATGGTTGAAACAATTCAGACGGACTGTCTTATTATAGGTGGTGATTTTAATGTACCTGAAGTATCTTGAAATCGGTATATATGTTGCAGACTGGAGTGGTATCTGGAGTGGGAAGGGAAATGATAAACATGGTGCGTACATTTGCGCTCACCCAAATTGTAGAAGAACCGACAAAAGGAAATAACATTTTAGACTTGGTCCTAACAGATCAACCCGCTTGGGTAAAGTCTAGTTTGATCCTTCCTGGAATAAGCGACCACCATATGATACCTTGTGATATGCACGTATCGTATGGAAAAACGCAGCCAAACACTGCCCGGAGAATGTACAATTATGCAAGTGGAAATACTGCTGAGATATGTTCTTCTTTAGAAGAATACTTCCAGGAATTCGAATTTTTATCAGATTCTCTTAGTGTTAACGATCTATGGTTACTTTTTAAGGCAAAAGTTTTTGAGCTACCAGACCGATTTGTGCCATGATGGTTTTTAACAGCAAGACGTGCAAAAAGTAAACCTTGGTTTAACAAAGAGTGACGGGCTCTTACAAATAGGAGACAGAGAGTATTTAATAATCTTAAAAAAAAAAATCCTCCTCAGAAGGTAGAGCGAAACTAAAGGCTATCGACAAGAAATTTCAAACTGCAACGAGTGAAGCAAAAACTAACTTTCTTGAGTCATTTCCATGGCGAATTAGAAAGAACCAGAAGGAGTTCTGGAGGTACGTTAAACGTAACAGAAAAGATAAAGTATGCATCCCACCACTTGCGCATAACGGCGATTTAATAGAAAGTAGCCTTGGGCAAACAAACTGCCTAAACGACTTTTTTGGCTCAGTCTTTTTACCTAAAACGTTAAATTCTAATCATTCAAGTCTAGCTAGAACGAATAATGAAACCATGGGGGAGGTATTAATCGACGAGCATGGAATTACACTGCTGCTACAGCGGTTTGATCCATCCAAAGCGGGAGGACCAGACGGCTTGCCAAGTAGCATCTTAAAGTTGTGTGCGCGGTCCGTTTCACCGTTTCTGAAGGTGTTGTTTACTAAGTCCCTTAAGACATGTGGCCTTCCCAGCGATTGGAAGACAGCTTGTGTTGTTCCTGTGCATAAATCTGAACCTAGGGAGCTCGTCACGAATTACCGGCCCATCTCTCTAACAAGTATTGTTTGTAAAACGTTAGAACATATTTTATATACTAGCATTATAAAATACATCGACGCGCATGCATTGTTTAATCCAAACCAGCATGGTTTTCGGCAGGGAGTCTCATGTGTTACTCAACTAACAGAGCTTGTTCACCAAATAAATGCAAAGTTGGATCAGCGAAGATGCATAGACTGTGTATTTATAGATTTCAAAAAGGCGTTTGATGTCGTAGACCACAACTTACTTGTTTGTAAGTTACATAGTTTTAATATTAACCCCAGCATAGCTGAGTGGATTCAGAAATATTTAAATTTAAGATCCCAATATGTGGTTGTAAATGGTGCTGCATCTGAAACTATTGACGTGACGTCAAGCGTCCCACAGGGCTCGGTGCTGGGCCCGTTGTTGTTCTTGGTTTATATTAATGACGTCGCAGAAAATATCACTTCTTATATGAGACTGTTTGCAGACGACTGCGTCGTATATCGAGAAATTAGAAGCGAGGAAGACAACTATGCATTGCAACGCGACCTTTTCAGAATACACAGGTGGTGTCAAGAATCGAAAATGAAACCTAGAAAAAACCATACATATGTGTTTTTCAAGGAAAAAAAGATGGACCTAAAAATGTATACATCGTTGACAGTACCCTACTACAAACTGTGTTTGAATTTAAATACTTAGGAGTATACCTAACACCGTCTTTGTGTTGGCACAGGCACGTTGATTTCGTAACAGGGAAAGCTTGTAAAGTATTGGGGTTTTTACGACGCAATACCTTTTCCGCAAAGTGCGCGAGATTTGTTGTACAAAACTTATATCAGGTCTGTTCTCGAGTACGCGTGTACAATCTGGGACCCACCAACTGCTGTTGATAGAAATAATCTTGAAAGAGTTCAAAACTTAGCGGCTAGATATGTTTCCGGGCATTATAACAGGCGACTCAGCATGACAAGTCTGAAGGTATTCTTAGGCTGGGAATCTCTCGAAAAAAGAAGGAAAAAGCTACGGCTAAAATTATTTCATAACATTTACCACTGCAGAATCGGTATACAGCGCGAAAACTACATTTCCCCCCTCATTATATTTCTCATCGTGTCGATCACGAACGAAAGGTACGTGCAGTGGCGTAGCCAGGATTTTGTTTCGGGAGGAGTTCAACGGCATCACCCCCTCAATGACGCAGGGTGAGTTCGCCGACACGGACGCTCAGGCAAAGATTAGGGAGGCGCTGTTAAGATAAAACGGGTAACGCTGCATTGTCATTTTTCAAAACGGAGCAGGCTTCAATTACGGGCGGGGTGGCGCACTGTTCTACTGTCGTCGTAATTGCGGCCCACCAACTTTAAAAGCTTCCTCACAGCGCACAACTCCCTCCGCGTTTCGAAGTAGCACTGCAATACCAACGCGTGAAGGCCAGACAAAACACAAGGATAGCTATACTTTCACAAAAAAAAAAAAATTAAACAGCAAAAAAAAAATCTCGACACTGAAAAATTGCAGCAATCGACCACACACAAACACTAAAGGCCCATATTTAGGGCGAAGGTAATTCTGAACAATCACAAAACCAAATTATATTATCTATTAAAGGTTTAACGAATTCGTGCTACAGAACCACATGCCGAAGGAAAGAGAGTGTTATCTTTGCTAGGCCGTTTTATCTTGCAGCGTGGTCCAAAGGCAGCAGCAGCATATCCTCGGGGTAAGTCATCAGTCCGAACTCGTCGTTCCGTCACTCGGAGAAATGACATGACGCACCACAAAGAAACTACACGCCAAACGTGGATGTGAACTTGACTACCCTTGCGCCTATGTGTAGTAAGAATATGAATACTTGTCTCTTCGGAGTTTCTGATGTTCCGTGCCACGAAGAGATTAAGAGGTTAATAGTAATAAGGAATTGCATCGGATGCCACCTTGACATACAAAGCAGAAAGCAAGACGGACTTCATCGCATCCGTGAGCGACGATTTTCGCAAAGTGAGGGAAACTTCGCCAAAAATAAGGAAATTTTAGGCGTCCAATGCAAGAGGGAGAAACGTGAAGCGTCCGTCACGTCTGCGGTATTCAGGCGGTCGCCCTCTGTCCGGAGGCCCTATTTCAGAACGTCCATCGTCTCGTCAAGATCCTAGTGGCTCTGCCCTTAACAACGGCGGAAGCTGAGCGCTGGTTCTCTTCGCTGTATACGACGGTTGAAAACATAGCTGAGAGCGTCCACTTAGAGTGAGCGACGCAGCCGATGCTACAGGCGTGAACATGTGGCCCTGAACAGTGCTTGCACTGCACGAGCGCGCGTGCTTGGCAGGGACGCTGAAAGTCCGGAACTTGCGCTTGTAGTATCGGCTGCGTCTGGACCACCGTGGTCTGGACCTAAGCTGAAATGAAGTATAGCGCTTTTGAATGTTCACCGCGACATTAGGGAGTTTTCGTAGATCGTTTTCGCCGTCCCACAACGCTCTCCGCAACCCGCTACGATACCCGGAACTGTACAGTCAAGGCCATCGGCGCGCAGGCGCAGTAGCAGCTTCCTCGTAGCGGAGGGCTTAGCGGAGGAGGATATGCGGTCTACGAAAACTCCCTATTAAAGTTCAAGCAGAGGACGTCCGGCATATTTTTTTCCGTGATCGCAGGCGGCTTCATTTTAATGTGTAGGCGCTTGGCATAAGTGAGATGATAAAGAGAACCTGTAAATTGCATTCTAATATAACTAGTCACAGTTACCTTTTTATTCGCGGCAATGTCTAGTCGAAAGCACGTAATTCTAATCACAAAAGGTGTGCGTGAGCGCAGCACCACCTGTTGCTTACAGTGCAATTTTTTTTTTTTTACAATTCATTTATTATTCCTTACATCACTGACATTGTTTTAAAATTATCACCGTGTGTTCGTTTTATTATGTTCACTTTGGTTTGATTGAACTGCGTATTTCAGTGAGGATAGTTTGTTATACTTTGCGTTGAAATTGCCATCCTTCACCCCACAAATGTTTCGAAATGTTCCGCATCCCATCGAATAAACATGAGTTAAGCAATATTGCATATTTGATTAATTTGAGCCTTTTTTACCCCACAAACAATTTTTCCGAAAGCCTATAAGTTGGAGATGGTCCGTGCTCCCCCGTTGCTCTGTGCCTCGTGCAAAACCGACTGCGTGAACGGGGGAGCGAGCGGGTCCCGTTAGGAGGGGGGGTTCGACCCCCCAAACCCCCCCTCTGCCTACGCCACTGGGTACGTGAATATAAATGTAACAGAAGCCAGTTTAAATCTTTTTTCCCCAAATCTATTAGCGAATGGAATCATTCGCCTTCGGAGGCTGTTGACATTTTGGACAATGACGCGGTCTTTGCTGCATTGCGAGAAGTGTTTTCTTTTTTTGTTTCCCGTGTACTGGGTACGCATGTGCGCTGTTATGCTCCTTTGTATTGCTTAAATGTATCACATTGATGTACATTCCCCCCCCACTGTAATGCCACCCTGGCGCTGCGGGAAAGTGTATAAATAAATAAATAAAAAATAATCGTGGACGCGTTATCTGTTGACGTGATTGAAGTCACGACACCTGGTGAAACGCGGGGCATTTCGCTTATCATGCTCAAACTTCTTGCTTCGGGCCAGTGATAAAGTTGTGGTATCGTTCCAGCCTCCCTAGATGGCGCCACCTCCCCAAATATTTCCACAAGTGCCCCCCCCCCCCCCCCCTCTCTTCCTTTTTTTTTGTGCACCTTTGTTTTGCGCAGGCGACGCAGCTGTTTTCAAGACTTCGGCGCTCATGGAAATAAAAGTGGAACCGCCTCTCCGTAATGGCTGTAATCACGTGGTCACGAGCGGGAGGACAGACCCTTTTCTTGCCGGTGGCTGGCTACGTGAAAGAGAAGAAAAAAAGAAAAGAAAAAGAACGTGGAAACGTTGGTGATAAAAAAAAAAGAAGTAATTTTGTAATTTTCGTGTTTGCAAAATTCATGTTCTATAGAAAATTTACTTAATACGTAAACCAAAATGATGCTCAAGCTTCTTGTGTTGAGATGCTTTCTTCGAAATTCTTATCAGCCAACGCCACAGTCGTCCAGTTGACTGTGGAGCTCCAATGAGTCGACGCCACGCCCCGATGACACCAATCAAACGGAATTACAAGTGCATCATCATCACGACGCTCATCGGTTTTGTACGTTTAATGGTATCCTATCCTCAACCAATCACTCACGGGCACAGTGAATGCGCCGGCATCCTGCGTAATTGGTTTATTTATTTGTCAATACTGCCAGCCCATTGGGGCCAAATCAGGAAGGAATGATTCAAGTACGTACAATTCACATTTTTTAGTGAAAAAATACGACAACAATTTGAGTACGCATCCTTTTTTACTCAATATATACTCAGCTGCACACACCCATAATTTATGTTTTATTTGAGAAGGGCATGTTAAGGTCATAATATTACACATATTTATAGGTTGGTACCTAAACAATACATACACTAAACAGAATGACTATACCGTGTCAAAACAACTTAGCACTGAAAAAGAATATCTCGAAAATTTGCAAAAGCCGAAAATGAATCAATGCCAACAATGCCACTGGGTAGCTTATTCCATAGATTTATTGAGTGCGCAAAAAAGGAATGTATTTATTCGGGCAGTAACAGGAGTCACCAATTTTTAATGATGTAATCGTTCAGGGTAGAAGGGTCTTGGTTTTAGGTATTCACAGATATCAATCCTTAAGGGTTTATTATAAATTTGGAAGAACAACTTAAAGTGCTGCACGACCTTCTGTTGATTAGGTGTTGTAAATTTGCCGAAGGTTTAAGTCTCTCACGGACGTTGATTGCCTAAAACCTGAAAACAAAAAAGAAAATGACCCGTGCGCTAGTGATTGAACATTTTCAAGCTCTTTAACAAAGTTTCCCTGCGAGAGATCCCAAGCTTCGGACGCATATTCGAGGATAGGTATAATAATAGTTTTTAATGCTAGAAGTTTAACCGAAGGTGGAGCTCTACCAAACGCTCTCCCAAGATAACAGGATGTGTTTGTTGCTCGCTTTCTGATATACTTCACATGGCGGTTAAATTTTTTTAATCACTCGAAATGATCACACCAGTATATTTATAGCTGTGGGCTTTTTTTTTTTTTTTCCTATAGTCCTAGTTTTTTAGCCTCGTTACTAAAATTTAGAATATTTTTTCTTTGTTTAAATGTGCCTATACTGAGTTTCGTCGATGTTAAATATCAACATGTTATATTCAGGAAACTACAACTCCATGCCAGATGAGACGTCGTTTAGCTTGATATCTGGCCCTGAACTGACAAAAACGGGGGTGTAAATTACGCAGTCGTCAGCGAACATCCGCATTTTCACGGGGCCCTTAGCAACGAGTCCAAACAAAATAAAAGGATAAAAGCGCGAACAAGAACGGGGACAAAGAACGTACACACAAGACAGGGCATGCGTTTTCCTCTCAACTGGTTTTTAATGGCAGCATCGTCACCTATATACACGCACAATGTTGCCCAACCCCGCATCACACCCAGTCGCACACGCAAAGACAGTCATAAAAAAAGACGCCATTTCACTTGAAAGCAGATAGAGAGGCGGAGCCCGAAGCAACATGTGTTAACATAATAAGCGACACCTCCCACCTTTCAAAAGTTGTCGTGACCAGGGTTTTAAAGTACCTATAGGTACAACTAACTGGAAATCGGTATCTATTGTTATACCTGAGGTACAAACCTAGGTACTTTCATTTCTCGGTATCTGTATCTGTATTCTAGATACATTTCTCAGTAACTTGTAACTAAGTGAAGTTACTTTTTACAGGTACTTTTCTATTCACTTCGTCAAAATCGTAGAAACTATAAATCTTGAAGTATTAACACACTATACATGTGCCGTGATTAACATTGAGTTGGGTACGACCTGGGAGGCACTGACCTTGATCGAACGACGTTTTAGCGAACGAAGCCCCGCCCGTGATGTTTCATCAAACGACACTTCAGCGAGCGAATGGAGGTGTTCTTTGAGCGAACGGTGGATTAGCGATGCCGTTTTAGCGAAACTAATTTATCGAATCGCTTTGGAACTCCGTTTAATTAAAGAAAATAGCGACTTGCTTCCTTCATCTAAAACCGAAATCGACTTCACTGCATGTTTGAAACTCCTCTGACAGCTATACAAGGGAGGAGACAACTTGAAAGATGTGCGCAGTTTCTGTCGCATGTATCTTGTCCTGGTGGTGGCTCTCTTCTGCCATAAATACAATATAAAATATAATTGAAAATAAATTATAATTACAATCGTAAAGCAATGTAACATTGGCATATATAATACAGTTTCCACTCAATAAATCGGACTAAAATGTGGCAGTTATCAAAACTGAAAAAGTTCCAAAAGAAAAAAAAAATGCTTATTTTTCTTCCGACTAACGAAAAAAAAAAAGAAAGGAGGAAGCTTGAAGCCTTTCGCCCGTCGTCGTGAAGGTTAGGTGCACATGCACTCGACTCATGCGTTTCTTCATGCGGCCGACGTCATCTGGGCTCGTCGACGTCAGCACCGGCTCTAAGGGCTAGAACGTCAACAAGCGAGTTTCGGCGGTTTCGGCGTGACATGGTAAACAGTGGAAGCTGCGGCCTCGGTGAACCAATTAGGAGCGTGGGGATAAGGCACGTGAGGACTCAACTCCCATGTGGACATCGCATCAACACCAATAAAGCACATTTATCGAACTCGTTTTTGTGCGTATCCTTAGTATAAAAAGTTTTACTTTCAATATATTCTGGCAAATTAGGGGAAAATAAATAAAGAAAGTATCTTTGAAGTAACTGTACCTGTACATAAGTACATTTTTAATTCGAGTACCTAGGTGCGTACCTAGGTACCTTTACGTATGAGTAACTGTAACTGTACCTTAGGTACATTTTTAAAGTAACTTTTACAACCCTGTCGTGACTATAATCACGTCAACAAATAACGCTTGCAGGAATATTTTTTTCTTTATATTTACGTATGTTTTACATATCCGAAATGAATGCTCTTAGTATCGCTATGCTTTCACGAAGCATAGCGGAGGAAAAAGAAATTCAGCGAAAGGATAAAAAAAGCCAAGTGCTGCAAATGCCGCTAAACCATTTCAATAAAAACCTTCAAAGCAAACTCTGTTTTATTTGGGTATTTAAAAATGTTTTGTTTATCTGGCGCGTGAAAAACAACAACTTAGCTGTTCAAATTTAGAAGTTGTAGAGAATGGAAACAATCAACAATTGTTCTACAAGATATTAATTTACATACCAAAACGGACCGCTAAAATCGCTAACTCAACCTACAGTCACTGAAAACTTATAGAAAAAAAAAAAAAAAAACCAACAACACAAGGCATGGCGAATTTTGGTCATCACACTATCGCTATGGTTATGTAAATCTCGTTGTATATCTTTCTCTTTTTTTTTTTTAGGAATTCCGTATATATTTTTTTAATATCAAGCTGTCCTCATTCTACTCATCAGGTGCTATATTTTAATGAACCCAAACTAAACAACTGGCTACGGGTCCATCTACTCTTTCAGTAAAATGCACATACATCTTACTGAAAATAAGACGAATTGAATCGAATTGAATCCCTCCTCACACAATTGAATAATTGGCCTTAGCTGATGTGAACGTATAAAGCCAAGCCTTACGTTTCTTAAAGGGACTGTAGCAGGCTCAACGTCTCGAAACACCGTAATTCTCCAATGTCTCTCTTTCAAAATAAAAAGTACCCAGCGCTCTACAACAAAAAAAAAAAAAAAAAAAGAACAAAAAAAAGGCAGGGTTTAAAACAGAATTTTGTGGCACACCGAAGTATACATCAAGCGTCCCTGAATGGGTACCATTGACATCCACGAATTACTGGCGATTTGTGAGATATGCGTTCATTAATCTAATTATACGTGAGAGAACGCTAATGTCTCTTAATACTTGCACTAGTTTACGATGGCGGTACACTGTCGAAGGCCTTCGACAGGTCAGTGAACACTGCATCCACCTGCTTACGGTCATTCACATATAGCTGGATATTTCACGATAAAATTACATTAACCGTGTCACAGTTGACAAGCCTCTACGGAAATCATATGTTGGTTGGAGCGCAGCATTTTCCTCTGGGAAAAAAAAAACAAAAAACGAGTTGTTTGTTTCCAACGTGTTCTAGTAATCAGGTAAGGGAATTGGGGCGATAGTTTTAAACTAAATCATATCTCGTGATTTTTTTTTTTACAGGAACAATTTTAGTTATTATCCAGTCATCCGGCAATACTGCATCTTTGATTGATCTAGAAAATATAAATGTTAAGTTACTTAAGTACATAGAGACACATTCGGCGTAGCTTTTTAAGGAATACGTTTGGCAAGGTATCTGGTCCCCAGAGGATTTCTCAATGTAACCAGGGATAGCGAACCCCCCCGAAACAACGAGCACCATGGCGAGGATCTGGTAGGTAGCGCGAGGATCTGGTAGCAGAGTGCATTTCTCGGGGAATCTGGTATTCAACGCACAGCTTCTGCAGCGTCGAGGACCCGAAACATGGTTTTCAAACCCGACGAGAAAAAGAAGCGGTAGCGTGAAGAACGCGAGGAGCACGAGTGGACAATTCCATCGCTCGGGAAAAGCGTGTTTCGGCGTTTCGCCGCAGCGGGGCGCCCGTCACGTGGCTCTCCTCTCATCCGTTGTCTGCCGCTTTACCTTTTCACTTTCGGCGGCTGCGTCTCGCGGCGATCTGCCAGGCTTTGTCAGTATAGAGGAGGCTATGCCACAGCCCACTCCCGGTCCTCGACACTAACTAAACTGGGGGAAAAAATAAAATAAAATAAAAGTGAACAAATAGTTGGTGGGCAGGACGGAGAATAAAAATCATTATTATTTATATCGTGCGATCGTGATTCAAAATCAGACCAGTTTTACTATGATAATCTCAATAGAAACTTCCCTTCAAAAACAATCCCGAAAATCGTTTTTTTTTTTTGCCGTTTGTCTATTATATTTTATGCTTTCTGTCTGCATTTGCTTTGTATTTAAACAAAAGAATCACCAAACAAGAAAGACTTATATCTGGTTGAAGAGGAGCAAGAAGAAGTGCTCTTCTGAGCAAATCGGAGTGTTGAGCTTGATCTCTACCTGTCGTTTCGGTCTTTTGTCAGTTAAGTAACGCCCAATTGCAAAAAAAATGAGGACGCAAAATAAATAAACAAAAACTTGAAATGGAATGTTCTATTGGAATCAAGTACGAACGACAAAAAAAAAACAAGCAAAAAACCTTTTAAATAGTTTTAAGAAATCAAGCTGTTCTTGTTCTAATATGGCGGGAATCACTCCAATAAAAAGCTGTCGATTAAAAGCTTTACGTTAAATTCACAGTAATTCTTTCTTTCACATTATCAATTATTAAAAGAATTGACCCATCACTTTGTCGTGTTAACAAATACATCAAGTGGTAACGAACCACTATTTTCTAGCGGCAGTGACCTAAATCATGATCTAAATAAAATAAATCTGCTTTATTTCGCTTAAAATCATTATAAGGACCAGTTGATTGTGTGCCATTGCATAAGCATCATATACTAGAAACGTACTCATTCATAAATTATAATTAGCTAGATTGACCGAGCGCCGGAGCAGGAAGCAAACCCCGGACAGTGCGATGCGCAACCCGACGCCTTTACTCGGCGCCGCTAGAGGAGGCGACCGTCGGCGCGAGCGGCTGGAACCCAAGCAGGCCTGTACGCGCTACCGAAAAAAAAAGTAACAAATTACAATTTTTTTATTGAAAAATGTAACTGATTACAGTAATCAGTTACTGCATCACTAAAGTAATTGGAAATTTACCGGAAAGTATAATTGCATGACTACTTTTCACGTTACTTTTTGTTTTACTTTGTAGTACGAAATCATCACATTTTTCTAGGCCTCAAGTCGCTGAGCGCGTCGACATTCTATTTCTACTGGTATCTTAGTACCTTTTTATTGTTGTTGTTGTTGTTGTTTAGGGGTAAAAAAAGAGGGTCCAACGTTGGTGCAACATAGACGAGCGACGCACTAGCAGACATAGCGATTTCTTTTACGTAAAAACAAAAACTCAACTCAATAATTTTAGCTCTTTCGGAAACAAATCATTGATTACTTGTAATTGATTACACAAAGGTAGTAATAGAATTACAGCGAACGTTACCGCAAGAAAAAGTAACTGAAGCGTTACAAAGTTTTCAATAAAAAGTATGATTACAAGTAATCACTGACTCGTTACGTATAAGTCTACTCCCGAGTGACGAAGTGCATAACTCCCCACATGATCTCATGACGTCACCGGTCCCGAATAAATTTAAACTTGTCTTAATTATTAGCAAGTCATCCCGCACGCGTAAAGCTTGCACGACATATCCAGGTGCTTCATGGGCTTATCAGACTGATCGGGACAAGTATATATATATATATATATATATATATATATATATATATATATATATATATATATATATATATATATATATATATATATATTAACAGTATATTCAATTTAAAAGTGGCTATGCTGAAAGATGCCATGCTGTCTTCACCTTGAGGGCCGTGAATTTCCTTTTCGGGAACTTGTTGAATTCTTCAGGTATACCTCTGCTTCCCAATACATCCACATGCGCGTGTCACGGGGTGTCTAGATTTGTCCGTAGATTGCGATTGGCAGTTCCCGAGTGAACCCATGCTCCTCCAGTCGCCCGAAAACTATAGAACCGAAACCAATGGCAGACGTGTCTTCCGTCTCGACGCCGAGGCGAGGAGCAGACGAGAATAAATGATCGAACATGTAAATGAGAGCGGCGCGCAGCACTTGGCGCACACAGTGCCCGAAACATGGACAAGGGGAAGACGTGCGCACAGTACTGTATACGGCAACCCCTGGCGGTGATTTATTGCGAGAGGCAGCAGTGCTCCATACCGTCCGGGCGGTTCACAGTAAGCGAACGAGACAAGAGACTCCAGCGCCCACCCCACGGGGGTTAAAGTAACAAGCGCTTCCATACGAAAACAAAAAAAAAAAAAGAAAAGAAAAGCAAGCTTCACGGCGGCGCAGAAAACAAAATGGTAAACACCGCGATGACCAGCGATGATAAATGGTTTGGCTCCGGCCTGCCCTCGTGGAGTGCGACCCAACCCCGCCGCCGCCGCATATCTTGCAGAGCGAGTGTGTGTGTGTGTGTGCGTGCGAGTGCACATGCCCGTGTACGCTTACAAAACAGGTCATTGCAAACGGAGCCGGACTCTGCTGCCATTTCATCTGTGCAGAGATATGCATTAAGGTTCGCGTACAGGTCCGCTTAAACACCTCTTTGAAATCGTTTGACCATGCAGCAGCTGCGACGATCCGGCATCCGAAATGGAAGGAAGGACGCGGGGCCGGCACAGCCCTCGGCCGAAGAATGTATAAGGGTGCGGATCCGTCTCGAGCGTACGTGCGTGTGTGTGCGTGTGTGCCACGCGATGCTCTCGCATTAGCATCGGGGCGGTAATTGTGGCCGCAGAAAAAAAACGCTTATTGTTCGTCTTGCAGTGTGCGCGTGTTGCTGGTATATATATACAATTTCGGCGTTCATTATAGTATTCGCGACTCCAGCAAAATGGACGGCACTCGGCGGGAAAATACTGAACTGGCCGGAACAAGTCGTTCTCCTCGTTTATTGTGGCTTCCCTGGTTGCATGTTGTCGGAGGTTTGGAGCGATGGACACCAAAGTAAGGCGAGGGAACTTAATTGTGTTCGTTGTGTCCACGGTATCGAAAACGGCAGCAAAGATCAGCGTGTTGCCTATATAAGTCGCCCTGAACGAGACCTATGCAGCAGCGTAAATCAGACATCGTGGATATTTATCAACGTTCATCAGCGCGGTAGAGAAGGACAGTATATATAGGTGGTCTTTTCATCGCTTTCCCGAAGGCTGAGCCTCCGGGAAGCTCGCCGCATACGCCAATACACCGCCGCAGGTTTCGAACGTATATAGTGCATAAAAATCGGGGCAAACCATTTTGAAACCGATGCTTGCCCGCGCTAAAAGACGGAAGTTGTGCGTTGAGTTGCACATGCATGCACGGCATGGCCTGATTTCGGTCGCCACATTTCGTTGAGACTGGCGACCCTTATGGGTCGCTGGAGTCGCGAATAATAATTATTGCAATTTTAAGAATCAAGAAAGTGCACTTGAAGTTCGTTTCGAGCATGCCGCAACATACTTTTAGTGTCTAAAGTACTTTTCTTTTTTTTAATATACTTGACCTGATTGAGAATAAAAAACCCCGTTTTCTCCACCCCGCATGAATAAACTGCATCTCGGAATGCTGAAACTCCGAGAGAATGTGATGCTATCGGTGGTGATAGAACGGGAATGTTTGACAACATGAGCTAAGCTAAATATAGAAATAAAACAAAAATGAACTTTTCTATGAGCTCACATTCACCTGGCCAAATATTCGTCAAAACAAACGTAATTGTAAGAATTGTGAGCGGTAGTGGCATTTATTTCGATGAAAAAACAAACAAACAAAACAAGCCCGCACAAAATACAATCTTGCTTTCTTGCTGACAAGTTGTTTTTACTTAAATAAATACTACAGACGCCCACAATGCGATTTCTTGGCTTACAGCAAACCTTTTTGATTCGCATGCCAGTGGTTATCGTAGTCATTACGATAAATTAATGTGTTTTGCGCATTACAAGTTTGCTATACCTGTTATGAAATTTGATCAGATCCTGTTTTTTTTGTAAAACAATATTCGTATCGGGAACTGAAATTGCTTCAAGGCACGCTTTCAAGTACGTGTCTGGAGTGGCATCATGTCTTCGCAAACAGTCAGATATCTACAGCATGTAAACTAACGATTTTAAGGCAAGTTAGACGGCCCGCAAAAATCGATTTCTCAACGTACACTCCGATGTACTACAGAGGTGCACGCAGGGGTGGATGTTTAAAGTGAAAATAGATCAAGAAATAAACTTACCTCGTTCAATAAACAAGAACAAAAACAAGTCACGTGTTTAGGGGAATCTACGCCGCCACTTTTCTTGCAAAGAAATAGTCAGAAGCAGGTTTTAACATCTGCACCATTAAAAATGAATTTTAGGTAAGCTGTTCCAATAACCCCGATAACTATCCGTTCCCTAACCCCGATAACCTAACCCCGATTTTTTTTGCACAGGGTGGTAAATGGTTGGACTGATGCTAATCAACTTCTGAATTCTGTCGATTTTCATGTTCCTTGTCGCGTTACCAGAAATTTTACTGTCTTTTATATTCAATTCATGTCTAAACTCTCACCACTGTCCCGTATGCAAATTTCATTTAATACACTTGCATCCTCTACTTTGGACATCTTCACAGATCTCCCAGTTTTTCGCCGGAACTTGGCAAGTCTAGTTGAAAGTTGAAACTCTATTACATTTTGTGTGAAGTGTGCGACCTATTTGTAGTAATGCTAATTTGTACATTTTAAGCTGTTCGTGTGCTGTGTTTCTTCTTTCTGTCTTGTGTGCGCCAATATGAAGACCCGCGTGGTTGTTTTTGGGCACATTAAATAAACGAATTATTATTATTATTATTAACTATACTCGATAATGATAAGATACGTGCACAATTGCGCCATCGGGGTATCAGGAATCGTTGGCGGATTTATCGGAAGGATCCACTAAAACCCTGTTATAAAGTGCATAAAACATTACGATGATGTAGTTAGGGGGTTTGTAACAGCGGTTAAGCATAGCCTGCAAACTTTGCACAATGAAGGCGTTTGATTTGATAGTAAAATCGAGACGCTGAGCTGGGTAGGACTATCATTATTGGGTAAGTTGAGATGTGTACCAATATGTACCTGAAATAACCAATCTTTTAAGACCTTTGCCGCCAGGTATACGCTCCAAAAAAAAAAAAAACAGGACAAACCTATCCGATTTTGTTACATATACGTAGGGACGGTAACAGACGGCGCTCATTACAAGTAACCAAATTACTTGTAATTCATAAATTTTTTAGTAACTTCGTAATCATTTCAATGAATTTATTAGGAAGTAATCTCAAGAGTAATCCGATTACTTTTGGCAGTATTAAATTTTAACCGTTACTAACTTTCCCTCCCCGTCCTTGTGCAAGTTTCCTATACAGTATACAAGAAATCCTCGAACCAAGCCTACGGCAGGAAGACGGTTTACCCAAATCGGCATATTAAGAAGATAAGTAGTTTATGGTTCGGTTATTGTATTTCAATATTGGGCATTATAGAAAAATTCCTGAAACCGGTAAAACGATTTGTCTTATTGAAAATCTGAGGTGATCGGAAACGTAAAGGGTCAATTAATTTTCTTGTAAGGTGATCTAATTGAGTACTTTTTAACCGGGTAATTTTAGTTTTTTTAATGGGTTACCTTTTTCGAGTGACGCGTACGAGACTGGACGGTGTACCAATATGTTGCCGATAGCTACAGAGACATCGAATGAATCGAAGTAAAGAAGCGCGAAACACACTCGTCAATGAAGTTGTCGTCGGTCGAGCGACAGCTGAATAATATTACGCGATATTCGACCTTGGTTTGGTGTTCAACTCGAATCACGCTTCTTGTATTTTTTCTTTTAAAGGCATTCGCTGTAGCAATCCCAATTGGTATACGTCAAAATTGTCAATAGTCCAGGTCGCGCGCGATACATGCTTCCCGTCCTGCTATAGAGAGATCCAGTCTAGGTCTTCGCTGTCGCATTGTTTCACCTCACGATGAACTGCAGCGGACACTATACGTGAGAGCCATCGGAGCCGATTGCCCGCCGCGTGAGCGTCACGTGCCCCATACAAAATGGCCGCCCCTCAGACACGGGATACGTTCACGGCGCTGGATGACCTCTCTGACGTCACGCCACGGTGGTGGCGCCGCTGTCGGCGCGGCGCAGAAGCTTCACTTCACACGAATCTGATTTCTGCGCACGCACAGTGCCTATATATACACCTGGTGAGGGTAAGCACGCGAACTTGTTTAAAAACAGCGTGCTATTTGGTCCACAACTTTATGCCTTCTCAAAAGGCGTATAATAGTCTCACGAGGCGAACATACGACAAACTTCTCCGCGACATAAAAGATTTCGGCCGGTTGGCGACCACGGGCACTCTTTTTCAGACCCCCCGTTCTGCAAACGTGTTCTCTCGCGCCCATTTAATGACGTTCGTGCCTGCGTAAAATGAGAAAAACAAAACGCGTCTACTTCGTCTGCGAACAAAGTTTGCAAGAAGTTGCTTTAGTGGGGCCCACCCTATACACGCATACGACAGCGTATATACACGTGCGCATTTCCAGCGCTTGTCCACTCGGCAAAGAGTGCCGAGTCACTGGGCTCTTGACGCTTGCGCGGTGTCTGATTTTTTTTTTTTTTTTTTATCAAGCGGGAACTTTTGCGCATGAGCAGGACGCGACCCACACTGCCCAGTAGGGAACGATGGCATCGCGCACAGGGCTATCGTTGGTACGACCTGTATCTGCAGGGTATCCGTGAACATCGGAGCCCTAAAGTCGTCCCATGTGCACGCATACTATACGCGGGTACAGCCGGTTATAGAACGCGCAAACGGCAACTTTTGCGCACTCCTGGGGCGGCGGTCTTGCTCTTCCAGTTTGCCACTATGCAACCACACCTGGTTGTCTGCCACATCCCGCTTGACAATAAAGCTGGCCGCAACCGACAACATGGTGCCCAATGGATGTAATCAAGCAGCACTAAAAGTGCACCGTCACGGCGACAATCCTCTTTGTGCGGTTGCTATCAGCAGATAAACCATCCACGCACAAAAAACAAACAAAAAAACACAGGATCATGACTTACTTAGGCTAGACTTAGCCTAGATGGCACGAGCTACCACCCGTTTATAAGGGTAAAACAGAAATCACTTCGCTATATCCGCTCTTTCGTTATAACCGACTTCGTTATAACCGGTCTCGACAGATGTCCATTAACATCCATCCATACACCCATCCATCCATGAGGGATTCACTGCGCGTGATTTGTTTAGCAGGGGATAGCCCAACGCACAAACACGACGAACGCCGTGACGGTGCACTTTTGGTGCACGGTGATCGGCTCCGTCAAATCGTCGGAGCTGCAGCGGTCGAACTTGAGGGGAACGGAGTCTCGGCGCAAAGCAGACGGTGCCACAGCGCTTGCCGATGTTATAGCCAGCTGCGACAGCTAGACACGAGCCTCCGTATAGGATTCCCACGCGGATATGCACGCCAGTAAATAAACGTCGAAACGACGAAGAGAGAGAAAAGACAGTTACCTGGAAACATCCTGAATTCCATGGCAAAGAAATCCCATCTCCATGTCGTGTCCCGAAATCCGCAGGAACGCGGGCGAAGAAAGAAAACGATTTTTTTTTGTTTCTTTTGTGTTCTTTAATTCTTCTTTTCTTTTCTCTCATCTGAATATCCCTTTACTATCTGTTTTTTTTTCCTTTTTTCTTTTTTTTGCGATCGGACGCGCGAGACGAGCGCGCGGCACCGGAGCGACGCATAAATACCCGACCGGTTAGACGCCAAGGAATTCCCCGTCGCTTCCTTCCTCCTAACCCGACGTGATTCACTGTTATTCCGAACATTTCCTCCAGTGCACGCACATACAGAACCACACACACACACACCTCTGTCTCTCTCTCTCTCTCTCCCATTTCGCCCGCCGAGCATTTCTCTTTTTCTATTCCTGACAACTCGCTGTTTCTCGCACCTTCTCTTTTTTTTCTATCCTAAACTATGGTGTCCATTCTTTCCATACAGTATGGACAGCGGACTGTCCATACAGCATGGACAGCACACTACTGTATATGCGAACAGCGTGTGGACCGTGTGGTGACTACGCTAAAAGTGCGCAACTTCTAGTGGTAAAGGATATCACTTCCCATTACAAAATATCAAAATTTCCATAACGAAACGGCATAATTCCCACCCTAAAAGTACGAAATTCCCATAATAAAAAGCGCGCAATTCCAATGATAAAAGTCTAAAATTCCCATTATAGAAGTTATATATATATACAGGGTGTTTCTTTTAAGCTTAACAAATTTGTTTAAAAAAAAGCCGTGAAAGTTACACTTATGCCGCTTGTGGAGTTGAGTTATACGGCCAGGGGGACACATTATAGGGGGCTAATGGTAATGTTCAGGTGGCTAATTAATTAAAATGTGTTAATTAACTTTTTAATTAATGAAAATAGACATATGGTTCCAATTAGAAACTTGCTCAGCGTCATCGAAAACCCCAAAATCAGTCATTTTCAGAAAGACTTTGAGCGCGTGAGAAGCGTAGTAGTGCACTAAAGTTACCACTCGTGAGCAGGTACAAGGCTGGGGCTAGATAAGAGACGAAAAAATCGCGCGGGCGCCTTATCGCAACCTCTAGTTTTGTACCTGCTCCACGAGCGGTAACTTAAGTTCACTACTACGCTTCTCACGCGCTCAAAGTCTTTCTGAAAATGACTGATTTAGGGGTTTTCGATGACGCTGAGCAAATTTGTAATTGGAACCATATGTCTATTTTCATTCATTAAAAAGTTAATTAACGGATTTTAAGTAATTAGCCAACTGATCGTTACGATTTGTCCCCTATAATTTGTCCCCCTGGCCGTATAACTCACCTCCACAAGCGGCATGAGTGTAACTGTCACGGCTTTTTTTAAACAAATCTGTTAAGCTTAAAAAAAACACCCTATATATATATATATATATATATATATATATATATATATACCGGTTTGACTGAGAGAATAAACGCTGTTGTCAACCTACCAGCTTGTCTGTTTTGTGCGGCCTCAAGCGCGCTGTCGCGTTTCTACAGTTGCGCAGAGGTGGGATAAACGGGGGAGCAGCTGAAAAAACGTGTTAAAGCGTTTTCGCGAACACGGTATTAGATTAAAGCGGGACAATTACACATTTCGCCAGCCAGTACTCGGTCATCGCATAGGCCGTAAAAATCTCCACCCAAAAAAAAAAAAAAATGTGGAAGCCATTATGCAAGCACTTTGTCCGCGTAATAGTGGTGAATTGCGTTCGTTCCTTGGAATGATGACATATCCAGATTTTTGCCAAACATGTCCACTTTGCTTTTTTTTCTCTGTATCGGCTCATGGAAAGGAACGCACGGTGGCAGTGGAAACAAGCACAAGAGAACGCTGTCAACAACGTCAAGCGTATGGTAAAAGATGGCCAAGTCCTGGCGCATTTCGATCCGTCAAAAGAATTAAAGTTGGAGTGTGATGCGTCGTTATACGGCATATATAGGCGCAGTTTTGTTCCCCGCTGCCGGCAGCGTGCATAAGCCAATTGGTTTTCGGTCGAGGACATTAACACAAGCTGCACGAAATTATTCCCAGCGGGAGCGAGAGGCCCTGGCACTTGTGTTTGGCGTGACAAAATATCAGGATTACCTTTTAGGTCGAGAGCGTATACCTTGGTTACCGACCACCAGCCACTCCTCCTGGCCCTGTTCCGAGCGGACCGCCAGACGCCACCAATGGCCGCCGCTCGCATCCAACGCTGTGCGCTATAGTTGGGTGGTTACCGCTACGAGCTGCAGCACGTACCAGGGAGACAGCTACTGAATTCAGACACCCTCAGCAGACTTCCGCTGTAGTCAAGGGAACTGGCTACCGAAGGTGAGCCCCCGGATTATATTTTTGCTTTGGAGAGCATGGACGAGGGGGTGTGGCGACAACGCAGGAACTGAGAGATCTTACTGCCACTCACTCCTTACTAGCTCGTGTGAAGCGCCACACACTCCATGGCTGGAATATAGAAGCAGAAGTTGCTGGCGCCATCCTTGCTGGCCTTTCATGATCGTAAGCTGGAGTTGTCAGTGGCGCTACCAGCTGGTGTATACTGGGGAACTCGAGTGATGCACACCGAACAAGGCCCAAGAGAGAATGCTGCAACTTCTGCATGGCAGGCACCAAGGTCCTTCGAAGATGAGATCGATTGCGCGGTTGATGTTTAGCTGGTCGGGATAGATCAAGATTTTAAAGAGCTATCATATCACTGTAAAAAAACTGCATAACCAGTTGCTCATGTCAACGGCAGCTTCCCCGTTAAATTGGCCGAAAACCGAAGAGGCGGGAGGCGTGGTCTCGGGTGTATATAAATTTTGCTGGGCCGTTAGCAGGGAAGATGCATGTATACTTATTGTCGCGGGTTACCACACTAAATGAATAGGAGCCAAGCCCATAGGACACGCCAACGCAACAAGCACGATCAGCTGCTTACGTAGCATTTTCGATCGGTTTGGCGTACCGCGCACCGTAGTTTCAGATATTGGAACGCAGCTCACAAGGAAAGAGTTTGCTACATTTATGCAAAAAGAACAACATTGCGCACCTCCGGACAGCTCCGTACCATTCGAAATCCAATGGAGCAACGGAAAGGGCGGTTCGAACAGAGAAGGATGGCCTCCGGAACATGAAAGAACGGAGAATTGAAGATAATCTGATGCGGTTATTGTTTAACCACCGACGGACGCCACAGAGCACCGGAAGATCGCCATCTGAGATGCTGCTGCGGGGTACCATATAAGATCTCGCTCAGATTCGTGTTTTCCTCCAACGGTTGCAGAGCCACAGAATGGGCGTGACGACTGGATGGTGCTACCCAAGACCAGCGTGTACGTGCGCAACTACGGCGCCGGTGATAAATGTACGCCCGGGGTGCGTGAAGGATACGTCAGGGGCTCGAATGCATGATGTTCTTGGAACCTCCTACGGCTGTGGTTCGACGCCACATCGACCAACTGCTCCCTCGTCACAACCCAACGGCAGGGAAGCCACCGGACGTTGTTGTTGGTATATACACCACCGAGTCACACGACGGGCCTTTCAGCACCACCGGAGCAAGCATCGCCCCAGCCTGCTACAGACCTCGACGGGGAGATGCCTATACATAACCGCCTCCGGACGGCAAGAACAATGCGCCACCACAACTGTCGGCGACACAACCTGATTACGTCTCAGGAGTCAGAACTACCGCTACGGCGATCAACGAAGTCACGCAAGCCGGTGCAACAGTTTAAATTTTTAAGAAGAAAGAAGTATTGTACTTTATTGCTTTGTCACCTCACGGAGCGTCGCGGCTCTCCCCTCCTTCCCCCCCCCCCCCTCTTCAGCTATACTGTCGAGACCAGTTATAACGAAGTCAACGAGAATCGAAAATCACTTCGCTATATGCGTCATTTCGTTATAACCGGCTTCGGTTATAACGGAATGCAAAAAGGGAATGGGAAATCGTGACCATTTCGCTGTATCCGCTATTTCGTTATAACCGACTTCGTTATAACCGGTCTCGACAGTAATCTTTTGGCGAGTCAGGTGCATGTACCCTCTGTCCTTCTGTCCCCTTGCCTCGCTCTGCTTATATATATATACCGGTTTGACTGAGGGAATGAACGCTGTTGTCAACCTGCCAGCTGGTCTGTCAGCGCGGCCTCCGGCGCGCTGCAGGGCGTTGCAACAGTTTCATAAAAAGTACTCAAGTGGTATGCTTTTATGTACGTACATTGCATGTTTTCTAAGGGCATGGCCTGATGGAAAGCATGGTGCCTATAGGAGTCATCATTCCAATAATGGTCTTCTACATGCCACCATCTTTGTCTGTCGAACTGTGGGACACGTTCTGAGCATGCGCACAGGGTCTCTTCTGCAAAATTAAGTATTTCGCAGAAGTGCACTTTCCACTCAAAGTAATCAAGTGATGGCATCGAAACACGCAAAAACAGATGCGCATTTTTGCCGTCCAAATAAAAATGAATGAAGTGAAAAATTCAAAATAAGAAACAAAGAACGGATTAGTGAAGCTTTCGGAGAGCTTCATATTAAAGCAGCGATTACGGCCCTTAATTCGCTCGCGGATCTGAGATCTTCTCCATATGTGTACGTCGTGTCGAATGCACCGAAGAAGCAACCTGTGCCGTCGAAGTTTTTGTTTTGGCACCTAGAGCGCGCAAGATTTAAACTATCATTTAAAAAAAAAAAAAAAAAATTGCGAAATCATCGATACGTTTCTTGTAATTGGGAGTAATTGTTGTTATGGCAAATCACGTTTTCAGAGCCCCAAGTGCTTCAGTTGAAAGCCATTTAATAGCAAACATTATTGAGCAGATTACTTTCATCGTTACACGTCATCTGTCTTATTGGTTTGATAAATTCACACATATTATTATTAACAAAATGATGAGTCAGCTGAAGATCATACAAAAAACTAAGCGTACCGACATATTTCTTAGCAAATAAAACACTATAGGCTTATGTATTAAAACATAAACAAAGACGCAAAACATGTACTTGTTTTATAATTGCGCAGTCAGGTGGTAATCAATCTTTTCAACAACGTTATTTTGTTTCAAAGGACGGGATAGTGGGCTTTCCTCTGAAGATTCTTTGCGCCACTTTGGCTAATTATGCATCCTAGCTGTCGCTCAAACTAATGCCAGCGTCTAGCGTTATGGGCTTTTAAAGACGCTTGAGTTGTTATTGGTCTCGCTGTACCATACTCGCAAAAGCTTGTGCGGAATTGTGTATATTTTTATTTAAGTAATATGTATTAAGTAATCAAAGCGCTAATTTTACAACAACCGGAACTAAAGCTTGCACTATGACCACACTTTTTATGTCATTCGACATAATCAGAATCAATTGATGACCAAATTGGCCTTCCTGTTTTTTGTTTTCGATTATCCCAAAAAGGAATTGCAAAAATATATAAATAAAAGAAACCAGCAACAGGATGAGTAAGCAACTTATTGTTTACTTTGTAACGTAAGTAAGTAGTAACTGTAGTTACTCACATTTTAGAGCGATTTGTAAATATAAGTCATTACATGAGAGTTTTGCATCTTTATCCAGAAGCAATGCAATCTGTAGGGCCACTTGCACTAAGAACGGACTACATTTAAAATAGCTTGGGTATCTCTTCAGTTGTATTCTAGAAGAAACAAAAGTTGTAGTGAAATGTTGCTAAATGTACTGGGAAATGTCTGCGTGTGCGATCAAACACTTTTAATTGTTTTCGCACGATGTTTGTGAAATGCATTTAGAAGGTTCTAATTCGACGCGTACTTGGTTAGCAAACATTCCATTCGGAATGCTTTCATAACATAGAAACGGGTCCATATCACATGAGCGAATGACGTTTTAGCGAACAGCGAAAATTGAGCGAATCGACGTTTTAGCGAATAACGGGGGCGCGCGTTAACCCATCCGCCGCGCTGCGCTTACGCCGCTTCGCGGCGACAGTCTGCGGCGGCTTATTACGAAAATCTGAAACCATTTGGCCTACCCGAAAACGCCGCTTCGCGGCGTCCGACTTTTCGCTAAAGTGTCATTCGGTGAAACGTGGGCGTTCGCTAAAACGTCATTCGATCAAGTGAGTGCCTCCCCATAGGAACACTGTTTCACAACATTTTTGCCCAGGCATTTTAATATACTACAGGTTATAATTGCACCGATTTAAGCATGCCGTTCTTCGAAACAATAAGTTTAGTCATATTCCAGAATCCTGCTTCGTCTGTTAGTTTTTTCTTTGTGCTATCGCAAGTTCGTTCTTATCGCACTTTTGAAATTTACTTTTACGAAAACGAAAGAGGAACGTAGAACACAATACAGACAAAACGAGCTTTGAAAGCCTATTTCGTCTGTATTGTCTCCTATGTCCCTATCTCGTTTTCGTAATTTATAGACTCCAACTCGCTCAACTAGCCACTTCAAAACCAAAACGCTCCATTTTTTTTTCTTCCATTCACCGAGTTTACATATTCTGTTTGGACATGCAGGAACAGCGCGCAACAGCAAAACCCCCAACCGTCCCTCATTCAATTCCAAACATGTCGTTACAAGCAGGGGAAAGGAAATGAGTCCCCCTCCTACGAAAACAGGAGGGGCAACACCAAGACAATTCTCACGCCGCCGGCACCCCCTCTACATCCCCTTGGGTAGTATCTCCAAGTTGCATTCTTCTTGAACTTTTGCCTCCTTTCTTTTTAACCATAGTTTTCGGACGCCTACCAGTGGCGGCCTTCTCTCTTTGCACCCACCACGACCTCCCCTTCGCACTTGCCCCCGGCCGCCGTACGTCGCACGACCACTGCCACCACCACCAAACAGACAGACGAAGAATTGCCGTTCCTTTCGCGTCATTCCTTACATTCCACGAGACACACGTGGGCCAAGTGAAATGCCCCCCTCCCCGTCCCCTCCCTCAATCCTCTTTTCCGCTCCACCCCCCTTCAACCGATGCCACCACCATGCCGGGCTGGGCAGGTTCCATTCCTCCTGCCACCTCCGATACTCCGGTTCACCCTTGCGATGGATCGCCGCGGACGTTGCAGGCCACCGGAGCCAAAGCAATCCAATTTGAGTGTCGCATGACTTTCCCGGGCCCGTGGGCATGCGTGATGCGTTCAGAGTGCTGGATTGGCCGGGAATATTCGTAGCGTCCTCTGCAGTCCATCGTGAGATGAGACGAAGTGTAGCTGGCTTTGCCCCCCCCCCACCGACGTTTTTTCGTGTCTTTCTTTAGAGCGAAAACTGAGCGCTTTTCGTTTCTGTGACCGACTATGCGGTCTTCGCGGTGGCCTCTTTGCTCGTTGAGGTAGCGTTAGGTTGGCGGTCGTATCCGGTGGTGGGTTGTGGTGGCATTCGACGCTTTCTTTTCCTGCGCAAGCATGTCCCAGCCTGCCTGCGTCGTGGGGACTTTACGACGGTTTGGGGGGGGGGCAACTTTGGCGTTCTTCTTGCTGTGCTCTGCGAGCCGCTTGTTTTTGACAGTTGTTCCGCGCCGTGCATGGGACTGTTTGGGGTCTCGACGCGCACGTTGTTGTTGTTGTTGTTGTTGTGTTTCTGGAATTTCGTGTTGTGTGTGTTCCTTCTCCGCTCTTTACGTTGGTGTTTTTTTTTTTTTTTTCGTGAGCTGCTTTTTTGGTGGCTTTTGAGTGGTGTCAAAGCGAATTGCTTCGCTAATAGGATTGTGGTCGGTGTCGGCCGCAGTGGTACTACTCTCTCTTACTCTCTCTCTCTGTGGTTACTGGTTTGGACTGGTATCTGTCCCAACATCTTCTCTTCATGATGTGTCCCCGTGTGTGTTTTTGTTCGGCCCTTATCAGCCTGTGAACATTGATATATGTATGTTTGTATCCTGTTGAAAAGTTCGTGTTTTACTCTATTAAAATAAATTATGCAGTTTGTTCATTAGGCTGTATTGCTATTAGTCGTCAATTAAGTGGTGAAGTGTTGTGGAGTGTCTACTATCTTGGGAGCCAGTAAAACAGTCACAAGAAATTCTTCTTGTGCTTGTATTTCTCCTAATGACCGGTTCTGCGGTGTGATTCGCTGTTTTGGGTATATTTGTCAATGCACTATAATCAGCATCGTCGTTTCTTTACAGCGTATAGTATTTTACATTACACGGGAAACATCTGGTTTTAAACAACAAAACTAGAACAAAGAGGCACCATTAGTAAAAGATACAAGTAAGACACAAACAATAGTGCACGTTTTGGAAACCCTTCCTGGGACGGTTTGATCAGCAGTATGTGACTCGGGCATTTTTCTTTTGTAGCCCAACTGACAACAAATCGAGCGTTTCCTCAATTTTCCAAGACATCGATTCTGGTTGTCATATCAATTAACGTCCATTAACTTTTCTTTTTAACGAAAGCTTTTGCTAAATAATTTAAATTGGAGCTCAAAACTTTAGTTTCCAGTTGTACTTTGGATCTTCTTCCAGACGACAAAGCTACCAGACAGCAGCTTGATGGGGGTCTGGAAGCACGTGAAATGGGCAGCAGCAAAAAAATATATTTTGAACATTCTAGGAGTTATGTACTGTAATACTCCAAATAGAAAGAAAGGAAGAAAAGTCTAGAGCACGATCGGGCATGCCAGATTTCATAGTAACACGCTCTGCACATGCTGGCGTCTGCAGCAATAATTTTTTAAAGAAAAATATATCACAAGTGGCACTTTACACATGCATTCGCCAACGCCTTATTTTAATCAGTCATTTTGTGGAAGGAGGTTATCCTGCTACCCTTTCAAATGACCTTTCTTCGAACCACTCTTTTTACCCTCAATTTTAGTAGCTTCTGCGTTATACGTACCAGGCAAGCAGGCTTCCCCCCAGTAGAAGGGGTTCTTCGGCAGGTTCATATTATGAATTCTGGGACCACTCGCACCAAAGGGGTAGTTTTCAGTTTATCGCAAAAACCCGAGAGTTCATTTATGAAACGAGAAGTAACGAGGTACCCAAACCTTTCAAAGTATACAATAGATACATCCTGAATGTATTTTACTATTGAGATACAAATACAATTTTCAAACGTATCTCGGCACAGAGATACAGATACTCGAAAGTATCTTTAAGACACTTTCGCGATACATTTGTATCGCGATACTGCTGAGCCCTGATCCAATCCAATCCAAGTTACACAGCCATCACACTATCTAAACATTCCTGGATTGAATTAGGCTCTTTAAAGGTCTGTCAGTCTAGCCAATAAAGTCGCTGGCAACTTAAAAAAAAAAAAATGAAAGAAAAACGCAGGTTTTTGGCGCTCTTGACGGCAAATGCCGCAAATCTCGTTGACCTACCGAAAAATCCAGTAAGACCTTTCGCTATATGGATCTGTATTTTATGTGGATGTCAGGTTTTCAGGAATTATTCCTTCGTCTGCAATCTGAATTTCAGGTTTCCAGGATCAATTCCAGTTAGATTTCCGCTTCCATAATTCTTACAGTGAAAAGCTATGCTGTTTTCTTGATGTTGTTTTTTCCGTAAAGGGTGCATGAAGAGCGATAATAATATGCTCGGAAGTCATCACGCCCTGTGTTTCTTAAACTGCCAGTGACCGCATAGGAAGAATCAGCTGACCTTCCATTTCTCGTGGAGCTCTAAAGCGCTGTCTGGATTAGCGGACTCCTGAAGATCAAAGCAGGTCGACGCGCCCCTGACAGCTATAGATCCGGTCGGAGGTGTGACCTTGTCCCGCTGTCCATCCGGCCTGTCACTATCTCATTTGGCCTTAGCATAATGGGGTTGGTGAACTCGTCGAACCAACAGCCAGTATACCATTTGGAAAGACCAGGCCTGCGCGGATGACGCCATCGCTAGTGGACTCTACTCAAGCGGCAAACACTGGCTGTGTCATCTAGGAGGAGCGCACATTGCTTGTGTTTAAAATCTAGCTATATAGACGTTTGCAAGCAGCAGCACTTCAAGAGGCAGCCTGGCCACCCTGGATGGAAAACGCTTTGTTTCGGGCGCCAGTCTGGAAACCCTGGGTACGCACGCTTCAGCAATGATTGACTTTCAGACGGTCTCTACCCTACCCACTTCAGCAACAAGACGGCGGCGCCCAAAGGCCGTACTTGCAAGCGTCTATAGAGTGGACCCGGGTCACTCCGGCGGGTCATATCACCTGACAACGTAGGAACGCTGGCCGAGGATATAGACCAGGGGTGGCCAGGCCGACCCGGCCTAAGAGCCGCAAACAAAACCACGAAAGTTCCAAGAGCCGCGGGGAGGGGGGGGGGGGGGGGGGGGGGGCGGGTGAACTTATTTTGAGCAATAAATGAAACTTGAAGTACTTTCAATCTATCCGAGTGAAAAGCAGTCCAACCATACGTAAGGTAGCAGTAACACAAAACAACCAAACCGCAACCTGTCTTTCGATTTAAAACGCGTTCTATTTCACTTTTGTGGGGAGTGCTCGTGCGACCGGGAGGGTGGCCGGCGGGGGGGAAGGGGGGTGGGGGGGAGGGTAGAGGAGGAAGCCGCGAGCCGCTATTAGTCCCGTGCGCGACCGAAAGCGTCGCTGTGGTCGGCCTTCCACGATTGGCCGAACGCTGACTATGACGTCGGAAAGCGGATTTATCATCGACGGAAATAAGAGGAATGAAAGAACTTTAATTTTGACGGTGTTGGCAGTGTTCCTTTGAGAGCGCAATGATTTCAAGCTTCCACCATGCTAATAACAAACACCATCGAACTTGTTGTTTGCAAGGTAATGACGTCACAAGGGGGAACCACAGGAGGGCGCCACCAAAACATCTCGCCGCTATAAGCGTTCGGCGCATGCGTGACGCCGCCATAACTTTAGTTTACAGGAGGCAAAAGGCAATGCACGAGAGGGCTGGTGCTGTCTCGTGCTCCACACGCGCAAAGCTCCAGCAAGCTTGTCGCACGTGCAGAAAGACTAAAGCTCCTCTATGCATTGCGGCAGCGGTGGCGTAGTCAAACTGGCTGGTGAGATCGGTCTAATCGCGAGCCGCAGGTTGGCTACCCCTGATATAGACCATTCCAACTTTTTTTTTTTCTTTTCTTCGCGCCGCCGTTTGGAAAAATGGTCTCTGAGCGCGCGCAGGGGCTGGATACTGTGGAATATAAGGCGCTGCGCATGCGTTCATGGCCCAGTGACTAGGCACATGTTTCCCTGACTGACGATAAGCGATGAAAAAAACGTATGGGTTTTCGAGTCAAAGTGCAAAACCTTTATATTAGGGTGAGATCTAGTAAATTTTATTTTCAGATTCCCCGATGGATTCGTGACTCTCTCTTAGTTGGTCGTGGTGCGCTTGCCAATAATTGTATGCCTTTGCTGCACAGTTCGCCTGTAAAAAGGTAAAAAAATAATCTTGCTGAACAAGCATTTAAATGGTTCTCATTAGAGGGAAGATGATTCAGAACCCTCGATATTTTGAAAGAGAAAGAAAAGAATTTAATTCGTTTCAAATAAAGCTTTTAGAAATATGAAGATCACCATAGTCATCAACTTCAGAAACGCAGGGTTCGAATTATTGTATAACAAACGTTGTCAATGTTTCTTTTTTTCTTTTTCTCTTCTTTTATTTTTATGTTTCTACCAAATTGTTGTACTATTGTTTTGCCTTAGGGCACCTGACCAAGTCAGTTACCTCGTGGCAGCTTTTTGAATGGAGGCCCGCCAGAGCAATCCTCTGGAAATAAACGTCTCATTTAATTTCATTTCAAACTAAAGCCGCCTAAAACGCTAAAATAAAAATGAATCACGAAACCAGAAGCGGGAATATGTATTAAGCGATGCTTTGCGTCTCTTAATTAAACTCTAGGTGACAATAGTAATACAAATAGTTTTGGCCAATTTTTTTTTGAAAAATAAAGTGGTCTGAAAAACAAGGATGTGTGCATTTCCGTCTCTGCAGTATCTGGTAAAAAAGGAAAAAAAAATGAAAGCCGCTTACAACTCCCTGTAACGCCGAATGAGAGCGCAGCTCTTGAGGAGGAGGAGGGGAAGGTGCGGAAAGGGGGCTATGCCTTTCCTCCTCTCCTGCTCGCCTCCCATTTAGGGGAAAATTTTCCGCTAAATTTGGCGGGGAAATTTTTCCGCTAGATCTAGCGGGGAATATTTTCCGCTAAATTTAGCGGGGACAATTTTCCGCTAAATCTAGCGGGGAATTTTTTCAGCTAAATTTAGCGGGCAAACTTTCCCGCTAAATTTAGCGGGGAAATTTTCCGCTGGATTTAGCGGGGAAATGTTTCCGCTAAATTTAGCGGGGAAATTTACCCATCATGCACCGCGCGGTTACGCCGACGCCGGCGCCGACGGCGGCGCCGACGCCGACGCCGACGCCGCTCAAGCCGGAAACGGGCGCCTAAGAGCTGCGCTCTAAAAATACGCTAGAAAAAAAAATTACTCTGGCAGAAAGCTTATAAGTTGGCCGGGTCCACCCAAAATGCAAATTTGAAGCAAACCGGTAAAATACCGCGGAGTCCAGAACGTGCACTGACCCCTAGCGGGCGGTGGCGGCAGAAGGATCGTGTGTTCTCGCTCACGAAATATGGATTACGCTCAAATCCGTCAAAGTCAATCGGTGCGCGCGCCCGCTCGTGGCGCCCACAGCGACGTCATTGTCAAGGAAGAAGCGAAACCACAAATAAATACGTAAATAATAAAAAATAAAAATACCGAGACAAAGAAATATTTTTGGTCCTTGCTCTCGGACGAGCGAGTCAAGCCAAACGGACGTCACTTACAATTTGGACAAATTCCGTCTTCTATCGATGGAGAAGGGAAGCTGTTCACAAAAAAAAAAAAAAGAAGAAATTCGTTTGAGACCCGCGAGACAGAAAACGTCGGCCGTGTACCAAGTCCAGCTTTTTTTTATTTTATCTTTTTTTTTTTAATCCCCCCCCCCCCCCCCCCGTGCATTGTCGTTTGCCACACGACGTTTTTTTTTTAAATTTTATGGTGTGACGACTTCTGCGTTCACTGCTATTGTTGTTGCTGCCAACGTCATTTCTTTGTTTACGACTTGCAGCGATGCTAAGTGCCTGAATCTTGCACATTTTACTTTTAGCAGACGGACAGTTCTGCATCTTAGCCTTCGACCATGTCGTCTGCTAGGCGACATTTGTCTTTTTTTGTATACCTTTTTCTCAAGCCGCACCTAGAGGATTTCGGGCACCGGCGGGGAGGGGGGGGGGGGGGGGGCGTTTTTTTATGCGCAACACCGCCTGTGACGAGCCTAAACGTAAGTCCTCTTGATGTCGATGTCTGTGACAGCTTTGCAGAGAGATTTTCATATCTTTTTTGCGTTGCCGTTATTTCATTTCGGCTTGCTTGTAATTTTGCCCGCGCTCATACATTTTTACTTCTGCCTCGTCATCTCGTTGTGTAACTGTTTGCTTGACAGCCACTTTCTTTTTCGTTTTCTTTTTTTTTTTGTGAGTAGCTGACTTTGACTGTTCTGACCTTGGCTTGGATTGTCTTGACTTGGGACACGCGGCTTCCCAAAAGATTTTGCGGTGGCGCAGGCCCTAGCGCAGGGACCGGATTGGTCTGTGAGATTGTCTTGTAATTTGTTTTGGCTTGTATCTTGTTTTTGATTCCTGATCTTTTAAAGCTGTCCGGACTGATTGTCGTGACATGGGATTCGAGGACTGAGGTCCCCCGCGTACTTAGGTTTTGTTAACGTTATTCAGACATCTGCATGCGTTCATTTTGTTCTTTGTGTGATTCGAGAGCTAATCCAGAGTGAATGAGCAGCAGACCAGCGGACGCAGGGAGGACCATGGCTGCTTGACAATGAGTGACCACATTTGGACTGGGTACATTGTACAAAATATGACACAAGTTAGGACACACAATTTTTTTTGTTGTTGTGGTTTGAATCCCGCTCATTTGCGCTCTTTGCTTTTTGTGGTACATAAAAATATTTGTCCGGCGCTGACAAAACAGCGACATTGTTACAGATTAAATATTTATTTTCTAAGAAAACAAAAATGGCCATGCACTTAGCTTCTCCGGTTTGTAGCGGATATGCTTCAATGTGCATTCACTTTAATGAAACATACTTAAATTTAGAAAAGAGAACACCACACACACGAACACATGCGACCGCACACACACACACATCCAGACACAAACTCACACATAGACACACACGCACACACGCACGCGCACACACACACACGAGCGCGCACACACACGCACACACACACACTCACACACACGCACAAAGACGCCATTAAAAGGCTTCAACTTTACATACTTGCGGAACAAAACCTAGCTGTCGACATTCAAAGCGCAGACTAAAGGTAGCGCAAACCGCCGCCCTATATTTCAAGGTATAGCCGTGCCGTATCAAGCTATTGACATAGACACTACATGTTAGAGTAAAACGGCGTCTATTGTCTATTGTACCTTTCAAAAGTAGCGACACTGTTTTTTGAAGACCGGTGGCTTCGCTGAGTTTACATAGCAGTTAAGACATTTTTTAACTTTTTACTTTTTTCTCAGGTAAGTTCGCTCTTTGCAAGTTTTATGGAAAAAACGCACCACCTGTGGGCAACACTGCACAAAATCGCAGCGTGATAGGTTAAGAAACCGATTTTTTCGGTCGATTTAAAGAGGCTGGCCGCTATTTGAGACACCCTGTACAAAACGTTTATTAGACCCATTCTAGATTACGCTAGGTCTGGGACCTGCATACGACTTATAACATAGCTGATTCAGACAAAGTTCAGAGGCTTGCAGTGCGTTTTATTTATATGTATTCTTCCTATGTATCGCCGACAAACTTGTGTTCTAGAGCAGGACTTGAAACGTTACACGATAGAAGAAAACAAAATCGGCTGAAATTGCTTTATTTAATTGTAAACAAATGAGCTTGGAATAGACAGAAATCAATACATTGAATTGTTTTGCCCCAGAGTAACCAAATATTGCACCGAGTAACCAGATTTTGCCCCAGAGTTACGGTCATACAAAAAAAGTCTCTCTTTACACATGTTTAAAGCATACATAATAAGTATGAAGCAAACATGCTGGGAACATGTTTGAGACGTGTCTACATTCAGTTCTGTCATCATGTCCGTAGAGAACACCATGTCTTTTGCATGATACCTGAGTGCGGTGTAGGACTGTGGCTTTAGAGGCATACTGTCGAGACCGGTTATAACGAAGTCAACGGGAATCGGAAATCACTTCGATATATCCGCTATTTCGTTATAACCGACTTCGGTTATAACGAAGTGCAAAGGGGATTGGGAAATCGTTAACGCTTCGATGTAGCCGCAATTTCGTTATAACCGATTTCGGTTAACGAAGTGCAAAAGGGAAGGGGAAGTCATGATCGCTTCGCTGTAGCTGCTATTTCGTTATAACAGAAGTCGTTACAAGCGGTCTCGACAGTACTGTTTCTGCGCAATCTGCATGCATATTTTCGTCGCTTCGCCATGATTCCCTGCTTCAAATGCGGAAACGACGAGCCCCAAATAAGAAAAAGAGTTTATCCCCCCCCCCCCCCAAAAAAAAAAAGGCTGTTATTTTTACGATTGTTTTTGTAATTAGAGCTGCCAAGCCTTGACCGCCCGTTTCAGGAAGCCTCAGTCCATGCCGGCGGTAGAGCGTGCATACAGCTGCGTTGCTGTCACTCCATCAAATTTGACAGAGAAGGCGGCAGCGAATATAGCTGCTGCCCGGTTTCGGTGTTGATTTCTTGTGATAATCGGGACGGAGGAGATTATTATTAACCTTTACCAGATGTTACGGCTAAAAAAAATAATAGTGCGAAGTGCCTGTGTTACTCATATTTGTTTATGTAGCATTTGAAAGTTTTTTTTTTGTTTGTTTTTGTATCGATATTTAACTGGAAATGGGGTATAGATCATGGTTTTCAGATTCGTCGTACATTTATCGTGTAACGAGTGCAGAATTATGTGTAACGGAATGTAAAGGAAAATCGTATAATCTTCTTATTATCACCCAGCGCTCATAAAATTGCGGCATTAATAGTTTTAACTTTATTCACCACACACAGTGTTTCGCGAAGCTCCTAGCAAATTCGATTTTTCAAAAACTACGCATCGCACGAAAAAAACAACAAACAAACGTCATGCCGTTGTGGTGTCGGCCAAATTATTAGCGTTCAGTATAAATGAAGTCGTTAATTATTTATCAGTAATTATATTTTTATTTATTTATTTGAAAGGTATGGTTTCATTCAGAAACCTGATGCGAATTATCGAAAACTTCTAAACTCATCGTTACAATGATATAACGCACGCGCAACATTTTACGGCTTTCTGAAAAAAAAAAAGAAAGAAAAAGCTTAGTTTGCATGGTCACGTTTTTAGGTTTCGGTTTCTTATCGGAGAGCATCTCCGCGCCAGCAATCCCGCTCCCCGTGACCAAAACATGCAGCGCGCGCGCACCGCCACGCATCGCACATAAAAGTGAACCTTTACACTGCCATCGACATCAGAAAGGCAAAAAGGCTATAGGTGGCGCAAGGTACCACCCGTTACAAAGGATATAACCATTAACATCTATCCTTCCATCCTCATCAGGAAGTTTGGAGGCTTTCGGATCCAGCCTCTTCCACGTGCGATCCGTAGGGAGGCTCTAGTGAGGGTGGGTGCAACTCAAAACCTGGAGAGCGTTTGCAATTTAATGGCGGCGCCTGAGAGAAAGGATTCGGGAAAGGATATGCGCCAATGTTGCCTGCACGAGAGCAGACACCCCCCTCTGTTGCAACTCTGTTGCTCCGTGCACCTTTCCTCCTCTCGCCTCCCATTGCAGCAACGAACGCCTTGGCGCAGCCTTTCTCGCTTCCTTCTCGCTCCAAGAATTCCAAACGTCGAGAGGAGAAAGCAGGGTTGCCAGACAAGCAGCAACGTCCAAGATGGCGGAATTTATCATTTTTCGCGTTAAAAAAATACTTAACCTATCGCAACGAAACTGGCGGCTATACAAAAGTAATCATTTATACCTTGTGTAAATTATTCAAGCACCTTATACCCCTGTCAGACGGCGTTTTAAAGATCCTTTTCACTAAGCTCCTTTACAAAATCGGCGAACCAGCGCACGCCGTAGAGCGCGTGCGCGCGCCACAGAGCACGTGCGCACTCCACATCGCGAGCTGATTGGCCGATTTTTTTAAAGGAGCTTAGTGAAAAGGACCTTTAGATCGCCGTCTGACAGGGGTATTAATGGGCTCTTATGACCTGAGTTAGGAAATAAAACGACCCTTTGCCCCATTGACTCCCAGCAAAATTTAGCAATTAAATGGCGTCCATGTCCCGTGATCCCCGATCTAGCAGTTGCACCCACCCTCACTTGAGCCTCCCTAACGATCCGTGGCGACGCACGCGCTGTTGCGCGCGTTGACCACGGAGAGCGGGATTGCCGGCGCGAAGATGCGCTACGATAAGAAGCCGAAACCTATAGTCGTTTGCAAGTACGGCCTCTGGGCGCCGCCATCTTGCTGCTGGTGAGGGTAGATCGTCTGACAGTCAAGCACTGCTGAGGCTGTGCGTACACCTCAGCAATGGTTGACTATCAGAAGCTCTACCCGCACCAGCAGCAAGATGGCGGCGCCTAGAGGCCGTACTTGCAAACGTCTATATAGAGACGCGTCAAAATTTAAGACTTTGTCGGAACGCCCTAAAAACGTGCCTTGTTCCACTGTAATGTGGGCGGAATATGGAGTTTCAGGTGACGGCCGTAAAGTTTCCAATTGGTACAATGCCCCTAAGTGCAAGAATTAGAGAAGGTAATTACTCGAAAATAATGAATGGCTTAATTATAAGAAACTATTTTAATTTTCCTAAATAGGCCCCTGGGCAGGACCCCAAAAAATATCAACACATTTTTTTTTTGTGCAATGGGTAGTTTTTGCAATCTCGAATTTGTTGAAAAGTTTCTCGAAAAACCGTGAATATACATTGCATGTGGTGGGGCCTAAAGGCCTGACCACACTAGCGTGAACGGCGCCGCCGGTCGGCGCCTCTGGGCGGCACCGCCGTCCGGACTCCGGCGTCCCAACGCGAGGAGTCCACATTGGCCTCCGTTTTGCGGGCGTCACGTGACAGCACTGGCTCTCACGATCGCGCCTCCCGTCGGATTTCCCGCTCTTTCGTCGTCTGCTCTTCGTTAGATACTTCCGTTTCGGCTCTCATCTTTTGCATATATCAGCATCGAAACCGCACTCGCTGCCTACATGGTAGGTGTCCATGATGACCTGGTGATCAGCGTGAATGTGATTATCCTAGCCTGCTCGTTGATCTTGCGACGTCGCCGCGCTCTGAAGGGAAGGAGGCACAGGTTTTGGGTCCGGCCGAGTTGGTTCTACCGAAACACCGAAGGAGAGATCAGTGCTTTGCTGCCCCGGCGGCGCGCCAGAGATGAAGGCTACTTTCGAAAGTGTCACCAAATCAACACGACATCCGTCACAACACAGACGACATGCAACAAGTGCCACGGAGAAACTCACTTGTAATTCCGAATTCCTCTCCTATAACTTCCCAGCGGTTGTTCTTAGCGTCATTATCTAGGTAGTCTGGCTGCGTCTTATCATATAAAAAGGTAAACAGTCGCACAGTTTCAAGGAACCGCTCCGTTGGGGAAGGCATCGGGGGGGAAATAGGGATAGCAGACGACACGAAACACGTCCTTCGGAGCGTGAAAGAAGCCGCCTCGGTGGCTCCGAGGCGAGAGCGCTGGCCTACGGATCCCCATGTGGCGGGTTCGAATCCCGGCCGAGGTTCCCGCAATCTGACGGAGGCTTATTGCGGAAAAGGTGCCGTGTAACCGAGCTTTCGGTTGCACGTCAGAAGATCCCCAGGTAGTCCAAATTAATCCTCAGTCCTCCGCTGGGGCGTGCCAGATGCCCGTCGTTGGTTTGGCACGTAAAACGCTTTTGGAGCGTGAAAGACGCGCGGGGGACCGGCTTGAGCTTTGCCATGGCATCGCAACGTCACTATCTACGCCACCTCCCATTGGCTCCTCTTTTCTGCGGCGAGCGGCGCCGAGCTCTCAACCGCGCAAGGAGCGGTTGGCTCTGCGGCGTTGTACGTCGCGCCGCTGAAGCCGAAAACTGGTTCTGGTTCTGGAAACTGGTTCTGGTTCTGGAAAACTGGTTCTGGTCGGCAGCCGGCAGCGCCGACCGTCGCGCCGCAGGCCTCCGCGACGCCAATGTGGTTGTGCCTTAAGGAAAAAATTGTAGAGCCGATCCACTTCACGGGAAGATGGAGGACCAGCGAAGCTGTTATCTTTACGACAACTTTACGACCTTTTTATGATTTACATATGATTGCATTGAAGACACGTACACGACTTCGCTGTTTAATCGTCTTTATTTAATTCTTAGTGATTAAAGTGATCATTGCCTTATGGTCACTTATGGGAAAGTTCTGAACCCAATTTTTTGAGGCAGACCTCGAGGAAAGTTTTTTTCCGATTGAGCCTATACTTTGTTTCACCTTTGGTCCGAGCGCAGCCGATGTTATGAGCCGAAGGGCCAATCAAACAGCGAAAGATGCACAACGTCATGGCGTGCTCTCTGCAGTTGATAGGACTAGCCGGTATTCGCCGCCTCTCTGTGCCTGCTCCTCCGCCGGCTCGTCCTATCAAGCGCAGAGAGCACGTCATGACGTTGTGAATTTTGCGCTGTTTGATTGGCCCTTCGGCTTATAACATCGGCCGCGCTCGGACATAAGGTGAAACGAAGTATAAGTCTCTTTATCAGCATCGCGGAAGCGAAAGGATAGAAGGTTAGATCGGCGCGTTCTGCCCTCAGCCTCGTCACGGCGCACTCTTAGCTGAGATGAGTCGGAGACCGTAGATGATAACAAGGGATCAAGACCTCACTATCTAATACAGCCACGGAAGGCTGACTCACGCGGGTTGCCCCCTCTTTTCAGTGCCACGACCAATCGGAACGAAGGAGCGCCGTTTGAAAGGGCATTTTTTTTAACAACCATGGACGTATTTATTTTTGCAGATCCTAGCAGATTACAGCTTTGCTGTAAAAAAGCTGTCTAACCTGCTTCACTTGTGTGCCAGCCACCTTGTAGGTACCCAGCAGCAACAAAAGAAACACACGAAAGACGAAAAGAACGAACCAGAAAACATGCAGCGCTAACATTTTAAACCACGCCCTTCGTTTCTTCATCTATCGGCGACAATAGAATAGAATAGAATAGAAGCTAGTAATATAAAGTAGAAGTAAGCGAAGTCGTACTTAATAGAGCAAACCACTTCTGTTCCAAGACACGACGAAGCTTTTTGTTGGCAACTTGTATCAAGCTCCTTGGGTGTCACAAGTCGGCAATAAACAAGCGCGGTTAACAACAGGCATATCATATATGGCCGGAGCATGATCGGATCGTGCACCAACATAGGCCTGGTCAGCAAAATTTTTTTTGGCAATGGGAGTTTTGCATCTCGAATTTTGAAAGTTTTCGAAACCGTGAATATACATTGCATGTGGAGGGGCCTAAAGGCCTGACCACACTAGCGTGAACGGCGCCGCCGGTCGGCGCCTCTGGCGGCACCGCCGCTCCGGCGTCCCAACGCGAGGGATCCACATTGGCCTCCGTTTTGCGGGCGTCACGTGACAGCACTGGCTCTCGCGATCGCGCCTCCCGTCGGATTTCCCGCTCTTTCGTCGTCTGCTCTTCGTTAGATACTTCCGTTTCGGCTCTCATCTTTCGCATATATCAGCATCGAAACCGCACTCGCTGCCTACATGGTAGGTGTCCATGATGACCTGGTGATCAGCGTGAATGTGATTATCCTAGCCTGCTCGTTGATCTTGCGACGTCGCCGCGCTCTGAAGGGAAGGAGGCACAGGTTTTGGGTCCGGCCGAGTTGGTTCTACCGAAACACCGAAGGAGAGGTCAGTGCTTTGCTGCCCCGGCGGCGCGCCAGAGATGAAGGCTACTTTCGAAAGTGTCACCAAATCAACACGACATCCGTCACAACACAGACGACATGCAACAAGTGCCACGGAGAAACTCACTTGTAATTCCGAATTCCTCTCCTATAATTTCCCAGCGGTTGTTCTTAGCGTCATTATCTAGGTAGTCTGGCTGCGTCTTATCATATAAAAAGGTAAACAGTCGCACAGTTTCAAGGAACCGCTCCATTGGGGAAGGCATCGGGGGGAAATAGGGATAGCAGACGACACGAAACACGTCCTTCGGAGCGTGAAAGAAGTCGCCTCGGTGGCTCCGAGGCGAGAGCGCTGGCCTACGGATCCCTATGTGGCGGGTTCGAATCCCGGCCGAGGTTCCCGCAATCTGACGGAGGCTTATTGTGGAAAAGGTGCCGTGTAACCGAGCTTTCGGTTACACGTCAGAAGATCCCCAGGTAGTCCAAATTAATCCTCAGTCCTCCGCTGGGGCGTGCCAGATGCCCGTAGTTGGTTTGGCACGTAAAACGCTTTTGGAGCGTGAAAGACGCGCGGGGGACCGGCTTGAGCTTTGCCATGGCATCGCAACGTCACTATCTACGCCACCTCCCATTGGCTCCTCTCTTGAGAGCGCGGTTGAGAGCGGCGCCGAGCTCTCAACCGCGCAAGGAGCGGTTGGCTCTGCGGCGTTGTACGTCGCGCCGCTGAAGCCGAAAACTGGTTCTGGGGCCATAATCTGGACACTTGGCGAGAAAGACGGCGAGAAATCTGACGGCTATGATTGGCCGGCGCCAAGGTCAAGTGCGGCGCCGGCCAATCACAGCCGCCAGATTTCTCGCCGACCTTTTCGCCAATTGTCCAGATTAGGGCCCCTGGTCGGCAGCCGGCAGCGCCGACCGTCGCGCCGCAGGCCTCCGCGACGCCAATGTGGTCGTGCCTTAAGGAAAAAATTGTAGAGCCGATCCACTTCACGGGAAGATGGAGGACCAGCGAAGCTGTTCAGATTTACGACCTTTTTATGATTTACATATGATTGCATTGAAGACACGTACACGACTTCGCTGTTTAATTGTCTTTATTTAATTCTTAGTGACTAAAGTGATCATTGCCTTATGGTCACTTATGGGAAAGTTCTAAACCCAATTTTTTGAGGCAGACCTCGAGGAATGTTTTTTTCCGATTGAGCCTATACTTTGTTTCACCTTTGGTCCGAGCGCAGCCGATGTTATGAGCCGAAGGGCCAATCAAACAGCGAAAGATCCACAACGTCATGGCGTGCTCTCTGCAGTTGATAGGACTAGCCGGTATTCGCCGCCTCTCTGTGCCTGCTCCTCCGCCGGCTCGTCCTATCAAGCGCAGAGAGCACGCCATGACGTTGTGAATTTTGCGCTGTTTGATTGGCCCTTCGGCTTATAACATCGGCCGCGCTCGGACATAAGGTGAAACGAAGTATAAGTCTCTTTATCAGCATCGCGAAAGCGAAAGGATAGAAGGTTAGATCGGCGCGTTCTGCCCTCAGCCTCGTCACGGCGCACTCTTAGCTGAGATGAGTCGGAGACCGTAGATGATAACAAGGGATCAAGACCTCACTATCTAATACAGCCACGGAAGGCTGACTCAAGCGGGTTGCCCCCTCTTTTCAGTGCCACGACCAATCGGAACGAAGGAGCGCCGTTTGAAAGGGCAGTTTTTTTTTTAACAACCATGGACGTATTTATTTTCCAGATCCTAGCAGATTACAGCTTTGCTGTAAAAAAGCTGTCTAACCTGCTTCACTTGTGTGCCAGCCACCTTGTAGGTACCCAGCAGCAACAAAAGAAACACACGAAAGACGAAAAGAACGAACCAGAAAACATGCAGCGTTAACATTTTAAACCACGCCCTTCGTTTCTTCATCTATCGGCGACAATAGAATAGAATCGAATAGAAGCTAGTAATATAAAGTAGAAGTAAGCGAAGTCGTACTTAATACAGCAAACCACTTCTGTTCCAAGACACGACGAAGCTTTTTGTTGGCAACTTGTATCAAGCTCCTTGGGTGTCACAAGTCGGCAATAAACAAGCGCGGTTAACAACAGGCATATCATATATGGCCGGAGCATGATCGGATCGTGCACCAACAGGTTGTTTTTGCCTTGTCCGTGTACAAGGCCGATTGGATGTACACCAAGGGCAACTTGCCTCTTGAAAACTTATTGAAAACGGCCAATAGATGTCAAGACTATAATTAATTAAAATTGACAGAGATCTTTATCTCCAAACTCCAATGTTGCATGAAACGCAGTATTTGAAGAGCTATTTTTTAAATTTCTTTAGAATACATTAAAAGGATACTTCAACGAAATTTGAAATATACCCGTCGTGTTCAAAAATAGGTTGAATATGATCCACAATATCCGTAAATGACAATCGCACGTTTGTATTTTGAGCGTGGTGGCTGTATTTTTCGTTATAAACGGCCCACTCTGGCAAGCGCTCGGAGAGCAGCCAGCGGAGAGCACGTGACATCCCCCGCAATCGTGACGTAGTTTGTCTCGGGACTAGCAAAGCCGCGGCGAGGCTGACGTTGAGAGGATGTCGTAGTCGTTCCAGCCACCGAAGCGGCTGCGTTTGTACAAATTTTGAGTGAAGGGTTAATCTTCTATAATCTTGTGGAGGGACAATAGCTGAGACTCACAAAAGAGATTCTCAGGAAGAGGGGAGTTAATCCTTCCACCTCTTCTCTCGTGGTAGCCGGAGCCGAGACAAACGCCGTCACTACCTGCAAAAGTTCCTAGACGGTCATTACAAACGAGACGTTAGCGACATCCACCAGGTGCTCTTTGCTAATCGTTTAATTCATTTTGAAATTTCTTTTCGTGTCTTTTTTAACAGGATATTGGTATGTCCGATGTGATACTGCTCCTTTGAACACATAAAGACCAAAAAATAAGCGCCGAAATTTCGTTGTAGTGTCCTTTAAAAAGATGCTGAACCGAAATCTGGATTCCACAAAACACGCGGCAAAAGCGTGCAACGGGATGCTGCAAACATCAAAACATCACTCATACAACGATATCTCAAACGGATGACCGTATTAAAAAAAAAAAAAGGAGGCGCATTTGACCGATATGTTTACGTCATGTTTCTCCGAGAAGGAGAGGGAACGGCCTCGCGTCTTCTCCGCCCCGCCGCCTTGAGGGAGCGAAGCGAAGGGAGGAGGAAACGAGATATCTCTACGTCACGGGCCTCGTCGGCCTGGTTCAATCTCGACCTCGTTTTCCCAAAATACGGCCGTCCATTCGAGATATCGCCTTACGAGTAGTGTTGTAGGGATTGTGGCGTCCCGCTTACATCTCCAGCATTGTTTTTTTTTTAAATGCAAATTTCGGTTCACCATCTCTTTAAGCAGTCGTTTCGGGGAAAAACTATATTTATTTTAATGCGATAGCGTTTAGGAGCCCGTGTAGCTGAAAATCCGGCGTAGGCGTCGGCGGCACCAAAAAATCCCATAATGCAACGCGCGCAGGCAATCGTGACGTCACACGTGGCTGTGACGTCATGACCCCATCGACCCGCTAAAGGTAGCGGAAAAGTTTTCCGCCGAATTTAGAGGAAAAGTTTATGATAAATTTGGCGAGTCGATAGGGTCATAATATTACACGTCACGTGACTTTATGTGACGTTACGTGATACGTGACGCTACCAACTAGACCACGCACACACGCTTGCACGGCTTGGGAACAACGAGCGCGGGTTTAACGAGAAGGCTTTGCAAACGGGGCCCGATAAATTTATCGCGTTCCACTCTTAAAAGCGAAGCTTAAGAGTACCGCACGTTTTTTTTTTTATTAACTTCCTCGTTAAATGGAGCAGGGAAACTGACTGGGTACAAAGGTCACGTGGCGTCGAATCCCCCGCTAGATTTAGCGGGAAATTAAATTGTTGTAATAGGTCACGTGATAGTCAGGTCACGCGACACCAATATCCCCGCCAATTTTAGAGGAGGAAATTGAATTAGTGTACACTTGACGTCTGTTGTCCCGCAAAATTTAGAGGGGGCACTGAATTCGTCTGTATACGTCTCATGAGGTCAGGTTACGCGACACCTAATTTTCCCGCTAAATTTAGCTTGAAATGCACGGGCGTTCGAACGGTCAAAATTTTGGGATTGGGGTTCTGTTGAAGGGACACGGACATCCCCCAAAATCAATTTTTTTATTTTTTGCCAGGCGATTCAATATGGTGGCAGGAGACTACCCAGTCAATATTTTGCTACAGCGTCACATTTATTTTTAATAAAGTAAAAAACGCGACTGCTCGAAAGTGAAACCGAAACCGGACTGGGGAGGAAGAAGAAATATAGAGGAGAGAGTTGGCGGAAGTCACGTGGCTGTGCAGCTTTTTTCTCTCCAATCAACGTATTTGCAGCTTTTTAGAAGCCACAAAAAATGGGTATCATATTCCTTTTCTATTCTTAATATTGTGTGTGTGCCTTCGATGACCCACGACTTTAATTACATTTGGTGGTTGTGTCTAAACAATAGAAAACGGCTCGTGATCATGGCCGAGAGAGTTAGCGTGACTAAAAACCGGCCAGTTCTTGATCAGCGGTTTTCGGGCGGAAAGAAAACGAATTTCAAGCCGCGAATTGTTTTCTGGGTAGTTGGGGTCTTATATGTCATGTACAAATAAAAACCTTGGCAAGCATAAATACCCTGTCAGTGTCCCTTTAAAAGCATCCCGTGCTTGTTTAATTTTTATTTTTGTATTTGGGAAAAAGGGGGCGGGGCAGACATTACGTCATTCTTCTTCCTTTACCCACGCTTTGTCGAAGAGTTTGGCCTCTAGTATTTATGTACGTGTTCTGCCACGACTTTTTGTCACTGTAACTTTGTTGCGCCACTCCCTGTGGTGATGTGTAGTGCCTCGATCTCTCGAATCACTCTCGCCAAGAATCACTTGACACATCGACAACACGAACGTAAGCACCACCGCACGCAATCAACAAAATAAACGACGTGTATTCGGTCGAAACTGTAATAGCAAGAGTGCGAGCGAGCTGGTTCAATACTGTCACGTGGTAACACCAGGAGTGGGGGTTAAAAAAGTCCCGTTTTCTTTTTTTTTTTTTTTTTTTTCCAGCTCCCGAGGTACTATAACGTCCGTGTCACTATTCGGTTTTCCAAAACGAATTCAAAAGCGAAACACCTCAAATTGAACGCCGAAAATTCTCAATCTTTGGTATCGCTTAAACCCACGGTCGCACAGTCATACAAAAGCCAGCCTGCAGAGTACGGTCTGCGAAGTGCTTCTTCCTTATATCGAAGTCCAGTCATACTGCAGGTCACAAGAAAACCAAACCGTCTGCAGGCCTGTTTGAAGCATGCAGTTCTGTCACCATGTCTGCAACAAACGCAATGTCTCGTCTTTTTTTTTTTTTTGGTACGATGTAATTTTATACGAGCGGTGTGACCGTGCACGGAGGCTTTATATGGGGTGATCTTTTGTATCTCTAAGTGCCCTCCGTGCGAGAAAACGCATTAAAGTTCAGTTACTGCATACGCCGCAACTCAAAATAGACACGCCGGCCGCACACTTCTTTTTTCTTTAATTTTTTTTTTGGTTTTAATTTAGAAAGCGGGAGCCTCCGTCCGTTCAAAACTTGCCCCACTCGAAGCCGCGCTGCATTCCCAGAGTGGCAGCAGCCAGCCCAGCAGCAGCGACGCGTCGACGAGCTGCTTGGCGCGGTTTGCCCCCGCGTGGCCCTTGCGGCGGCGACGCCACGGCGCTGGTCGAGGAGTGTGTTTTTCTCACCAGCTGACAGCGGTCCGTGTGGTCTTAAACACTCCGGCAGTGGTACCCACTTGAGGAAACACTCTGGCCCGTCGCGCAGCCGTTCGGAGAGGTCCTCGGGCGCATTGCATGATTCGTCGAATAAGCCGCGCGTGTGCAACCTTCTCTCTGTCTCTCTTCCTCTATATCTTTATTCTATCTCTCCGCTTCCTCTTTTCTTTCTTTATCTTTTAAAGTAACCTCCTCAATCAAGTCTGAGCCAGGTCGTTGTCATCTCCTTTTCGTATACTTTTTTTTTTTAAGGACTAAGAACGTCGATGTTTTATTTTTTAAATGCCTGGCATTTAAGGGGAAACCTTTTAGCGCTTTCCTGCCCGCGCCTTGCGATGTTGCCTCGCCGATGCCACGTGACGACCGTCATTAGCGTGGTGGTCGTCGCGTGACGCTGACGTTGTGCGGTCACGTGGCGTGACGCTGGGATGTCATGTGATACTGGGGGATCAGGTGACACTGACGCGCGTTGTGCCGGTATGCGATAGGGGTTGGAATCACCGTACCGGCGTGACGCGTGTTATAGACCCCCGCAGAGGGGTATATAATAGACTGGTCGAATTGCCTCTTCCAGCGAGAATCGCACCTTCGTTTACGGCTGAGTTCCCGCTGTGAAAACGTTCGTGCTAAGGCTTTTTTCGTCTTGGACGTTGACTTTGCATCGCCAGCTAATGTTTTTCGTCTTGGACATTGACACACTTGGCGGGCCTGAGCGCGTCTCTTAGAGCATCTTTGGCACCGCAGGCGTATACCCATCCGTGCTATATAATTGCACACGACGGATCCGCACCAATGCTATATCCCGTAAACGGTCCTTCTGATAAAAAAAAAAAAAAAAAAAAAAAAAACGATAATGCATTTTTAGTAAATTTTAGTACTGGGGGGTAAAAGGAAAAAAAAAAAGTGTACCAATTGGCCCATCTTAACATTCTATACTGCGTTTCGAGTTGTGTTTGAGACTGTGGATGGCGCTGCTGAACTCGAGGATCCTGGGTTCAGCCTCCACTCCTAGCCGTTTCGATCGGAATCATCGTGCCGCGGCGCGCGGTCGTGCACCACTATTGCAAAGAAACACGTTAAAGGCTCCAGGTTAGCAGCGGTATTGCACCGACTAAAATTCTCGTCTACAGCGGCGACACCAGACTTTCATTAGGGACGACCAGCTTGCCTCTCACTGTCTAAACAAACACACAGCACAATGAAAACTGTGAGTGTATTGTCGTAAACTTTTCTTTATTGTACCCCAGTCTCACTTTTTGTGGGAAAAAAGATATTTTAAAATCAGCAACTGGTATTTTTATGTCATTTTTTCGGCAACGTGTCTTGTTTTAACTTTCGGGCACTTACGTCGTTCCCTAAAATCGCTCTTTTCTCTTCTCGATGAACCGGCATGAACAGTGTAAAGCCGCGTTCGGGTTCGTCTTCTCGGAAGACGAGAAGACTCTGTGGGAATGAGTCTTACCCACTGCCCTACGTAGTACGTATAGAAGGTAGCTCCTTTCTTCCCTCCCCTCCCCCCCTCACACACACACACACCTCCCAAATCGCACGCCCAAGCCCTCCTACTTGATGTCACACGACGCACTTGGGACCGACGTGGGTGGTTCCGCCGCACCAGGGGTCCCTCTTTGAAAAACAAGAGCGCATTTTCCTCACCCTTCGGAAGCGGTGGAACGCTGTTCACACCCGCGGCAAGTGTCGGTGCCGTTTTGCGGCGGCTGGTGGTGGCGCGGGGACTGTGTAGATTGTGCCCGGTATCTTTCGGCCCACCCAGTCGAAGACTCCGTTTTGTCGAAAAATACATTGTGCTTCATTTTTGTGTATGCTTCTTTCGCATCCATGTACTTTTGGCTCTCTTCTTTTTCTTTTCTTCTCTCGCGCATCTTTGTTGGGAGGCCAGCTGGGTGCTTTTTTTTATGCGTGGCGTCTTGTGACTCGCAGGTGTCTGGATGTGGACACAGGTGTCTGCTAAGGCATGCGTGTGGTGTGTTTCTGCCTGTTGTGCGTTTGTGGGTGTGTGTGGGGGGGGGGGGGGGGGCAGGTACCTCCGTAAACGGCGTGTTATGAGCCGGGTGAGAGTGAGCAATTTGTGGAGGTGAGGCTCGCTTCGTTTCCGAACTCGTGAGCTGACAAATATGACGCTGTGTGGAGGGAGGGAGGGTGGTGGTTGGTGCGCCCATTATCGGCCGCCTATTTTTGTGCTCGAGTGATATTTGCTGCCCGGCGGGTTGCTTCTTTCTTCGGCTTTCACCTGGTTATAGATTCTTACATCGGTGGTGTATTTCGGGTTTCTTTTTTTTTTCTGAATTTTTTGTCTACGGTTGTTAGGGTTAACGCTGCCTGGCGTAATTTCGAAGTACGATGTTTTTTATAGACCTTTTTCGCATAACCTCAAACCAGCCAGTAACTGACGTACCCTCGACCTGGTGAATTTTTGGATTGCCCGCTGACACAGGGTATGCAACCGCCAAGGGTATGGGCGAAAAGGCTTAGAAACGGACGTCGTGCATGAGGTAGTTCCGAGTGCTCCTTTTTACCGTGCTGCAATTTCCGAAAATCTACGGTTGTCTGGCTACCACTGCGTGGTCGTCGGATGGATAAATAATTTTAAAAAGCATAAGAACAATAGCAGAAAGTGTGCCATGAGCACAAGAAGCTGCAGCGCAAGTGTGGCTGCAATGTTATCGAGCTTTGTATTTTCTCCAAGAATCCTTATTTATGAAGTCAGTCGATTGCGAGCTTGAATCGCGAGAGATTCGTATCAGGCTCAACGTCACGTTTAAGCTCACGACCACTCCGTCTACGACAAGAGGACCAATTTTAATTCCCGGTGCAGGTGGTACAATTAGGTTATCACTGCAAGCCCCATGATATGTGAAAGGTATGAAAAAGTCTACATGCCACCACTGAAGATGGAGCTGTCAAATGCCGAGAGCTTACCTGCATAGGCTACATTAAACTGCTCATATATACTTCGCTGTGGAAACTCAATCAAAACACCCCACCGTCTTCGTCGTCGTTCTCTCGAGGAGGCAAGGTCATGGCCTATGAGTAGCCAGCTGGATTCAACCGGACAAGCTCCAACCAAGTTATTGCAGCTCATCATAGCCAAGTCTAGCCAAGTTCCCCCCCTACCCACACCGTTGCCTACCCAGATAGCTGTGCTGCCAGAACTAGCCGGTATTTCTTTTTCTAAACCGCTAGACGGCGTCGTCGGCGCCGCAATTCTCAAGATGGCGGCGCCGTTAAAGAAAAGGTCTATAGGCGCACTAGTGCCACTAAATAAGCTACGCAGCTCATTTAGTGGCTCTAAGGCGCACAACATAGTATGGGCTCATAGCTTTGGGTATGTACTGCCTGAGTTAAAGTAGCCAGAAACACAGAGTTTGCCTATATTTACATAAGACGATAGCACGCCGCGTATGAAGCCCTGACTAGAAAACTGGGTCACGGCCGAAGCTGATTTCGCTCTTTGGGTCGAGGATTACGGCTCAAAGAGTGAAATAACTCTGGTGAAATGTCCGTCTTTGACCAATTCATTAGTTTTTGAGCGACCCGAAGCGTCAACACAACAAGAATAGGTTTTTGTGATGTTGAGGCAAATGACCAATTGTTGAACTTGAAGGTTCAGTGCACGGCCGGTAGGTTCTGATTCGCATTCGCCTAAAAATAAGAAGTTTCACCAGTTTGCAACTGTTATGCCCCGAGACCCACTAGAACGACAAACAAAAACAAACGATAGAGACAAGCCTCAAACACATGCAACATGTTCGCGATGGTACCTTTGACAGGCGTTTAGTCGTTCGATGCTCGTGAAGTAAGCGCGAGTAATTGCAAGCCTGCCAATAATACCCTCGCGTGTATGATGCTCGTGCTTGGGCACAGCCTCCTTTATTCCACAAAGCCTGTCAAATCGCGAAAGACACTGGTTTGAGGCTTGTACGCTGTCGTTTGTTTCTGTTTATTGCTTTAGTTGGACTCGGGCATCGTAAAGTCTTCAAAGCGAGAAGCAACTACAAGATTATTAGCTTCAGGTTATGATGAGAAAGAACAATTCTAAACTTCGCTCCATTTTTAAAGCCGGTGCCGGAGCCCGTTAGTATTCGGATGCAAGAGTGTCTTCAAACCATCTGATATCTCCGCGTATGCGTTCTTTATGCAAAAAAATAAATTAATTAATTGGTAATTTTGACTTTGATTGTTATTCGCGCTAGAAGTTTGGGAATCGCCGCCTGGTAGAATTTTTTCACTACCCAAAGTGAGGATACTTGAACTTCCTCTGCTGGTGCAACCACGTTCAATGTCAAGATTCTACGCACTATAAGAATTCAAACAAACCGAGTAAGGAAACACATAACCGCGTAAGGATAGTAAGGAAAACTCAAGGGCCCCTAGCGAGCGTTTCACTGCGAATGGCTAGTCTTCAATTGTACCACACGAGACGTGTTTACGTAGATCAGGAGTTATCTGGCATAAGGGGTGGCACTGTACTTGATTTAGGAAAAACGTTGTTCGCGATAAATCGTTGATCCGTTTACGGGGTCGGCTGATGAGTAACTCTTCCGTCAAAAGAGGCTTTTGTTTTTACCGCGATGTTGCGGGGAAAACGTAGCCCTCGACTTTCCAATGTGATAATTATTTTTTGAGGTATCGCTTGCGTCATCAGACTTCGAAATATATGCCCTCATGTTCTTTGTTCGAGTAAATTAAAAGTGGTTCTCGAGATGCGCGGTTTCAATGTCTCTAAAAGAATAGCTTTTAGCTGGGCTGGTTGGTTGAACGACATATTAAAAAAAAAAAAAAAAAACAGTGCAAAAAAAGACGGGACAGAAAGTAGAAGGCGGACACAGGGACAAACGCTGACTAACAACCAAAGGTTTACTGGAACTTCCACGTGCGCACAGGCACAGTGGCACGCGCAAGTACATGCTCTTCCTTTTGTTTAGACAATCTTGGTAGAAAGGAACTTGCCGCCAACACTCCGATTTGAGGATATTGCAGATTCCTTTCCAGTGTCCAACAGAAGGACTCAAGGCGCCGAACAAGGAAGCCACACCTGGAGGGCAAAATCCTTTCCGTAAGCAGTGCGCCAAGTACCTGGCTTGCGCAATGTGTGCACTGTACGCTTAGTGGGAAGGAACACAAAAAAGAGCCCAGTGAAGAAGAAAAGTACTGTAACAGGATAGCTTGCTGGGCTGGTTGATTGAACTACAAGTCTCATCGCCACCACGACTTGTCAAGCCAGGTACCTGGCGTACTGCCTAGAGAATTTTGCCCTCCAGATGTGACTTCTCTGTTCGGCGACTTGAGTCCTTCTGTATGAGACGAGAAGAATCTGCAAGATCTTCAAATCGGAGTGTACATGCTGTACATGCTGTTTTCTTTCGCTGCTGTGGGGAGGCAGAGGCTCGTCAAGCAACAACTGAGTTGCTTTTTTACTCTGTCTCCCATCTCCAAATGGAGAGAAATAATGAGTTTGAGTTTGAGTTTGTAGTGTTGGCGGAAGGTTCGCTTTTACCAAGATCGGCTAAAGAAAAGAAGAGCACGCACTTGCGCGTGCCACTGTGCTCGCGTGGAAGTTCCAGTAAACCTTTGGTTGTTAAATAAAAATTGACCGCATCTCCACGTGGTGAATGATGTTGCTTGGGGCGAAGCTCTGGTGGTGCTTGTCTGCGTAGACGCCGAGCCGCAGCCAACGTTACTAGATTACCTCAGTTGTGGAACTCCCGCGGAGGGGGGTACCCCCCCTCACTCACCTCAATCCGCCTAGAGTCGTTCGAAGCGCCATCTATATTTTCGTTTCATAACTGTGCATTCTAAAGAGCACAGCTGAAGCGCCCAATGGCGATCACAACGCCGCCATTTCTCTCGCAGCGGTCACTCGAGGAACTGCACGTGACATCTATTTTACAGGGGTTCCACCCCCTTCTCCCTTGCGGACGCGCCGCGGAATACCCCCACAGTTAAAATGCGCCTAGGTTGGGACGCGCTACCTGAAATCCCCGCTGAGGCATGGTTGTATAAAAACAATATTAATTGTGCTGCAAAACCTTGAAAACTAAAAATTTTAGAAAACATCGCCCGCCCCCATTTTGTACTAATCTCCAATAAAAGTTACTACAAAAAGAGTTTTTTTCGTTGGTTTTTACGTTTCTAGTGACGTTGAAACGAACGTATCCCGATTCAGTTACCAAAGCAGCCGTCCGGCGGCGCGTCGAGCGAATCTGGGCGAGTCGTGGTGAGTGAGGGGGGGTACTGTTCGTACATGCAGCATCTATGAACAGTTCCGTAACTGAGTTAATCTAATAACGTTGGCCGCAGCATGCCGAGCCTTTTCATTCATGTCAGTAGGAGAATGTGTGGTTTTCTTCTTTTTCTTTTTTTAAGCAGACAGATGGGATATCATCTCAGAACCCCCTACTCTTTTTTTTTCTTATTTTTCTTTGAGCCTTTTCATTCATGTCAGTAGGAGAATGTCTGGTTTTCTTCTTTTTCTTTTTTAAGCAGACAGATGGGATGGTATCTCAGAACCCCTACTCTTTTTTTTTCTTCTTTTTCTTTTTTCATAATTTTTTTCATCTTTTTTTTTCAATTTTTTTTTGCCCTACACGAGCACGTGAGCATGTGCTCACGTGCTCGTGAGCACGTGATCTCACGAGCAGAAGCACGAGCACCCGGCGCCGGGCCTACGGCGGACTGCGGACGGCGGACGGACATGGCTCCCTAAGGAGCTTCGCCCCTAAAAAAATTGGGCTGTGTGCACGTTTATACAGCCTAGAACTTGGTCTGCCTCAAAGGGTGACGAGTCTCCCACCTGTAGATGAGAAATTTAGTTAGTGCAATAAGGAGTATTCACTGGGCGCCATATTTGTGGGTGATCTCTAGAGCGCATGCTCTGAACGAGCCCACATTAATAGGCTGCTAAGACCGGCAATCTTGAGGGTGCGGAATGCACGTTACAAAAGAACTGGGGAAGCTCGCCATCAGCACGCGCTCAGCACTCGTGCACACAGCTATGGCCGCCAGTGAATACTTCCTATACAACCGCTAGCCTGGGGTTTTTAACGTGCATCACGCAGTAGTGATACTCGACCGCACGCCGGTACGATGCTCATCCAGATCGAAACGGGCAGGGGTGGGGATTGACCTTTGTTTGTTAGCCAGCGTATGTCCTGTGTCCTTCTTCTACTTCGTGTCGCGTCTTTTCGCGCTGTTTTTTCAAATATATTTTGATGTCTATTTGTCGTTTCGATGAAGGGATGCTGCAGGCGCATCACCTATTTTTAACGTCATGAACGATCTTTCGCTTTTCTCACTCGCAAACGACCACTTGTACGTCGTATTTCACCTTACTACCACCAGATCTGCAGACGCCCGCCATCTTGAACATACAAAAAAAGAAAAAAAGAAACCGCTTGCATCCAGGTAGCCGTCGGAACGCGCAACTAACGATGACTCAGCAAGTTCTCCGTCTGCCGATGCATATGTCACCTGGTGGCCACCAACCCCTTTATCCCCCACCCATCCATACTCGAATAATTGCAGAACCAGATTTTTGAATTACGTTGAATTCATACTCTTAAATATCTTTATCACGTCCATATGCCGCAATTTACTCGCAACTAACGATGACTCAGCAAGTTCTCCGTCTGCCGATGCGGATGTCATCTGGGGGCCACCACCCACCCAGACTCGAGCGGGCTCTAGGCGCGCCTATATGGAAGTCTCTAGCGCTCCATCCCCGAACAAGCGAGCGAACCGCGCAAGGCCCAACCCAGCGCGATCTACAAGTTCTTTATTTTTTTTTCTTCAGCCACGTTGCTATTATATTTTTATTCCTACGGCGGCCGGGCTCCGCCGCTGCGTCTAACCGCACCCCGACCTGTTCTCTATGGTCTCAGTGCGGGACGGTGCGGCCATAAGACGTTCCTTTCGTCCGCCTGCTCGGTGTATATATCTACTGGGCGAAGCGGGGCACTCAGCCTGCAACGCACAAGAGCCCGTACAGGCCCACGAGACCCCATTACCACGAAGATATCAGGAAAGGGGGGGGGGGGGGGGGACTATTACCGTCGTCTGGATTGTTCTCCTTCATTATTTTTTGTGCCTATTGCCTTTTGCTTTTTATCGCCGTTAATTTCGCTCCGGTCGCCGCCGCTGCTGGCCGCCATCTTTGACTCTTTTATACGCCGTCTGCTATTTATTTGCGGGTAGAGAGCCTACATTTAAGGGAGGGAGCAACTCGAACTATGAAGAGCGTTTGAAGTGTATAATGGCGGACGCCTCCTGGGCGCATTGGTTGCCAGTGCGGAAGCGTTGCGTTGTCGCGGGGCGGGGAGGAAAGGCCCAGACGCTTGCAGATGACCGACGCCGCCAACGGTCTCGTCCCTTCCACGCACCTCGTGCCGCAAAACGCGTCCCATGATCCACGTGACCCCGATCCGCAACAGTTGGAAACACTCTGAAATCTAGGCGCACTCATTTGCGAACTGGGAAGAAGCGCCATCTCGCGGCAGACGTTGTCGACGACCGCCAGAGTACGCGACGAGACTCCACAAGGACGGTTCGGTTTCGCCGTGGCTAACTGGGCGAAAACTCCAACGTCGGTTCAAATTTATTACTTGCGAAGGCGGCATATCCGGAACGATCCCAGGCCATGCGCCATATACATCCGAGGCAGCCATTTTTGTTTGAACTAAATGCTCTTCAGGTGGTAACGCGCACGCGGCCCAAGCGTCTGCGATCGGCCTGGTACTCCCTCCGTGCTTCGAGCGCCTCAAAACTTGAAGTGCAGTGGAGGCTACGTGGCGGCCGAACCAATTAAACGGCATCCTTTCGGCGGGCATCTGCATGTTTACGTGTCGTAAAGAGTCTGGTCACGTGGTGCGAAGCCTGTGGCTGATTGGTCGAGGGAACGCGTTACCATCCACTGGGCTGTCGGCTTGAGGCGTTAAACGAAGACGGTGTGTTCTGCTCGGGGAACGTCTTCATTATCGGGTCTTGGGCAAAATTGGATTTCGTTCGGGAACCCTCCTCTCCCCATTTGCCTTGCGCATCCTCGCACTCCTTTCCTTCGTTGCGCGGTTCGGTTTTGATCTCAATTATAGAAGGCAGAGGTTGCCAGGACGAAGATTAAACTTGGCCACATACCCGCTTGTAAGGGTACCTGTTAATGCGGCTTCTTCTCGGGCGTTGAATAAAGAATTCGATTTGGGAACTTCCGGGCAGCCGAACATAGTGGGCTCGCCCCAGCAGCAGCGAATTCCTGTACTGAGCGAGCCTAGCTCGATGAGAAGGAACAAACAAAAATAAAAATTAAAAATACTACAGTGCACGTGCTTGATGTTAACGAGAATTGAGATCCGTGAATCTAGTAGGTGGGAAGCGTGTGTTTTTTTTTTTTTTTTTTTCCCATCTGCGGATGTCGAAGCCATCTCTGAAAAAGGGCTTGGATGGAGAAGGTTTCTGATGAGCCGCTGCCCATTCCCAATTCTCTTCCGAGGATGGCAGAATTGTTCGCTAGCGCGAAAGAACTGAAGAGACTTAATGGAAAGAAAACAAGCGGTATGCCACCACCTGTTTCAAGGGCTGTCCAAACAGAACACAGCAGGTGCTGTGCACGTAACTTGCTTTATACCTGAAGGGAAGGTTTTCCTTTGGTACCCGTCCGCTCTGAAATGTTTTTTTTTCTTCCTTCTGCCGGGGTGAAAGCTACCCTCCGCTTCCGTCCTTGGACCTCACGCTTGGAGCATGCTTCATCACGTGGGTCCTGGCAGCCAGTCACACACTCTGCTGGGTGTCGTCAAGGCCTCCGCTATCGCTGTCGTTCCCCAATCTCCTGAAAACAAGAAAGGGGAGGAGTCGACAGCGAAAAGGAGGAAAGGCTTGCTTTTTTTGCGTGACTGATGTCCTCACTGAAAACGTACGCGCGCTCTGCAACTTTCACGTGTTTTGAGAGGCGTGCACATGACTCTTTTATTTTTTTTTTGTCATTCACGGCATTTTTCTGTGTTCTTATTGGACAGCCTTTAATTGTGGATCGAAAAAAATTGGCGAAGCCTGGCGGTCCATTTGTGAGACAGAGGCCTTGTGCATTTAAACTATCGCCGTGCCCCGCGCCTCAGTTGTCAGCAGTAGCCGTGACAGCTCTTCACTAACGTAGCTCAGAATTTAATAATCACCGTGTTCTTCACCAAATCTGGATCCTTCGAAAATCCACCCTTTACCAGCCTTGAAAAAAAAAAAAAAATCCGATCTTGCAGGCACAGGTTTTGGCACAATTCGGGACTTCGTACCTGCTGTTGAAGACGTGTTCAAGTGTCTAGAGATGATCCCTCATCACACTAGAATGAGTGCAATGGAACATTTACTGGGAAAAAGCATGTACATAGTAGACTACGGAAGGATGCATGTTCAAAACCGGCAGTTCTTGGCCAAAAGTCTTTCGCACTCAATCTCACTCAACCAGATATTCACTTAAAATTTTTGCATTCTTGGTCGACAATGATTTTTTTAAACGAACTATATGGGAGCCAATTATGTTTTAGATACCTACGGAAACTTAAGAAAGGGCAGTACGTTACTTATTAGCTTCTCGCTTTCTTGGGATTCGTGTTTTCGGTGACCCTATGGGCTATTGCGGAGCGCAAATTCGTCTGCTTCTTTTGAAGGAGTTGCGGTGACGTCACAAACACTCCGAGCTCTGATTGGCTCTGATTAAAGGATAGTGGGTAGACCTCAAAGCAAGCTGCCTTCACGTCTACCCACTATCCTTTCAATCAGAGCCAATCAGAGCTCGGCGTCGTTCTGACGTCACCACAACCCCTGCAAAAGAAGCAGACGAACTTGGGCTCCGCATAGCGCAATCTCATTGGCTGCGGAATGATAATAAAATGCCACATCCAGCGTTTCTTAGAGTCTCATAGGTTAGAAAAGTATTCAACTAGTTTACTCAATTTTTCTTGAAGAAAAGTAATTGGGCGTTACTTGAAGAAAAAATAACGTTACTTTTTTCGATTACTCCGGATTTCGTACTGTCCATTGTTAAATTAGAATTACCAAATTTTAAGCTGCTTATATTCTTAATAAACCGACTTTGGTAGGTTAACCTCCAGTTCGGGACTTGGTTCCAGGATCCCTTTGGCTCGAGGACTTGAACAAACAGAGGGCGCCACTAGGAAGGACAGGGGGAAAATAGTAACGATCACGTGTAATTTGAGGACTTCCAATTGTAATCAGATTACTCTTACGATTACTTCTTAATGAATGCAATGAAACAATTAAAAATTAGTCCAAGCAGTAAACGATTAGAAGGAATGTGATGACTTGTAATGAGTATCGTACGGGTCTAATCATTTGTCCAGCCGTTACTGCAGAAAACACCAGCGTGTATAAAAGAGTAACTTTTGAGGGGGTGGGAAGCAGCTTTGCTGTAGCAGACGACTTGTTCTACGCATGGCATTAATATTAAAAAAAAAGTTCTGCTTACGCATTTTAAGAGTTAGATTATAGAGTTGCTCCGCAAAGAAATTACGAGATTCAATGTAGAAACGCATGATATGTTGTGGCAATCTTGAATTACATTTTATAAGGATACTGTGTAAAATTACGGGAAAAATGATTTTCGCTAGAGCGATGCACAGCTATTGTATTTACGCCGGAAAGCGTCTGTTTCAGCGACATTAATCTCTTCGAATTAAACAAAATGTTGCGACTAACCAATCTTAAACTTTCGCCATGTTTGAGAGGCGGTATACAACCTCTAAAATTGTGCTACATCAAGAACATCTTCGAACGTGTTTTTTTTTATGTCACATGATGACAGGCAGTGAAAAGAGTAGTATTGCGAACTCTTGGACCATAAAGCACAGTTTTGCGAGAACAAAATTTATATTTACGGTTGAACATGACCGACATTTAACTCTACAAAACAGTAATGGCCGCAGGAGCTTTATTTTGCTTCGGGAACATTGAGACTTATAACTGTTTACGGTAAATCACAAAACCTAATACCCGTGCCACAGGGGCAACTCGAAAGCCATTTACAACGAATAACATTTGAGCGGACGGCCAATCAGGGCGCGGCACTCCGGGCGTGGCGCATACCACGAACGACAGATTGCGAGCTGATTCGCCGATCACACAAATGTCATTCGTTGTAAATGACATTCGAGTTGCCCGTGTGGCACGGGTATTAGACTGTCGCAGCTTGTGTAGAGAAAACCCTTTTTAAGAAAGTGTTTTACCTGCTTTTGGGAACGTGGTACCGCAAGTTTTATCATAATTAGCATGCACATCAACCCCTTGACCCTTTTACTCTTCTCTCTATTATGACATTTAGAAATGCGTTGTAAGAAAAAAAAAACAATATTATGCGACGAGGAGGTGCATATCTTCATTCAAGATGACCTGGAGCCTTTATGTCAAAGTTTGCATGCAACGAGTTCAGCTTTTGAAATCAAAATGAAGTCATACTATCTTCCAAGACAATTGAGGTAAAAATACGCAGCATTTTATGCTCAGGTATATTACTTACTAAGCGCCGTATTTTGTATTTTGCAGTGAAACTATTTGTAAAGCTGACTAAAGGATATTGGATTTCTAGAAAGAATCAAATAGTTAGTAATCGCGTGGAAAAACAACAACATCAACTTGAGTATAGCAATAGGCTGATCAATTTGCAACTTTTAAATATAACCACAAGGCGTGACCCATAGTGTAATCCACGACAGCAAAGCACATAGCCGTATCTTTACACATAATTCTAGCACAACCTAATAAAAGCAAGGTATTTAATATACGTATGGTTGTTCTGGGAATTGTTTTATTAAATAAAAAATCCCACATGAAGGCAGTAGCGGTCCCAGACATTGATTCAAAGGAGGGAGGGGGGGGGGGGGATTTTTCGCCTTGAAGGGGTGAGCAGCGATTTTTGCACTTTGCGCAAATACCGCTTAGAACGAATCCCTCGCGTCAATTACCTATGAAAGACGCGTTCATTTTTCTCCACACGTTATAGAAGTCGCAGGAACAAATATAAAAAAAACGAGCAGCGTTCACCTCCTCAACTAGCAGCCAGAACAAGCGGCCCCGTGATTTGGAGCTGATTATATGCCGCCAATGTTGATCATAGCCACGCATTGGGGTTGGCAAAGCACAGGACACGCGCTGAGTTCCAGACATTGTTATGGCTCGGCTATTGTCGTCGTTGCAGCGATTGGACACGGGCCACTACCCGAATGCTTAACGAGCGATCGATTATCACGAGCTCAAATCGAGTGACCACGCAATGCTCGGGACCAATCTATGAGCCGCATTCAAATATCGTCACTGGGGGATGCTGCGACTTCCCAGCTACGTAATGAAGTTTTGCGAAAGATACATTGAAAAAACTAAAAAAAAGAAGACAAATTTAAAAAGTAATGACGATTTATTTCTACAATAATGAGTTTTGATCAGTTCAACTGTTTAACAAAAAAGAGTGAATAACGTAAACCGCCGCTCGCCATACAGCTTTCTGGCGTACATAGCCGAAGAACAAGAGTGCTACCGCACCCTTCAAACAAATGTTAAAAAAAAGAGAGCGAAAAGGTTTTTCAAGCCCCCCCCCCCCCCCCCCCCCTCCCCCCCTCCACCCTCCAAGGACCGCTACTGCATGTGTAAGGGAGAATCATATGAGAAATTTTGGGAATGACCTCACGATTATGATTTCGAATGAAGCTACCCCCCCCCCCCCCCTCAAAAAACAAAAAAAAAACCTTTAAAAGATTTGAGTGTTTTAGCTTGACACGTCGATGTGAGCGGGGTTCGTATTGAACCGATGCGCCATTGGAACGACTCACTCATACACTTTCGTCGAAGCCGCCAAATTACGCATCGTCGGACAAGTACACGCACGCTCTCGGCCATCGCGTGTGCACGCAACGTCAACCCGAGCACGCGATAGAAACAAAATAAATACACCGGAACCAAAAGAAAAACAAAAAAAGAAATGAGGCGCCTTGTGCATACATACACACTACCACTTAGGAAAAAAAGGCTCGCGTCTTTGCCCTTCACACGTCATCACTAGTGGTTCCGGCGCAAGTTCGTCTGCTTCTTGCACACGGGTCTTGCGATGACGTCAGAACGCCGAGCTCTGATTGGCTCGATTGGAAGGACAGTGGATAGACCTGCATGCAGCTTGGTTTGATATGTCTACCTTTCTTTAATAACTGATGAAATATAACTAAAAAGGAAACATTGGCCTGCTGCTATAGCAGCGCCGGCTTTCTCCTTTGAACTTGAGTGATTAGTGTCCATTTCCTTCAGAGGTTCACAGTTGTCACATAAACTAAACGCTACACAGAACACCCCTACAATACACTCCAAGTTATAAAAGTACACTATTTACATCAGGGTCCAACGATTTGTCGAGCTATTTATAATAATTCCTACACTCAAACGTACGTGGTGTACTGTACAATATGCACTAAAGGGGGGGTGGTGTGCACATTAAATTATTCGAACACTTTTTACATTAAGAGCTCATACAATCAAGGTAAATGAGTATAATATACAGAATTTCACAGTTGAAGGATGCACGTAATGTGAATTTATCGTATAATGAAGTTTCTATACTTTGGTACCGCGTTTATGTTGTTCTTGATGAAGATATATCACTCTCAATAACTGTCCGCTATTTTAGTTTCCAAGATGAAATCCCGTAAGGCAAACACAGCCCTTTTTTGTGTAACTGGGGCATAGGCCCAGGTCCTAGCATCTTCTCTAGCGACAAGGGGCGGTCGTCAAGTACCATGAGCCGTAAATTGAGCTCCATTTTTTGATACGTTACGAATCTCGAGCATTCTAGAAGGGGATGAGTTTCATCTTCAACTGATTCTCCACATGCACATTCTGGAGATTCTGCGCAATAAATGCGGTATAAAAGAAAGAAGAAAAAAAAACTAGCGATATAAGCGACATTGAGACAAAGTCTATGTATACAGTTAGCGTTTCTATATATGCTGCGTGTAAGAGAAATGGGCACGCGGCATTTTATCTGTTGAGTCCTACCCTCCATCCTTTCAATCAGAGCCAATCAGAGCTCGGCTTCGTTCAGACGTCATCACAGTCCTTACAAAAGAAGCAGACAAACTTGCGCTTCGCATAGCCAATTGCCTCCGCGTCACCGCCAACGCGTCTTACAGTGCCTCAAAAGGAGCGCTACGTTAGTTCCAAATTCCAATACCACTTAGAGGATAAGGCATACGCATTGCGCTATTGTGAGTGGCTTCCCGATCCGTCCCAAGCGGCAGAGATGCTGAAGCTCGACCGGAGAGCCATCGCAAAACAGCGGTAGCGCGACTCCAGCGCGCTAACGCTTCGCGAGCGTCATCAGACGCATCAAGACGAGTGTAAACGTCTCTGCGCTAATCAACCTTAGTGATGACGTTTCAGGGAGGGGGGGGAGGGGGAGTTAGTCTTTGTCTTCTAGATAGTATTGCGCTCGAACGCGGCGACACACGCGTCTGTCACTTTGCGTCGTATACTCTCCTTTGAGCTTCGGCGTGTTGGCCGCTTGGGGCGGGTCGGGTGGATCCACCGACATTGACGTCATGAGCGAGCCTTATTTTTATGGGTGGTATCGGTTATGTACCCGCTCCCGTTCCAGTCCCGTCTTCTATAATCGCAAATCATTTCGGCCTCCCCCCCGTTCCCCCGCAGTGTGGGCGCTGACCATAAAGCACTGGAACCCCCATAAATACGTCAGGTGAGGCGGCCGGTTAGGCAGTTGTCCTATTTGAAGAAGGAAGCCGCCGGCGTCGAAGTGCGCTGCGCCGCGCTAAGGCATACACACACACACCGTTGGAGCTGACTGCCCGAGCCAGCATAAAACACTTTAATGGCGAATGAGTCTTTGTACGTCCGGGCGGAATATGTGTTGCCTGTGTATGTTTGTGTGTTTTTGTTTGTAAAAACGTGTGTTATTGAAGCGCTTTTTTTTTTTCCCCTTCCCATATACTCCTGGTAGATTCCTCCAGCGAGGTATTTTGATAGGATGATATGTTTTGTATCCCCCGTTTCGAATCGGTGCGAGGGAAATCGATGTTTTGGGAAGAATTTGTTTTAGCTTTACTCACGCGACTCGCGTGTTATTTCATAAGTGGATTAAGAAAACATTGACGTTGCAAACCCTGCAGCGAAGAAAAGACGGAACGAAGGACAGTTTCCCCGTGTGGCATCCTATAAGGAGTATTCACTGGGCGCCATATTTGTGGGTGCTGTCTAGAGCGCATGCTCAGAACGAGCCCCCATTCATAGGCTGCTAAGACCGGCCATTTTGGCGGTGTGGAATGCACGTTGTAAAAGAACCCTGGAAGCTAGCCATCAGCACGCGCTCAGCAGTCGTGCACACAGCTATGGCCGCCAGTGAATACTTCTTATAGGGCCCGTTCACACGCTTGCGTTTGCTTAGGACTGCGTTCTTGGGTTCTCTAACAACGAGAAAACTCTGGCGAACGCTGGCGCCATCTGCGTGTGTAAGGTGACCCAAGAACTGCATTTAACTTGAGCGAAGGCTGGTATTTTCGAGGTCAAATGTACGCAGCATCTATGAGAATTGGTAGTTATAACATTGTCAAAATCTTTGCGAGCAAAAAAAAAAAAATATATATATATATATAAAACACGCGCGAAAAAAACAAAACAACGAAATTGTTAAGTGTTTGATGACGTGCTCCGTCCTCGGCAACTTATTATCGATCAGCAGTAAATAAGATTGCTGGATTACTCGATAAGAACGGGAAGGAAGGAATCGCGGGGTAAGAATTGTGCAGATCGTAAGCCACGCTGTGTGGTTCTTAAGCTGGCAATGAATGCAGACCCTTCCACCGCATTTCACGCAGGCGAAAAATTCCGAGTCACTGCGCCGTGGACGCGGGCGCGGCGTCTCATATTCCTTGGAAGAGAGCTACTGCGTATAGACGTTTTCTGTTTCCTGTCGTTCTTAGTTACGTAGGCTTCGTATCTGGTATGCGGGACGAAAAAAAAAAAGAATAAAACATTGCGACCTGGAATATGCCAGAAAATATAGGCGAGGCAAAACGAGAACGTGTGACAATCACGCATTTTTCGTAAACACCTTCTAGCGGCGTGGAGAGATAAAAAGAAAACGACACGTTTAACCGCAAACCAGAAGTGACGACATTCAAGATGGCTGCGCCCTTCTAGAAAAGGTGTATACACTCAGAACGCCTTCTACATACCAGTAGACAAAGATTGCAGCTCCCAGAGCGAAAGCGCGGGTTCGTGCTCGGTGCCTCCCCTGGTAGTAGCAGATTGCTTCATCAAACCTTTGTTGTCGCCGATCGAAACTCTCGGTTTGGCTACCTGGCGAGTTTGTTCGAAGACCCGATCGTACCGCCTAGAGTTCCTGTATAGGCTCCCTACGGGAGCCAGAGTTGCGCGTTCATGCATGGCATGTGGATTCAGCTCCTCACGTGACTGAATTCGGCGAATAGCAGCGCCGCGGGGCGCGTGCAACGTCTACTTTGCTGCACGACACTTGATACGGCTTCTCACGTGATCGGATCTCGGCGAATAGCGGCGAGGGCGGCACGCGGCACGTGGAATCAAACGCGCAACTCTGGCTCCCGTAGGGAGCCTATACAGGAACTCTAGTACCGCCTATATATACCCCTCCTTCCCCACAGCCTCATTTAGATAGACTCGTTGATTCACGCGCAAGCCTTTAACCAGCTCCCAGGTTTGCTTACACTTGTCGAGAAGGCAAATCTTCATGCCGGCAAAAAGCTAGTGCGTGTATCACTGAGACGTGTTTGCATAAGCTTCGCCCCCCCCCTCCCTCCTCCTTCTTCCCCCGGAAACCAGGTGATGTTAGTACCATGGCAACGCGCTAATCAGAGATCTGAAATTAGCCAGTTGACTTACTCCACACATTTTTTTTTTTTTCCGAATACGTAACACGATTTTGAATATTACTAACTTTGTTACAACACGAATCGTATTGCTCAGGTCCGCGAAAGCACGAGGATACTTGATGTTGTAGGCGGCACCCCGGCAGCCAACGAAACTCTAATACAGTTCGAATTTCATGCAGCAAACTACCGACGTGCCAACGGCAAAACAACAAGAAATACAGCGAAGAAACAAGAACACATATAGAGTCGCGAAAATCTATTCAACGGCTAATGCAATTCAGGGATGAAAGTTAGTCTCTTGCCTTCTGGTTTATACAGACGCGTGTCTCGCCTTCCTCCAGATTCGGACAGTCTCCTCCGCTTTCCGTTTCTCAGCGTTCGCTTCTATCTTTTTCATTTATCTTTTATCCCATTTATACGGCAGTGCTCCACCGCGCTCTCTAACCTTCTCGGGCTGCAGCAGCTGATTTACTGGATGCGCTAGGCGCTGTTAATAGCCCCTAATCACGGTAATTACCAGACGTCCCTCGCAGCATCTCGAGCGCACTCTTCTCTTCGCCGAGTTGATCTAGCGTCCTTCCGCGTCCGTCCCTTTCGTGCGACTTCCACGTGCAAATAGACGGCGGGGGGGTCCCGAAGTCTGGGCTGAATGCTTTGCCGACTCCTCGTTCGTTCAGGATGTGGATCGCCACCACCTCCACCGGCGGCCGCCCGCCCGCCCGCCCGCCCGCACGAACGGACGACGTCCTGAGCCGATACCACCTCGGAGACAAGGCCTGGGCCTTTCTTGCTCAAGCATCATCACTAGTGAATCCACGCCGCGCCGCCCACCATCCGGGTGAACGTGTACCAGGCCGTGGGACACTGCACGCACGGGCCGCTTTCTTGAGACCTGGTCCGGCTGGGGCCCGGCGTCATGGTAATTTACCAGCCCGAGCCCGGTCCAGGTGTTTGAAACCGGGCCCAGTCAAGGCCCGAGGCCAGGCCCGGCCCGAGCCCGAACAATTTGTTTGCTACCCGGCCCGGCCCGACCCGCCATCTTCTAAAACAGGACCGCACCCGGCCCAGACCAGAATTCGATATTATATTGTCTAAACTTCGCCGCGTGGAGTAGCAAAGTATAGGCGAACGCCATATTATAAACATAGCGCGGTCGTTGTAGGGGAATTTAGGCAACTTCTTTACTTCTATGTCAGTACCTGTCGGATCTATACGAATAACAAGTATAAATTTATATAGGCTAGTAGGAGTTCGACAGAAAAGGGTTATATTAACCTAATAATTAAACAAAAGTAACAAAAGGTGGTATAGACAATTTGATTGGCCTATATGCCTAAGCAAGAAACGACAACTCCGTCCTCGATTTGTTTTATTCCCAAGATTAGTTGAACTGAATTATCAACATTCCGACGAACTATTTCCGCACTAAACGTGTTCAGAGCTGTTTCTACAAATAAGCAATATTTCTTCCGGGACCGCAAACTTAAAATTAATGTTTTTACTTCTGCAGAATTGCCAGGGACTATATAAAAAAACAAAACAAATGAAAGTAGCTTCCGACAAACATTTCATTCGCGATATAAAAAGGCTACAGTATTTTTGCAAGGACAAAAAGGTAATTCAAGGAATCTGGAATACATAAAAACAATTCTTGGCAAGCAAAGAAAGACGTGGAAATTTCCAGGTCCCCGATGTTTTCACACGACTCGCCGGCACGGAGGTAGCTGTCTAACTTACTGATATCAACAAGGTCCGTGTCCGGGTCGTTTTGTCAGTCCTATAAACTCATTCAAGAGCCTCTCTTTTGGTGGTGTTGCGCTGGCGCATTCTTCGCCGCCGTTCTCGTGTTCAGAATGAACCGCCGGTATACGCCGGTGCTGTAGGCAGGTATCCTTTTTGCTTCCTCAATGCGCATCAACCCGTTGTGAGAGCAATGTGCTCAGCCTCTCAATATGAGCATAGAGAGCCACGGTATCGCACTTGAGTTGAGTGGTGTGATGCCCACGAAACACGATGGACAATATTGTAGAGGCCGGCGATATGCTCCACTTAGGTAGCAAGGCAAGAACTATACATTACGTGTAGGCTTGCGGTCCAGCCGAAACAGATATCGTATACTTATCATGTCATCGTGCTATACGCTTGCCGTGCATTAATTCATCTATCTACAGAGTGCCGTGATTTCTCCCAAGATGAAATATGACTGTGTACAAAATCGCGTTTCATTCCACTCGCCACCCAGACGAAGTTCTGCGTAAATATGTAGCAAAGCTGTACCCGTGTTTTCTTTGTTGTTAAAAAAAACAAAAAAACAAAAAACGGCATTAACAAAGCTGAGATGTTCAACAGTGGAACCACATCTACTTGGCGGGTTTGAATCCGAACGGCAGCCCCGAGCCCGAACCAGGCCTGCCAAGGTGTTGACCCAAGCCCTGCGCGGGCCCGCATTCAAAAGCACGGCCAAGGCCCACCAAAAAACTGCCTTACCCGGCCCGGCTCGCTCCGGGCCGGGACCCGGGCTTTAGGATGAGCCTGAGCCTGAGCCCGTGCCGTGCTCTACCAAGTCGTCGCGTTCTGACACTCCTTCTCTTTCTGATGTCACCCATATATATAACGAAAGTTGAGGAGTTCCAGGAGGGCCTTTACTTTAACAACGTTTCAAGCGGGGACCGCTTTTCTTCAGGGTGGGATGGCAAATGTCCTCTTCTTCTTGCCATCCCAGCCTGAAGAAAATTGACCGCATCTCCACGTGGTGAATGATGTTGCTTGGGGCGAAGCTCTGGTGGTGCTTGTCTGCGTAGACGCCGAGCCGCAGCATGCCGAGCCTTTTCATTCATGTCAGGAGGAGAATGTGTGGTTTTCTTCTTTTTCTTTTTTTAAGCAGACAGATGGGATGGCATCTCAGAACCCCCTACTCTTTTTTTTCTTCTTTTTCTTTTTTCATAATCATCTTTTTTTTCCAATTTTTTTTTTGCCCTATACGAGCACGTGAGCATGTGCTCGTGAGCACGTGATCTCACGAGCAGAAGCACGAGCACACGACGCCGGCCTACGGCGGACAACGGACGGCGGACGGACATGCTAGCCCCTAAGGAGCTTCGCCCCTAAAAAAGCGGTCCCCGCTTGAAACGTTGGTAAAGTAAAGGCCCTCCTGGAACTCCTCAACTTTCGTTTTATATCCCACCGGCCCGTTGAACCCTCTCACCGTATATATATATATATATATATATATATATAATATATATATATATATATATATATATATATATATATATATATATATATATATATATATATATATATATATATATGGGTGGTTTCATCTCAAATCGTGCAGGCAAAAAGGGTCGAATTTTTAATTTCGCTGAAAAAAATATATGTTATGGCGTCGTCTCTAAAAACACGGTAGCCACAAACCGCAAGTTCGTCGGATATTTGGTTCTCGACTTACGAATTTTAAAAGAGGCCGCGGCGGAAAGCAGTGTCTTTCACATACGTCGTGGGTCGGATGTTTCGCTCGATCTCCCGTCGTGGATTTTCAGTCCAAATTATATTTACTTTTTTCAAGCACTCTATAGACACAGATAAAACGCTCTAATAGCATGAAATAATTTTAGGCGTTTTTCTTTTTTTCTGTAAAAAAGTCAAAAACGCCCCCTCGGTCAATTGTTGACGAACTTTGACAATTAAATACTGGCGATCTACTTGAGTTACATCAATATTTTTTATGTCCATGGAGAGCCCAAAACACGCTCTTTATAGATATTATAAAATAATTTAGCTGCATTAAATATCCTTTGCGGGACGTTTACGTTAATGTTATGCGAAAACCAAAAAGTACCAATTTTAATATCGATTTTCTCAAAAAACCCATTTTTTATTTTTTTTTTATTTTTTGTTAAAATGTAGATATGATAGTTGTCTACTCGAAAAGCAAGTCGAGAAAGTGTATATTTTGTTTGTATGTTCTATATTTAAGCCTCAATATCGGAAAAAGACGTCTTCGTTTTGCAAGACCAAAGTCAGACAAAAAAAGACGTGCGCTTCTATGAATTGTAAAAAAGTTTTCTTAAATTTTCGTCTGCGTTTTGTAATCACTTATGAACGCATTTTGTGGTATTGAATAGTTATTTATGTTTTGAAAAGAGCGGGAAACCTCGAGAAACATATCTAATCAAATCAGCAGGCCTAGTAGACCTTCAATATCGAAGAGGCACAGACGTTGTATTTTTTCGATTTATAAAACTTTCACTGTAAACTACCATGACTAGCTATTAGCTGTCATATTACTAAGACATAAAAAATCACCACATCATTGATCTATTATATACCATTCTTTCCGAAACCATACGCTAGGGTTTGTTCACCGCACATCGCACAGATCACCAGGGAATGGCCTTTCACTTCCGTAATACACAAAAGTGATGACACAAAAACGATCCGAAACACACGGAGAGATTGTCACGGAGAAGGGTAGAGAATAAAAATAAATAAATAAGAATAAAATTACCCAACTCCGATCTTAACGAAAATTGCGGTAAAAAAATAAAATATTTAGAATCGAGCGGTGGCAAGGCGATAGGTCCACGCCTGGTGGAAAGTCAGACAAAGAAGTCAACGACACGTAAAGGAAAAAAAATTAATTAAGACAGAAAAACTCAGCCGCACGCGGCAAGTATAAAAACTAACTCCTCCGGGCATTCCCTAAACGGGACACAACCAAATGCGTGCGAACACGCTCTCTACAGCACCGTCAGGCCGCTACGCCATGAAAAAATAAACCAAACAAGTAAACAATGCTAACAAACAGTTAGTAACGAAACATAAAAAAAAAAAGTTCAGCAGAACCGCACCCGAGAAACAAAGTTCAGCGGAGTGAAGAAACACTCACAAAATAAAATAAAAAAAGTCTTAACTGACCGACGCCGAGTCCAGTCCCACGACACTGAAGCCTGGCAGGATGATGGCGTCCAGATGATGCTCGAATCTATTCTTCACTCTGTTCCGCGCATCCGTCGGGGCTGTGCGGAACAAAATCAAGAATAGTTTCAAGCAGCGGTGCGCCAGAAGGTAACCGAGACGTAACATGCCTCGAGCTTCATATCGTGAGAGGAGCTTTCGAGGTAGTTACTGCATGCAGTTACTCAAACTTTCTCTTTCCCCTTCCCTTTTTCAAAAGAACACGTCAGCCGGCGCTAACTTTTCATCTCGGGAGAAGACCACTCTTCACAAACGGTTATAGTTGACAAGGAGGCTGACTTCGACCCAACTAGTCTCCGGGCAGAATAGACACAAGTATATTTACCAACACGCTCGTTTTTACAATACAATACAATACAATAAACTTTTATTTTTCCAGAAGTACTGGAGGGGTCCCCAGACAAAAAGCTGCTAAGAGCAGCTTGACTGGGTCTGGGTTCCCCTTATACATGGCAGCAGCTCGGACAACAAACATATAAAACACTTTACCAGGATAATAAGAAAAATAAAACAAGGTCACATAACATTGAAGTAGCAGAAGAACAATATTAGTTATGAATAGTTGAAACAGTACGTACGTAAGTCTTTTTTGCCAATTGTGTAGATGTTTATGTTGTTCGTGAAACATTTATTTAAGATGTACGGTACTTTGTAATGCAATGACTGGAGGTTGTAATTTGTGCGGCACCGAGGAAGAAGCCAATTGTCTACGCGGCGTGTGTTTATATTACTTTCACGTTTCTCAAGTTCAGAAATAAAATACAAAAAATCTATGAATGTTGGCGATGAGAAACGAAGGGTACAGAGCAAACGATAGTTATATACGCGTTCTACGGGAAGTATTTCATATCTAGAAAATAATGGTTCTGTATGCTCTGTATATGAGACACCCGCGATATAACGTAAAACTTTTTTTTGCAATAATAGTAGATTTTGAAGGTTTGTCTTAGTTGTCGTAGCCCATACAAGATGACAGTAATTTAAATTGGACTCAAATAGTGCGTAGTAAAGTTTTAACTTAATACTAATTGGTAAGACATTACGACAGCGGGCAATAATGCCAACAATTCTGGAAAGTTTAGTAATTAGATAGTTAACATGGCAATCCCACGTCATATACTCGGAAAAAAGTACTCCTAAAATTTTATGTTGGCTAACTAACTCAATTTGGGAATCACCAAGTTTGATTTCATTTTTAACCAGAACTGGTTTATTAAGAGATCTAAATAAAATGGCTTTGGATTTCTGGGTGTTTACTTTAAGGCCATTAACTTTGGACCACATGTCAAATTTACGTAAGATATTGTTCGCTTTATATATCAGAACATCAGCATCAGTAGCAGAAATAAAAAGGCTCGTATCATCAGCATAAATGACAAACTGAACTTGGTGATCGATGTTAACAATATCATTTATGTATACATTAAATAGAAGAGGCCCAAGTATGCTTCCTTGTGGTACACCAGCAATAACATTATGAAAGGAAGAGTAATGACCGTCAATTACTACGCACTGTTTCCTACATTGTAGATATGATGTAAGTAAAGCAAGGGGTACTCCGCGGACACCATAATTGCCAAGTTTTGCAAGAAGAATGTGGTGATTGAGAACATCGAACGCTTTACTGAAGTCTATAAATATACCTAACGTAAGAAGCCTTTTTTCAATATTTTGCAATATAATTTCTTTTTGAAGCAATAAAGCGGCTTCAGTGGATTTACCTTGTCGAAAACCAAATTGAGAGTCCGTTAGTAAAGAATGTTTTGTGAAAAACGAATTTAGGCGTGTGAGTATAATTTTTTCAAGTGCCTTAGAGAAGATGGGTAATACTGATATAGGCCTGTAGTTATTCAGGACGTTATTATCGCCTCCTTTATATATAGCAGAAACTTTAGCCAACTTCATTTTTGCTGGAAATTGGCCAGATGATAATGCCAAATTATATATGTGTGCTAAGCATGGGGCGATTATATCTATTACATATTTAGCCGGCTTTATTTGTAATTGATCAACGTCACTACTTTTGCTGTTTTTTAGTCCTAAGAATATATTACATATCTCAATTTCGTCAGTTGGATTAAGGAAAAAGGTATCGTTATTATGCCTTACAAATGAAAGGGCACTAGGATTATAAGCAGTGGGTTGTTCAACCGAAAAGTGAGTGTTAAAGCATTCCGCCAGACTTTCATCGGACATAACTTGACCGTCTATTTTTAATTCACCAATAGAGGGTGACACCTTTGTACGATTTATGACTTCATTTATTATTTTCCAAACTACATCGGGGCGCTCTCTAGTGACATTATGAAACATTTGCTTATAATATGAAGATTTTGCTTTTCTAAGTTCAGAAGTTAGATTATTCCTAAATTTCTTAAAAGTTGAGAGTTTGTTTGGGTCCCTCGTTTTTAGGAAAGCTGCGTATAGGCGGTCTTTTTTATGCATCATTTTAATGTGTACGGCGGTCACCCAGGGTTTCCTTATCTTTTTATTTACGGTTACGGTTTTTAACGGAAAATGCAAATGATACAGTTCCTTAAAAACGTCCAAGAAAGTATTATAAGAGACATCGACGTTTAAGCTAGAATAAACAGAGCTCCAGTCACAGTTAAGAACTGCATTCCTAAATGCCAGGAGGCAGTCATCGGACATTTTGCGGAAGGTGGCGGTAGTTTTTACTTTTTTAGGTGTTTCATAATTTTGTATCGATAAGAAAATGGGAATGTGGTCACTGATACTACTGCTTATAGTACCAGACGCCTTAACTTTGGTTGTAACGTTCGTAATAAAAAGATCAATTGCGTTTGATGTGGTTTGGGTGATTCTAGTAGCAGACGTAATTACATTTATAAAGCCGTTAGAGTTGAGTGTACTACTGAGAGAATTTGAATAGAAGGAGTCATCCAATATGTTAACATTGAAATCGCCGCCTAGAACAAGGCGATAGTTATTTAGCGAGACATAGTCTAAGAAGCGCTCAAGAAAAGAAATGAAGTTTCCAAAATCTGCCGAAGGGGGGCGGTACAGAACAGTAAAAATAGTGTTACCACTTTTTAGACTTAGTATCTCATAATCGCTTGATATTTGAGAAAACGCATGTAGCAACTCACATTTAGTAGAACATTTTACGTGAATAGAAACACCACCGCCACGTTTATCTGTTCGGTTCAAATAGAAGTGATTATAACCGGGTAAAATGAGCATGTCAGCTTCATGCTGATACCAGGTTTCAGTAAACATTATTATGTCAAAAGAAACACAGCACTGATCTAAATGTGATATGATACTGTCATGTTTATTTGTTACGGAACGGGCATTTAGGTGATAGATTAGGGTGTTATCTTTCGATGACAAGCAATGACCAAGGTCTACAGGCAAAACTAACTCCCTGTATTCCATTGCAAATAAAAAAAAAAAAACACACACAAAGAGACCGAGAAGATAAGCTAACTAATCTTCTCGATGTCAGCTTCATTTTTGATTGGAACAAGTGGGGAACCATCGGCTTGACGAGCAAATATTTTTCCATTGCTCACCCAGACATGCTTCCAGTTCGACTGCCGCTTCTTGGCAATCGCTTTGCCAAGAATACGTTTTAATGACGGGCAAAGATGCTCGTTCACAAATATCGGCGTATTTGTGTCGAGGCCTACATCCGAGTTTGTAAGACGCTTCTTTTTTGCTTTCTGAAGTATTGCGTCGCGCTTGCTGCGGTTTACAAGCTGTAGGATTATGTTTGTTGTCTCAGTGTCCCGCGTCGGTACACGATGACAGATGGCAATATCCGCTCGAGTAATTGGTTCGCCAATTGATTCTCCCAGTTTTCGAACCACATCTGGAAGTACTTCGGCATCACGCTTGAGGACTCCTTTAATTTCGAGATTGGTGTTCCTCGAATACTGCTCAGCGTCCGTAAGCCGATCCTGGCAGTTCCTCAAGCACGTTTCCAGTTCATCGCACTTTTGCGAGAGACTTCTGTTCTCTTTCTTTAACTGAGCATTTTCGTTAAGTACTGTATCAAACTTTTTCTTCATGTCCTCAAACTCGCGGTTCATAAAATCCATACTATCCTTTGCCTCTTTAACATCATTCCGCAAGTCACGTATATCACTTCTAATATCTCGTTCCAGTGTCTCCCTAAAAGCCTTCCATTCCTGGCGAAGTTCATCTTTAAGTTCATTTAGTATTTTGGAGATTTCCTTCGTCATAGGGGATCACTCAAAATCAAACAAACAAACAAAGCAGACTGGCGTAATTTTTAACAGCTGTGGCAGCAGCAACGGTGACAACGCTCGAGGTATTTAACGCAAGAAAGTGGAACAAACCTGCAAAATGACGGGTTGTAAGCGTGCTAGCTTCGTGCCGTTGCTGCTGCCAAGTGACAGGAAGACGAGATGCGTGCGTCTTTTGTAGCGAAGAGGGGCTGACGTCCTCTAGCTCTTGACCAATGGCAAGTTGTCCCGTGGAAGTCCAACGCTGGGTAGATGGCAGCACGACAGATTTGCAGTCTGGCAGGCCGCCGGGACACAGGGATGATGATGCGTTCTTGGATGGGTTGAGAGCACGGTCTGCAAAATGACGGGTTGTAAGCGTGCTAGCTTCGTGCCGTTGCTGCTGCCAAGTGACAGGAAGACGAGATGCGTGCGTCTTTTGTAGCGAAGAGGGGCTGACGTCCTCTAGCTCTTGACCAATGGCAAGTTGTCCCGTGGAAGTCCAACGCTGGGTAGATGGCAGCACGACAGATTTGCAGTCTGGCAGGCCGCCGGGACACAGGGATGATGATGCGTTCTTGGATGGGTTGAGAGCACGGTCTGCAAAATGACGGGTTGTAAGCGTGCTAGCTTCGTGCCGTTGCTGCTGCCAAGTCAGTTTTGATGCTAGTCTCCGGGCTTTGCTGTTTACAAAAGAGATAACCCTTCGGTGCTATCGGATTTCCGCGGAGGGAGATAAAGTACATAAAATTGAAAGAATAAAACACGGAGGACAAGCACAGGACAATCACTTTGCAGAGCACGGCCATTTCTAGGATAGGGCGTTCGAAGCTTGGGCAAATACGCGGTATCGTTTCACGCGTGCACGGATGGCTGGTTTCAAAATTTTTCCACATCCCTAACGAAACCGGCCCATCTTCCTGTGCGTGCCCGCGCCGCCGGTTTTAGCTCGCACGCGGCGTTGTTTTGGCAGGCAGAACTGTTGTTGACCGTCGATATTGTAAGGCCGTGGTGTTCTCATCCTCCCAGGCAACAGTTCCTTTGCTTTCCCTTCTGCAATACTCTGACTGACTGACTCCTCCTGGGTGGCTGTCACTGTTCGCCGCGTCAACGACTCATTCGTACCATTTCACTCCTCGTGACACAGGGTGCGCTGCTCGCTTTACTGTCACGGGCCGTCCTATCTAACACAACAAGCGCGAAAGGTCGTGGTCATCTGCTGGTTCCGAAAGGGCGGGACGTTAATATAGGCCAATGAAGGCCCCGAATCAATACGACGTCTGCCGATTTCTATACATTAAAAATTTACGACGCCTGCTGGTCTGTTAAGAAGTGTCGCTTTCTCTTTTGAACTGCTCCAATGTAGCTTGCCGCCTATAATAAAATTTAAATGATCAATAAATATAACAGGGTGGAACTAATGTATTTCATTTTTACGTGGGAGCTTTAAAAAAATGCAAAAATATTTCAAAGTTTGTGAAGACGCGCAATTCGCAAGTCCCTTTCAAGCCGTAAAAACACGCTTTTGTACGATATTGATGCTTAAATATAGAACATACAAACAAAATATACACTTTCTCGACTTGCTTTTCGAGTAGACAACTATCATATCTACATTTTAACAAAAAATAAAAAAAATAAAAAATGGTTTTTTTGAGAAAATTGATCTTAAAATTGGTACTTTTTGGTTTTCGCATAACATTAACATAAACGTCCCGCTAAGGATATTTAATACAGCTAAATCATTTTATAATATCTATAAAAAGCGTGTTTGGGGCTCTCCATAGACATAAAAAATATTGATGTAACCCAAGTAGATCGCCAGTATTTAATTGTCAAAGTTCGTCAACAATTGACCGAGGGGGCGTTTTTGACATTTTTGCAGAAAAAAAGCAAAACGCCTAAAATTATTTCATGGTATTATAGCGTTTTACCTGTGCCCACAGAGTGCTTGAAAAAAGTTAATATATTGTGGACTGAAAATCCACGACGGGAGATCGAGCGAAACATCCGACCCACGACGGATGTGAAAAACACTGCTTTCCGCCGTGGCCTCTTTTAAAATTCGTAAGTCGAGAACAAAAAATCCGACGGACTTGCGGTTTGTGGCTACTGCGTTTTTAGAGACGACGCCATAACATATATTTTTTTCAGCGAAATTAAAAATTCGACCCTTTTTGCCTGCACGATTTGAGATGAAACCACCCATATAGATGTATATATATATATATATATATATATATATATATATATATATATATATATATATATATATATATATATATATATATATATATATGGGATGTGTGTTTGCGGACTATTCGCCTCGAGAGCGAACCGTGTCGCCACCGTGCGGCCGAAATTGGGATTGGGAACATGAGGAAGCGGGGATACCTCCATGCGTCGTCAGCTGCGGGCGCACGTTCAGAAGCATGGATCTGGACAACGCAAGCCCGTTTCCGGCTGAGCTTGACCCTCCTTGTTAAATGTTGGATGTTTTTGTTGTCGTTTCTAGTTCCTAAAGGTTGTGTTGTATCGTTTCACGCGCGTAGAAATTCAGCGAAGCGATTATTATTTAGTCGGAAGCTTCCATAACCTTAGTGGTTTGTATAGACCCTTTCTTCAAGGGCGCCGCCATCTTGAATTGTCGTCACTTCCAGTATGGGCGAAAACATTGTTTTGCCGTCGCCACGCCAATAGAATGCATTTAGGAGAAAAACGTAACCGTCACCCATTCTCGTTTTCTGTCCCCTCTATTTTTTTTACTATTTGCAGGTTGAAACGTTTTAATATTTTTTCGTCGCCCATACCGGATATGCCTACTTGGCGGTCGGGGGCGAGAGTAAGGGGAAAAGGTCTATACAACCGCTGGCCCCACGTATTTTTGTTATCTCGCACAAACCATAGCTTTAATAAAACATTGGTTGTTGATTGGAGCTGTGGTTTGATTATAAAATTAACCCGACTGATCGCTACCTTTTAATAAACTAATCAATCAATCAATACGTTAGTTTTACTTTATTTTTTGACAATCATAGTGCATGAAAGACGTTAAAACTACACCTTTTTTTTACTATGTCATAAATGGCATATTGCATTCCCATTTTAAAATTCACGTTTGACGCCTACAAACATATGAACACTGGAAGCCTTTTAAAGTGAAGTAATTTTTAAGTTATTATTTAAACAGTATAATAACCCTAGGTGACAATCACAGGCACGCTGAAGCGGTTTACCATGCCAGCCTGTGTCATAAAACAAATGAAGACCTCAAAAATATTAAAGCACGCATTTTTTACTCTTCGTTGACTTTCTCCAGCAGAAAATTCCGATTAAACGGAAAAAAAAACCGCAATTAAAGCATTATTTGAATACTCTGAAGGTTAATCGATAAACTGCCCAGTCCCGATATACGTTAGGTGAGGGTGGAGGGTGATCGGAAAATCTTGTGAGTGTCGCTAGCCCTCATCAGTAAAAGAGTGTGGCTGCGGCCGATGCAGTCTGTGTCGTGATGCGGGTCGTTCGCAGGGGTTGCAGAGTCTACTGCGTTTAAATAAAAGATTATTTAGCCAGAAATGTATAATATTAGCCTCTTGACATCCGCGGCTCTCATTCAAAAAATTGAATCGGGTGAACCCCCACTACCGAGAAGAGAATTTAATACCACGAACGCCGCTGCGTTGCTCGGTTACACTCGTTTGTCACACTCGCAGCAGAGATATTGGAACAGTTTGCTTCACTTGTTTCGGTTGTCCTGCCAACGTGCAGTTTGCGGATCGTAACTATTGGGCAGGAGATCGAACTATAGGGGGCGCTTTATCGAGCTTGTTGTCCCCACAGCCCGGTGTTTACCAACACAGCATAACAAAGAAATTGAACCTGGCCGAGCACGGTCTAGGCACGAGCGCTTCGCTCTGACCAGTGCTTTGGTCGCACGAGGAGTGGCCTTCGAATCGTCATCTTCGATTTCTCGGATCAAAAACAAACAAGAAAATACGGTTTGTTGTCCCCACAGCTGAAGCGCACCGCTAGAGGCGTGACTGTTCGATCTCCTCCCCAATAGAAGAGACGTTCTCTCCTCATCGCAACGTATAGTAGAATTGTTCTGACTTTGAAAAAACTTACCCACACCATGGCACGGTAAACGGAAACATTGGCTACAGCGGAACTCACATGCACGGTAATTTCCAATACAGCACTAACTTCTCTTCAAGCTAAATATTTATATTACTGCAAAAGCTAAAAGTAAAAAAAAAAAAGCAAACAAAAAAACATCGAACTTGCACTTTTACAGGCCACATTACCAGTGTTATGTTATCAGGGTTCGAATTCATTGTTTTGTTGAATTCCCACGCTGGTAAATACATCTATTAGAAAAAAATATATTTAATATAAATAGTGCAGTTTCGCCGGAGACAGGCATCCGTCGTGGTGATCCATGCTTCCCAACGTCTGCTTGGAGCAGACGACGCATCCACACGAGCGATTATTTAAATTTAGGCCGAACGCTGGGAACACGATTCGACCTTCACTGAAGCATCGAACATTTCCGAACCATTTTCCGCTAAAATTGTTTTCCCACCGATATTAAGCGGCAAAATAAACGCAAGAATCTACGCCGTCTCGCGCGCGAACGTGGAGAGTCTATGGGGCGGCCGTGCTTCTGTCCCCGCTTTGATGATGATGATAGCGCGACAGTAGCGCCACCTTTAGGTCGATCTCGAGGCCAATATGTATACGCCATAGAGTTATTACAATAAACGCTAGAGGCTCAACTGGCGCTAGTGTGCTGTTGCATTTTGAAGCAGACAGCAAGCAGTCAGAAATTGACTTCCGGTAATGCATTTCTATGGGAAAAAGCGAGTGCATTTTCTCTCTGCGCTCGATTATAAGAGCAAATATCACGAATAATTTGTACGTACGAGGCACATTGGAACATTTCTCAGTCACGCAGGCAAAATAATTGGCCAGTTACAGCATTTTTATTTGAAATTCGTGGCATGAAAAACGGTGCTAAAACCACTTCGTACGTGTATTTATGTGCACTGTCGGACACTGTTAGCGCGAACACGGCGTCGGCGCTTTCCAGCATGGGGGATATACCTGCCAAACGAACGAAGGACATGTGGAAAACCAAGAGAGACGGCGAGAACTACGCAGTAACACTGGATAAGTAACTCCTTGTGTTTGCAGACGATCAAAATAAATTGAAAGTCACGTAATATAGTCCGATTTGCAATAAATAAGTACTGCTTTATTCTTTCTGCTCGTGAATATGTGCGAAGATGCTTGTTCTGGGTTCAAGTCATCACCCGCACGCTCCAAGAACAGGTGCCCGATAAAAACTGCCCGACATAGGAAATAATAAGAAAACACACCTTTAGTAGCCCACGTACTTTATTCTCTACGTTTAGAACGTTTCTTTTTACCACTCGTAAAGATGCACGACGGGGTCATTTTCATATAGTGACAGGACGGGGACATTAGTAAGAACCAACAGAATGCTGGCGAACCTTGAACACACTTGACATTCCTTTCGATCGTTATTTTGCTTAGAATCGTCGCTCGTTTCTACATACCTGCCATGGAACAGAGGTTTGGGCCTGAAATAGAGCGAAGTTTAACATCGTTCAGTGGTAAAGAAAAATGCTGTAACTAAAGCAATTACACTTTCACAATACAAATAAAGGTACATACTATCCGGTACAACCGAAATGACAAAAGTTATTCATGTTCTTTTCCGGCGAAGAGACCAAATTCACGCGCGTTTTCCCATAGGAATACACAGGGAGGCTGGAAATGTAGACTGCATGCTGTCTGCTTCAATTTGCAACCGGAAGTTCCGTAGACACTAGCGCCAGCTGAGCCTCTAGCGTTTATTGTAATAACTCTATGGTATACGCTTGATGCGTCACCTCTTTAAAAGGGAGCTCCAGCAAAATATAATATACTATTGGCTCACTCGGGTGATTGTTTCCCGGCAAAATATTTTGCCATATCTTCAGCGAGGCCGTTTGCGTGGTCGCAGCCTGGCGAGAGCGCGCCGTCCCTCGTTCACACTGGAAGCGGATCCGCGTTCGCAAAGCGGTTGCGAACGCGGTTGTATAAAGATCCAGTACAACTGAACGCGCACCCGATGACATCAAGTGCGCGTGCAATTGTACTGGATCTTTATACAACCGCGTTCGCAACCGCTTTGCGAACGCGGATCCGCTTCCAGTGTGAATGTGCGTTCGGGTGGCGCTTTTCAGCCGTGTGCCGTAAAGCCCCTCTCGATGTGTTTGCGTTTGTCTTGCAAGTAGCGCCAAATGCGCCAGTGCACGAGACCCGTGTCTCGACTCTCGAGCGGCCCATGGAAGCCAATGGCGGCGCAGCACTGAAACGGCCCTTGGAAGCGAATGGCAGCGGATCCCTTGCTCGTGGCTCGTGTCTAGCGCGCTTCCACAACAATGGTTGGCGGTACTTGTAAATGTGAATTTGATCAAGGGACTTTAGTGTGCCGGCACTATTGCAGGCATAATTTTTGCCCGAGCTGCAAAAGGTCGGGAAGTTTGTCGGACAGACTGTATCCTGTATAGCGTCATATTCGAATGGGGAAAGGGAGCCAAAGGAGACAATGCTTGCCGATTGCGAGTTTGAGTCGCGGTCGAAGTCAACTAACAGGCACATGTTTATGCTCTCAAGAGTATAAAAAAACAACGAAGGTCAAGAATGTTAATATTTTAAAGGAAGCCAACCATTTTTGGAAGAATTTCGTTCAGTTCGCTCAAGGTCTGTTTGCTTCCGGACACGGCGTGTTGTTACACCGCTGTAAAAAGAAAAAAAAGGAGGGATAGGGATGCATTTCGACACTTGAACAGGCATTATAATTTCAAGGGGTTCAAGGGGGGTGGGCACAATGAGAAGACAGGATTCCCGAAAACAATAATAACAAGAAAATAGAATATGAACAGCGACGTTGGCGACACTTCTTGGAAGCCTCGCAAGATGGTAACTGTTCTTCGGAAATCAAAACAATATACCGGGTGTCTATAGTAGCGGCCAGGCTCTTTAAATCGACCGCAAACTTTGGTTTCTTCGCTTACCGCGCTACGACTTTGTGCGGCGTTGCCCACAGGTGGTGCATTTTTTCTTTAAAGTTTGTAAAGAGCGAACTTACCTGAGGAAAAAGTAAAAAAAGAAAAAGGCTTAACTCATATGGAAATGCAGCAAAGTCACCGGTCTTCAAACAATAGGGCGCCTATTGATTGAGGACCGGTGGCTTCACTGGATATCCATAGGAGTTAAGACTTTTTCGTTCTTTACTTTTTCCTCGGGTAAGTTCGGTCTTTGAAAATTTTAAAGAAAGAATGCACCACCTGGGGGCACGCGCTGCACAAAATCGTAGCGCGATAGGTTAAGAAACCGAATTTTGCGGTCGATTTAAAGAGCCTGGCCGCTATTTGAGACTCCCGATATATAAAAAGTTTACACGTGCGCGAGCAGCAGCGCACCAATTTATTAATCAGCTCTCTCTATTAATTTTATAACTTAAGATCCTGTAAGCTTTGCGGACTGTATCCGTACAGCTGCCAGATTAATTAGTGAAAATAGACGTATGGTTCCAATTAGAAACTTTCTGAACGTCAATGAAAACCACCTCTTCTCTCGCCGTGTAATTTTTGTTTTGTGCGTGTATGATAGCTGAGAGTATTATTCATGGTGTTCAGATTTTATAAGTGGATGTTATACATCATTCATACTGTACATTACTTGATTTGAAGTTGCCGGTCCCAGGATATGGGACTAAACTCTTCAACTCATCCAATAAACATTGAATTGAATTGAAGACTTTGAGCGCGGGAGAAGCGCAGTAGTGCGCCAAAATTATAACCACTCCCTGCAGGGGGAGCAAGGCTACCGGTGCGATAAGGCGCCCGCGCGATGTTTCCATCCCTTATCATCGCCCCAGCCTCGTATTTGTTGCACCGAGTGGTACCTTTAGCGCACTATATACGCTTCCCAAGCGCTAAAAGTATTTCTAAAAGTTATTAATTTAATGGTTTTGGATGACGCTCAGCAAGTTTCTAATTGGAACCACATGTTTATATTCCCTAATTACTAACATATTTAACAAATTTTACTTAATAAGCCAACTGATCGTTATGATTATCCCCATGTACTATGTCCCCCTGGCCGTATAACCCACCTTACAAACCGCCTAAATGTAACGTTCACGGCTTTTTTTAAAACAAATCTGTGAAGCTTAAAAGAAAACAAAGAAACTGTATATGTATATATATACAAAATACATTATTATTTTTGCGTAGGGTGAAGCTTTCTGCGCATGCTCACTGCAGACAGCAGCGCCACCCCACTGGAGAGTGCGAAATTTGAACGTTGGTTTTGGCGTAATAGCCCTTTATTTGCCGTCTTCTCGATAGCTATTTTAAAGTTAGTGATAATAAGTAGCATGTCGGGAAAACTAAACTTTGGATATTCAGGGAGTGTGCTTACTTGAGTAGCTCGAAGAAAACCCGCCGGAGCTCCACTTTAATAGCCGAAATTAATGGAGACCTTTTTGGGTACGCTGTCAAGTGATCAATGCTGGGAAGTCGTAAATGTATACAGTGAACTTCGAGGGAAGCCAGAGACGAGGAGTGGGATAGCGACGTACCCTTTGACGTAGGTTGTTTTTGTTCTGTGTATGGATGTTTGAGCGTGGACTTGGGTTCACTTTTTTATTTTTTCTCGTTCGCGTTTAATGTGGGATTAGATAGTTTTGACAGACCGTTCAGTAGTGCTCAGATAACACGTTACCGCAGACAATATGGTAAAGTTTATTAATAAAAGAAGAAATTGACAATAAATAATGACGCCCAAAAAGAAAAAAAGAAGTTGTTCTTGAGCCAGAGGAGCCGAGGAGTGTTCCACTCCGATTAAAAATAAGCGAACTAAATGGAAAAAAAAAATGTTGACTATTGTCAACCTGAACGCAAGTAACATCCTTAATGGTTGAGTGAGAAAACAGTCTGGTTTAGCGTGACCCTTATGTTTTCATCTCTGAGACATGATTGTTTCCTTCTGTATCGAAGTGCAAGATATTTTCACCAGAAGCTATGGACATCCCGCTCATACCTCCCCCTCAAAACCCTAGCGAAGCGGCAGCATAAACAGGACGAACAGAACTACACCACCTCCTCAAACAACACCCGGAACAACGCGGCGTGCTTCGGCACAGGCCCTAACCCTTCCTTTTCGCTTGTAGAAGGGTGTGTTCTCGCACACGAGGCGCGTACATGAGGCCTGTAGCCAGCCATAGGGGGATATATCTACATACGGTCTACGCTGGGGCGCAGCATTAATTTCCGTGAGAACGATCTGGGATGGGGGGGTTCCACCCCTGACCCCCACCGCTCTCGCCGCTTATACAAGACCGCTCATTTTCCTCGCTAACCGAACTCGCCGCTTATAAGAAACCGCTCGTTTTCCCCACTAACCGAGCTTTCCGCTTATAATAAACCGCTCGTTTTCCCATTAACCAAGCTCGCCGCTTATAAGAAACCGTTCATTCTCCCCAGTAACCGAGCTGGCCGCTTATAAGTAACCGCTCGTTTTCCCAGTAACCGATTAAGTTGTTGCCGGGTGCCCACGCCACGTTTTGGCAAAAAGAAAGGTGTGGTCCCAACCTCCCCCCCCCAAAAGAGCGGAGGAGAGCCGCTAGGGGGTTTGGTGTGCCTGCCGGATCGGGGTGGTGGTGGTGGTGGTGGTGGTCGTATAGTGGTAGTGTATGCGCGAGCGAACGAGGAAAGATGCTGCTTGATTTTTTTGCTTTTTTTCATATACGTTTGCTGTTTCGTTTTGCCGGGGAAAATTAGGCGTCCCAAGCCTGGAACGAGCGTGTTGGTTGCTAGACGACCGGGGCTTTTGTTCTTCGGTACCACTTGAGCGTCTGCGCGCGTGCGAGAAAATCGACCTTCTTCTTTCTACTTGGGCTGCAAGCAGTGCTTTGATCTTGTATCCCCTGGCGTCTGACCGGCGTCCATCCGCGTTGTCCGCGTACTCTATCCCCTTCGCTCCACGTATACTGCGTGCTGCGTTGCACCGCGTATTACCATATATCGGAGATGTTGGGGGTTACTTGTGCACTGTTGTTGTTGTTGTCGTTTCGCTGACGTGACTTGTGGGAGGATCGGACAAATTAACTAATTGACCTCCCACCCGAGGCTTAATATGGCAATGGTTGATACAGTCTCGCTAAAGAACTATGGTTCTTGGAACGCGTCTTCGAATGGGTTTGGTGTCCTATCACGTCCGTACATTCAAAAAGTCTTAATGAGGTGGCAAAAAATGACGTCACAGAAGCCATATTGTCACGCTCTCGGTTGGTGCTAGAAATCACGGCCAAAAGTACAAGCGAACTCGAGTGTCGCTGTCGTCGAGGAGTTCCAACCGCAGGCTGCTGAATCTTCCGTGGACGGTCAAGCCGACTGCCGGAGAGCGACCAGCAGCAGAACATGCGCCTGCCACGTCCGCAACCACCACTGTGACACCGCCAGGTTCGCGGCCGGCGACAAGCGTGCCACTTTTATGACGTCAGCAGCCGGAAATTGAGGGACTACTTTCTATGGTCAGCGCAAGTTCGTCCGCTTCTTACGCGGGGGTTGCAGTAAAGTAAGAACGCCGAGCTCTGATTGGCTCCGATGGGGAGGATTGTGGGTAGACCTAAAGGTAGCTACTATTGAGGTCTACTCACTATCCTCCCAATCGGAGCCAATCAGAGCTCGGCGTCATTCTGACGTCACCGCAACCCCTGCGCAAGAAGCAGACGAACTTGTGCTCCGCATGGCAGACGGTAAACACACAAGCCGGAGACACGTTCCAGGCACCATAACAGTACGTCACCCTCTTGCGACTCAATCTGAGCTGTATGACATTTCTTACGGCCCTATCTCTTTGTGTTTTTGTTTTTCTTACCGGGTCGCGTAATTACTCCGTGCCTGAAAGTTAAAAAAAAAAGAAGAGGGACATGCCATTAAAATAATAAAGCAATAAATTCAGGACACGATAGTGAGCACATCGCGCAGCCCCCATACTCCGTTACTGAGAGGGGGACCACGACGAAGCAGCCATAGAATTCGTTCGATGAAAACGAGTTTTTGAGGGTCCCCTCGTAATACTCCCTGCATCTTCATCCTGGACCGCAGCGAAGGCTACGACTCATCCGAGCCAATCCAGTGGCTTCTGAACGCGTCACGTGATCTACGAGCGTCCCCGCGCGTATACCCCGCGACTTTCTCCCCCAAGGTCCCGCGACATTCGCGAGGGTTTGTCCGCCGTCTAATGCCAAGCGCGAGCGTCACGTGAATTCAAGCCGCAGTCGCACTACGTCATAAAAAGACATGTGTGCATGTCTGCTTCATAGATATATACGCTTCGAACAAGTTGCAGAGAGTTTTTTGTATGACCGTTGTCACGGGACCGTCACACACAGGTAGAAACACGCCTTAAACAGTAGAGAGTTTTAGGGAACTGTTTTTTGCACATCCGGTAGGTACGACGGGCACTTTGGCACGAACTGCGCATGAGCTAGCGCAGCAAGACTCGCGCGTGCGCAGTTCGCACAGGAAGGATTCGTACCATATCGGATGTGCAAAAAACAGTTCCCTAAATCTCTCTGCTGTCTACAGACTGTTTTGGTGTTGCGTATGTTTTTGGCCGCGGCTTTGGGGAGGGGACTCAGCGATGCGTGGGGGCACATGCATTGTCACGTGATACTTTCCGAACTCCCTCTCCCGAGATTGGCTGGGATCGCTCGTAGCGTCAGCTGTGGTCCGTTGTTGGGCGACGCGGAGTGTGTGTAGCTATAGTGGACGCGCTATAGAGCGGCGGTGGGCCGTGGACGAACTGGCAGCTACAGCGAGGACTTTATCAGCTTGTGTCGGTCGGAATTGTAATGTAACCGCTGCCGGTAAGGTACAGCACATTTCGCCAAACCTCCTCCGAGGATCTTGACCCGTCCGTCTCTTGTTTTTTTTTTTTGTTTTTTTTTTCGTTTGGGGGGAGGGGGGAGACGCGGTAGCGCAAGTCAAGGAATTGCCGGATTTGGAAAACTTGTAGATCTTTAGGCAGTCGTTCCGTCGAGACACATTTTTGTTTGTTTCTTTTGCCGTGTGTGTTTGTGTGTAAGAGATTGAGAGAGTGTGTGTATGTGCGCGCGTATGTGTGTGAAAGAGTGCGTACGTGCGTGTTTATGTGAGTGAGAGTGCTATTATTCTTCTTGTTATTGTGATTGCAAGTTTAGTGGCACAGTGGCCACAAGGCCACAGTGTGCGAAACGCAAGTTTTTCAAAAAGCCCTAACCGTATCTAAAAAGTAGCTGAAAGTTACAGCTGGTATAAATAGCCAACTTTATTTAAGAAAATCTGTAACAGGCTTGAGCTGAGCTAGTTGGTTCGTACTTGACTTAAGGCCAGCTGAACTAGAAAGAACATACACATAAAGAAAAGACCATTCACACCGCTGGACTAGCAACTGATTTTCTTTTTCTTCCTCTTCTACTACGAGCCCCACTTGAGGGAACAAGTCTCTTTCCTCTTCTTTGCTTCTTTATTCCCCTTAAAATTTGTTTACCCCCGAAGAAATATTTTTTCTTTCAAGGTGCACTAGTGCAGTCATCGCCTTTTTCCTCAATGGCAAGTGCCTCTAGAATTTCACGTCCCAGTTTTGTCTTGTTCCTTTCCGCGATGTTTACGTCGTAGAACCATGCCGAATATTGACACGCACGACAATGGGTTGGCAAGTGTCCTCCTGCTGACAGGGTTTTCACTGATGCAGCGTGCTTCCTCGTCCGATCGTTAATGCATTGGCCGGTTTGTCCGATGTAACTTCGGCTGCATGTCAGCGGAATGTGGTACACCACCTCCCTTTCACACAGGGCGTATGAAGACTTGTGAACTGTGCCACACCTCTTCTCGTTGTTACTTCGCTCCTAGTTAACCCTGCGACACATGGAATAGGCCTTGTTTGGTGCCGAACACACCACCTGAACGCCTTGCCGTCCAGCAACCTTTTTCAACTTGTGGGTCATCCCGTGTCTGTGGCTTTTTATTTAAGAAGCCACAGACACGATGGAATGGTACTAAATGTTGGTCTCCGAGTAAAACGTATATGGATGGAATGGGAAGGTGATCTCTAAAAAGTTCCGGTAAAAAGTGAGAGGGTGTGTGTGCGAGCGTGTGTATGTGTGTGAGAGTGTGCGTGCGTGTACGTGTGTGTATGTACGCGTGAATGAGTGTCTGTGTGCGTGATCGTGTATGTGCGTGTGTGTGTGTTTATATGTGTGTGTGTGTGTGTGTGCACGTACGTCCCTTCGTTTCTGCGTCTTAATATTTATTCGTACATTGCAACAAAAAGCGCGAAAACGACCTCTCCACATTTTCTCGTTCTATTCATAAAGAGGGGGAGGGGGGTTGTTGACCGAGTGGGCTAGCGCACACTAGCTCGGAGCACGCCGAGCGAAAGCTCGCGCTGCAGAACCCAGAAATTCTGGGCGTCATCTCCACTCTTGTCCGCTTTGATCTGTATGAGCATCGTACCGGCGTGCGGTCGTGTATACCACTACAGCGTGATGCATGTTAAAGACCCCGGGAAAGCCCTGGTACCGGACTGGCTAAATTTCTTAGAGGGAACACCAGACGCCAATTGGGGTTGACCAACTTTCCGCTGTCTAATCGCACACACAGCAGAACCGTTCGGCGCGTTTCATTTTTTCGAATTACTTCCGTACTGCCAGTGTCTCTTCAATGAAATCTAATCTTAACTTGCCCGATCTTTCATTGCGTCGTAAAATGTCTCGTCTTTGTCTCTTCCATAAGATTTATCATTTTCACTCTCCCCTCAGTGATTCTCCCTTTCTGCCACCATCGTACATTTCCTCCCGCAGCGACCACCAGTACAAGGTTGGCGTGCCAAGCGGCCGCACTAATTTACATTTCTACTCCTTCATTCCCAAAACTTGCGTCGACTGGAACCACCTCCCCGCCTCCATCGCCCTGATCACCGACACCGTCCGCTTCAAATCTGCGATCTGCAACCATTTTTGTAACCCTGCTGTTGTGTTTATGTTGATGTTTATTATTATTTTTGTGTTTATTTCGCCCACTGCTCTCTGTAATGCTTCGGCCTTGAGAGTAAATAAATGAAATGAAATAAATGAAATTACTTTATGAGGATGTATTACGTAATTCCTTCGGTTGCGTCCACATAGACGACATCAATGGCAGTGACGCAGCCGATCGTATGACTGTTTCACGAAGCAAGTTTTGCATTGCCCATCACGCTGTGTACACGGCGAACATTATAAACTCCTTGTATTCGAGGCCACCATTTTCCCACTGAAATTTTCAGAAAATCACCTATAACTTTTTTTTTAATAAAATAACAAAACAAATAGCTCTAAAAATGTTGTATCATCCTCGGGCGGCTAGCGCTACACTTTGGCGGGAAATGGGAATTCGGCAATGCGTAGTATAATATTTCAATAAAATAAACTGTACATTTGGGGGGGGGGGGGGGGGGGCAGCCTGTATTTTGGAATATCCATTCTTGTGTAGCAGAGGCCGTCAAGTTTTCGGCTTTTAAACACACCTATGATGTTTGTTTAATCGTTTTTGTTTCACATGGTTTTATAAGTTTGCGGCGCCCAATACGATTTATTTGTGTTGCGTGAATATTCGAATTTCGAATAGTAGTGTCGAATAAAACACTATTCGATATTCGCATCGAGAGGAACTGCGATATTCGTGTTTTTCGAAGTGTCGATCGCGGTGGCTTAGTCCCTTTGAGCGCGCTTCTTACCGAGCACATGTGCATTGCGCAGAAGCAACACCCGCTAAAGCGACTTTCGCGGGTGTTGCTCCTCCGCAGTGCAGCGGTGATCGCTAAGAAGCGCACTTAACGGGTTAACCCGCTGCTATCACTTGGAGAAGTATGCCTATCGCAATCACGTGCTTCGGAGGAAAACACTTTCAATGGTGCACGCGCGCGCCTGGTGTATCTAAAAAAAAAAAAAAGATAGAAAAAGAGAAATGGAATTTTTGTGAAGGTTAACATCTGCAATGAAGTTAAATTTCCAAAATTAACCTACGGCTGTTATGCAAGAGTGTATGTTAGACAGATATGCCTTGACCATCTCCATTCATCGTTCGTGACTTAAAAAAATATTTGATATTGCAGAAGGCACGTTTGCATATAATAATATTTGTAAATCTACTAAATTTGGTGTAGCTGGGCATCTGTATGTGTTTAAGTTCATATCAAATCAGTTGTTCTCTTGTCATCCCAAGGCATCAGACTTTAGAGGTCACAGTCCATAAATATAGTTAGACCAAAATTAGCTTATAAATAAACAAGTGAAAGTATGGAAACTACCCTCACGAGTTTAGCTGGGTTTTCGTTTAAGCTTGGCACAACAGTGGTGAAAGGCTTGGAGAAACTTTTCAATATTTAATTGGAAAATATCCGACTAAAACCACTATCCACTTCGAATTCCCTTCGGACTCAAAGTCCACTCTTCGCACATGACTATACTTGATCTCACGTCAAAAACTGTAGTAATAAAAAAGTAGGGCTACTCGCGGAGCAATACTAATTTCCTCTTTTACGTACAGAATTAAGATCCATGTTGGCACATTTTAGATTAGATATATGTTATCTTTATAGAGACATAAACGTTTCAAACGCCAAAAGTATCGCGTCTTCCTCCGACAGTCACATTCTGTAAGAACTATTTTGCGCGGCGTATGAACAATGCGCAAAACTGTTGTTCTTTTTCTTGTGGTTAAAACGAGTATAGATTTTATGGAAAAAAAATTTAAAATCGCGTTACACCCCCTAATAATATCTCAACTCCTCTCAAGCTTGTTTTTGTTGTGTATAAAATTGGGAAAGTTCCTAAAACTGCATACGATTTTCAGTGAACGTCGAATATTTCTATAATTCGCATGAGTCCTTGCAGTTCCTTGAACTGCGCAGTCCTTTCCCGGCAGAGTATCGTCAAGACTGATCCCAAAACACGGGCCTACACCTGTTATATTTTTTTTCAGTGTACCCACATAAGAGTAATATCATGCGAGAAACAAGACCAAAAAGAACGACGTTGCTTTGAGTGTAATCACTTTTTTATTTCACTCTCCAGTTATAACATACACGGTGAATGATTGAACATAAGACAAGATTTACCGTAATACGATTACATAAAAAAAAAGAACGAGCAATTCTAAAATAGTTTGTTTCAGAAGTTTCTAATTGGACTACGTTACGAATTACTACCGTGAAATTGTAACGTGACAATGACAAAGTGAATTAAAAACGTAATGGGTTATAAATAATCTGTTTCTCGTAACGGATTACTTCCCGAGTTTGGCATTATGCTTTGTTCATGAACAAGTTTATGCAACAAAACTCACACGCCTGGGGCGGCGGAAGGTATGCCGCTCACCCCCTCCAACCTAATTGAGTTTCCTCAGACGCAGGAATCACCGCACAACCCCCACCCGTCTTTAGAGCTCGCACGGCTGCACGGCTCGTTTTTGGCTCCTTCCGGACACCCCCGCGTTCCTAAACCAGCTTAACTGCTGAACACAGCGGTGGACAATTCTACATGCATCCCCTCCTTCCCCGCTGCCTCCTCCCTGACCTCCCCTCCTCCCCTTTTTTACCCCTCTCCACCGAAGTCAGCGGCGGCAGGCGCGGCGGAAGACCGGCTGCATCAAACAGAGTCGGTCTTCTGTCGCAGCACTCCGACACCCCGTCCGTAACTATACCCCCCATCTCACACGTGTGCGGTTCTTGGTACAGAAGGAATCCCATCCGTCCCCTTCCCTTCCCAAACATAGAACACACACAGAGACACATACAGTAAGAACTCCTAGTGTGCCACAAGAGGTGGGGGGAAGCGAGCGAGCCATGCGGGGGCAAGGCAGCAAGCAAGCAGCACGGCTGCTGGCAAGCGCAGCACCAAAGGCCCGCAAATCCAATTCGCAAACTTTCCCGGAGCGGCTCGCCGGTCCAAGCGTTTCGTTTTCCTTCGTCACGTGTATTTATTTTCTCCGCCGTTTTTCTTTTTTTGCTTCTTGAATTCTCAAACTTCCCTCCTTTGAGTGAAGAAAAAATGAAAGCGAAAGAAGTCAGCCACGGGGCTTCACGCGATAATAAAGTAAACGCAGCATCAAAAGGGCGTGACTATGAGACCAGGCTTTGACGACCTCCTTCTCCTCTCCTCGGTCTTGGAGCATACATGCATGCTCGGAGCACTGCGCGGCCGGGTGTCCAGCCAACGGCGCCCCCTGCGAAAGCATTCGTCCTGCGAGAGCGCATTCCTCTCATCCTCTTACGCCCCCCCCCCCTCCCTTTCCTCTCCGCAAGCTCAACAGTAATAAAGCACCACCTGGAGCAGATATCCTCCCTCCATTCCTTTACGGGACGGCAAGAAAACACAGAGCCAAAACGAAAAACAAAACGAAGCTGTGCGACCCTCTCGCGGTCCCCCGATGACGTAGTGCCACGGAGGAGGAGACTTGTTTGGAGACTGCCCGCCCCGCTTCCCCCCCTCGCGGGGGGTGAGTCGGTGGCACTCTCCTCCCCAGCCGACGAGGGGATCCACTTGCCAGTGCAGCTCTCGGCTTCGTGTCGGTCGGGACCTGTAAGACCAGTGCGTGTGCCTTACCAAGCGCGCTCCAGGACCGTACCAACCATAACCTTCGACGGTGTTGGCCACATCGGGGCTCCGTATAAAATCGCGGGCCGCGGGGATTACCGCCAGTCACTCGTCATCCGTCCTACCCGTCGGACTGTGGTGGTTGTGTTTGGTGTCTGCTGTGCGGACATGTCTTCTTTTCCGCGGACCGGCGCCACGGCTTCCAACAACTGGCCCGCTCTCCCGTACCACCGGCCGGATGGGCATTTTTCGGCTTCAACGACTTCGAGTGCGTCTTGTGGTTCGCCGTGGTGTATGCCCCGTGTGTTGTCGATGTCGACGCTGTGAACTGACCGGTGATTGCACAGAGGATGCTGCGACCGACCTAAAGGTGCATCAAGAGCGACTAGAAGAGTGAGGAACCCGACGCCAAAGGATGCAGCTAGGCTACGCCGGTAAGAAGGCAGCAACCGGGTCGTGGTGGTTCCAAGTTTGACAGCGTACCCGTCTAGCCGATGGATGTAGCCATGCGTTGGCGTCGGACTTGGCTCGCCACAGCGGGCTTGGCATTCTGTCTGGGCATGACCGTCGGAGTACTGCTGCCCCTGCGCGAGCTCGCGAGGAAAGTGGACGAGACACAGCAGAAGGTCAGCGGCGGCAACGCTTCTTCTTTGAGCGGCCAGCCCGTCGGACGAGGGAGCGCCCCGGAGATCGGCCGGGACCAGCCGCTCCGCGAGAAGGGCATGGTGCGAGGAATTTTCTGGGCGGGTCCGGCCGAGCGACTGGTCGCCAGAGGCTTTTTGAGCGGCGATGTGTCTCGCTGGCGGGCCACGGCCAGGAGATCCGCTGTCCGGGCGGTCCGGGAAGGATGCGGACGCATGCAGAACAGGCTCGTCGTGTTCGAGTCTGGCACGCTCAGTTGCGCCCGCTACCGGCAGAACAACGACCAGATCCAGGGCGAACTCTTCTCCTTTTACCTCGCCAGGGAACTGGGCATCGCCAACTTGCCGCCTGCCGTGTTGACGCGGGCCGCGGGCCGGAGTTGGGACTCGGTCAGGTCCAACCTGGAGTTGGCGCAGTGGCGCTCGGACCGACCCCTGGTCCTCACCAAGTTCGTGGAGGACCTGGTGCCCACAAACATTCCGGTGGAGTTTAGGTCCCCGGCGGCGCGTCGCCTGCACCCGCCGGACGTGTTCAACAAGACGGACGCCGACATCCGAGAGTTAGTTCAATGGTCGGACCTCATAATCTTCGACTACCTCACGGCCAACTTGGACCGCATTGTGAACAACATGTTCAATTTGCAGTGGAACCCCGAGATGATGAACTCGCCCGCGCACAACTTGTTGCGGACAAAAGAGCACGGGCCTCCTGGTGTTCCTCGACAACGAGTCCGGACTCGTCCACGGCTACAGGCTACTGGACAAGTACGAGGTCTACCATAGGTCTCTGCTGGATTCGCTGTGTGTCTTCAGGAAGGCCACAGCTGAGGCCGTGGCTCGGCTCAGCCGCGACCGAGACATCGGAAGAAGGCTGTTCAGTGCGTTCAACATAAGTGATCCGGGGATGGATAACTATCTACCTTTCCTGCCGGAACGCAGTGTCAAGATCCTCAACAAGAGGCTCGCACAAGTGAACAGTCAGGTCCGGCGGTGCAAGGATAAGTACGGCCATGTTCAACGGTAGGCACGACTGCTGGTGATGTGCATCTGAGAGGACGGTGATAGGACGGGGAAAGACTTGGAGGGTGAGTTTCCGTCGCAACGTCTCTTGTGATAAAGCCGTTAGTGGCACGTCTCCTGGAGAGTTAGACTGCGCATCTTTTGCATTGTTGTGGTCGGTCTTCAGGAATAGGACGCGGTTCAGGCTTCATGCCGATAGTCAGGGTGTTGTTCGGTCAGCTTATGTTGATGAATCTGTAATTTAAGAGTTGCGTTTGTGCGTTTCATGGACAGCTTTCTTTTAAAGACTGGAATACGACAACGGAGCGCTCGAGTTTTACCTGTGTTCTAATCTAGCAATGCTTTTATTTTCGGATGCTTCTAATACGTACTGCTTTGAAGAGTGTGAAAGAACTAATGGTATCCTATGCAGTATACGTCTACTTTTTCTTTCTTTCGACAACTATTTGTTGCTTTTACTGTGCTTGTTTTCTGACAAGTTCTAGACTTCGTCAGTAATTATGATTGAAAGCTTTTAGTAAAGAACCAAATACCAGTATTCGCCATATTTTAGGAGATGTAAAATTTTTTTCCATTCTTGGCTGTGCTATGTTTACACTGATAAAAGGGAACATTTCACACTGCTCAAGGATTAATCTGTTCAAATAGCCCAATCAATTTTCTACGACGTTAAAATTGACTTATTTATTGCTCTGTTATCCTCACACCTACTTACACAACATATACCCACGGCCAGAATAAGAAATACCAGCACACGTAACTTCCCACATTGCAATTCAAACCTGTCCAAGAGGCTAAAAACAACCTTCCAGCGAACGCAACACAGCGATAAACAAAAAAACACCCCACACACGCGCCAAGTTGAGGCAACAGCCCATTGGCTAACGTCAGGTGCACCGTTACGGCCCCATAAATACCGACGCATCATTTAAACCCGACTACCGAACCAGAAGTCCACAAAGTTAATCACAAAAGAAAGAAACCCGAAAGAGGGGGGAAAAGCAAACGATGCACGCGATGGTCTCAGCTCTCCCCGGCAAAAGCGGCCGCAACTCAATAGCCCTGCCCTTCAACCTCCAATAACTCAATCGGCTACAGTCATCGGTGCCGCTACAGAACGAACAAGTGTAATCCCGTGCCTTTATGCGCCCCTCACAAAAGCGCTCTAGTCATCTTGGTAACCTTTATCCCCCCCCCCCCCCCCGCCATTTACGCCTCCTCCGGTGCACGTCTTCACCAGCCGAAGACTTCCTCCTGGCAATCGTGAACCAGTGCGCCTTCTTCTCACCAGCTATAAAAGACAAGCGTAGATGGGCGAGGGCGTAGTAGGGGCGGGGGGAGGGGGGGGGGGAATTGCAGAATGAAAAGCTTTTCTTCTCCTCCACCAGTCTAATGAGGATTTCATGGCGATCTCCGGCCACCCTTTAAGGAGCAACGCCAAACAGGCAGCTCACGAAGTTCACCCCCAAAGGTCCCCCCTCGTCTGTGTCGTGACCTTAGTCTTGTTATCAACTACCAGTGTTTGCCTTCTAGCGGGACCTCTCCTGGCTCGTTCGCTTGCTTGCTTGCTTGCTTGAGTATGGTAGGCTCTCCCGCACTGGCTCGCGTGCGGACCTCTTGCGTGCTGCGGCTAGTCGGGAAGTACCGCTTGCAACTCTTGAGGTGTTGGCTATCTGGAATATCTCCTGTATAGATCTTTTTTTTATTTTTTTTTTATTGTGGGGATGGGAGATTGGTTAGTGCCGCCGTGACTTTATTAGTCTGAATAGGAGTTTGAAACTAACAAATAGCTCGTTTCCGGGGGCAGGTTAATTCCTTTTTATCGCTTTATTGCGTCCTGACGGTAGAACATATCTGTCGTTGCCCTGCTACGCAACACTTAGTCGTCCCTTACGTGGCAGTTCTTTTGCTCTGATGGTAGATTCCCCTCAAGCTCCGACTTTGTCGGGATTCGCAGTCTATGATTATCGGGGTCTCGTTTCTCGTCTTGAACCTTTACGAAAGGATAATAAACAAGAGGTCTTGCAAGTTCCGCCACTTAGAAGTAACAAGATGATTGCCTTTGCTTGCACGCTGCAATCCTAAACTCTTCGACATCAAAGTTCAGGAACTAATAGATTTATTGATAATGAAAAATTCTAAGCGTTTTTTTTTTTTGTAATTTATGCTTAGTTGTGTATAGCTCATGCAGTTAGATTATGCGAAGAAGTTTATTTGGAAAGGCGGTCTGTCCCCGTCTGGTGTCTTCATGTGTCACCTGCAGCTCGAGTTACGTGAGAAGGCATACGTAACTCTGTACGTTATAGGTTATTCTTAATGTTCGCTCACAAAGCAGATGTCTGTATCGAATAACAACTTAAAACGTTTTGCGTATGTTATTATTGTGTGCAGCAGACCCACACTTTTTACAAAATACGATTTTTTATCTGGCTTAAGTGTAAACATAGCTTCCTCATTCAATTGTACAAGTTCTAAGAATTGGCTTTTATTTAGTGACCATGGTTGTAATTCATATAATAATGTGAAAAGCTGTTATGTCATCTTGCAAAGCAATCGTATTGCCTAATAAATGGTGTACCCTTCTGAAGGGGTACACAGTTCATTATACAGTACCACAATAATGCACATTCGCTTGCGTTTACTCCTTAAGATGACACAGTATAGTTGTTGCCAGTGCCACATCTTTATGATCATTTTACATCGATCGTTTGGCGCAAAACGTGTATAAAAAAGTAAGTGTCTTTCACCTCGCGCTTCTCAGAGTCCAGAAAAGCAAGCAAGCGAGCAGTAACTTAAAACTACAATCAACAGAAAGAAACACTCACGCGCGTTGCAGCTCTAAAACAAATTGTAGCACATAGTGCATTTAGATGCTGTACTCTTCTACTGCGGTTAGTATTCTTAAAGGTTAACACCATGGACCTTTGACGTGTCCCCGAAGGCTTTGCGCATCAATCGAATCTAACTCTGTTTTGCGTGCCCCTTGGGGCGCCCGCGAATTGGGAATAAGTGATTGCCGAAATAGGAACTTGTTTTAATTACTTATTTTTTATAATGTTCCATAGGAGATTATCTAGTTTCTGTCGGAGAGCAACTGTCAGTTTTCTATTCTCTAAAGTTCCTATGTTGCGTATTAGTAATTAGGTAGTCTTATTTTATTTGTTTTTTTTTTACTATCAAGTTAAGCAATCGAAACAAACAAGAAAAAAAAAATAACAAGGCGATTTCTTTTTTTGAAATCTGTCTTTTCAACCGCAATCTTCACTCTTGATGGTGAACTTCTTAGCGCATAATTATCTGGGTTATTTAAAAGTAAAATACGCAAAAAAGTCACATAGCACAAATACGTCGGCGAGCGTAAAATGTACCATCGATTTCTTTGTAAGTGTTTATTATATGACTGCCGATACTATCTGTCAAAGTTACTCTGGGAGCTGAGACCATCCAGACATTTAAAAACTTTTATACAGATAAAACTACATTAGTGCTCCAACAATAAATGACATATGGTGTTTTATTGAAAAAGCTATTCAGAGGTACGTTGATCACACCCTCAAAACCATAGCAAAGCATCACATATTACGGTGCACATTTGTACTCTTGTACGAGGTAGCCAGTAGCTCAGGATCAGACTCATGGGAAATTTATCTCCAAACACCCACACCACGCGGAATTTGACTGTATTTAGAAATACAAATCTCTAGTATTTAGCAATGACAATATCAAAAATAGATTTTGCATGTGTTTTGGCGAATGTTTACAATGTAAAAGCAATAGAATTTTTTCAACATGGGAATATTACGGTGTGAATCGTAATATAGATGTGTCTATCAATTGTTGTTTACTGTTAGATAGAAATAATAAACTGGATGTAATAATTGTGCTAATATATGACATCCTATCTAAAACGTTTGTTTGAATTGTTGCATGGGCTGAATGCAAATAGATACACGCAGGACGTGACAGTTTAGACGTAAAATATAAATCAAACTCCGTTTGAAAGAATGTTCAGGCGTACAATCTACGCGTTGTTTCTGCATTCCACGTGGTTTTTATTCCTCTTTTATATGAGTAATCGAATCTGAACTCAATGTATACGTATTTTTATTTCGATGCTACCATCTGAAATGCAGCTACTAACGACAAATGTTAGTGCATTTTTAGCATCGAAACAACACCCAAACCAAGAAAAAACACTTCAGTTGCTAGTCTGTGTATATATTACGCGGTTTATTTGTATTATATTTTGTTCCCTTGATATGATGGTATTGTATAATGAATGAAGCTATTCAGTAGCTTTTGTGTCCTAGGATATTCGTAGGGATACAGTGTGTGTCTTTTAAATTGTGATGTAAAAAGGCGATGCCATGTTTTGCTAAGTTATATGTAAATATTACTCGAAATAATAAAGCGACTCTTTACAATGTGTCACTTAGCACTCTCATTTTGTTGTTGTGTCAATCAGTGAAGCAAGCTATTTAGTGATCTCCAACAACCTGATTTACGGTCATGTGTGCATTGCATTAAACATTACAGTCTTGTTTTTCTTAAAAGGGAGCACCAAAAACCATGACTTTGAGCTCTTCGAACAATATGCTATACGGAAAGTTTCGGCACTTGTATTCATAATTCAACAAATTTCTTCCATAGCCAGCATTGCTAGACATTCTGTTCTAGCTTCCTTGTGAGTCCCCACGTGGTGTCGAGACGTCTTTGGTGTTACAATCGCCTTATACCATCGATTCTGTGATCATGGTAAAAGTTGTTCGAACACAGTATGGGTGTGTGCATGAAGATGGTTAATTTACAGGGTTAAGACTGTGCTAAATAAGAAAGGCTACTACGGATTTCAAAGTATTTAGAAAAATAGTGAGATTTAGTTCTGTCATGTGCTATAAGTCTCACCTTGTTGCATGTTTTGGGAATACTACGTACCTCCAATATGATGGGCAGAAATTCAAGATTTTTCAAATGTGGTCTATTGGACCCACTGCAAACAAACATGTCGCACTTGAGAAAACAAAAGTATATTCGATCTCAAGGCTTCCTGTAAGTAATAACTAATGTTGTGTTGTTGTCATCTGTAATTCTTAAGGAGAATATTACAATTTATGGAGTTGGACTGAAATTTATTTGTTACAGCGTTTTGTCGAGAACTTACAAAAAAGGGCGCAAGGAAGAAATATCCCACAAAGTTGGGGATGTTCTAGAATTATAATTAAAAAAAGAATGGTATATTAAGCTTACGTTTGAATGAAATAAATGTTCAATATACGGGAGTAATAAACTCCTCTATTTAAGCAAGATAATGGTAAAACAGTCATGCAACGTTTCCTGAAGACTGAGGGAGGGAGAACATGTTATCGTAGCCCTTCACAAAAACTCCTCGTAAGGCTAGGGAATCTCACCACAAGCCTAAAAAACGCACGTGAATCAGTTAGAACATGTTCAACTGATTTCATGAACGAAAATAAGTAAGCAAATACTCACAACACAAGACATGCAGCCTAATCGAGATGGTACCAAACATGGTCCACAAGCCGTAAATTTGTGAATACCGAGAACGAATTGCACCTCAAGGTTTCGGTGCTGTTACGTCATAAACTGTTAATTGTCGTCATCGTCTTGGTGACCAGATAAGTACTGCAGTTCTCATTTAGCTCTTACTGTTTCAAGATATAGTAATCGAATGAAGTCTTAACAAGCAAGTTTGTAGAACACAAAAGCAATATTTACAGTTTGAAGTGGGTGTGCCATAGAATCATTTTAGTCTCAAAAGTAAGACTATAATATACAATATTAAAAGTAATATATATATATATATATATATATATACATGAGTGTTCGATCCAACGTGTTCACCCCATAATGAATGCACATATCTTTGGCGTGAAGTCCATATTTGGTAAGAAATTAGAAAAGCAACGTGAAGTTTAATTACGGCCTGTTTTCAATGTTTATTTTTATAAAAAAACATTAACCATGTTCTCAATCTTGTGACGTACGGCATATTTTATTTATTGGATATTGCCACGGAATTTAGAGGTACTTTATGCAATTAGACTTTTCTTAAGAAACCAGTTTACGGTTTTATTATACACTTTGCATTTTTTGTATTATTATAAATTTGTTGTAAGATGAAGCACAATCCAGTACTAGGTTCTTTATGTAAAAAAACATTCCAAATTTTTACCCTTTCAAATTTAATTAATAATGTTCGCCATTTTTAATGTAAGGAACTACTTCAACAATTGGTGCAATTTTTGTAGAAAATTATAATTCAGCACAATCTTCACGTTTTTACTTCAAAAATTCTTGTTGCAAGAGAACGTTTCCAGAATTAAGCAATTCTTAAAAGGTATTCTCAACAAATGTTGGCATAAGTGGAAGAGAGGAATTTATTAAACGGCTATTTCGACTAATAATACTAATTGAAATGGAAACTTGTTAATTCCTTCATTAATTCTACTATTTCATTAACCTAATCTTAAAAAAAAGAAGGCGAAAGTTAAAATGACGACGGACGCTTCTTCTTGCCTGTTGGCGTTTCCTCGGCATGGCATTGCAAGCTGTAACTATGCTAAGTCGAGAATAAACGATTTCTTGACAAGTTTACTATATTTACGTGTTGCGGAATTATACATTCTTAATTTATTTTGCTTGTTTGTTAATGTTTGATCATGCACTGAGTGCGTACGTAAATATTGTGGTATGGTTCCTATGGCGCCTGATACTCGCTAGAACTTTACATTTCGCTTTTTGGTTCGTGCATTTCAAGTTCTAGAATCGTTCAAACTGTGGTCCAGGTTTTTATTTACATAATCTTCAGCGTGCTATTGAGGGACATTTTCGGACAGATATGCATTAATTTGTAAATAAAAAAAAATATATATATTCAATAACAAGTTTTATTTGCAGGAGGAACTGACTGATAATGCTCACCATGTTGATTTTCATAGGTTTGTATACCTATCGTGAACTTTAATTACGCGATCAAAGTTTTTGTGCGACCGTTTATTTAACACAACAGCACCTACGATTCCTACATATAGAGTGCTGTATTTCGACGATCGTTAATTCATAATTCTTAGCGCACCGAAGTAATTAAATGACACATAGTGTTGTATAAGCTGTCGACATCTTTTACTCTTAATGGCCCTGTGGAGTCCGCGGATCATAATTTTAGCACTATTGGCATTCAAAGGCTTAATCTTTATGTTTTGTATGTCAAGTAGATGTTAACCCTTGTTATTAAAAAAAAATAAATAGGTGGCGCGAGCCGCCGCACAATTTAAAGGGTTCAGTCGTATGCATCCGTCCATCCATCCATCCATCCATCCATCCGTCCGGTGTCCTTTTTGTGTGCCAGTATTGTGAGAGGAAAAGCAGGTGATGATTCTCAGATCACAATGCCTCAGACCAGTCGGATATTTTAAACATACTCAATTCACAACACTGCGCATAATAATGTCGCAAATAAAAAAAGCATTTCGCTATACTTCGTCTCACCTTAGTATGGACTATTGTTAGCCGCGCGTGCTAAAAGCGCGAGCTAGTCGCTTTGAATGAAGCCGCGGCGGCTGCACGAGCGCTCGTGCAGCAAGTGCTCTAGTCAAGGCAGTCAAGGCCGGCCGCTCGCGCTAGCACAGCCTTCGCGGTTAGTCCATGCTAGGGTGAGACGAAGTATAGAAGAAAGAGGTATCACGCAGGTCAAACAACCCGCTTCGCAGGAATGCTGCATCTCCCCTACACGTATTTGTTCAAAGTCAAGTTTGGGGGTCTTACGTGCCAAACCAACGAAGGTCATCTGGCACGACCCAGCGGAGAACTGAGAATTTATTTCGTCCACCTGAGTATCTTTTGACGTGCAACCGAAATCTTGGTTACACTGCGTCTTGTCCTCCCGTATCCGAACAGAATTCGAACCCACGACCTGCGGATCCATAGGCCGGCGGATTTTCACGTAGCCATCAAGGTGGCTCAAGCATTTGTTACATTGTCATTTATGAACGAAAGCTAGGATGAAACCTGTCACCCAGTGGGGCATCTCGAGAGTTGACTGTTGCAAGCTGCCATATTTATCCGTTTAATATCAAAATAACAAAGGATCGTTTTTTTTTATTTGCACTTATTAAACAACTATCATACGATTCATAGTTCTGAAACTTCAACTTCAACTGAAACTTCAATGTTATTTTAGCGCTCTTTTTTTCTGGCCGCTCGTTACGGAAATTAACTGTGATCTTCTGCGCTTCGTTATTTGAACTTTCGTAGTCAAGGCTTTTTGTTCATCTTTGTCTGAAACATATGTTTTAAAAACTGCCGTTTGTTTTCAGGTAAAATGGGCCTGTCTTGATGCTTCTTTCGAATTAGATTTTCCATGGCTACAAAAAGGACGAGGACAAGAAAAAAAATGCTTTGTCCGGTCGTCGTCCTTTTTGTCATTTTACTTTTATCCCCTTATCGTACCAGCGCACTCCAATTGAACGAATCAAATTGATTAGCGTACAGTAGCTCATTAGGGAGCCAGTTGAGCAAACCAAGCGTAAAACGTTTTTGGGAGCGAAAGTTTGAATTTAGTCACGACAGTCTTGCATGTCAAATTTAGCGGATGAATGAAAGGTCATGAGTCGAATCCTTTCACCGGTGTCATGCTTTTCGAACGTTTACTTCATTTTTTTTAGTTTTCCACAGCCGTGCGGCTGTGTTAATCACGATACCACACCACGAAAGACCCTACTGGTTCATGCTGCAGGATCGTTTTGGGCGCAACCCTGAAATAAGATAAATCCTGCTTACGTTGGGAACTATTTTATTTATAATATACGTTCAATACTTTCGAATATAAGAGTTGCATAGAAAAAAAAAGTACGGAACAAAGAAGCAAAACTACTAAACTACGAAAAAAAAAAACACTGAGTAGAGGTTTATATAACAAGACTTATATACGCATATAAAGGGTACCTGACTTCGTACCTATCCACCGTTGATTACGGAATATATATACAAAGGCTTAAAACTTGTGGCAATTCTGTCTTGAAACTTTGTAATTTCATCGAGAGCGCGAGGTAACCCATAGCCATATGTATTGTTGATTTTGTGTCTTGCCGTGTTTGTTTACACATTAACACACAATGTAATGGAAATATATTTTTTTTAATTAAGTTTTTCTTTTGTTGAATATAATTTTACTGTGTCAAAATACATTTTCCAGTATTGCCCTTCAGTCAGATACAACAAGATATGTGCAACGAAAGAAACCGCAACGAGCAACTAGCGTGATTCGTGCGAACTAAAATATATCTGCACGCATCATAGGTATGTATTGTATATGTGTTATGGGGACGTAATATAAACATATTACAAAAAGCCTAACCATCATGGACGCGTCTCCAACCCGACTGAGGGAAGAATACCCGAAAACGGGAAGAGCGTCTTTTGGGAACAGGTGGTGGAACTTCTGGTGTCGCAGTGCTGTTGCCAGAAGAAAGAAAAGATTTCCTCACTACGCTTCTCAAGACCCTGAGTGTTCATGAATCATGCAGCTGGAGGCACTACATTTTGTTTACAAAAAGAGACCAACGCACCCATAGTTGATTTCAAACCTGCAGTCTACAGAGTGTCCCCCAAAATAGTTTAAAGAGAATATAGCGGACGACGAATCACGCGAAAACATAAAAATTAATGGCGTCGGCTGAAACAAGCCTTATTTTCCCATAAAAAAGTTTTAAAAAATTAGCTTACAACTTTTGAACACGATAACGGTCAGTTCTGTACCTTCGGCATCTGGTCTGAACCGGCAGCGCTACATTTGGGTGGTACCACTAACTCAGCATTCAGCGATGCGTACTTTATGGTTGCGGCAAAAAAAAATAGACATCCGTATATTGTTTTCGGGGACATGCTGTTGATGCGCACCGTCACATTTCACATCCTCGGTGGTCGATCGGCATTTCTGGTCTAATACGTAGCGTCACAATACGTCAATATGATGCATAGTTTGCTCACCGGGTCTTTAGCTGCCATTTTTATTCCTTATGCGATGACTACCCAAAGTAGCGTATGGAAAGTGAATACATGGAGTGTCTGCTGTCACTCTAAAAAATAGGTGAAGTCCAATCAGCGGTGAGCAAAGGGAAACATTCTATACGGCGTTCTGAAAGTTACTAGATAGCTAACTGTTTTCAAAGGCATGATGCAGCTCTAGACATGTACTTCAAAGAACGCTTTGAAGTCTAAGTCTTAGTTCCCGATACCAATATTGTTCTACAGATGCAGGATCTGATAAAATTTGCAAAAACAGGTATGCCAGACTGATAATGCCCAAAACGCACTGATTTCTCTTAACAATCAAACCAACCACTAGCGTTCGAATCGGAAAGTTTTCGTTATCAACGAAGGAAGGATATTGTGGGCACCTGCTATATTTATTTAAAGTGAAAAAAAAAAGACTTGCCAACAAGAAAAGAAAATTTTCCTTTGCGCTGACAAGTGTTTTCACTGAAATAAATGCCACGTGCGCACAAAATTACATTTAGCAGTTCGTTCAATATTTTGCCTATAGGTGAATGTAATCTCATGGGGAAGTTTCGTCCTGTTATTTCTATAATCGGGTTATGTCACTCAAACGGTCCCTCATATCACCACCGATAGCGAATAAGATTTTCATGGAGTTAGAGTTTTCTGAGATGCATACCTAGTTTATTCATGCGGGCCTAAAAACGGGGTTTCACTTTCTCAGTCAGACCATATTGGAAATGTACTTGAGACATTGAAAGTAGTGCAGCATACTCGAAGTGTACTTTCTTAATTCTTTATAAAGAAATATGGAAACGAAATTTTTGCACTTATTTCTTTGTTTAGATGCGGTCTATGCTGTGCCGGCAGCCCAGAAACACTAGTATAGACCAGTGTTTCTGGGCTGCCAGTAGAAAAGTCAAGAAAACTAATTTTAAAACGAATTAACAGATTATAAGATTGCGCCTGGTGGCGGTCTGGGAAGATACGGTGGAATGCCTCCACGTCATGGGCCTCTAAGAAGCAGTGGCGCCAGTTCGTGGCGGTATGGTTCGCTCGTAAAGTTACTTAGTCCTTCATAGGACTGCTAAGCGGAGAACGCATAGCAGTTTGCTACGTTGTACATGTTAAAGCTTCCACAGTGCTTCCGCAACGTGCATTCCAGTAACATCTCACAGCGCACAAGAACAGACACACTTCAAAAGTTCACTCACACAGAGAGAGAGAACACCCACACTGCGCTTGAGCTGACTCTGAACTCTGGTTTGTATCACGCTTCTTCTTCATCATGAACCACCAACTCGCCCAAGATAAAGTATTTACCAAGTGCAATCCACACCATCACAATCACCGTTCTTTGCAGACGTTATAGGTAGGAGCTTGATCTGAGGATGCGGGGACCTCTGTCCTGCCCAGCCAACCACACAACGCCCCTTCCCAGAAACCGAAAATAATCTCCTAGCGGTGGTAGCGAGAAACACTTTTAATAAGTGCGTAAGAGTTAAATGGAGTGACTCTTCAAGGCTGAAAATATAGTGCACGTGATGTTTAGATTATTATCATGCAAACAGTTGTAAGAGTCGATTTCACCGCTCGAACTCTGTTTTGCTCGGACGAAGTCTGACTGCTCGGACGTGGCTCGGACGGCGAATTCCCGGCCCTCGGCGCCTGGCGTAACGATCACGTTGATCGTTCTCCTAGACTTTGGTTCTGCACGACCGCGATCGAAACATTACGGACGCCATATGTTCAGTCACCAAAAGTTACTCCGACGCAGTTGTTAATTCTGTTTCTCGCGACCATTGCCAGGGCATATTATTCGCGGCTTCTGGCTGACCACATTCGAATCTGTGAAGACGCCTTGGAACGCGCCCAGCCCGCTTTCAGCCAATGGTGCCTCCTCATTTTCCTCCTATATACTTCCAAATGAATGGCCAAACTCTCTACATATACTGCTCTGCGTATAGTCATCGGATATTACTACTAAGCGAGTTTGTCACGCGTTGACGCCACCAAGCGGCAACGCTCGAAACTACATGGTACTTTTAGTCGTGCAGAAGCCCTTGACGTCAGAAGCGCGATACGCATTGCGCTTCTCGCTGGTAGATTTTTGAAGCAAGAGGTAGAGAGCTCGAAACACCTTTAAAAACGGAAAATTAGTATAAAGAGTATTCACTGGCGACCATAGTTGTATGCTCCGTGGTCAAGCCCACGCCAACATCGATCGTTTGCCAGATTCATTTCCTACCGTTAAAACCGTTGTTCATGACATACGATAAGGTGCACTAGCCACAGCTCGCGCTGATGACGACATATAAATAACTCCTATGCTTTTTGCAAACGACCGATCTCGTTTTATTGAAATGATTTTCCTCAATGAAAGGTCGGTGTCCTGCTCACAGAAAGGACCCTAGATATCCGAATTGGGGTTGGCATGACTGGTAAATCAAAACCACAGCGACCTATTTCTGCTGAACAAGTTCACGATATGCTGCTATGATTGAGGGCTTTCTGCTTACAAGGTGCTATAAATTATCACTTCTAAATGACCTGGGGCTGGAGATTCTTGTTTCCCAACTCAGTCGATCTTTTTTTTTTATTTAAGTTGCTCGGGTTTGGGTAGTTCAAAGGTGTTTAAAAATAAGAGATTCTTTTTCCTCTCACGTAGTTGCATTTTTGATAAAAGGGTAGCCTGCGTAGTTGCCCGTCGTACGAAAGCATTTCGAGCGTTGATTTGCAATACTAGATGAAGAAAAAAATTCATTGACCGCTATTTTGTAGGGAATTGTTTCCACCTGCCCAGTCTTTCTTCTCGTAGACTTCTTTATAGAGGTGAATTATTCCGCAGCCCGCTTGGAGGATGCCGCGTTGCGGTGATCTCGCCCGGTCGAGACGCGTTCAACAGAAACCGGAATATGTTCTCGCAAGAGAGGAGACCTTGGGCGAAATTGCAGTCTTTAGAGGCTGACCCCATTTCGGACTAACACGTCGCCGACACTAATCCCCTGACAATGGTTTACTACACGCACGCACCGACTGGGTCCGCGGGCTTCCCCCGATAAGTCACATTAGCAATCTATACGCGTGCATAAGAAAACTGCACTTATACTTGCGCTCTCTAGCGCTAATCGACATCAACTCCCCCCTCTGGTGTTTGGAACGCGGTTCCGATTGATGTGTTTACGGCATTCCCAAAAAGCGGTCCCTCGATTTCCGTTCGATGTCTTCGTAGAGGTTTCGTATTGTCACCGGCCGCGATCCTGGAGGTAGTCACAGTCGCGGAGGTGTACACTTAGGCTTTTGTGACGTCATTTGTTGCCCCTTCTGGACTATGCTTTCGATTCATGGGCGAAATAGGACGCTAAACACACCAGTCGGAGACATGTTCTAGGCATAGTGGGAGTAGCCCCAATCAGTATCAAACTTTGCCTCCCCCCTCCCTCTATACGTTATACAAGGGGGGTTGCCACCAATCGATAATGTTCGAAAAAGGCCGCGGCGAACGGGCATGCAGTACGTGCTTAGCATAGGAGTTCAACGCAGGAACCCAAGTGCATCCTCGTTTCTATGGGAATGTAGAACGTGCCTCAATAAATCGGGCATATCCATCTTGTACGCGGAGGTCACATTTGTTTGTTTCTGGCAACGGAGTTCCTGGGGACGCGGGAGCGCCGCCGTGCGGCCTTCGTGGACCCGACCGGGGAATGGATGTGGCACGTCTCGGCTTGGCTTTTGTGGCCTTCCTTGAAGCCCGGACTGAAGCAGACAGATCCTTCTCGAAGGGTGGTCTGGCCACCTTGGCTGTACCGGACCCGCCACTCAATCTGAAATGGCGGAATGGATGGAAGGCCCGCTTAGACGCGGTAACCGAACCTGGAAATCTACTGGAGCATGTAGCCTTATAAGAGGCGGTTAATGAATTGATGCAGCGAGACGCATGTACCGTATGCTGCGTAGTAGCCGATATATAAAACAGAATGATATATTAGACGGTCAAACGCGCATAAACGTTCTAGTTCTGCTGTTAACAGGTAATGTCTCATACGTCTGTCTGAGGAAATTTAAGTCACGGCTTCAGGTGCAAACCGTTAGGCCGGGGATCGGGGTAGCCCGTGATCCCGTGCACGCAATCACGGTGATAATTTGAAATGGTCCTTCTTGTATTACCATTGAGCGGATGTTCAGCAGCGACGGAATAGTGGCCTTTCATAGACACTATATATCTTCGTTCGATTCATCATGCGCCTCTTGCACCGCTGCAGAAAAATGTAGGGCAGTGTACTTCCGGTAACGTAATTAGCGTGGCTAATTACGTTCAGGCTTCTTGCTTTTCGTGATTGGTTCTCTTGGCGTGCTTATTACTAACGCAGCAATCTCGTCGGCTGACGAAGTGATAATGAGATGCTCGGACTCGCCGTGCGCCGAGTTTTCTAGCATGTCAGTGACCATAGCAACCTTAACATAAAAAAAGGCAATGACGTCACGATGAGCTCTCGACGAATAGCCGATGGCAAAACGAGACCTTGGTCGCTTTTAGAACGAAAACTAGTATTCGGGGATATCGCATGCACTAATCCAAAACTTTGCTTTCGCACGATTAAGTCATGTCAAACGAGTGCCTGAGTTTCAGGCAGGTCGTTCGCAATGCGATAAACGTTATGATAGTGTAGACACTCTCACTTGCCAGAAGTATGCCAAAGATTGCATTTGAAATGCGAGATGAACGATTCTAGAGGTGCAAAGCGTTTGCAATTTCCGTCAAGACCGAGAAGCCGCAGCCGCTTCGCCAGGTATACGACAACTAGAAGATGCAGTTTTTTGTGTTTTTTTTATTAAATCTCTCGAACCTTTGATTCTTGTTAGGTTTTGGTCTTTCCTGACGGTGATCGGAGAGTTAATGTGCTCTTAAACAGCGTCCGGCGTTGTGTGTTTGCATTGTTCACTCCTGCGTTGCATGGTCGTCGCCAAGTGCGTTTATGACAGTGAGATATGAGCCGAGAAAGTGAAGGAAGAGGAGGAGAAGCGAGCGCGCCGGGACGTCAAGACGCCGAGCTCTGGTTGGAATGATTAGGGGAATGATTAGTCCTCTGCCTCCACTGCACTCGTCGAACGCGTTAAAACGCGGAAGGTGGGTGTCCGGCGTTTGGCACTCGCATTCGAACGCATTCGACGAGTGCAGTGGAGTCAAAAGCAGCTAGCTTTAGGTCTACTCGCTAATCCTTCCAATCAGAGCTCGGCGTTCGGACATCCCCACGCGATCTCGCCTCCTCCTCTACCTCAGTTTCTATCGCATAGTTTTAATTGAAAGTGTCGCCACCACAGCCTCTCTTTGGTGAGCATAATTGTTTCTTACTCTGAGCATATTGAAATGTCTTCTTTTTTTTTTTTTGACACCCGTATACTTAAATTACGTGTCTGAGGTTCTACTCCTAAATCCTTGCTCAGGAATCGAACTGCCATGCAACACGTGTAGGGTGCAAACGAATCCTTCGGACCCGCGGCTTCGTTGTGCATGCAGGGTTTTAACTCTTAAGCTTTGGCGCTCGCGTTTCACGTGTTCCAAGGCGCTGTCACGAGGTTGCCTCCATGGACGCTACGAAATATATAAATTAAATAAAAAAAAAAAAAACATTAATCGAATGCCTCTATGTGTTGTCAATGACGGCCTAAAAAAAAGGGGGGGGGGAGGCGTGGCAAGTTTCAAGCATCTCATTATCGCTTGGCAACCAATCAGATTGCGGCATTAGCCGATAAGGATGTCGAGGAACCAATCAGAAAGCAAAGTAGCCACGCCCTATAAGCGGGCAATCGTAGACCTAAACGCTGCGATGTAGGATTTTTACTTGGTGACGTCATGAGTGACGTCATGGGCTCAGCCCTTATTTCTTAAATGTTTTGAATCCTTACCTGTTATGTACCGAAATGAATGTTCTATTTTCAATACGCTCTCGGTGGCTTTACGAATTTTCTTGCTATTACTCTGCAACTATTTGTATAATTTTCTTCCTACGCGCTACATATAGCCGAGAGAAAAAAAAGCTGATTACGTGTTTGATTTTGTATCTTTAAATTTGGAACTATAAACTTTTGTTTACCTTAAACGCAATATTTCGGTGACCCTATATGTCTGTGTTCGCGGTGCAGTGACGGACTACTTTTGGTTGTTGGGGAAATAAATTAACGCTACGTATTATGCGTGATGTAATAGCGTCCGGTATGTTGGGACTGCACGTGTATAATGACCATTAATTCTGCATAAATTAAGAGCCCCGTCTGGCCGCCATGTGTCTACGCGGCGTGGCGGGGCATCCCGACGGAATTTTAATAAGATGCAAGTTTTTTTTTTTTTTTTTTTTTTTGTACCGGGTTAACTTGTTTACGAAAGAGACGCCACAAAATGTTTATTTTCTCGTTTCCGGCCCGCTTGAGGATTACTTCATTTTTTTTTTTGTTTAACGGCTGCTTTTACGAAATGTTTTTGGACCCGTGATAGAGAAAAAAAAAAATCATATTTTCATTAAAAATGACCTGTTGTGTCAAAGACAAAACCCGACATTATGTCACAAACCTTATACAGTATGTGATGTCCCAACTCAGTGTATAGGCTGCGGCCGTAAGGACCAACACAATTGGCGCGCCTTGCAAAATTCGAATTCCAAACGTACCTACCTAAAATTGGGCGCGCGAACAAAAATTCGCAAGAAGTTGTATAACCATTTTTTCAAAGCTCAAGTCAGAGGTGGTAAATATATATATATATGCACGGCCGCTGTTTTTGCTCCTTATATATATATATATATATATATATATATATATATATATATATATATATATATATATATATAAGGAGCAAAAACAGCGGCCGTGCATTTCCTATGCCCAATACCGGTTGTTCGTCGTCTCCACACAGATTTGTGAGCGTGCTCTTTGGTGGTCATTGTTCATATATTTCGATAAAACGATTAATTATCGCAATCATAATGCTGGTCACCAACCTCTACTATTGGCTCTTAGCGTTTTTGCGTTCACCAACCCACCCGGGAGCGAGCTCATAAACCAGTGTGCAGACGACAAACAGTCTGGTATAGGAGATATAAAACATACACGGCCTCCGATTTTGCTTTATTTTTACTTTTTCACTACCTCCGAGATGAGCGTTAAAAAAAATGGGCACAGAACTTGTTGCGAAATTACGATCGTGTTCCCAATTTCAAGTGCGTACGTTTAGACACACATGAAATTGGCCTTTAAAGACAATTAATCTGTGAAGGGAGTGCTAATACTCCAAGCGTCGCTTCTTTAACGACTTTATGTACTCGTATTCACCTCAAGGACAGTATAGTAAAAAAAAAAGTCTGGCTCTTCAAGAGAGAGAGAGAGAAGGCTTGCAAAAGAGGAAATACAAACTTGCATGTCATAGCCAGATTCCAGACGGTCACGATTGATGTGTTGAATTAATATATCAGTTAGTGCATCTTAGATTATCAATATGTTATTTTATCAAGGCATAAGCGTTTCGCACGTCTAAAAGCATCGTTTCTTCCTTCGACAACTAAATCTTGTAAGATCAACTTCGCCCCAGCGCTCGAATAATGCATAAAATCTTAATTTTTTCTTGATGTGACAACAAACACACCTGATCAGACAATAAAAAAAAAAAAGGAAATCGCTTTTGTTTGCTTATGGCGGCAACCAGTTCATATCACAAAATGGAGTTTGCTATAACGAGCATTAGCGGCGTAGAGGTGTGTCTCAGGTAGAATGACTGTAGTTTCCTGCGTCTCCGTAGTGCCAAATGTCTGTTTTATAATGCGAAGACGCTCATCTTTATGCGACTTGAATGTTATCTGCTCGCCTGATCATTGCTTTGTCCGAGCGTTTGTCTATATATAAGCTGTGCATTTTTAACGAACGTTTACCGCAAGTTTGCTTTTTCAAAACTGTGATAGCTCAATTGTGAAGAGAATACCGCTATAAGTTACCAGGGATAAAATAAAACCAGAAAATCTTTTAGGAAACTTCAGAGTGGCACACGACGTTTCACTGACAGACGATTTTTTTGGGCTTAAATTTCTTATCCTAACTTTGGCTAGACCTTTGAAGCTTCCATGGGGAACATTTTCAACTTCTCGCCAGGTTGGCGTTATTCTTCAGGACCGTGGTAGCTCTTTTGCGAAGGCAAAACCGCTACAAGTTATCAGGAAAAAAAAAAAAAAACAAAAAAAAACAGGAAAACTGATTGGAAACTTTACAGCGGCAAACGATGTTTCGCTGACAGACTTGATTGACCCTTTTGGGTTTAAATGTTTGTACCTAACTTAGGCTAGAACTTTGAAGTTACCATGACGAACATTTTCAAATTCTCGCCAGTTAGGTGATTCTCCGGAGCCGTGATATCTCTTTCGAGAAGGCAACACCGCTACAAGTTATCCGGAAAGGAGAAACAGAAAAACTCCCAGAAAACTTTAGAGCGGCAGACGACGTGTTTCGCTGGCAGACTTGACTTCTTCAGGTTCAAGTTTCTTATCCAAACTTTGGCTAGGACTTTGCTACTTTGAAGCTTCCATGAGGAACGTTTTCACCTTCTCGACAATTTGGTGATTCTTCTGAACCGTGATAGCTGTTTTGCGAAGGCAACACCGCTACATGTTATCAGGAAAAAAAAAACAGGAAAACTTGTTGGAAACTTTAGAGCGGCAGACGATGTTTCACTGACAGACTTGACTCCTTCAGGTTTAAGTTTCTTATCCTAACTTTGGCTAGAAGATCGAAGCGTCCGTGAGAAACATTTTCACCTTCTTCTCGCCAGTTCGGTGATTTTTCAGAGCCGTGATAGCTCTTTTGCGAAGGCAACACCGCTACAAATTATCCGAAAATGAAAACAGAAAAACTCTTTGGAAATTTTAGAGCTGCAGACGACGTTTCGCTGATATGCGCAAACTTCACTCTTTCAGGTTTAAGTTTCTTATCCTAACTTTGGCTAGAAGATCGAAGCGTCCGTGAGAAACATTTTCACCTTCTTCTCGCCAGTTCGGTGATTTTTCAGAGCAGTGATAGCTCTTTTGCGAATGCAACACCGCCACAAGTTATCCGAAAAAGAAAACAGAAAAACTTTTGGAAATTTTAGAGCTGCAGACGACGTTTCGCTAACAAACTTCACTCTTTCAGGTTTAAGTTTCTTATCCTAACTTTGACTAGAGCTTTGAAGCTTCCGTCAGGAACATTTTCAACTTCTTCTCCAGTGTAGTGCAACGTCTAACGTTGGATCTCTAGCGTGTATCACGCAGCAGTGGTTAAACGTCCATGCGCCCGACGAGCCACACGGTAATAGGAAAAAGTTGGCTGCGTCTCTGGCATTTCCAAAAGGCGTTCCAAGCTCCTCGCAAGATGTATAGGGCCTTTTCGTGCTCTTTTTTTGCGGACACAGCGAGGAGGCCAGTGAAGGGCACGTTGTGAGGGTTTTGTGGAAACGTAAAGCCGGTCACAATGTTACGTGAAACTGTGGCATCACGGGACATCACGGTGTCACACGTCCATGTGACTTTCTGGTGTCACCAGAAGTTACGTGATCACGTGACATGACGTCACAGAGGACCCATATATGCTACGCAGTAGAGCGCCTTTGGAGATGGCGTGACAGTGTCCCGTGACGTCATTCAGACTGTGCATTCCAACCCGGACGCGAAAGCCCTGAGAGCCAGTCCTCTAAATGTTCTATATTAAAAAGCAAAAAGCGAGATGAAAACTTTTTTCTCTTGCAATCGCGAGAGCAGCACGCATTCATCCTTTAAAAAGAATTACAGAACACAAGGCGCTTTTTTTTTTTTTGTTTTGCCCCACCAGCGAGAGAGACCAACTACAAAAACTGGTTCACGGTTCACTTGGAAATGCAGACTGCCGCACCCACCACCCTACCTTCGAAAAAAAAAAAAAAAAAAAAGAAGAAAAGTTACTCGAGACCGACCATCCAGAGCAGTGTATATATATATCCCGGTATGAGCGCGGGCGCGACAGGAGCATATGTGCCCCCCCCCCCCCCCTCCCCTTTCCTTCCACCCGCTAATGCAAATAAACTCGCCACCGAAACAACATGCGAGATAGATTACGAAACGCGACGCAATATCGTGTATACTCGCAACTGCATTAAACGACACGAACACACACGAACAGACACGCGCGTACTGCGTTTCAGCTTACACGATGGATCTCAGAGCACGCTATATGCGAGCCATCGGAGCCAATCTAGTACCCCGTCAGGGTCACGTGACCTTTAGGAGGGACGCAGCGAAAACGCGGGGTGCCTAGTCACGTGATGATGTTTACAGCGCTGGGTTAGCCTTGATGGCTCGTAGCGTCGGTTGCGGTCCATATCCCAAAGCATAACGGATGATAACAAAAAAAAAAAAAATACCAGCATGAGGTTGGGAGCTGGAACGGCTGGAACGGCAGGCGTTTTCGCGTATCGTTTTTCTTTTCTTCATTTTATTCTTGTGCGTGCTTGTGCACGTGTCTGCCTCTTTCATTTTTTTATACAGGACGTGTTGGTTTGAAATGAGCATGCAAGGGATGCGTGTTTGTCGAGAAAGGATGCCCAGTTGGTCGCGAGTCGTGGCGACTGGGTGAGCGAGGAAGTGTTGTTGCCCGAGCTGTGCACTTAGTTTCGCCGTAACTTGGTAGAGAGCCAACTCTATGGTCTTCCTCGAGCCAATCGGGGCGACAGGAGGCAAAGCACGTGACGGCCCTTACCGAAGTTATAATGTTACAGGGGCGAGAGGCGTAACCCAAGCAGTTGGAGAAGAAGGGAAGGAGGAACTCCCCTCTTACCTGGTTTCTCTTCTGTGTGTCCCAGGTGTCGCTTTAGTTCCCCTTGGAAATTAGCCCGTCACTTGAAAATCGTACGAAAGCGCCCGTGGGTTCGACAGTACTGCGGGCGCAACTATACGCGTTTTCACTTCAAGAACAAAAGCAAGTTTTGCGAATTGTTCGTACGCGGCGCGAAGTAGTTCTTACGAGATTTGGTTGTCGGAGGAAAAAGCGATGCTTTTGGCGTTTGGAACGTGTACGTCTTGATAAGATAACATATATATAATTTAAAATTCACCTACATATATCTTAATTAAGTGCCTTATAAAGGGGGAAATTAGTAAGGCTCCGCGAGGAGCCGGACTTGTTTTACATCGATTCTTGAGGGGGAAACAAGTATAGTGAGATCGAGTATACACCAACTCATGTTTACAAATAAACCGGAGCGCTCTTGGCGGCACGCCACCGGCGCCGCGCATGCGCGATGGACTGTGGGCAAGAAGCGCCGCGTCCCGCATCAACAAACCATTGGAATGCGAGTTTGTCGGCGTCGGAGTGAAAGGTGCACCTTTTCGCGTCAATTTCGGGAAAGCTGAATTGGTGTTGAGGTCACGTAGCGTCAATTTTTCAGCTAAATTGTGCAGGAAAACTGTGGGAGGAGGGGAGGGTATGGAGGAAGAGGAGGGACATACCTTCCCCTCCGTACTCTTTCCTTCTCCTCCTCAAGAGCTGCGCTCTAATTTCGCGTTACAAAAATTTGTAAACATCTTTCATTTATTTTGAGACCTCGCATTTCTTGTTGCAACGTTTGGTCTATATTGGCCTCTGTCACTTTGATGAGCAGACGATAGTTTGAACGAGTTTGAAAGAGCAGACGGCAATTTGAACGATCAGACGGCCGTTTGAAAGTGAAGACACCCTGAACGTTGCCCGCGCGTGGTCCGGACAACTTGACGGTTTCTCGCGTTTTTGTTGGAAAAAAAAAATAAATCTGACGACCACAAGTATCCGTGAATAGAACCCAAAGTGCTTCCCGCCCAAGCAATCGTGGCCCGACGCTGTCTGGTTCCCTTTCCAAGGCACCTACCCTTACAAAATATATATATATATATATATATATATATATATATATATATATATATATATATATATATATATATATATATACTTTCTACAGAATTTCTATAGAGAATAACGTATAGGGTCTATGGATATTCTAAAGAAAATATATCTACTTCTCTATCTCCTTTCTATAGTTTTTGGCAGCTTTTTTCTGTAGACCTTCTATAGAATTTAGTGTATATAGTTTGAATATAAATTTTATAGAAAACAGTTAAAAATGTTAGCAACGTTTTTATCCTCTTTCTAGCGACATAATCAGTTTCTCGCAAACAAAAAAATAATAAATTCTGAATATTCATTTTAGGTCTGTCACGATGCATCCATGGAAGCATGCAGTCGAAGTGTGCCCATACGCAGACATCACAAATACACACGCCACGGAGCACTCATAAATCTCGTAATTCAGTAGTGTTGACTGCTCACCCCAATATCCTACACTTCAAAGGCAATCACTTGGACGACAACCGGGAAATAATAATAAAATTATTACAAGCATGTTGCTTTTTTTTTTGGCACATAATTTATACAAAATGTGGCTTATAAGAGTTGGTTAACTGCATCTACAACTATGAAATATTGCAAAAGGCGATAATTATTTGACACAGTCGAAAAAAAGCAGCCTGGCGTAATATTGCTTCTCCGCACTACATGTTATTATTCTATCGATATTAGTCTATAGAAATTATATACAAATAGTGTGACAAAACGACTATTGACACGTGGATGGTGATAGAAATTCTGTGGCATTTCTATCGTCCGTACTGTTTAGGCTTCGGTTCAAGGAAAGTCTATCGAAAGTCTATTGAAAACTTTCAATTCGACGCGAGAGGAGAGGAAGTTGAGAGAGTCGTTTAAATGTGTATAGGATTCCTATCGACTGCCTGAAATATTTATTTTTTGTAAGGGTATCCACGTTCTCGGACGAACCAAGCGGGCAGAAAACGCACGAAAACCGATCTTTAAGCCTTTCCCGGCTCTTCTGGTACAGCCCCAATCGCGGCTTTTTGACAAAACGGCAGGTTTTACTCTGTTTTCTGGTTGTTGTTTTTGTTTTCAAAAAAAAAAAAAAAAGAAAAACAGGAATCCCCGTCATGCGTTGCACCGACTTCCGCCCACAGCTCCCCAGACCGGAAGTGCGCCCGACGCCCCACTACGGCGGCGTGACGTAACAGAGCAGCAGAGTTGGTGCATGGTCACGTGTCTCCATCCGACGCACTGATTGGCTCCCTGAGACCGTAGCCTTCGGCCGTTTGCTAAGGTATATTATACGGTGAGACGGAGTGCATAGGGAAGCCTGTTGCTTGCCTGTTTGACTGGCCCAGTCGTAAATATGCCCCAGGTTTCGCGAGTTTACTTCTTTTTCCCCCTATATATATATATATATATCTTTTTTTCTTTTTTTTTACTGAGAGTTTAGTGAGCATCTGTGTTTGTGCTTTGAAACGCGACGGTGAAGAATAACGCCGCTGCCGCTGTTCCTCGCAGAGGCGTTTGTTATAGGTGTCTTGCGCATATATACGCCGACTCAGGCGCGCTTGTATAGCTTTGCACTGCCGTTTCCTGTGCGCGCCATTGTGGATTCGCGTTTTTTTTCTTTCTTGTTTTGTTGTTTAGTTCGTCCTGAGAAAAGTAGGGTGGTGGCTGAAAAATTGGCCGAGCAAGGTGTTAGTGCCTCGCCTCGCACTTGAGGTGAGTACCAAGTGGGTGGGAGAGAATGGCCCTGAAACGCCGAAACTAAAGCGACGAACAAAATGTAACGAAAAACTAAAGTCTGAGGCCTCGCATGCGACTCAACCGAGGTTCCATGAGAGATTAGAAAAAAATACTATAGACGTACGCTTAATGTTATCCAGCTCTCTATATTCTAATACAACTCCGAATGGGCTTTTCTTTTCTTTTTTTTTTTTTGTCGGGGCAGACAGTAGTTCAATTACGACGGCCTTCGGCGAGAACTAAAAATACGTATACTGGTGCGGTACTTGGCCCTTCCACACACAAATACATAATTGATTCCATTTGGGAGTCTCTGCAGTATAACCTAATGCAGTATAACCTAACCCAATAAAAGCAACTAACAAGTAAAAGTAATCGTAATATCGATACATTAAAGTATTGTTGAAAAAAAGCTCTTTAATTTGATATTAACTTTATAATTGTAGGATACATAGAAAGAAAGTTATGAACCGCCAAAAAAGCACCAAAACGTCATGCACGGTGGGGTTGCACCTTAAGCCTGCGGTCACACTGCTCATATATCGTATACAAACGAGACGCGGAGTTTCTCCGCAGACATGTTGACAGAATTATGTGCGAAGTACATGCGAAACACGTGGGAAGCATACGTTCGCTTTTGTACATACTTTGAAAAACACGCATCACACAGTGTCTACGGACTGTCTTTCGTATAATGCATTTGGAGTGTGACCGCGGCTTTAAAATTTGGGAAGCACTCTACCCGTTGCTCCAAGTTTAGACATTCACGAAGGGAACTAAATGAGTCTCTCACATTCATATAAACACGTTTTCAAAGACGGCCTCTTGGGCGCCGCCATCTTGCTGCTGGTGAGTGGCGTAAGTCGTCTGATAGTCAAGCCTTTGCTGCGGCCGCGTGCTCTCGGTTATATCAGCTTGCACGGTAAACTTCAAAACACGTATAATGGTGTTTGAAAGGTGTTTCACACCGAATACACCTTTTCAATGCTCTATGTTCATTTTTTAATAATACCTGTAATGTCCTTGGTGCACCTACTGAGCGTATGATTTAGGTGTTGTGACACCTTTTTGGCGGCTTCGGAAAGGTGTTAAGAAAATATAATAATAATAATAATAATAATAATAATAATAATAATAATAATAATACTTAGTTCGACGTGAGCGCTTTGGTGAAGTTAAATAAAAACTGAAAGAATAAACATAGGGACGGACAGAACAGCACCTCTTTCGTGCTGTTCTGTCCGTCCCTATGTTATTCTTTCTGTTTTTCTTTAATAATAATAATAGTTTCATTTACCATGTATAAGCATGGTGCGAGCTGACAAACGAAAGCTGTCCAAGCAGCTTGACTGGTATTTAAAGACCTTTTACAGAGAAGGTGTTTCCGCCTGAAGACAGCTTTTTTCGAGTTTGCTGGGATTTAAGTGCGCTGAAATAATATACCGGCGCCATACTAGGCTTGGCGCACAACACATATTTTTGGGCACGTTGGGGAAAGGGGGGGGGGGGGGGGGGCTAATCTAACTAGAAAAGGGAAGAGGATTAGGCACAAAATTAGAAGTGACTGCCATTTCTCATAGTTTCGGTTTGGAACTTTATACCGCGGAGACACCCCATCGCTATCACATGGGCAAGAAGACATGGCAGTCGAACGGGCGGATGGATGGAAGTGTGTCGTGCGTCAGTCAAGGTAAGTTTTTAATTTTTGTTTTTTCAAGTTTTTGCAGCAACTCTACGACTGGGAAATGTTAATAGGTGACTAAAGAGAACTTCCGATCTATGTACATCAGTTTCGTAATCCTCTAATCTATACAAAATGTTGACTAAAAATAGGGGTGTCGCGAACCGGTCGAGGTTCGAGTTCGACCAGGTTCGACTTTTTTTAACTTCTTGTGAAAAGTTCGACAAAGGTTCGACTCAGGTTCGACTGCTATGCGCATGCGCGACAGGCTGGCCAGTTGGCTTTGGATTGGATGATGATGGCTAAGGGATGAATTAAGGGCACCACTGAATGGTTATTTCAGTTAATACAGTACAAAAAATTAAGTTATTAACTTCTTCAGTGATTAGAATTAGTTTCTTTTAATTGCAACTGTCCACAAAATTAAAATAACCCTTTGCATAAAAAGAAAAATTCTCCAAACCTAGACATGCTTGTATCAAGGTCTTTCCACACTGTCCGCAAAGTCGAACCGGTCGAATGTGATTCAAAGTTCGAAGGTTCGTCGAACAGGTTCGAGCCAGTCGAACCTCGAAAGTTCGACCTAAGCATCCGGTTCGACAAAAGTTCGCGACACCCTTAACTATAAACATGTTTCTTTTCGAGGCGAGGGGAATCGGAACTGCCAGTCGAAATTAGGAATAATAAATAAAAAAAATATATGTATGGACACCGCTTTGTAAATTGGGTGTCTTCATTCGCCATATTTCAGTCCTGGTAGGCGCTGCGAGGTAACCTAAATTAATAAATACATAAATAATGTGCGTCACGAAAAAAAAAAAAATGCTAAAAGAGCGAAGATTTCCAGCAAAGGCTGATTCAGCGTCAGCATGCGAGTGCATAGAGATGAATGGTGTTGGCTACAGGAAACAGGCCACATTTTATCATGTTTATTAAAATAGCTTAAACCTTTTGGACAAGATAACGGCAAGCTCTGAAACTTTGGCATCTGGTCAAACCACCAGCGCTACATTTCGGAAAAAACAAAGCATTTAACGATCTTTTTTTTTTTTTTTTTTGGGGGGGGGGGGAAGAAAAGGGACACTTTTTTTCAGAGACACCCTGAAACCCGGAACATAATTGTTTGCAGTTCATTCGTGCCAACACTCTAGTTCTAAATGGTATACAAGTACGAACATTTGTTTTGTTTTTTTTTCGAATGACTTTGTAAAATAATTTTGTATCTGAAAACAGGCAAGTTGTCCATTGTGGGACAACTTCTCGCAGTTAAAATTCTAAACCACTTATGCATTTTTAGATTAAATCTACCGAGGCATTAGCTTATAAATTATGTTTTATTGCCAATTTCCCGAATGCCATATCTTGAGAAACTCCTAATTGTACTGACTCAAGTGTCAAAACTACATTGCATTTCGGACGTTCCAGGACATGTTCTCGTTATATTATGTGACTCCCCCGCCGCTCGTACTACAGAGTGGAGACGCATTCCATGCGGCCTGCCTTGCGTTGTGTTCCATGGGGACGGCCTAGAACTTTCTGGGCACCTCTTCGTCCATGCAGAGTCAACGGAACTCTTTAGAGCGATTAACATCACCGAAGGCACGGCAGCACTGAGGGCAGCGTTCTGGTTACTCAATAGGAAGTATGCTAAAGGGCGCTTCAATACGGCACCTGCCATTGGATGGTTGTTTTTCAGACTTAATATGATGAAGCTGGAGCCTCCTGCCGTCATGTTCATGAACTAGTAAAGTGATTTTGTATCACAAATGTTGTGGCGAATTTAGCGGTCTCCCCTCTAACTTTAGCGTTGTTACAAAATGTCTGGTAAGTATTTTTTTTTTTTGCAGGCGGCGGGTTTTGGGGGGATTTTATTCTGTTGTCATTTTGCATATTTCTGGTGGCCTATGATGTTTTATATTTTCTAATTTCCCCATCATGAATGGCTTAATTTCTGTGTGAGGTAAAGCCATGAGGTATAGTCACCTTTTCTTATTGGTAGAAAAATTAAAAGAGGACCCCTGTTACCTGCCGATGTAATCCCCAAGTTTTGCCGAAAGTTCTGTTTTGGAATAGCAGCGGCATCTGGGTCGTCTGATGGTACATGTGACTTTCAGTAACCAAGTCACAAAGTTCTGGGTTCTATAGACTCCTCTTTTTTATGTGGCTATAGTCCCGAAACTTAGAGACATGATTAAGTTACAAATGCTATGGGGCCCGGGCCCCAGTTATAAGGGCCACGCCCCTCCCCCTCATACAGCATTTCGTCATAAGCGGCCTCCCGCCCCGAATCAAAATCCTGGTTCCGTGCCTGGCTTCCACCAAATCGTGATAAAACAGGGGACATATTTCTGTGAACAGATATGGACTAACAAAACGAAGGAGTGTGCAGGCAAGATAGGTGATAGTTAGTCATTTTGTGTAACAGACAAGAATGTGGTGAGGAAAAAAAGCAGGAAGTGACGCAGAGGGGTACGTCTCAGTAGAAGAAAAACAAACATGGGGGGTTATTGGTGATATATGGCCGACCAAAAGCGTCATTTTGGTCTGCATTCAGAAGTCAGCCAAACGCTTACTATGATCTTTATTTTGAATGATTCTGCTTTCATCGACGGAAATAATATCAATGCCAAACTGTCAGCATTGATGGTGTTCATTTTGAGAATGCGATGACTCCAAGCTCCCATCGTGGTTTTTGCACACACCATCGAGCTTAGTTTGCAACTGATAATAAGCAGCCAAGATTACAACTCGTGACGTCACCGCGAGATAAATCCTGGTCGTGACGACACCAACGGAAACCACAAGAGGGCGCCACCGAAACATTTCGGCGCTAATCATCTGTCAAATAAGAAAGAGCTTTCTTTTGGTTATTTTATTTATTTATAGTGTATATGAACTAATCAATTCATCAAATGCATTACAGTGTCGTTCGTGCCTCTTCTAAATTAGTGTTTTTTTGTTGAGTTTGCAGAACTGATTATAAGAATGTATCTTTATTACAGAAACCCAGGCTTGGCTGTGATGTTTGTGTATGAAATATTACAGTATATTTGTTGAGTGTGAGTCGCTCCTTAACTTTTATCTGCAGTACAACACATGTACTGTTGAATATTTACTGGTTCAAATTTAGTCTTGGATTCTGCTCAAATATCTCAGCATCATTGACTGACAAAGCAAACCCCCGGACGAAACTTTTTTTTTTTTTTTGTTCTGCTTCAGAGGAAAGAGAAAGTATATGCAATGCTTTGAATGTTGTTACTTTTCTTTATAGGGCCATACCTTTCTTTTTGTATCACCATTTTTTTTTAGAAAGCAAACACAAACAACCTTGTAGAGCCATTCAGCAGCACACGACTCTTTGCATGCTACTTCTATCGTTAGAGCGCTCTCTAACAACTGAAAACATTCTAAGTCTCTCATGTGTAGCTCAAGTGTTCTCTGAGGCTGTGTGTATTTGCTTTTTAAAAAGTTGGGACAACAGAGAAATGTGGAGCCCTATAAGAAGGAAGACAACATTCATTCCTTAGGTGTAATGCTTCAGTTACGACAATTATACAGGTGTAATGATTTAAAAATACCTATAGCAGATGTGTAATGCAGAAGCTTCAAATTTGCTCGCAAAGTGGTGTAATTATACAAAAACACTTATCAAAAGGTGTAACGATGGTGATGATTGGGGTTTAATGGCGCAATCACAAGGTGTAAAAACACCTATCAAAAGGTGTGAGTTATAGACATTGGATAAATTGCCGATTACACCTAGGTGTTTTTAAGTTTACACTGTGGAGCCCACAACAAGGCGTTTTCCACCCGCGGTGGCCAGACTATAAGTTGTTTAAGTAATTGTGTTGTTTTATTTTATTATGGTGTTGTCAAGCTTCCAGTTGGAAGATTTTTTGTCCGGTGTCCTCGGCACAAATGTGTTTTAATAAAGTTAAAAAGTTCAACCACGGCTGTCTAATTGCAAACGTGTATAGAACGGGAAAGAACCTCGTAATTAAGAACTTTTCATTTCTTGGGTGATGAACGATTTCCTTCTCTGCGTGTACGGTTGACGTTGCCGAGTTGTCTTCTGGATAATGAACGAACCGGTGTGCATAAGTCTGACTTCGAACTAGACGAGGTTGCTTTTCAACAAAAAATGTGCGCAGACCTGTTTCTCGTCAAGATTTGTTTTTTTTTATCAGAATTTAATGTTGCGTTTAGTTTTGGCCTTGCGCACTTAATAGTGGTCTAATTGTCATTAATGTGTACCTAAAAGTCATTTCTGGACCTGATATGGTAATTGCTGGGGTCTTTCCAGTTTTTCTGTTCAAATGAGAATGTTATTTGTGATAAACAAATCCTCCAGTTTGTCTAATGATCTTTTCTGTATAGGCGCGTTGGTGTATATTGTGATTTGAAACTCCCAAACCCACCGCACAAGAGACGCCCCTTACATATTTAACTGCGCAATCTCTTAACAGTATTTACCTATACATGCTAGGACAGCTCTGGTTTCAAAGGTTTTCTGAAGGCTATCTTGGGTAACGTTCGTGTTTAGGCGGCTAGCGAGTCTACTTCTTTAGACTTTATTAATGACCGGTAAAATTCTACATGTGATCAAACGTTCGTGGTTAAAATACAATGCCTTCAATCGAACCTCGTAGTAGGAATACGAACTTGGCCAATGTATACTTCGGGCACCTAACCTCTCTTTACAGGTGGACCTTTAAACACTTTTAAAACATTCGCGTAAAAAAAAAAAAAAAACTCTGTAAAAATGCGGAGGCTTTGCTAGACCACGAACGAGGGCAATCTTTCTCATTCTTTTCAACATTCGAACACGGTAAGTCAATCGTTTGTGTCCGCGACAATCAATAAAATCGTTACCGACCGCCGTTCCCAACTCCAGCTTGTGTCACTGTATACTTCCAACGACCGCTGACAGGAACCAAAGTAACAAGCCATGTTTCGCGCCGCCGCCGCCGTCGCCGCCGCCAACAAACACGCACACCTCATCATTCCAAACATTTAATCACCGCGTACTCCCACCACCCCACTACAACGACAACAACGACGGCCCGAACCAACAACAAGCAGAAAAGCGGGCACTACTCAACGGAAGAAAGTAAGAACAACAACGACGACGAAGCAAACCAGAAACGAAAGCCATTCGTAAGCCCTTTCAAAGTGGGAGAGACAAGAAAGACACCTCCCCACATTCCACACACGACGAAGGACTTCGCACGCGCGCGCGCGAGCACACGGCATCAGCGGCAGGACCAGTGTGCGCCGATTTCCAGAGTGCCTCCATCAGCTCGATCGGGGGGTCACGTGACTTACGTGCCGCGCTTGCAATGCGAGCTGCGAGGATGAGCTAAAAGCGTACACGATCCCCTGCGAGCGTCTGAGCCTATCTTCCCGGCCGTCCTCCTCGTCACACGCCAACTTGCTCATGCGAACTTGCGACTAATTAGAGCAGGAGGCGTCCGCCATTTAATTGCAAAACGCTCGCCGTGGTTTGGTTGATCGGTGAACGAGTACGTGTCAGCAGGTCGAGTGAAAGCTCGCGCTGAGGAATCCTGGGTTCACCTTCAATCGCCCATTCCCGCCCGTTTCGATCCGAGTGAGAATGAACCTAGCTTATTTTCTCATAAAGACTATACCCAATTGTCTAAAACTCCAACTACTGGTGGTGGATGGAATGGGAGCTGCGATATCTTTCCTGCCTTCTCTGCGGCCGATCCGAGTCGCGGAAAAGGCAGGACAGGTAGTGCAACCATTCTTCCGGACGCCAACCGAAGTTGGAGCTTTCGCCGCTACGAGGGGAAGGCCTGCGCATGTGCATTGTGCACCACCCTTCTTGAAAAAGGTGCACGTTTCGAAGAAGCTTGAGGCGTTTCAGCAGATAACTATCTGATCATGTGTGCAGCAAACACCCTGTCTTTTGTAGGATATGTTAGCAGTGCGCGTGCGGCTTAACTTCCGGCTCTAGTAACATGCATACAATTGCTCCGTGGACTGAGTTACTCGCTCTCGTACATCTAGGCTCTCGAGGCAAGACCAGCGGCTGTGGCGGCGGCGGCGGCAGTGAAGGGGACACTCTCAAGTAGAGAGGCTTCTTCTCGCAGCTCGGAGAAAACCACTCTCCTATTCATCCTCTCTCAGGCAACGAGACATCTCATCAAGGAACGTCGCGTCCCCGGACACGCCCCCCGAGCAACAACGTCGTCCTCGCGTGAGTGCGGTGGACGTGCGCTCGGCGACGGTCGGCTGCGCCCCGGCACGGTTGCCGAGGCTTGGAGGAGGCTTCGGGATCGACGCCTGACGGTGATCTAAGGACCGGCTCGTCTGACTGTACGGATGCATTGAAAAATATTATAAACCTTCACGCTCAAGTCTCCAACTTGAGTGTGAAGCAGGCACGTAGCCAGGATTTTGTTTCGGGGGGGAAGGGGGGGGGGGGGGGGGCCGCGCGCCCATGACAAAATGCTGTATGAGGGGGAGGGGGGAGAGGAGGTCCCAGCAAAATGGAAGATTTCAGGGGGGGGGGGGCGGGCCCCATGGGCCCCCCCCCCTCCCCTGGCTACGTGCCTGGTGTGAAGGTAGAAATCAAGGAGTGGATGCACAGCAAGCTGAACATTTTCTGCAGGGGATTTTCTTTACGGATTTCCTGTATTGAGGTTATTTTATCGTCGAACAAACGTAGATGTTGGGCTTTTTCAGTGCGTCCTATACGATTTTGTGTTATACCTGGGTGTACTTTGCTGCACGTATTCTAGTCAAAGTATCGGTTCACGCTGTGGCAAGCAAAGTCTTGGAGAACATGCTTATATTTTCAGTAACAAGTTCGGTAACAAAAAAAAAAACACAAAAAACACAGCTCGAATTTTTTTAAAGTGTGTTTTGTGCTACTGCAGTTGTCGTACTTTTGTGTTTGACGCTGACAATTATCTGCGTATATGGCAAAGAGAATAAAACACGTATATTTTTATCGCTCCAGGGGTGCGTGTAACGATCTAGGAATTTGGATTTTTTGTTTAATAAGAACACAACGTTGGTTTGATTGTGTGGGATGTTGAAAATAAACATCTATACTCGACGTTGTTAGGCTACCTTTCTTTACTCATCACAAACAACTGTGAGACGTGACGTCTGTATCAATCTAAGATGGCTTACCGGAGGAGGTGTTTAGTTATGATGAGACACCACATGACGCCAAAACGAAACCACCTTGGCTTCCTTTGCCGAGCTGATGCAGGTAAGCAATAAGGTCTACCATACCATACGTTTGCGAAATGACTAAGCTTGCCGCTTCCAAATAGGCGGTCTGTCGAACTGGTTTGATGGCACCGTGCATGGCAAGATGGCGTTTCATATATAGCTATAAGAGTCGGTGAGAATGCCCCTTGCGCACCCTCTAGGCCGCGTGTTCTTTGGAAAAAATGAAGAAGCTGGAAAAAACCTGAAACCTCCGCGGAGATACCCGGAGGTGTCATCGGGTATTGTGTAAGTGTACTAACGTTTCCAGTCATGATTTCACGTGAAAGTACTTATGGCATTATATTGTATTACATCTACAGATTATGCCTACAGGGTTTAAACATTTACCTGAATCTCTAGGAGTAGGTGCTTCATGCCCTGAAGACAAAGCTATTTTTTACTAACTGTTTGATTATCGTCATGCTTTTAAACTTTAAACAAGACGTAAAAAAAAGCTTTATGAAAATAAAATATTTCCTTTATTTTTTTTTTTTTTTAGTGGGCTAAAAAGGAAAAACAAGCAATATTTCGGTTTAAGTTCAGGTTTCCTTCATATAAAGCAATAGCTGCATACATTGACATAGATTGTAACAAGCACTGGCCATAATCGTTGTCAAATGAGGTTTATATATTTGGGCAGATTAAAGTTGTAACTTGTGGGGATGTTTGCGAAATTATTCGTCCTATAGTTCGAACTTCTGGGACTTTAGCAACATGGTTCGTTCGAAGTTCAGACGATTTTCGCATTGTAAGCTTGTTAAAGAACATTTTAGATTGTGCGGATCAATGACTGTAGGTAAAAATAAAGCAATTTTCTATTATACAATATCACATATGGCGGCCTTTCCGACGCTATACGCCTTACGAGGCATCTGCTGTCAAGTATATGTTTACGAGACGTCCTCTAGGTGAGTCGTATAGGAAGTTAGGAACGAACTCATACACCCCCCCCCTCCCCCCCAATTTGGTTATGTCCAAAATTAACATGTTAATGACACCGACATTTCGGTTTACCCACTATTCGATATTCTACACAAAAAAATAAAATAAAAAATAACAGATAATGTTTTTGGCCATTCAAAAAGTCCGGAAAGTTTAAATATTTACTTGAAAAATGTACTAGAAAATAAAAATATGTAAAAAAAAACAGCTGTCTGAGGTCAGGCAGTTGATGACGAATCAGCCTTAGTCTCTATAAACACTTTAAAAATGGTAGCGTGTATTGTATACTATTACTTCTTATCGCGTTCTTTTTTACCCAATCACTGCTTTGTACCGAACATGGAGAGTAACCGAGAAATTCTGAGTTTTCAGTTTCTGCTCAAAGATAATAATTCCGGTGAGAACCATCACTGCAAAATACAGTGAAGAGAGACACCATTGTTCGATTGGTGGATGAAAGGTTGCACCCATGTTCCTTGACTAAATAAATGTTTACGAAGAGCCTGCAAGAATGTACATATACATTAAAATTCGTTTTGACATGTCACTTTCTGTTGACACGGTACACAATAAATAAAGGAGTTCAGAATGAAATAACCCCATAGAATCTAGATCGTTTATTTCCTGGTATACCGGTAAGAGTTGTAAAAAATCTCAATGAAGTTTTTTTTTTAACCGAAATTTTGAAGCAAGAAAGGACTGAGTATAACTTCTTTCAATACTGTGAACAAATCTGTACCGAGGTTACATAAGGTAGATAATTCTGATGAAGACAAGCTTGATACGTTGGTGGCTAAATATTACTAAATACGCCAATACACCTTCCTCCCCTTTGACACACAAGTGTCACCAATGATCTAAGTCGTCGCAAGATAATTCCCCAATATATATTTTTCTTTCTTAGAAAACGTATCACAAACAATTGCATCTTCTTATAGACGCTTTCTTCGAGGGCGTCGCCATCTTGAATTGTCGCACTTCCAGTATGGGCGAAAACATTGTTTTGCCGTCGCCACGCCAGTAGAAGACACTTAGAATACAAGCGTAACCTTCACACATTATCGTTTTGCCTCCCCCTTATTTTTTTACTAGTTACAGGTTGAAACGTTTTAGTATTTTTTCGTCGCCCATACCAGATACGCCTACTAGGTGGCTGGGGACGAGAGTACACAGAAAAGGTCTATAACACTAGGATCCCCGCAGTCTGCAGGAACCAACTGGTTACTTTATAGGGTTGCTTCACGAGGACACCCTAGGTTTAACAAGACTTCTCGTTGGGCTAATGGTATACATGATGGCCAGGATACGTGTAAGCGCAGACAGAGGCGGACATGTTTGCGCGTGCAAATTTCCCGACCTTTAATTGGCTGCAACAAAAGCGGGAATGCGTGCGCGATTCTTCCGTGTGAACAGATCATAGCAAACGAAGAAGGTGAGTGTAAAGTGCGAGCGAGCTCCTGATCTCCTTGGCAGTTTCAGTTTTCTCCCAGGTACTTACGACTGCAGCGTATTGAAAGAGGTATACAGTGCCGAGTTCTGTGCATCTCCGAACCCGGATGTTTATATGTGTTCGGGCCTTCGAGAAGGCGCCTCGGAAACTGGCGCCATCAAGGCGGGACGGACTGGGCCAGGAGGCCAACTCGGGTATCGGATTACCTCCCAGCAAGCGGATCGAGAGACGATTCCAGACTAAAGAGCGAGCCTTACACAAGGCCAAAGCGGCCATAGTGCTGGATTTTCGACTGCACCTAGTGGAGGTTAGCGCGATGCACGGCTTACATATGCGGCTGGGGCTCGAGTCCAATCAGTGATGATACCCTTTTCAAAAGTGCGCGGCATTAGCTGCTGGGTTCATTCAGAGCCGTGTATACAAAGTTTGGTCAAGGGGAGCCGCGGGCAGATCCAGGGCGTGCACCAGACGCAGAAAGTGGGCTTGAAATGTTCTCTTGGCCAACCAGAAGCCTAAAAGAATCCCCTAGCGGTGGTAGCGAGAAACTGTTTTAATCAAAGATATATCTTCGTAGGCGCGTAAGAGTGAAGCGTAGTAACCCTCTATGGTTGGAAATAGGGTGCACGTGATGTTTTTATCATGTTCATGCAGAAATATGTAAGAAACGAATGTGCCGCTCAACTCTGTTTTGCTCTGACAGTGTGACCGCTCGGACGGCAGATTCCCGGCCCTCGGCGCTTGGCGTACGGATTATGTCGATCGTTCCGCTAGTCGCACCCTTCCACCATGATTTTGGATGATTGTGAAAAAATCGTAACTGTACAGGCGAGCTGGTGCAGGCGAGCTGAGTTTGAGACGTCGTCCTGTCTATTTTCTGTCCCTTCTACGTTTTGATGTTTCTTCTCGGCCCCGGTCTCAAGTTAATTCAACGTATGATTGAAACATCACGTGTACCATATTTTCAGTCACCAAGAGTTACTCCGACGCACTTATTAGGTTTGCATCTCGCGACCACCGCCAGGGGATTATTTCCGGCTTCTGGTTGGCCACATTCGAATTCGTGAAGACGCCCTGGAACACGCCCAGCCCGCTTTCGGCCAATGGGACCTCCTCATTTGTCTCGTATACTTCCCAACGAATGGCCAAACGCTCTACATATACGGCTCTGGGCCCATCATCTGAGTCTGCCATTGATGGGCACGCGCCCCCAGCCTGCACTGGACACGAGGGGTGCGTCAGCGTTCTGCGCGGACTCGGATATCCAATCACATTATTTGTGTCTAATGGACGGATGGATCGATGGATGCTGATGGCAGTACACTCTAAAACTGGCGGTAACTTGCGCCATCTAGCCTAAGAAGAAAAAAAGAACTATTATTCCTCCCCTCACCCTTCTAAGCCAATTTGCTTCCCTAGCTCTGCTTTCTTTTTAACTATCACCGGACTGTGTTGCTTGACGGGATATTGATAACGGTCTATTAAGTTGCAATTCCCAGTCGAACTCTGCTGTAGCACTCGGTTCCGATCCGGTCTGCGCCCGGCGTGCTCTACCGAGGAAGATGACGTAAAGAACCCAGTCTACAGAACTTGCGCTCGGTAGGACTTCTGGTTACTTTAGGTACGACTTGTTAGAACGTTTGGGCATCGCTCGCTTCTATACCAGCGGTCGAGAGCGGTCCCACGATTCATGCCCCGTGTGTCTCTATCTGTCACGTTCCTGTGACGATTATTACGGGTGGAAGAAGAGATGAAGAGGAAGGGAACGAGCGCGTTCCAGATAACGGCGAGCGCGAGAAGAGAAGCAGCGGTGAAAGCCAGGGTCGGGCCGCGACGCACGGTGACGACCAGAGCTCTGAGGGTGGACCAGCCGCTACGGTCGGCGACGCCTGCTACGAACAACTATAGGGGGAGTACGAGACACCGGCTTCTGCATCATCACATCAAGCGGCGACGCTCCGCAAGGCACCGAGGGGAAAGACTTGAACTTAAGGCAAGGACGGTAGCGGGAGCGGGCGATGAGTGTGCTGACGTCACTTTGACTGCCTTCAGTGTTTTGCTTTTCGTATTGCTACTTCTTTTCGTATTGCTTCGCTTCTGACACGTTCCCATCTTCCTTCTTGTAAATATATCATTTCTGTTTTGATCACGGTCGTGGTTTTGATCCTCTCATGGATGTCGTTCCTCTCTTTACCCGGCTGACGATGACAATTTGGCGAGCCTGCCAGGATTCCATTAATCCACTGGCCTGATCTCGTTGGTCCGGAGGAGAGAGTTCGCGACCATGACTTGGTCCGGGGTTGTAGAGATTGATAAATTGATGGCGGCTGGGAGGGAACTATAGGATACACTGGAGAGGAGCTTAAGGTCTGGGTTGAGAGGGAGTAACATATTCAAAGAGAGGAATGCAGCAGGCACGTGAGGCGGCAAGAGAAGAGCACGCGGCGCAAGAACGCGCATGTCAAGCAGAATGTGTCCGACTGGATAAGGAAAGGGAAGTGCTACAACTCAAAATCGCGGCCCAGGAAAGAGGAAATCGCGAAGCACAAGGCGAAGGGGGAGAATGCGGTTCGACTGGACCAAGTCATAGGGCCAGTCCACACAAACTGATACCGCAGTATAACGAGACACGCGACGACCTCGACGCCTATCTGCAGAGGTTTGAGCGTACGGTCACCGGTCTCGGATGGCCACAGGACAAGTGGGAAACCACTTTAAGTCTTTGTCTCACAGGAGAAGCCCTGACTGTGGTCGGTCGCATGATCCCTGCGGATGCGATGAATTATACAGAGATGAAACTGCCGCTGCTTCAAAGATTCCGGTATACAAAAGAAGGTTATCGCGAAAGATTCCGTGAGGCGAAGCCCGGAGACGGGGAAACAAGAAATCAATTTGCAGCCAGGTTGACGGGGTATTTCGATAGGTGGATCGAAGTAGCAGGAATCGAGAAGACTTTCGAGGCGCTCCGGGACAGAATGATAATGGAGCAGTTCATGACAACTTGCGCTAGCAAGTTGATGGATGGTCTTTCTCAAAGAAAGAGACTGCTTGACCCTAGATGATTTGGCTGATAAAGCCGACGTCTTTCTGGAAGCGCAGACTCAGCCGAGCGCTTTAAAAGCGAAGGTAGAGGGACAAGACCCGAAAACCACCCCAAGGACAGTCCCTAACGCCTTCAGAGAAGACACAAGGAGAATCCTCCGATGCTTTTTATGCAATAAGGTAGGACAAAGCAGAGAATTGCAAGGGTCGCAATCAACAATACAAACCATCGACATGTTGGCACTGCGGCCGGATGGGACACAAGGTCGACAAATGTACTATGAGGGCTGGCGATAAACCACAAGCTTCTTGCCTATGGACAGCCTTCGACGAAACGGCAGGCGAACCAGACGAGACCTACCTTACGTTAAAGAATGGCGACAAAATACCAGTGGTTAACGCAGCTGTAGGGAGGCCACCCAAGTTTCTGGTGGAGAATATGCCTGTGATCGAATGCCGCTTTGGCGAGAGAAAAGTTACGGTACTTCGGGACACCGGCTGCAATACAGTATAGTCGTAAGAATGAACTTGGTGCCCGGTGGGTGCTACGCTGGAAACTGTAGCCGCGTATATTTACTGGACCGAACAGTTAAATACTTACCTGAGGCGGAAATTGTGATCTAACACACCCTTTCTAGTAGGAAAAGTCGTGGCGAAGTGCACCGACAATCCCCTATACGACTTAGTGCTCGGCAACGTTCCACAAGTGAGAGATCCCAACGATCCGAACCCATATTGGGAATCCAATCAACAGCGAAGCGACGAGATGACGACACCTACTGTCCAGGGAGTTGTCCACCAGCTGGACAAGAGAGCCGAGGTACCAGAGAGGAAGGACCACAAGGAAGCTTCTCCGGACGACTTGGAAAACACGGACTGGGGATTGATAATTCCGCCTTCAAGTACCGCGGGACTGGGAGAGTCGAGGAAGAATAAGAGCGGGAACAAAGCGGAACCTCCACTGAATCTGCCACAGGTACCTATTCTCGAAACGACAGTCGAGAAGCTTTCGACAGAGCAGAAGAACGATGCTTCCTTGAGGAAATGTTTCGACAAGGTCGGAAAGATGGTAAAGAAACACAAGTGTCGTACGAAATATGAAATGGTGATCAAGAACAACCTGCTCTTTAGGAGCTGTATATTTTCCACCGGGAGGAGTATAGAGCAGCTGGCTCTCCCAGCAAGATTCCGACCAACTGTAACGGCAATGGCACACGATGGTATCATGTCAGACCACCAAGGCATGAAGAACACGCTCGCGCTAACGGCTGAAGAGTTCTTTTGGCCGGGCATGCAGAGGGACATCAAGAGGTACGTGCGTTCCTGCGATGTATACCAGCGCACGGTGCCAAAAGGCAGAGTGGGCAAAGCGCCTCTTGGGACAATGCCTGCCATCCAGACACCATTCAAAAGAGTGTCGATCGACATCATTGGTCCGATCAACCCAACTGCGAGTTCGGGCAACCGATATATTCTGACCATGGCGGACGTTGCCACGAGGTACCCGGATGCCATTCCATTAAGAAGCATCGGCACGGAGAAAGTGGCAGAAGCATTGGTAGAAATGTTTTCTAGGTATGGAATCTCAAATGAGGTCCTTAGCGATAGAGGTTCCTGCTTCACGTCGGACCTCATGAAAGAGGTAAGCCGGCTGCTGTCCATGAAGCACCTCATGACTACACCCTACCATGCGATGGGGAACAGGCTGGTGGAAAGATTCAATGGAACCATCAAGCATATGATGAGAAGGATGTGTCAAGAAAGACCCAAGGACTGGGACAGATACCTACCGGCACTACTGTTCGCCTACCGAGAAGTACCACAGGCAAGCCTGAAGTTTTCACCATTTGACCTACTATATGGCCGAGAAGTTCGGGGACCTTTGGTCATCCTTAAGAAGACCTGGTCCAACGAGGCGCTTGAAGAGGACGTGAAGACGTCCTACGGTCACGTACTGGAGATAAGAAAGAGAGACTGCAAAGAACATGTGAGTTGGCTCACCGCTTCTTGGAGGAGGCCAAGATCAAGTACAAGGAGCACTATGACAAAAAGAGCGTCAACCGTCAGCTGAAAGAACGGGACTTAGCCCTCATTCTCCTACCGAGCGACCACAACAAGCTAATAATGCAGTGGAAAGGACCATTTGTAGTATCCTGCAAAAAGAACGAAGCGGACTATGAGCTCGATGTTGGAGGACGCAAGAAGGTATTCCACGTGAATATGCTCAAGAGATACCAAGAGAGGTGTGAGGTCGACCGGAGGCAGCTAAGCTGCAGCGCGGCAACGCAGGACCTTGGGGAGGCTACAGTTGCTGGAGAACGCCTGATAAAGTGACTGTACATGACTGGAAAGAGGTCACGGTCAACGATGACCTGGATGATGAAGAGAAAGATGAGGTGTGGAGGTTGATCGAACAGTACAAGAGCATATTTTCAGATCTTCCAGGTCAGACTAACTTGATCACGTGCGACCTGAAATTGACCACCGAGGAGCCTGTGCGGATAAGGCAACATGCGTTGCCATTTTCCGTCCAAGAGACAGTCGAAAAGGAGGTTGCGGAAATGCTCCGACTGGGCGTTATTGAACGGTGCACATCACCGTATAATGCGCCGGTTGTGATCGTTGGAAAGAAAGACGGTTCTAACAGGTTTTGTGTCGATTACAAGAAATTAAACAACGTGCTGAAGGTAGACGCAGAGCCGATTCCAAGGGCGGACGTCACCTTCGCCAAGGTGGGCCGGAAGAGGTTTTTTTCCAAGCTGGATCTATCTAAGGGATATTGGCAGATCCCGATGGAGGATCTGGCTAAGGAGAAGACAGCGTTTTCGTCTAGTAGCGGACTTTTCCAGTTCAGGTTCATGCCTTTGGGGCTCAAGACTGCCTCTGCTACCTTCACCAGAGTGATGAGAAAGTTGCTTCATGGAATTCCGGAGGCTCATCATTACATCGATGACATTCTCATCGCCTCGGACATCTGGACGCAACGCATGAGGACGTTGCAGACAGTTTTCGATCGTTTGCAAAAAGCAAATATCACGGCTCGGCCGAAGAAATGCCAGTTCGCGTTTACAAGGACTACCTTCCTCGGTCATTAGTTGGGTGGAGGACGAATCGCGCCCCACGCGGAGATCCTTAGAAGGATACAAGACGCGCCAAGGCTTGCGACAAAACGTCAAGTGAAGTCGTTTCTTGGGCTTACCGGGTATTACCGCGACTTCGTCCCAAACTACTCCGATCTTGCCACACCACTGCTGGAGCTCACGAAGAAAGGAGAACGAAATCAAGTTGAATGGGGGTCAGCACAGCAGGAGTCGTTCGAGAAACTGAAAGACTGGTTATCGAGACCGCCCATCCTATTGGCGCTAGATCCTGACAAGGAATTCGTTCTGCGGACGGACGCATCAGATTTTTGCCTGGGCGCAGTGTTGCTCCAAGAAAGTGAAGGTCTGTTGCATCCGGTGGGGTATGCGAGCAGAACGCTGGGAAAATTGGAGAAGAATTATGCTACCGTAGAGAAAGAGTGCCTGGCGATTGTTTGGGCCGTGGAGCGATTTAGGTTGTTCTATATATGGCAGACAATTTCGCATACAAACGGATCACCTAGCTTTAGAATTTTGGAACAAAGCGAAGCATTCCAACAGTCGCATAATGAGATGGAGTTTATCATTACAGGAACAGGACTTCCACATAGAATACATTAAGGTGAAAGACAGTGTGGGAGCGGACTTCTTAAGTCGTCTAGAGAGCTAAGCCGTGGGGGGATATTTGTTCATAAAGGCTGTGTTAATGAGACCAATTATGATTTTTTTTTTTTTTTTTGATTTCGGTCAGGACAAGAGTGGGTTGCCGACGTGTGATTTGTGCGTGCAATTAGGGATGCGAGAGAGTAACCACAGTTTGTTTTCGTGATGTGGGCAATATTAATTTTGGGATGGGGAAACGGCATACGTGCGTGAGTGCTAAGGACCAAGTGTGGTGGTGCTTGTGAATGTGCCTCGGTCACTACAGCAAGCCATCGAGGAGGTCACCTTCGTGAAGAAACTTCCTATGGTGAAGTTCTCGAAGTGAGGGGGGTGTGTCACGTTCCTCCTACGATTATTACGGGTTGAAGAAGAGAAGAAGACGAAGAGAACGAGCGCGTTTTAGATAACGGCGAGCACGAGAAGACAAGCAGCGGTGAAAGCCAGGGTCGGGCCGAAACGCACGGTGACGACCAGAGCTCTGAGGGTGGACCAGCCGCTACGGTCGGCGACGCCTGCTACGAACAACTCCAGGGGGAGTACGAGACACCGGCTTCTGCATCATCACATCAAGCGGCGACGCTCCGCAAGGCACCGAGGGGAAAGACTTGAACTTAAGGCAAGGACGGTAGCGGGAGCGGGCTATGAGTGTGCTGACGTCACTTTAACTGCCTTCTGTGTTTTGCTTTTCGTAATGCTAATTCTTATCCCATTGTTTCGCTTCTGACACGTTCCTATCTTCCTTCTTGTAAATATATCATTTCTGTTTTGATCACGGTCGTGGTTTTGATCCTCTCATGGATGTCGTTTCTCTCTTTACCCGGCTGACGATGACACTATCCATGGGCATCCAGAGGGGATCGTAAGGGGGAAGGAGGGAAGGAGAACACGTGCCCTCCCCTCCCCCCCCCCCCTCTCGCCCGCCACCCTTCAAAAACCTTTTAAGATGCTCTGCGGACGCCCGCGTCTCTATCACCATGGCATACCATCGGTGGATTGGCAGCAGGCCAGAACGGCAGAACATGAAAATCTTTGGAAATTGGGCTCTAACATAGCCTCCTCTTTAGTCATAAAGCCTGGCAGTTCGACAACCGAGCCTTAAGCACGAAACACATGTACGACGAAGCCGTCCGATCCGACGTCCGATCAGGCGATACGACGGTCGGAGGCGAGGGTTTTCATCGCTGTCCGGTGCTACGAAAACCCTCGCTCCCGAAGGTCATTCCGGCAGTTCGCACGTCAGATCGGACAATTTCGTCGTACATGTGTTTCGCGCTATAGAGTGCCCGGCCGCAGATTTGGAGCGCGAGGATCTGGTAGCACAGAGCATTTCTCGGGGAGCCTGTAGTCAGCGCACAGCTTTTGCAGCGGTGAGGACCCGAAACATGGTTTTCAAACCCGACGAGAAAAGAAGCGGTAGCGCGAGGAACACGAGAAGCACGAGCGGAGATTCCATCGCTCGGGACAAGTGTGTTTCGGCGTCTCGCCGCAGCGGGGCGCCCATTACATGCCTCTTGTCTGCCGCTCTACCTTTTCACTTTCGGCGGCCGCGCCTCGTGGCGATCTGCCAGGCTGTGTCAGTATAGAGAAGGCTATGGTTCTAAATACCTCAGAGCAGGCAAAAAACATAAAAAAGTGTAAGGCGTCCGTCCTCATTTACGGCTGAAAGATGCCTAGGCAGGGTAGGATGAAATTCCCAATCTTCCCACTTTTAGATGCGGAGCATCTCTTGCTCGGGTCTATGTCCCGCGGCGTCGGCGTTGTAGTCGGCACTCGAACTACGCACGCGCAACTCTCCTCCTTCCCTCTCTCCAACAGCTGCGCGTTACTCTCTCCGCTCTCTCTCTCTACCAGCTGCGTGCACTGCGCGTGCGTTCGCTTCTCCTCACACCGCGCGCGCACGCGCAACTCTCCTCCTCTAGTCTCCTCTCCTTCAAGTGGGAAAAAAAAATAAACGGCGAGCGGCGAGCGTTCCAAGTTTCTCTGCCGCGAGCCGCGACGAAGGCTCGCGTAGGGGGTAACGCTAGGGCAGTCGGTGGCGCCATCTCTCGACGTCAGCACGCAACTGAATCTTTCCTCGGAACCAACACGATGCTCCGCATCACCCCATGGTTCCCCTCGGGAAGATGGTGTAATTTTTTGTTAGCAGTTTCTTTTCGTACAGCCTTGGAGTACAAGGTGGCACTGTTTCCAGCATACATCTGAACAAAGCGCCCCTACAGTTCAATCTCTTCGCCAATAATCTAGCTCTTGTCTGTAGTTACCTGTAGGGGTTAGGCTAATCCTAGAGCCACGACTTGAGTACCGCTTAGAGTATCGGCACTCCGCAGGGTCAGAGTTATCGGTCAGGCTTGGAGGGGGGGGGGGGATATGACGATACAGCCGAAACGATGCAGAGATCTATTTTGTTGACCCAGTATTTGCTCTGTCACCAAAAACTAAACATCTGATTAATGTAAATAAATGTTTCATAGAAAAAAGCTGATTATGGGGGGCTTAGGGGGGGGGGGGGTTCGCCACCCCCCCTTTAAATAAGCCCCTGACACCCCGTTCACCGTCTTTTGTGGTTTACAACACGGTGTTAGGAAGCTCAGGCGATGTTGCCTCGCTCTGTCACGAACTGTTTTAACATTTCTAGAGGACGAAAAAGCATTTCCTGTGATTTCAGATAAAGCTTCAGGTAACCAGCAACCATGATTTTTAGCACCAAGACCAGAGGAAGATTGGGAGGAAGAGGCGGGGGTGATGTTTTCTTTTTTGTTTTTTTGCCCGATACCCCCAAAAGACATTCTGGTGATATCCCAGACTGCCTGGTGATAGTTAGGGGGAGACAATTGACTTAGAAGCGCTGCGGCAGAAACACAAACACTTCATGTTGTTTTTGTTGTTGTTGCTGTCTCTTTTTGCTTAGTTTTTAAGTCGGCCGTTAGGGGCACAACGGCTAACCTCATAGAGAAGCCGAAAACGGAAGTAACCTATTACAAACATCTGAACAAGCTGAATGTTCTTGCATACATCCGTCCATGCCTTGTTTTCTGTCACGCACCTCCTTGCTTCGTTATTAGTTCTTCGGTGTTCTTATTGCCGAATGCTGCAATCCCATTGGCTGTGATAAGAAGAGGCTCGGGGTCTGGCCGCGCCCCCTGTTGCTAAAACTCTCAGTTACTATGTTAATTATAACTCTCTTGATTTCCGTCGAACGGAACGGTCAGAAACATGGGAGGATGGAAAGGGACCGGGGCCGGGGGGGGGGGGGGGGGGGGCGCCATTGTCCGCGGCTTGTTTTCAAGCCTACGCATGAAACGTGCGCTGCGTCGCACATATATATACTCTCCTCAAACCCGAATACCGGAGAACCGGAAAATAATGCCGGTTCGGTCCCAAATAGCTCCCCTCCCCTCCTCCTCCTCCTCCTCCATCCTTAATGGGAGGTGAGACCCCTCCTCCATCTCGTTTCATATTCTTCTCGAGCATATCTAATGAGCAGCAACAGCTATCGAACTCGCTCAGGGGGGGAGCAAAACTGCCAACAGGAAGTAGCCCGAGACAAAAGAAACACAGCGCCGGCGCAGAACGGATACCCCGCGTGTGCCGCTCCCACTTTTTTCTGCGGCCGGCCACGGGAATGGCGGCGTCAGCCGCCGACCGACTATTTCGTCGTAAGACGGACCGCAGTCGACGCTACGAGCCCATCCAAGCCAATCCAAAGGCGTCCGAGTGTCACGTGACCTATACGCGAGAAAGGATCGCGTGCAGCGACACACACACGGGGGGGGGGGGGGGGCGCAGTCACGTGGTATACGTTCCTAAAGACGCGGTCACAGCGCAACTATACGTCATACAAAAGGCAGTCTTCAGACACTGTCTGAGGCGTGTTTCTTCTTAGCCTTAGGCTAGATGGCGCTAGCTACCGCCCGTTACGAAAGATATAACCACCCTCCATCCATCCATCTGTGTATGAAGCTTCGAATGTGTTTGACGCAGACACTTCTGTCACCGTGTCTGCAGCCAACACCGCGTCTTTTGTACGATGTATACGGGCTGTGCGACTGCGGCTTGAATGCGGAGCGCAAGTTCGTCAGCTTCTTTTACAGGGGTTACGGTGACGTCAGAAAGGCGCCGAGCTCTGATTGGCTCTGATTGCAGAATAGTGGGTAGACTTCAAGGCAGCTTGCTTTGAGGTCTACTCACTATCCTTCAATCAGAGCCAATCGGAGCTGGGCGTTCTGACGTTACCACAACCCCTGCAAAAGAAGCAGACGAACTTGTGCTCCGCATACCATTGATCAGTGGAACCGATCGCCGGCATCGCTCGATGAATGCCTAAATGTTAAACACATTTGAAAACAAAAATCGTCCTGCTATATACTACGCTTGTTGTAATCCTCCCCTGCTTGGCGCATGACGCCTGCCATTTTTGTTTTTGTGTGAATAAATGAATGAATAGAGAAATTTATTTCGAGAGGGAGGGTTCTCTTTGCCCTAATGGCGAAGGGGAGAAAACAATAGAGACGAGGGTTAAGATTCTTGTGTTATGACGCGGGATTGGCCGGGATGGTTCGTAGCCTTTACTTCGGTTCGCCGCAAGCTCTAAGATAGATGTCCTGAGGCGCGAATGCGGTGAACACTACCCAGCGGAGATCGTGTGGGACGCTTAGTCACGTGGGACGCATCGCAGCGCTGGGATTGGCCGGGGAGTGGCTCGTAGCGTCGGTAGTGGTCCGTCGTTTTGGGGGTGGGTGGGAACGGAGCGTGGGCACCGAGGCGCAGACGACCGAAAAACGAAACTAGAAAAAAAAACGCCGCCGCCTTGCATAGGAGGGAGCCCGAGCCATGGTCTTTTTTTTTATTTCTGGGGGGGGGGGGGGGGGGGGGGTGCATTCGGAGCGCGTACGCAGCAATATTTCTTGGGCCGGCACGTTCCGATGAGAAGAGGAAATAAAAAAAAAAAAAAATCGTGCGGAGGGGAGGGAAGGGGATGCGCCTCGGTGTGCGATGCTGTGTTGTGGGCCGGTGGTGGTATGAGTTAACTGCTCTTGTCAGGGTGCTTCGGATGTTGTTTCTGCAGGCCTGTCGGGGTTTGAGGTTTCGGCGTTCAACGTTTTTGCGTTCCCTCGTCGTTGTTCGTTTTTTTTTTTTTCGGCGAAAATTGAGTTTAATTGGATCTGAACGGGGTTGGGTCATACGAATTCTTCTTTGCCCTCGCCTTCCCCCACCCCCCTAAAAAAAAAACTAAAAAAAAACTGGCCTCTTGTGTGTGCAAATATTGTCCTGTTTAAATGGCGGTAGTATCGGCGGAGTGTGTTACAACGCTCGCGCTGTGCTGCACAGCTTGTGGTATTGGCGTATTAAATACAAATAAACTGGATTTTTTAGATTTAACCAATCTCGATTGAACGCTCACTAATGGGAACCACTGCTCATGCGTATTCGCAAATCACAAAAAAAAAACTGTATTTTAGCACATTCTAAAAAAAGGTAAGCGAGTTCACTCTCCTACAGAACACGCCAGCAGTCAATCACGGTGAAGTATGGAAGTTTCCCAGCAAATACGAGAGCTCAGAATACGAATAGATCATAAAAGCTATAATGTCTATAAAACTATGGTGAGCCCAGCAAAAGAGCATGCGTCTTGAATTTGGAATCCCAATTCACAAACTCAAATAGGTAAGCTAGAACGCATTCAAAAACTCGGCATTATATTTTTTGTTTCTCCGTAAAATAGCCTGGGGTCTGTTAGGAATTTGTTGAAAAAGCTAAGCTATCTACCGTTACCAGCAAGACGTAAAATTGCTAGGCTGATGTTTTTTTATGTTGTATTTTAAGCACTTTAACGTTGACACGCAAGGTTACCTAAATTCGGGGTTTACAGTGCTCATACACTCGCAGAAATAGCTGGTGTAGTACTTACACCTATAATACACCCCAGACCTTCAGTTAGGCGTACAGCGCACTGACGTCAAATCGATGGTACCAACTTGCACGAGCGGCTTGATAACCGAGTGGTGCAACTTATTAACATAGCTCATGCACGTGTTACGGTCTGAAAAAAAAAAAAATGAAATGAAATAAAGGGGAGTTTTCTTGGCCCTACTCCAAAACCTCAGTGTTTTCTTTCTGTGGTCTTTGATACATACTTTAGCTGTTATATAAGTTATATCGCACCGTTATCAAGTCTCTCGTAAAAGTTGGGGCCGTCAGTTGGACGGCTCCAGTGCGCTGGACGTTCAAGTTAAGTTGTGGGGTGCATTATATGGGAAAAATTGATGTACAACTACATCTTTTTTTTTTTTTTTTTTTTTTTAGAGTGTACATTTTGCAAAAAAACAGTCTGCAAACATGATTCGCCGCAATATCCGTGGTTCAAATGCCGCGTGCCAAGTTTCCTCCTTTGCACTCATTGCCACGAGGCATTCGAAGCAGGGATCTCGCGGTGACTCGCGTTCGAATCTGTATGCATGCCGTCTTTTGTAGGATGTATAGGGAGTATTCACTGGACGCCATATTTGTGGGTGCTGTTTAGAGCGCATTCTCAGAACAAGCTCACATCAATAGGCTGCTAAGACCGGCACTCTTGATGGTGCGGAATGCACGTTGCAAAAGAACTGTGGAAGCTCGCCGTCAACACGCGCTCAGCATTCGCGCACACAGCTATGTGCGACTAAAGCTTAAGGTGCAACCCCACCGTGCATGACGTTTTGGTGCTTTTTTGACGGCTTATAACTTTCTTTCTCTGTATCATAAAATTATAAAGTTAATGTCAAATTAAAGAGCTGTCTTTCAACAATACTTTATTGTCTCAATATAACGGTTATTTTTAGTTGTTAGTTCATTATCCAGCTTTTAATGGACCACAGTCTCTAATATTGAAAAAAATATTTCTCGAGTAATAACGTCCCATCATCTACGATATTTTACGTGAGCGTTCGGTTGGATGTAATAAATTAAAAAAAGTAAGCAACGAACTGTACAGATAATGTATATTTTAAAATAAAAAATAAAGTTTAAAATGGTATTATTTTATGGCGCTATAAAAACGGAATCACGTGAACTAACCAAAATAACGAGACATTAAATTATGAAGCATCCTTCGATATTACATTTTCCAGAACTTTAATATTGATATATTACACGTTAAGAATGTTATAAGACCTCAAACTTTTCCCATCCAGTTACGGCAAATTGTAGTTTCTTAATATAAAATACAGATGGTGACACGTGTTCAAGAACAGCTTGATGTGCATTTTCCGTCGTGTGCCGCTTGGAACGCCACGTGAAAGACAGAAAAAGTGCCAGATGTCGGAGTGTCAGATGCCTGGATGCCCGCAGTGAGCCAGAGCCTTTTATTGAGAGAGTTTGGCCATACATTGGTTTGAGTAGGCGAGCATCTCGGGGCCAACCACAGGCCGCGAAACAGCCCCTAGCGGTGGTCGTGTGATCTAAATATGTGACACGACTATACTTCGTTTCACCTTATGTGCGAGCGAAGGCAAAACTGGAAGCGCGAGCACGGAAGCTCCGTGCGTTCAGGCTTTGCTCGAGCGCGCGAGCTGGGGAGAAATGCAAAAAGCGCTGGTCTCGCGCTTCTAGCTTTGGCTTCACTCGCAGATAAAGTGAAACGAAGTATAATTTGAGCCGTGCCGAGCGGAACTCCGCGTCTCAAGACGCTCGCGCACCCCACTTTTTGCACTGTTTTCTTTCAGCCAGTCTCAAGACGCTGTTCTAGCAGTGCAGACAAAGGCATGGGCACGAGCGCGTGGCTTTGGAAAGTGCCTCCTATGCACGAGGTCTCGTACAAACAAAAGCGTTTCGCTGAGCTAGGCTCACGCGCCTGTGCCTTTGTCTTCACTGCAGACATTTGTGAGATGGAGTAGAGGTCTCCTGATTGGTCGGCGCTGTGTCACAAATTTAGTTTACGCTCTAAGCGGGGGGGGGGGGGGGGGGGGGGGGAGGGGGGGGGAATATTCGGCGCTGGCGGCGGCCTTTGCTCCGCCTATTGGCCAAACTCTCCCAATACACGGCTCTGCAATGAGCGAGCCAGAGATATCAGAACAACAAGCGCGAGGCTGCAGGTGCACCACAGCTGCCTTTGCGCGCGTTCTACTGTGCGTCGGTACACATGCCCGATGCAATCCAAATAAAATGGGCGCCATAAAATGCATTCTGCCATTTGAGATTCTCCCACGTATGCGAAAACATTTTAATGTTTTTATCACTTGCAAAAATCATTTTCACAATCAAACTATGCTTGTCGGAATGGTTTCACTATATTTTGTTTCAAAAACCACCTTGGTGGCTCTTAAATGGCAATGACATTAAAACAAAACACAAAACATTAAATTGTCTCAGTGTCTCTGAGCCAACGCGCTGGCCCATGAATCCATATTTGTTGGGTTTAAATATCGGCCGAGGTGCCCGCAATCCGACGGAGGCCAATCTGAGATTTTGGTTGCACGTCAAAAGATCTCCAGTTAGTCAAAATAAACCCGCAATTTACTTTTAGTGGGGCGTGTGAAGTGATTTTTGTTGATTTGACTTGTAAAACCCTAAGATCTGAATTTTTGCTTTGCTTTACCATAGTTCGGAGCGCAGCCAACGCTACTGGGTGATGAGGCCACTGAAGCAGCGCCAAGAGCGGGAGGTTAAGCTCTTTGTTCTCTTTCAGTGCCTATGCGGTCGGGCTAAACTAGAGCCACTAAATAAGCTACGCTTCATACACATCTTGGTGTTTACAATGATGGTTGTCAGTTATCTGAAGCTTTATCTGAAATCACAGGAAACGCTTTTCCGTCCTCCACAAATGTTTGAACAGTTCGTGACAAAGCAAAAGCAATATTACGTGAGCTTCTTGACACCGCACTTTTGAATCATGACGATCGGCAGTTGCGTTTGATTTGTTACTAACCACCAAGATGGCGGCGCCCACAACAATATCGGAGGAAAAAGTGCCGATACTGTAAGCGTAGCTCATTTGGTTTAGCTCGCAGGCTAAACCAAGTGCAGTGGAAGATCGTTGGCCGAGTGTGTTCTGGCACCGCAGATCAGAGCACGTGGAGAAATGCTCGAGCGCGAGCTCCGTTCAAAGCACGGAGCTCACGCTGCAGAACATGTAGGGACTTATTGGAGACGTGCGCGACCGAAAGCGTCGCTGTGGTCGGCCTTCCATGATTGGCCGAACGCTGACTATGACGTCAGAAAAGGATTTATCATCGACGGAAATAAGAGGAATGAAAGAACTTTAATTTTGACGATGTTGGCAGTGTTCCTTTGAGAGCGCAATGATTTCAAGCTTCCACCATGCTATTTACAAACACCACCGAACTTGTTGTTTGCAAGGTAATGACGTCACAAGGGGGAACCATAGGAGGGCGCCACCAAAACATCTCGCCGCTAATAGGAGGTATTCACTGGACGCCATATTTGAGGGCGATGTTTAGAGCGCATGCCCAGAACGAGCTCACGTTAATAGCCTGCTAAGACCGGCAACCTTGATGGTGCTAAATGCACGCTCCAAAAGGACTGCAGAAGCTCGCCGTCAGCCCGCGCTCAGCAGCCGCGCACACAGATATGGCCGCTAGTGAATACTCCCTATAGACCTTTTCTGTTTCCTGTCGTTTTCAGTCACGTGGGTTCCGTATCTGGTATGCGGGGCGAAAAAATAATAGAACGTTTGAACCTGGAATATGCGAGAAAATATAGGTGAGGCAAATCAAGAATGTGTGACAATCACGCATTTTTCGTAAACACCTTCCAGCTGCGGCGAGAGATCAAAAAGATGTTTTACCGCATACCAGAAGTGACGATATTCAAGATGGCTGCGCGCTTGTGGAAAAGGGGCATTCCGCGATTGGCCGAATGCTGACTATGACGTCAGCAAAGGATTTCTCATCGACGGAAATAAGAGGAATGGAAGAACTTCAATTTTCGACGGTGTTGGTAGTGTTGCTTTAAGAGCGCAATGATTTCAAGCTTCCGCCATGCTCCTTACAAACACCATCGAACTTGTTGTTCGCAAGGTAATGACGTCACGAAAGGTAACCATAGGAGGGCGCCACTAAAACATCTCGCCGCTAATACCCATGCCACACCGGCAACTCGAATGCCATTTACAACGAATGACATTTGTGTGATCGGCGAATCAGCTCGCAATCTGTCGCGCGTGGAATGCGCTACGCCTCTGGCTACGCCCGGAGTGTCGCGCGCTGATTGTCCGTCCGCTCAAATGTCATTCGTTGTAAATGGCATTCAAGTTGCCCGTGTGGCACGGGTATAAATCCCCTTGATGCGTTTGCGTTGGTTGTTCAAGTTAGGGTGCCTTCATGTGCGCTTTGCTTGGGGTGATGACATCTGGCCATTTTGTTTCGAACGTTTATTTTTATTTTTTGTTCTGAAGCGCGTGTCCCTGCACGCGCTCGTGGCGCTGACTGCGCTACAGCGACATTTTGTTTCCTGCGATTTCTTTGTATTTTCCCTGTCAGCGCGTGCTGTCGGCATCGGGTACTACAAACGATGGCATCACCCTAAACAGAAGGACATTGAGGCACTCTAGTTCAAGTAACCTCAAATGTGACCGTGCTCGAGACCCGTCTCCCGAGCGGCCCTTGGAGGCAAATGGCGGCGCAGCACTAAAACGACTGGGACTTGAAAGCGAATGGCGGCGGAGCACCCGCTCGTGGCACGTGTCTTCCGCGTTTCCACTACAAAGGCTGGCGGTACTCGTAAAAAACGCCTTTATCAAGGGGCTTTAGCAGGGACCCTGGGTTCAGTCGCTCATCTGCACCCTACCGTCGTGCGATCATGTACCACATATACTGCGTAATGCACGTTAAAGACCCCGAGCTAACAGTTGTACTGCACTTTTTATAATCTTCAACGGGTAACAATGTCGCCCTACGAAAGTGCTGCTCTCTAAAAACACTAACGACTAATTTTGAATTCGCCGTTACATGGCATTTTTAATGCGTATTCGCCTGCTCGCGTTTTTTTTTTTGTCTACATCTTTGATTATGCGACTCTTACTTATGATGAAACAGACTATAGTTGTCGGACTTCTGGAAAAATATTATTTAACTAAGAAAATGGCACGTGAACGCAAAAGACAAAAAAAAACAGGTACAGAGGCGCACTTAATAAAAATAATTGAAATAATTGAATTGATTATAATTGTGTTTCAAAGGTTTGAGCGCACCAAAAGCTGTAAAAGCGAGCTCGATGCTTGGGATTGAGCGCTTGTTCACTGGAAGTGTAGTTCAGGGCAGTATGCTCGCACTTTTATGTTCCTCTTCGCTCGCACGATAAAACCAAATACTTTACTGGTAATGTATTTAGTGAAACAAAGCTTACCGTCTGTATATGTGCAAAGCCCTCAGTTTTCGCGTGGTTACACGCTTGTTTATCGTTATCGTTTTCGTTTCGCACTGCGACTCAGTTCGTGCTCTTGTGTGTGCTACATGCATCAGAGACCAAGGTAACCCAGGAGCATTCTATTTCGCGGATTGTAAAAAAAACAAAAAACCTATGCAACTTGCCAAGTGTGCCAGAATCAATACAAAATATTCTAAGCTTCACATGTGACCGCTTGCCTGTGTAACCATTGTTGTTTGTTAAGAACCATTTCGATTGTATGCAATCGACTGGGCAAAACTAAAAAAAAAAAAAAAAAGCAGCACGCGACCCTTGGCATGCTACTCATAATCGGCGCCAAGATGATTGGTAGCTGTCAGCAGGTGAAGTTCTTCTATCAACCCAGACTTAGACTGTTTCCTTGTAAGCAATCAGGAGACAACTTACACCAAATCTGAGGGTAATAAAGTTAAAATGAAAATTTCAATGCGAAAATGGAGCCCATTTTTGCCCGTTTTCGGTTTCTGGTGCCATAGAGCCCCATGTATTCGAACACTCCTTCGGCCGCCATTTTCCCATTGAACTTTTTAGAAAATCACTTATAACTTTTGAATAAGGTATCGCATCGGGCTGAACCTTTGACATCTGCTTGTGACCTGTAGCGCTACCTTTGGGCGGAGGAAGAGCGTTCGGCGATGCCTAGTTTATTCTTGCGGTAAAAAAAAAAAAAAACAACTGTAAATTGTCTTTGTGACACGATGTGCATTGCTTAAACTATGTACAAAAGCTATCCACAGACCCAGAATCTTTGCCTGGCCAGTCATTGCATTTATCACTGGATTCGTATTAAATTTAATTCTTATAATTTATTGCTGTGAGTTAATTTTTAACTTCGGCATTTTTTTTTATTGTGACTCTCGCACCAGTCCTACTTTGGGTTTACCAAACTCAACATCTAATCCTGAGTGTCATTTTTCGTGTTTTCCAGTCTCGTGGTTTTGGTCAAAATCAACACACAGCAATGAGACACCTGACCGCCCAAAAATATAGTGCATTTGTTTTGATTTTTTTAGGTATTTAATTCCTGAAGCTAGAATTTTGGAAACCCAAGTCCATCACGTCATCACGTTTTCCTGGAAATCCACAAAGAGCCAAACACATGCATGACAAAAGGGCCGGCCCGTCATATTGCCGCCCGCAGAGCCGAGAAAGCAACGCTCGGTCACGGACTTCTAGAAGATTTGCTTTCATTCTTGCACGAGACATAACTTTCGCCCTGCTTTCTTGTTCTCGAAAGTTCCAGTTCATCCTCGCCCCAAGCGCGCGACGCTCGAACCTTCTTTGCCGAACTTTCGAAAGAGTGACGCACTGTAGATAAGCAGCTGCCCGCGACATTGTCGAGTCAGTCTCGCTGTCGCTCTTTGTTACGCTGCCGAATCGCCGCCTGCTTTTCTGCTGTCTGGACGCTCTTTCTTTACTTTTTGTTTGGCACAAGTTCGCCGATTAAACCTTTATTTTTCAGTTCACTGTTCGTCCTCTCGTCACCTTCATTGGTGACAATATAAATCTGATCACCCTGAAATCTCCGATAACGGCGCACAGGCAATTTTTTTTTATTTTTTCAACGCGTCGGTGGTTTTGTTGTGGGTGTGTCTCGCCATTTGGCTCAGTACGATTTTCGCGTTTTGTTCTGCCCACGTTTGCTGGAGACGTGAGCTCGGAGCGTAGGCAACTGGCCCCCTTGGACGAGAACTGGCGCAGCCGTGCGCGTTCCAACGAAAGCTCGTGCAGAGAAAAACAAGCAAGGGACCAGGGATGTCAAATTCAGGATATAGAAAAATACCCGACTGTATCGAAGCGCCACCACACACGATTTCTCGCATTGATGTACAGGCCTAAAAGGCGATCCCACCGCCATTTGTTGGTTCAGAATCACACTAACCAAGGGTGGGGTTGCACCTTAAGACGACCATGAAGGCGCTCTCGGTGTTTAAATCATGAATTTTCAGTTTGACCCGCACTACCCAACAACGACGTTTACAAATCCTCTCTTCTAGTCAAAATTCTATCAAAGACTGAAACGAATTGCTACAAAGCGTGTTTTACCGGCGTTTCTACCGTAGAGGCATTTGAAGAATAATTGTTGAATTTTTTTCCTGGTGTATATATAATCACTTGATATGTTTTCTATGTCTATAAAACTTCTTGTGTAATACTCATATACTTTTATAACGACATGTTTTAAAGGGGAACTCCGCCGATTTTTCGAGCTACCTAATCCAAAGGCATAATCTGAATGCGGATGGCTTCCTGATTCCGAAATGCTATCTCGTTCTCCCAGATTCACTCTAGTTAATTAAAAAAGTGAAATTTTGTTTGCTGTCGAAAGCGAAACATCGTTCTCCCTAATTTTTCCCCAGTTTTCCCCGCCACACAAGCGTGACGTCACGGGTGGGCAGCGAGGCGCGCGGCCGGCAATCGGGTACGCTCGCGCCCGCCGTTCTCGCGTCTAACAGCGAGAAAACCTGGGCGTTCGTGCTATTTGAAGTTGATAATTATCTATATTTGCACAAAGTATGACCTTGGCCTACGTGCTAAACTATGAAAAGGAAAAAAAAAAAAAAACGGGAGCAATTGGAATTTTGATAAAACCGTTTTTGCAACTCGGTACGCTCAAGCCGCGGCTCGGTTTCGTGATGTCGCTTGTAAATCCGTTCTCTTTTTATTAGAAGATGGATGGCGAAGAAAGGTCGAAGAGTCACGCAATACATTTTATGACAAAATGCCAAAGCACCACGGAAAATGCTCGGAATGTGGGTACAGATGTCTCACACGCTCGTATAACCTGAAGGAACGCGCCATTTGTTTTAGATTTTCTTTAGAAAAGTTACTGTTGCAGGCGCCAGCACGTGTAACTACTCTTGTGGCATGAATATGCTCCTCGGTGCTTCAGTAATTTAGCAAAAGATCTATAGACCATTTCTGAAAAGCGCTTCTGGTCGATGCCATTTTCAGCGTTCGTGCGTGTGGCGCGTACATTGCTCGCCTTCCAAAGCGTTCGTGCTGGGCTGGGACGTAACAGACGTAGACTGATTCTCGTAATGAAATGTAGAGAATGGAATGAACTGCATTCGTGTAGATCAGAGAGCAGGTTACTGGTCATGAAGATTGTGTTAAAATAATAATTAAAAGAACTCCGCAACCACCAAGCCAAACATGAAAGTGCAATGGAATGCGTATAAAATACACAAATACACTGTTCATCTTCAAATAAAGAATATTTGCTTGAAGATACAATAGTGCGTAAGGTACAGAAAGACATCATAAGACTTTTAATTCAAAATAAGTTAACAAAAGTTACTAAAAAAATGTGTACCCGTCTTTTTTAACTTTTGGAGTAGAATGCAACGCGTTCAAACAGCCATCCACGAGAGCACATGGGAAGGGGACAATTCTATATACGATTTTTTTTAAATTAAGTTTTGGTTTAGCACAGTTTCCATCAGCTGTAAATTTGCATGCCTCCCCTCAATGACAGTAATATTTTGATGTTTAAAAAAAAAACTTTTCAGCCCTATATAAAATTCCTCCGCAATAGAATAAATTAAAGACGTTTTTATCACTTCTTCTGCAGAGAATATTGCACGCCACACCAACCATTTGACAAACCAGGCAAAGGCTCTATCGTATATTAATGGAGCTCAACACCTGCTCGTTAAACCCCTGTAATAGCTGACAGGAATAGCATTATGTCGAAAGTCGTATCTAAATTCAGACTTGAATTTTGTTTGGACGTTTCACTTCTCGTCTTCAACATATCGGCCGCGTGAGTGGAACTCCGAGAGAAGCCCGAGCTAGATTCGACGTCCGAAACAGACATAGTATTTATAAAAAATAAAAAATGAAAATCACTGAACCGATTGTGAATAACAAATGTGACTGGGCAACCCGTCGACTATAGTGCTAGATTGTGTACTATTTTTCTCGATATTATTAGCGCTCTTCTTTGGACGGCTGTCGTAGTGGTCGCAGCCGGCTCGAGTTAGCGCTTGCCGCTCTTGAAGCTGTTCCAGCTGCTGAAGGATACTCAACTCGCAGCACGCGGCTAAAAAGTATTCCGATCAAAAGTGAAAATGTTTCACGTGACACTAGTCCTCTCGGCACACAGCTCGCGCAAAACCACCTTGACGTGGCTGGCCTCCGTTGCTGCCGGGGAACGTATTTCTTTTTCTCCCACGAAAACTTGGGTAAAAAAGAGGCTTTTTCCCGGCACTGTTTCTACAATCTTTAGCGGAGCACAGATTGCTACCCATTGCAAAGGAACTTTCAACCTTGAAGCTGCGAAAAAAATAATCTTGTTCGCTGGCGCCCGGAAAGCCACTTCACGGCTGCCCGAGTCGCTCGTCCGCCTGCCCACCCGTGACGTACGCGTTTAGGGAAAAGTAGGGATCTTTCATTGTTGCCAGTAGAGAGTCGCCTCCTGGAACCCTCGCGGCCGGCGTAACTTGAAAATTCAATAACTTCACGAAAAAATTTTATTTTTATAAAATATTTTGGTTATCAGCCGAAAAAGGGTTATTGATGAGGCCTGCAAATTTCCAGCCAAATCGAAGTCCACCAAAAAATCGGCGGAGTTCCCCTTTAAACCCTCCTCCTGCGATACCTTGTAAGGGTTGAGATTATTTGAAATAAATAAATAAAAAAATAAATAAATGCAATGTGCTGAGGTGACGTGCATGACGTTTGATTCGCTTCGTCTCTGCGCACATGCCATTTTTTTTTCAGATCTAGTTGTTAAGCTTTGTCATTGGCTGGGATCATATTCTATCGTTCGCCGCGATTGGCAGCCTCCGTTTTCTCCTAAAAAAAAACAAAAAAACTCATCAACTTTTCTTAGAGTGTTTCTTACGGTTCTTGCTTCAGATATTTACTTGCATCTGAACGAAAATGTTTGGCTGAGTTTAAGTGTACAATTTTAATGTAATGCTTTTTTGAAATTTGTGCACTACTTTGAGTTTGTGTCTGTCACCGTTGCCGTATATGGTACCTGATCTTTCATGTCCAGATAAAGCTCGTTTATTATTTTAGCGGGCGAGCACACAAAGAACCGTTTCTTTATCTTTCTAGTACTTAATCTTATACGCACTCTTCAACGCACTCCCGTGCGCCTACTTTTCCGCTGATCATTCTAGGAGCCAATCACCGCTGGCCACTCGGGGAGAAATTTCATTGGCTGCCGAGTAATAAAGTGCTCAACATACGCCATGACCTTCGTTTCTTAACTTTTCGGAGACTATACACAGTCAAGATTAAGGGTGGAACAGCGCGGATGAACAGTCACACTCACATGCACACAGGAAGCAAACAGACTCGCAGCGCTGACTTTCAACTCAGTTCTATATTTCTTCTTCCTCACATCTTCAACTTCTTCACCTTTGCCGTTAATGAGAACAATTTAAATTTTTACACACCAGAGACCAAATAACCAATACACATTAAAAATAACTAATAATTAAATAAATCATGCAAAGGCAACTAAAGAAATAAAATAAAAACTAAATTAAAAATTAAATTTAAAAATTTAAAGCGAAGATTTCTCATCCCTATTGGTGCTTTGATGATATCTCTAGATAATTCAATTCTTTCTTTGACAAAGCTACGGATGATACACTAACACATTGTTTGTCCAACCTGGCTATTTTTTCAGCTTCGATGATCTCTCGTGACAGCTGATTACCACTTCTGGCTATGACAGTGCAATTACTCAGGTCCGCTGAACACCCGCAATCCCGGCAATGGATACCTAGATTCCCTGATATTACTCTGTTTATGTTATAATGATGCTCTCGTAACCGGTCATTGAGACACCTCCCGGTCTGCCCGATATACTGTTTTCCGCATGAGAGGGGAATGGCATAAACCACCCCTTCAGAGCATGGAACAAAACGGGAGTGGTGCTTTTTGGTACAACCTAAGGTCCTATCGGAGGAAGAATTTACTTTTTTACATAAACTAGAGAGCTTGCATGAAGCAGAAAATACTGCGTTAACGTTTACGCGGTTGCCTATCTTTTTAAGACCATGAGAAATATGGTGAATATAATTCACAACCGCTGGCCTTTGGTTTCTGTCCCTCATTTTACATTGGATTAAATTGGGATTTTTGATTTTCTGAAGGAGTTTCTCTGCGACAGATATTAATACGTGATTAGGGTACCCCCCTGTCAGTAGCCTAGCTATCTGCGCGTCAAAGCTGTTTTTTACAGTATGCGGGCATGACTTTGTGATGGCATTTTTAAGGCATAGGTTGACTACACCCCTCTTAACTAATTTGGAGTGGGCTGATTGATAATGGAGGAGTGGCTTTTTCCCCCTCGGAGCGTATGTCCAACAAGTATGATGAGATAGAAAACACAGTCTGAGGTCTAAGAACCTTAGGGGCTCTTCAACCGGAAGTTCATGGGTTATGTCCAAAGGATCCGACGAGTTCTTAAATATCGAGAGGACATTGGACACAGTACTTGAAATGTCGTTGCCATCAGGGGCCAAGAAAATCAAAAAAATCATCTACGTAACGGAACACTTTCACAACTTTTGAAGTGTCCAAACGGCTTTGTAGGATGTTGTCCTGATGTGCTAGGTATAGGTCACTAAGACGAGGCGCAATTCAGGATCCAATGCAAACACCTTTCGTTTGTCGGTAGATGTGTCCATCCCATGTGGTATAAAAAAGTCAAATCTTCCTCCGATAGGACCTTAGGTTGTACCAAAAAGCACCACTCCCGTTTTGTTCCATGCTCTGAAGGGTTGGTTTACGCCATTCCCCTCTCGTGCGGAAAACAGTATATCGGGCAGACCGGGAGGTGTCTCAATGACCGGTTACGAGAGCATCATGAAGTATTTATGTCATATTTTAATTATGCTTACGCGCCCAGATATTTAACGCAGCGGAAGGATTACCACGGGCCGCACGCTCACGAGGATGTTCACGAGAGGCGTGGAACGAGCTCACGATGGCAGGCGCCTTGGGCGCAACAATGTGATCGACGCGCTCGGCTAGCACAGTCCGTGCGGAACCAAAATAATTGTGTGGCTTCGGCCCTACACAGACCGTGGCAGCAAAGTGAGTACGCCGGGACTTGCATTATTACCACAAGGCAACCGAATTGAATTTGTGAATGAAAAAAAGCCTCCTTCAACTCTCTGTCGTGATCAGAGCTAAATCCAGATTCAAGAAGGATGATACGTATTTTTGCAATGCTATGCTCTTTAAGATTCATGTGTTTTGAGAACGGGAGCGTGGGTAAGGACTTGACATGAGACTTATGATTATTGAAGCGCAACCGAAATGAAGTACTGGCTTTGTCCTATATAATCCATGTTACATAGTTTACAGCGTAAAAGATAAATAACGTTTCACGTACCGCAGTTGAGGTTTCCAGTGATTTTGAAAGAAAAGTTAGAGTTCGCGCTAGCGACAAGATTGGTGGTTTCTACATATTCTCAAATCTCACACCTGGGCGTCTGGCAAGGTCTACAACCAGAAACGTCGGAAGTCCTATTTTTCGAGTGCACCGATATGTCCTTAAGATTTCTATCTCGTCGATATTGGCGATGTGAGCGATCGAAAGCGTCGCTGTGGTCGGCCCACCACAATTGGCCGAATGCTGACTATGACGTCAGCAAACGATATCAAATCGAAGCAAAGAAGAGGAATGTAAGAACTTCAATTTTGACGGCGTGGGCAGTGTTACTTTGAGAGCGCTATGATTTCAGGCTTTCACCATGCTCATTACAAACACCATTGAACTTGTTATTCACAAGGTAATGACGTCACGAAAGGTAACCAAACGAGGGTGCCACCGAAACATCTCGCCGCTAATACCACGCGTGGTGATACCGGAAAAAGGGTGCGTAGTTTATCGTTTTGCTGCAAAGTATACTGTGATGTTTCCTGAGGATATTGTTTAGATTTGGAAGGCGGGCTGAATATGTAACCACCATGTTTGCGTGCTGGTTTTGTGACATTTTGGGTTGGGGTTGATTGATAATTTGCTCTCGGTCGAGAGCTCGTGCTCTTTCAATGGCCTTATCGACAATAGCTGGTGGATAATTCTGCTTGGATAGCACGAGTTTCAGATTGCTGGCGTTGCGTTCAAATTCATCTAAATTAGAGCATATTCTCCGGAATCTGTGAGCTTGAGAAAAGGGAATACTTGTTTTGCAATGTTTAGGGTGGGAGCTCTTGAAGTGCAGGTACTGTATATATATATAAATATATATACATAAAAAGTGGCGAATGTTTACAGATGCTTCCGTGGATATATAGGCAAAAGTAAGGTGCGCGGACACAGCAGCCGTAGGATGATAAAAATAAAATTCTAATTTAATGGCGAAAAAAGTCACGCAAGAAAAAAGGGGTGACGTGCCGAAAAAAAGTTGCATTAGTTTACGGGAATAATGAAGGCTAGGCACAAGAACGCTAGTTACGCGGGAAACAAACCTGAAAAAGGACGGAATAAAAGTCAAAGTTAAAACACAAGAACTTACAAAAATAAATTGTTAAATGGAAAATAAAATAAAGGATTAAAAATACAAAAATGAATAAAAATGAGAAAGGGGCCTGACGTATATATATACCGTAAAATGCCGGGTCGATCCTCATTGGACAATACCCCATACTGTAGCCACTGAGAGTTTATGAAATATATGGCGTGGCGTGTCCAGTGAATCTTATTAACGCTTCACAGCCAGCAAGATCGTGGTGTCGGCTGAAATGAACGCCGAAGAGCAATCGAATAACATATGAGGAAGCCTTAAAAAGAAATGAGAGGCAATGCTTCGCGTTTTTCAGACTGTCCCTGACTGTAGCGTTACACTACTTAATATCCCCCTGCCATTGGGGAGCTCTCGTAGACCGTTTTCCCCGCTCCGCTACGCTTTCCGGCACGAAGACTCCACTACTGAGCATGCGTGGTGCTAAAGCCTTGCCCGCAGAGCCCCGGATCTCGTAGCGGATTGCGGAGAACCTTGCGGGACTGCGTAAACGCCAAAAATCATCTACGAAAACTCCCTATCAGGGAGTTTTCGTAGACTGCGTTTCCCCTTTCGTTTCTTTTGCAACGCTCTCTGCAACGAAGAAGCCGCTACTGCACATGCGCGCCGATGGCCTTGACTGTAGAGTTCCGTGTATCGTAGCGGGTTGCGGAGAGAGTGTTGCGGGACGGCGAAAACGATTTACGAAAACTCCCTATTCGAGAGTTTTAGTGGATCGTGCGCTAAACAAATTACGGGTCGGAAGTGCGTATTTGCAGAACGCAATCGAAGAGCTAGCGTATTGCGTACGCACGCAGCGCTGGGGATCTTGCGTTGCGGTCTAGCGGGCTTTGCGGGAAGCTCTCGAGAGATCTCGGGCCCAGCGAGGGCACCAGCTTCAAGATGGCGGTCACCTCGACTGGCTCAGCAAGGGCGACGTGGTGTCCGCGAAGTTCAGTGTTATGAGAGATTGCGTGGTGTTTAGCTCGGCAATTCTTTCCGGGTCCTATACAGCGGTCGAGTCAGATCGCCGTGCAGCTGAAGGAGTGCACAGTGAAAATGTTCAAGGCTCGCAATGTGCGTGAACGCTACGATCTGTTCAACGCTAAGCCTCGTCGCGCAGTTCATCGCCGACGGACGAACGAATCTTTAAAAAATCGCCGAAGCTATCGCTGCACACTGGACATCAGTAGGTCATGTTTTTTTTTTTTTGTTTTCTTTTTCCGCGATAGCATTGATAAAAAGCGCCCTTTCCACGGGACTATTGACAGAGGCTCCGTGATCGAATTTGGCAACGCACCCGTGCTCGTAGCCTCCGTATCCCGTAGAAAAGTGAGCTTGACCAGGCAGCTGCGGCTTGGTTTCATTCAAAATAGAATGACTGGAAACCTTTTTTTTTTGTTTTCAATATTTCTTTTGAGGGGCATGATGGCGCTATAAGCACGCGGAATTTCACGGCTCTGGCAAATTTAACCAAGATCATGCGAGGTGTTCGCTCGGAAACTTAACGCACAACTAAAATCGGTCCGAGCAGGTCATTTTTAGCGTACGCTATACTATTGCGTATTGCGTACGTAAGAGCCAGCAACGCTATACTAAAACTGTCTATTAGCTAAGCTTTGCGCTATCTACAGTGTTAAGACGCTCAAGATTGAATATGGAAAGGTGAGCGCGGTGAGCTTTACCACTTCCCCCCAAAAAACAAACAGGGGGAAAAAAAACATCTTTTTCCGACGAACTTTGTCGCGGTCGTCGACATATCGACAAGTCAGAAACGGTCCAGCTGCCGCCCTTCAAAAACAACAACAAAAAAAAACAAAACAACCTGCCTGCTCCGTTATCACACGTACCGATCGGCGAGCGCACGTTATACAGTAACGTTTCTCATGTCCCCAAAGGAAAGCAGAAGTTAGCAGCCCCCTGTCAAACTAAGCGCGCAGCCTTCCCCCTCCCTCGCGTCCAAACCATTGTGGCCAGACATGCAGAACGGAGCGCGCAAGTGATGCCGCATACCGTAGCCACGAGAGGAAAGCCGCGCTGCCCTCTTCTTACAGACACCGCGGCGCAAGGTACACAAACGCAAACCCGGTTGAATAGGGTATCGGCCCGGCACCGCCTTTATCGTTTACATCTCGCCTCCTGTACACCCCCCTTTCCTCCCAAGAGGATATCCCCTAGTGAGGGCGAGAAGGTTGGAGAGGGAGTTGGCATCGCTTCTCTAACTATCTCCACGAGGAACAGTTTTCTTGCTGTCCGTTCTGGTCGGGCTAGGTATGGTATGGGGCCATCGGAGAGCGCGTGTGTGTGCCGCATGCGGCCGAATACCTCGCTCGTCGATGGCGGGAAGGGTGTGGGAAAGGCCCCTCTGAACGAAGAAGGGAGAAGGGTACCTTGCGGAGGAGCCCAGGTAAGAAAAATATGAGACTAGATAGCTTTAGTTGCAGGTCCAGGCCACACCTACTACTTTGTCAAGCGCGGAGCGAGGAGGAAAGAAGGTTCTTGTTCTGCTTCTTTGCTTGGCCCTGTATTGTTTCTGGTTTTAACTCGGTGCCCCCTCCGCAAGCCCCGAACAAGGCGACGCCTCTACTTACCCTGTGGAAGGGAGGCCCTCTCGTAGTTGCGCTTGTTTTTCCCCTTTTGTGTTGGCGATGTGTTGTTGTGTTAGTACCCCCGCCGCCGCCGTCGTTGTTGCTCTTGCTGTTCTTCATGTTGTGTGTGTTGTTCTTATTAAGACCGCCAGCGTCTGTCTGCCCTGACGCTGCCCATGCGTGGGAAAGGGTAAAAGAGAAAGAGACGCCTATCGTTATGGTAGCCGCGTTATCGGTATGCGTAACTACTCGAATCGTTTACAGGGTTGGTGGATAGAGCGGCGGCGGAGGAGGAGGAGGAGGTGGGAGGGGGCCAGTGGCTTATGGCAATGCCACCTGGCAGACAAGACCCGCGCCTTTCTCCCCCCAACGTCATCACCGGTGGATCAACGCAGCACCGCCTTTTTTTTTTTTTTTTTTTTTTGCGTCAGCGTCGCCGCCAACGCGTCTCGCGGCGTCACAAAACAAGCGGGACGCTATGCACGCGGCGACCCCAAGACGGACGCGTCGGCCGCTTTTGCGGCGACTTTTGTCGGGCTTCGCCGCGCTTGCCACTAGGGGCGGGTCGAAGGGCCACCAACGGTGACGTCATCCGCGCGGGCCTTTTTTTTTCTAGGTGGGGGCCCCATAGGCCTTCGGCGCAGTCGGCTTCGGCAACGACACGCATGAAGTGGTCGGCTTCTATGGTGAGAGCGGCAATTTCGATGTACGGCTGGCTACCTCCCCGCTACCCCGAGGAATATGGACACGGAGGCTCGAGTCTCGAAGCGCGCGAGAAGAATCTTGCTTCGGTAACCTTTATTTACAGGAACAAGAGGACGGGACTTGGGGGGGAAAGGGGGGGGGGGGTGATCTATACGAGAGGCCAAGTGGACATTCTTCTTGTCTAGGAAGAGATACAGCCTCCGGGAAAAAAAAAATCATGAAAAAAGGGGGGCGCCCCATTACATCGTTAGGCTTTTGGATATTTCACTCTCGCCACTTATGCATCGCAGAGGAAAGGGGAGTAAGAAGAAAACAAAAAACAAAAACAAAGGGAAGACGAAAATGTGAGGCTATGGAGTAAAATGCTATTCTCCGTCGTTGCCGGAGGGGCTGTAGCCTCGGTACACGAATGCTCTTGCTCTAGCGGCAGGTGTTTTATGCCCTTAGATCCTCGGCTCCCCGAAAGAATTAGAAAAAAAAAAACAACAGCGGATTTAAACTGCGTTTTGCCTTGCGGAACGAATGGCTGATGGGCAGGTTTAAAACCCTTGGCCTGATTTAGATCGCGCCGCTAGAAAATGCGGCGATAAAATACCGAGCGTTTCTTGGGGGTTTCCATACGCAAGCCGGGGTCAAACGGCGAGACACGATTGGGCACGGAAAGGACGGAACGGCGTTCAGCTCGATACGGTTTTATCTCGTAGCCTTCTCGTCGACGCAAAGATTTCTTTCATAAAAAAAGTAGGTTCTTGTCGTTGCAAGTATGACACATTGACGGTCACCTATGCAGTGAAAGCAATAAAGACCATATTACTGTGGGGTTTTCACAATTGTGAGGCTATAAAAAAAAAAAACGAACCTCTGATAATTTATATTTATTTATTCAGTTTTAACTTGTGGCTATGCGTTCAACAGGATATGCCAGCCATGGCATACATTTTTAGCCGAAAATCTAGGTTCGTTCCACTCTCTATAACCTGCGCTTAAAACAGCCGTACGTATGAATCGGTGACAGAATCGTAGGAACACTATGGTTACGACCTTAAGTCCACGCGGTTTTCACGAGACGTGTTATTAAAGCGATGTTTAAAAGAATATCGCTCGCTACGGTGGAAATGGACGTACTAACACCATAGGGAATCATGTCCTGAGCTAAGATTTATTTTATTTCTTAAAGTAATTGTTATAATTTTACTTGTAATAGTAGTTACCGGCTTGTAAGCTTTACCTAAACAGATCAAGAAGAAAAAAATCAAGGAAAAACAATATTGCGCCTTCTGTTCTTCTCGTAAGAAGGAACGGTGAAATAAATTCACTCTGCCACCCAGTTAACGGGGGTTCCAGCACTCCGTGCCTGGCTGTGAATTTCTGAACTCCCGCGTCTCGGTTTTGTCTGAGTTGAGGCACGATTGATGTATGCAATTTTGTTTTCTCTCTCGCGACACCGAGCTCACGGTGACGAAACTTGACATTTTACAGAATGCGAGGTTTGTCTTGTGGCAAAAATCAAAATTCTCCGCACCTCCTTGAACCCCCTCTAACCATGTTACATAAAAATGAAAGACGTTTACGATTCCCTGTAATGCTGAAATAGAGCGCAGCTCTTGAGGAGGAGGAGGGGAGGGCACAGAAAGAAGGGTATGCCCCTCCTCCTCCTCCGTACCCTCTCCTCCCCTCCTCCTCCTCCCTCCTCTCCTCCTCCATCCTCTCATTCTCCTTCCTTCCTCCTCCCCTCCCTCTTTCCTCCCTCGTGACGTCACTCGTGACCCCCGTGACGTCATTACGGGAAACGTCCCATAATGCAACGCGCGGTTATGCCGACGACGACGGCGACGCCGCTCAAGTCGGAAACGAATGCCTAAGAACTGTGCTCTAAAAAAAAAACAAAAAAAAACTTTATGCTTAAAAATGTTCAAGCGTCGTTACGACGCCAAAGAGCTCCAATGAACGAGGTATAATTCGTTATTCAATTAATAAATTCAATAGTTTTTCCACCACCCTCCCATCAAACGTCTCTTCAAACCGCACTCGCCGTGTAGAACATACACTGGCACGTCGCACTAAATGTAAAAAAAGTAAATTCCACCATCAACCAGCCTCGTTTCCTTTCAAGTGGGCCGCCCAACAGGGCTGCCTCCTTTCTCGCCCCGTCGTCTGCTTCCTGGTCGCTGCCTTCGTCTGTCCGTCTCTCTATTTAGCTGACTGGTTGCCTCGCTTGGCTTGGCTTGGCTCCTTCCCACCCGTCCGACCTCCCTGGCCCGTTCCAGCACCCCGAAATTAGTCGCTTAGTAACCCTCCATTTTCTGTCGTCGTCTGCTTTTACGAGGTTACGCGCTTCGCACTTCTACTGCTGTTTGCGTCTCTTTTTTGTTCAAAGACTATCGTTTTTGTCTTTGATTTTTTTTTGTTGTTATTCCGTTGCTGGTGTCAGTCAGTCCATTTGTTTATGTTTTCTTCCTGTTTCCGGAGGGCTGCCATTTCTTTCGCTTCTTTTCTGCATACGGTTGTCCCTCTATGGGTCGCGTGTACACTGGCTTTTGAATCGACGTCTTGCTGGACGAACTTTCCCTAGTTCTTTCTTCGTGAATGGGCCTAGTCATCGCACCACGAGGCCTCGGCGCTTCCGAGGTTTTCCGGAGACGTAGGAGCACTACAGAATCATAGAGATTCGAACGCGAGTCACCGCGAGATCCGCGCTTCGAATGCCACATGGCAATGAGTCCAAGGAGAAAACTTGGCACGCGGCATTCAAACCCCGCGGATATTGAAGGTGACTCCTCGTGTTTGCAGACTGTCTTCTGTATGAGGTTTACGAGCAGTGTGACCCCGGCTTAAAAGACAAACAAGCGCATATACGCAGCCTGAAAGCATAAAGTCAGGGCGCACGTACCTTCGGCCCTCGATTGACGGAAACATGGCGAACGCCGTGACATTGCCCCAAATTGGGCACAATACTTGATCGGCCCCTCGGTTCGTTGGCTGCGATCCCGCTCGAATTGAAACGAAGTATGAAATTTCTAACCGAGGCTCACAACAGCGATTTCTGATTACAGCAAATTTTTCAGGGACATCACTCAACGCTGCGAGTGGGAAATGAAAATTATATAGATCGCTCGCACGTGCAGCTGCGGGCGGCTCATTGGCTGACAGCCATCTACAAACACCGTTAGGTGTGCACGCCTTATACTATACTGCATTTGAATTACAGACCCCCATTCTTCGTGTCGGCTTTATACGAGTATACTATTCATTAAGGTCCGCCTCCTCGAGGCCATCTGCGCGGAACTTTTTGCGCATGCACGGCGGTTCTGAAGCAGCTTCGCATCGTCTGAAATCTTCACCTGCGCTTGACTTGGTCTGGATGGGCTTGACCGGGATTGTGTCTTGCCTGTCGAGCTGCGTTTGTCTGAACTCGAATTGGCTTAACGGGCAGTGTCCCTCCATGCCTAGTACGTCCGGAATCCGCATATTATAGTGACGTGGTGATTTGCTATCTGTTCAACTCCCTGAGTTTCACTTGGCAGTGGGCGCAAATTGGCTCAACTGAATATATGGTCTCGTCTCTCCGCAGTCTCTTATGAATACGCATCTGTAAGCCTCTGCTTTGCTATCCGTATGCGTTCACCTGTGCACAACCAGACCCGGACGAGCTCGAATGGCTTTGCGGCTTGTCTATTCACAGCTTTCGAATCCATATCTCTTAACCGTTGTTTTCGCTCTCTGCATGCTACACCGCGCGCTGGGCTTGACCCACGATTATTGGTTCGAGTAGTTTTGTTCTCTCCGTCTGCGAATCACACGCAGAAAAAGAGCGCAGGATCACTGCGGATTAACTTTTTTTTTAGATTGGTTTATTACCTAATCATGGCAAACGCGCAAGACGTGACGATGAAGTTTTGGAGCTGCTTCATTGACTCGGTCAGATATAGTATCCGTGGGCTTGCTGCGCTCGGACATAGCGTGAAACGGAGCCTGCGTTTTGCTTTCAAGATGATCGCCCGTGGATGGGTTGGCCCGGCCTTGGGCTCGAACGCTTTCAAAACTCTGGGGCTTCAACTTTCCCACAAAGCACTTGGGAGAGACAATGTCAAAGCCAATCGGAGCTCGGCATCGTTATGACGTCACCGCACCTCCTCCGCAAAAAGCAGACGACTTGCCCTCCGCATATGCTTATAGACGGAGAAGAACAGCCTTTGAATTAATATCTTTTAGCCGCTGTTTCGCACTCTCGACGCTCGTGACTTTGCCCCGGATTGACTTGACTAATATTTTGTCTCATCTGTCTGTTAGCGGCTGTTTATATAGTTACTGGTACGCTCACCAGCGCTTGACTTGACCCGGATTGGCTCGATCGCCGTGTAGCGTATTTTTTCCGCGTCTAACACATTCTGAATCCGCATCTCTCCCAGCGCCTGCTGTTTCGCTCTCCGCGGTCGGGAACGTGGGTGAGCTTGCTCCTCCGACGACCTTCGCCGATGATTGAAGGAAGCGGCGAATTTTGATGATGGCGCCGCTTCGGCGAAATATACGGAGCGGAGCGCGCGAATGGATGGCGATATGCAAATGAAGCCGCGAGCAGGGGAGCGGACCCGCGCGTTGGCAAGCCGCGTCCTCCCGGAGTGACAGGCCATCCTTTGCGTCGGAGAAAATTGTCCGAGATCACGTTCGACGCGAACGCGTTCCTGGTACTATACACTTGCGCCGACCTGATCGATGCACGCGGACAACTCGCACAAAGTGACGGGCGTTCACGTAAGTCGTAGACTGTGTGGTCACTGACAATTTAAGAAATTCAGCGTGTGGTTTAGTGTGTTCGCGCTCCTAGAGAGTCGTTCTGCTAGCTGTGTTCTCATCCGCGAATGCTGAGATCACATTGGCTGCAAAGTTATAATAAAATGCTCCAGACTCGCCGCGCCCCGAGTTTCTTATCTATCTGTCACTGATTGTATACTGTTTGGGGTTCGGTAACGTATCCGGAACGCGTGTCTAGTGGGTAGACATACCTCAAAGCATCAAGCATTGTGGTCTACCGGATTTTTTTTTTTTTTTCTATCAGCCAATAAGAGCTTGGCCTCGTTCTGACGTCACTGCAACTCCTGCGCAAGAAGCAGACGATTTGCTTTCCCCTTAGGCGGCGCTGCGTAGATTTACTAGTGATGATTGGGGCTGGGGGCGAGGCGCAGCTCGTTGTCTTCTATCTTAAAGGCCGACGACCAGACCCGAGATTCTGCAAGGCAGAATATCCTCCTCACTATTGGGGAGAAGAAAACAGACAACGGTGGACAGGATAGAAGGGGGAGAGGGGGAAGCGGGGGAAAAGTGGAAAGCGCGAACTGGTCGGTCGGTCTTTAAAGAAGTGACATGGCGTTTTGCCCGCCGCAATTCTAGCGTTCGTTGGCGTAGCAGCTAGAGGCCTTTTCTACTACAGGTCGATCTGCTGAGCCGGACAGTCGACGGAAGCCAAGGCAGACGCGAGACGGAACGCCGCGACGACATGGATCCCTTGCGTCCGCTCAACTTTGTTTCCAGCATTTCACCAACCAACCGACAAGTATCGCCAAACGCGGCAGCATGACGCACCGGCTCGTCTGACGCCCTATGTTGTCACTTCGTGATCCCTTTTAACGCAAGGGTGGGATGGGACGGCGAACGCACCTGTCCCATACGCGTTTCAGGCCCGCTGAATCAATTCGTACGCATATCCCGCTCGAATCCGATCGTTTTATTCACCGCGCAGGTGCGATGATCGAAGATTGACAATGATTCCAGCGCCCCCCCCCCCCCCCCTCCCCTTTCCCCTCATCCCACACAGGCACATATGAAGCGCCACGTCCGTCAATCGGACCTTATCCCACTCTTCATCTCGCTGAGAGGAAGTTAAAAAGTCGAGTTCTCAAACATGACCCACGGCTCAAATTTTCAAGCAGTCCTCATAACGAACAGGGCGTTTTTTTTTCCCCCTTCTTTTTCTTCTTATCGTTGTTCTTATGGTGTTTGCCGCTCACTCTGCGTATAAAGGATGACAGAAAGGATACCACGCGATGAAGAGGGGACTGGACAGATACGCGCCCGGGGAAAAAGAAAACGTCATCCTAAAAAAAACACCCCCCCCCCCTCCTTTAAAAAAAACAAAAAACAACAACTAAATAAAAGATAATTTAAAAAGGTCAATTTATTCTCTGAGAAAAGTTGTTGAACAAGTTCCGGCTTTTGGAAAGGTTGCGCGTCGCGTCGCTCAAGAGGCAATACATATATAAAGTAATATCTCGACCAGTATACGTACTTCTATCTATATATTTATACACGTAACGTAGTAATGAGCAGAAATGTCGCTGAGAAGAACCGCTCGAAAGAAGTGTGTACGGGACCAAATTGTACACGCAGCAAGAAAAAAAAAAATAATGTGGGGAGTTTTTTTTTGCGACGATAAAGTAAAATATATCTAATTTTGCTTTCTTGATTAAAATTATTATCTGGCGGGAAGTTTTCTTATCGAAGAGGGGGCCCAGTCTTGTTCTCATGTCAATCGTCGCAGGAAACCGCGATGGGTACGTACGCACGCCTCTGGTCGGTGCAAATGCTCGCACGCTTTTTTTTTTTTTTTTTGTGGGAGAATTTGTAAAGTTGCGTCTGCCGTTTTCATTGAATTCTGTCGTTTTCAGGATGAGATTACGCGGCAATAAAATGCCGTTCCATGCCCCGAAAGAGAAAGAAAAAGAGAGATGAAGCAAAAGAACAGCAACGATAATAACGAAAAGAATAAAGAAAAATGTCGAAATGCAAGCCAGTTTTAGCTTTCCCGGAAAATCGTCCATTACACGTTTCTTCTGCCGGCTAGCTTAATTGCTACACCAGTCTCACTTCGGATTCTCCCGGCCGTGGGCAGTAAAGATTGTGTATACTGATCAAAGCAACTTGTTGTTAGATCGTGTGTAGTAGCGGACATAAAACCTGGAGTAGTAACATTCTTCCTTTTTTTTCTGTTTTTTTCTTTTTTTGTAGTATGCAGTACGCGCACGTTGAGAAATAGACCGCCGTGTTTTATAGTGGCCTTGCGGCTAATCTCGCGGCAAATAAACAGACGAGGTCTAGGGCAAAAGCCACACAATAAACGAAGCTTTAATTTTTTTTTTTTACAAAAAGAAAAGAAAAAAAGCTGGTTTGTTCGGGAAAAAAAGAAGAAAAAGTGGTGGCTCTAATTTGTTGATTTATCAAATTTTTTCTTCGGTGCTGCCTTAGATTTTGTGTGCTTCCGCCAACAAGAATTCTTATGTAATAACAAATGACTAATAGGATCAAAAAAAGCAATCAGACAGAAAAGCAAGCATCGTACCATTTAAACGGATTATTAACTCTCTATCAATCTGGCAACACTTAACGTTATTTAGCGCGTGTCCACGTGCAAGTTCGTCTGCTCTTTGAGCACCTCGTGCGGTTGTTTACCCTCCAGATGCGTCCGCGTGCCTTTGTACCCGCCCCCCCCCCCCCCCCCCCCTTAATCTCAGCCAATGGCAGCCCGTCCTCGGCTTCCTCGTCATTGCGTTCCGATGTGCGAAAGACGCTTTTTCGAAGACTTGCTCTCCGTACAGTCACCGAGAGCGCGAGAAACAATATAAGAGACGCTGTTCAGTTGGGGACAATTTTGACATTGCCGGACGACTTACGATTAATTGTGCTCGGATGTAATGCGTTGATTTTTGCGTCCAGACCAACGGACCTTTTTCCAGGACGCTTCTGTTCATGCGCACACCTTGTCCCCCGGCCTCGCTCCCCGCTGTCTCCATTTTCGAAGGGCACCGTCCCCGCACGACCAACATTGTCAGCGCCTAATCTTTCCGCGTATTTGGTCTTTTTTGACGATTCTTTTTTTCTGGGCGTCGGTAGCGTCGGGCATAAAATGCAATGAAAACCGATACAGCGGCACGATGTCAGTATGTGCTTGACGAGTAGAGTCTTGTTGCGTTGCCCTTCTTTTGTAGTTCGTGGACAAACCGCCACGCGGCGCTCCTTACTCGAAAAAGGTAGAGTAAATGTATATACGCTTGCGGAGCAGAGTACCGCAATGGTGCTCCAAGGGCGGCCATGTTGGATCCAAGGCCGCTATGCGGGAAGCGAACGTCGCTTCTGCAAGAGCTCCTACGGATGCGCGGATGGCGTTGCTGTGAGGCGGCGTGCTGCGGCGTGCGGAGCAGAGAAGATATAGAGCGGCGGCACGCCGTGCGTGCGCCGTCGTCCCGTCATTTGTCTCCTGTTTCTCTGTATGATTTAGGTAGAATGTAGGAGCCGACGAAAACGGCGTTCTTTGGCAAGCCGTAGCCACGCGTTGTTGTCTGGTCCGAAGTCCCCGGATGGGCCACTCGCGTATCACTCCGCGAGCGCCGCAGACGCGAGCTACGCGATCGTCCCCCGTGTCGTCTTCTTCCCAGACTTTGAAAACATGCTTCAAAACATCGCTCGCGTTAAAAAAGAACGCGATTATACTGTATCCACTGGCTACACACAATGTTGAATGGTCAAGGAACCTTCCAGTTCGTTCTTTTTTTGGTGTAGATGAATATTTCGAAACGCAAAGCGAGAAACATAATCCCCCCGAAACTCGGCGCCTGCAAGGTTGCTTTCCCGCACGAAGGTCGGATCGAGCTCGGTGCACGTGACCACTTCTCCGCCAATACGGAGCTGGTGGCAAAAGGAAAAGGAACCCGGTGCTCTGGCTCAGCATGCAGAGCCTATACAGTTACCCTAGAAAAAGGTAGAAAAAGGTCCCGAACCCTATTCCTATTTGAAGAAACCGCTGGCGAGGCAAGGGTGTTCGGTCGTGGTTTCTGTCGACCGAGGTATGCACCGCTCCCGTGTGCTTTCTGCAGCTCCCGGGGCCTTCCGCTCCCCTCGGGAGCTCCGCCGTTCTGTTTGCTCGCTTTTTGGTTACGGTGACGGTTGCGTTCCTGCGCGTCCCTCGGGGCCTATGCGGAGCGCAAGTTCGTCTGCTTCTTTTGCAGGGGATGGGCTGACGTCAGAACGAAGATCTCTGATTGGCTCTGATTGAAGAATAGTGGTAGACCTCAAAGCAAGCTGCCTTGAGGTCTACCCACTATTCTTCGATCAGAGCCAATCAGAGCTCGGCGTCTTTCTGACGTCACCACAACCCCTGCAAAAGAAGCAGACGAACTTGCGCTCTCTGGGTTTCGGTCAAGGCGCCGCGCTGGCGGGATACTACTATGCAGTGGACTCTATCAGTAGTGTACTCGTGGTCCTGTTGGCCGAAGTCGCTTGCGGGGTTCACGGACGCCAGTGTCCATTCCCGATAAACCATTGTGCTTTCAGGATCACGTGTCTTAACGGTATGGTAAAGGTTTAAAAATTAAAACAATTGGTTGACCCCTGCCCGAGGGCAAGGTCGAGGTTGGCGTTTTGAAAAGCAGGTGTCCGGGCCACAGAGGGGGGGGGGGGGGGGGGGGGTCGAATTCTGGGACTGGAACGAGAGATTTGGGCTGACCCGGTCGATCTCTTTGTATCATCATTTTCTTTGTAAATACAATTTAATATAATTTTATTAACGTGCCATGCTTGCTGTCGTCGCAATGTGCTGACGGCATCAGAGAAGAAAGAAAAGGATATTGAGTGACGCCCAGCATTTCTTATTTTCTCAGTGACTATTCGGTATACGGTCATCACTCCAAGAAAGCTGCGATTCTTGCGAATAGTTCAGATAAGTATTTCTGTCGCGTGCATGTTTAGACAGCGGGAAGTTATCGATAGTAAGCCCCGAGGGACGTCTGGTGACTCCACTGTAGATGAGAAATTTTACCGGTGCAGTACAACTACTAGCCTGTTTTTTTTTTTTTTTTTTTTTTTTCTGGCGTGCATCACGCAGTAATGATACATGACCGCACGCCGGTATACGACGACCATCCAGATCGAAACGGAAAGGGTTGGGGTTTGGACGCCGGATTCGTAAGTCTTGCAGCGCGAGCTTTCATCCCATTTGCCCCGAGCCGCAGTACGCCAACACACTCGGCCATCGATCGCGAAATGGTTCACGGTTGTTCTTACAAGATTTAACCGCAAAAGAAAGGAAAAAATGTGTTTTTATTTATTTTTGCGTTTAAAACCTGTACGTTACGATAAAGAACATACTAATCTTAACTACAGACCTTACTCACAAGATACAAAAATAAAATTAGTACTGCTTCGCAAAAAAACGAAAATTTTTTTTTTCTTTTTTGAATGAGGTTTTTTTTTGGGGGGGTGAAAACGAGCTAGGAGTGTTTCAACAGAACAGCAATATAGGCGCCGCGTCTCAAAGCTTCGCGGGGAACATACACATCGCAGAACGTGCTAAGGTACAGCACGTAAACACGCGTGCACACACGGATGAATTCCAACCACACACGTTCCAACGTAAAAAAAAACAAAAAAACACGCGCATACGCGCGTCTAGGAATCAGCCACACGCTTTCAAGGACGCGCCGTATCACGTCTTGCGTCTAGACTCCGTTTCACCTCGGGATGGGCCACGGCGGACGCTGCAAGTCATATCCCAGCCAATCCGGCGTTGCCAACTTTATCACGTGACTGCTCGTTCCGCGCGTCAACGCTGCTCCCTTCCCAAGGTCACGTGGTACGCGCACGGCGTTGGATCGAGGCTGCGACGGCGGCTCGTTGCGCCGCCTGCGGTCCATACAGAGTCGAAACGGAGTGTTGCTAAGCCTCGTGAGGAGCAGGGCAAGGGGGGGGGGGGGGGGGGGGGGGAGTGAGGGCAAATCTGGCGGCAGAACCATAAATCGGCGGATCGCCCCGTAAATTCTTACGCGGGTCCCCGCGGGACGTTCGTGGAGGGATACACGAAGGGGGAGGGGGTGAGGGAGCCCGCGGTTTGTGTGCCTTATCGCATCTTGTACCTGCGCCGCCGCTGCAGCATGAGCCGAGTCTGTCGCCTGCTCGTCTGGAGGTCTTCCTCTCCCTTGCGCAACACTTGCCTCGGCCTGCGAGCGAGCAAGTCGTCGGACAAAAAAAGAAAAAAAGGAAGGCCTCTATGCATCGCGCAAAACTTTTCTTCTTAATTTTTTTTTTTTTTTTGATTGGTAGCAGTGGTAGCAGCGTTACATTGGTGGAAGAACCATTTTGGTCTATCTGGGGTTCAGAGTAGAGGTTCCGCTAACGAACCTAAAGCCGCAGTCACACACTGCTCGTACAGCATACAAAAGACGCAGAGTATCTCTGCGGACATTTATGACGGAGAAATATCGGCGGACATGCCCCAAGCGTGCTCGAAGCACGTTTTATTCTTACTCAGGCATGCTTCAAAGACGTGTTGCAGATAGGGTTTTGTACGAGCCTTGTGGCAGGACGGTCATACAAGGAAGAAACTCTCGCCTCAGAGAGTCACTTTCGTATGAAGTATAAGCAGTGTGAAGCGAACCTCGACGTTTGACTACTCAGTCGACCAACCTCGGAATATTTAGTCCTCTTGGACTCCTCTCTCCCCACAAGTTGTCAAACGTCGAAGGAGCTGTGGTCCCGATGAACCAATCGGCGCGATGGACGGACACTGGTGCTACTGTACACTTTCTCACTGGTGACGCGCAGTGCAGTCGAAGCCACACGTGGGAGAGAAAGAGAAAAAAAAAATGCCGCTTTTGTTCGAATTTTGAGTGACGGGTTAGTCTCCGAGGGGGATGGAAGCAACGTTCGTAACACACACTCCTTAAAAAAAAAAAAAAGGGGGGGGGGGGGAGTAGTATTTAGTTGTTTTTTTGTTTTTTTTTGGAGGGGGGGGGAGCAAATTAAGAAGGAAGTGTTTGTCTCTGAGAATGATCTCCAAAAGGAGTAACAGCGCAACTTACTCTATTTGATTCTTAGTCCCGTATACATTGGTCTTTTTTAGGACAAACTCTTTTGCCACCCAATTGACCATGTTGCGCCCAATAAAATTGCTGTATGGGGACGAACTTCACCCTCCTCAGGGATCAATAATGGTCCCCAAGTGTCATTAGTTTACATAAAAGAGAGTAACCTTTCCTTCGTTTGGTGATTAACGATACCACTTTTGGCGACTAATTTGGGAGAAACCTAACTCCCTTCTGGGATTAATGTTGCCACTTAAGAGGAATAACATTTAGAGTAGCACGGGAGTAACTTTTCTTCCTTTGGGGATCGATCTTTTTTAAGAGTGCCTTTGGGCGCCTGGTTTAGAAAAAACGCAGACTTTTTGGAAGGGTTGTCCTTCCGGAAAAAAAGTCGCACTGTGGGTCTTTTTGATAGGCAGGCTTGCGATGCCCCACAAAGACATCAGGATGTTCCCGCCAGTACAAAGAAAGACTACACCTTCGGAATAAAAAAGAATGCGTAACAAAACAAAAAAACAAAAAAAACTTCGGGAACTTTTAGTTTAGCTCCGACGGCTATAGCATCGCCGTTTCACCAGAAGGGTACCAACAACGATGTGCTGAACAAAGGCCACTTGATGTGTGTAAATATGTTTATTCTGGCACCAAAACTACAGGTGGGGCAATAGATAGAAGTAAAAACAATAACGGATTTAGTAATGCATACGAAGTTCCACTGCTGCACCAAAAACCCTCGGCATAAAACAAATATAAAGCTAAAATGACTAGCGTGTTTACAAATTAAATAAGAATGCTTGACAAAATTGAAGCAACTAGAATACACAATTTAAATGCCACTACACTTTTCCCATGTGTATCCGACTTTGAAAAATAAAATTCGATAGCACTTTAAACTCTGACTATGGAAATTAAAAAAAAAGAAGCAAATATGACAATATCGCACTACGCAAGCAAACATCACGCTCGGCTGCTGCACCATAAAACTATGTTGAATTAACCTGAGACTGGGGTAGAGAAAAAACATCAAAACGTAGAAGGGGCAGGAAATAGACAGGACGTCGTCCTGTTTATTTCCTGTCCCTTCTACGTTCTGATGTTTCTTCTCTAGCCCAGTCTCAGGTTAATTCAACATGGTTAATATTCACCAGCTCGCCTGCACCCTTACGATTTTTTCTATGACCATAAAACTCTCGAAGAAGTTTTTCTCTTAGAACTAAAATTACTAGCATGTTTAAAATAAAAGAGTGAAAAGGCTCGAGAAGAGTCAAGCTACTATAATAACCTGTTCCAGAGTCGCTGTACTGTTCTATTTTATTAAAACAAATACCACGAGTCCACTACAAACCATATCTGTGAAAATTGAAGTAGTGTTTTTGTGACAAAACTAAAATAAATTGAACAATAAGAAGGCTTGGCCATAGACAAGCAACACACCTAATTTTTCAAGTCGCTACACTTTTAGCGTGTGTGGGATTTAAAAAAAAAGGTTCCAAACTAATGCAAATTAAAAAAAAAATGATGACATTATTAGAGAACCTTAAAAGCATCAGCAATACAACACAAAATTGCTACTCAAGTGATGCTTCATCCACTTCATCGGAAGCTTGCGGCAGCCATAGTTGAAGAGATGACTAAATATATTTAATAAGGGAGTAACTCCAGTGACAGCAACGGAATGTCCGAGGGACGAGCTGCTCGAGTTACCACTTCTGAATAAAGGGCGCTAGGGTCGTGGAAAGGAATGATTGGTGGTTGGTCCCTTTACGCACCCCCCTTTTTTTAAGAGTGCGCGAAAGAGGGTCCGGGTCAGAGGGAAGTTCCTCCTCCCCCTTTTCTCCAACTGCTCGGGTCACGCTCTCGCCCGCGTTCCTTTGGCAAGGGTTGTCACGTGCTTCGTCTCCCTCTCTCTGATTGGCTCGCAGTAACCGTAGCGTTCGCCCTTTGCTAAGTTACCTTGAAACAAAGTAGTTGGTGTGAGTAGCTAGTTACTATACTGAGATCGAAATGGGGGGAAACAAAAAAGTCAAGACACACTATACACCAAGGGCGTATGTAACTAAATTGCGCGCTCGTTTTCTTGTTTTTGTATATCTTTGGTTTGTCTTGTGGCTGTGATGGGGACGACCTTGGTTGGAGAGTGCGCACGACTATACTGTCTGTTGCACCACGAGATCGATAGTCCATACTCCACTTTTAGCGAGAGGCTCGTTGTCTTCCGGCATCTGTGACATCGCGCATGCACCAAGGTGTTACGCAGGGTAGAAAGCTCGAACTGGAGTTGAGGTATCCACTGCTGATCTTGTGTTACGACGGAATAGAGCGCTTACGCTTCCACACTCACTAGCAGCTTTAGAAAGATAAGTTTGTTGAAATTCCTAGGCATCGATTGTAGCTCGACAGTCGATCAGATTGTGGCGTAAGCCGGTAAAAACAGGGGGAAGTACTCATCGTGAAGCAAGAAAGACTGATCATAAAAGGCCACGCTCAAATTCAAGCGTGCTCAAGTCTCGTAAGTTGCCTGAATGGTTCGGAATAAAACAATCCACATTACATCTTTAAAAAAAAAAAAGCTAACAAAAACAAACACATTTTAGTTTATTTACACGCGAAGCGCGCAAACTAGTTTCAAAGCTCCACTTTACACATATACATCTTACTCAGTTTTCTCCCTCTCAGCCCCCCCCCCCCCCCCCCCCGCATTTTTCTTTTAGAGAAACGGGAACCTGGCCGAGGTGTTCAGGATATTCAAACGAAGTTTCATTGAGGTGAAGACGTCTAGGAGAAGTGATTCGATTGAGCCGCTAAGTATCCTCGCGTGGTCTAAATGAATCCCGAATTTGGCCTGGCATGTAAGCTAAACATTGCCTCAAAGAAAAGGCGAAAAAAAAAAGGAACATATTCAGCGCTCGCATTGCTCCTGACCCAGCACTGGAACAACTAACTCATTTTCTTCCGTCAGAACCAGACATGCACACGTTACCCAAAAAAAAGTAACTAAATACCGTTACTCGTTACCGATTCTCAAAAGGAACGCGTGAGTTACCTCAAAAGTAACGAGTTACTTTTCACGTTACTTTGATGACCTAGTACACAAGTTATTTTTTTACTTCATTTTTTTTTGTTGTTGTTGTAGCCGTTGCATGCAACCAGTAGCTGCCTCTCGAAGTTTTTATCAGTTATATTTCGCCGCTTCCTTGAAAATACATTTCCGGCAACGCTGAAAAGTCGTTCTACCGACGCGCTCGAAGGAACGGCAGTGTTGTGCTTCAGGAAGACCTGGTGAATCTTCGGGAACTGCGCCTTCATTGAGGACAGCGGGTAATGGGTTCTGTGCCTTCCCGTGCTCGCAACCTCCGGGTTTTCATTTGGTCCGTACCCGGTTCTAGAAGGTTCAGCCAACGAACCTTCTAGCGAGGGAGGAAAGATTGCCTTTCTTATCGTTAGTGGATGTCCGGTTGCTGATTTCATTTCGCTGGAGGGCCTTTGTTGTTTTCAGTTGAATGGTTTGTGACCGGAGTGTACTGTAGAACTGTGAGCTCGGTGCAATTGTGGTGAATGTGAACCTTTTGAGTGATCTGTGGATTAGTAGAGCGAGGAAAGAATGACGTCCTTATCTTTTTTTGGTTTCGTGGTTTTGTTTCTTTGAGTGCCCCTGTTGTTTGGATGGCTTGGGACCGAAGTGATACCTGGTTGCTGAGAGGTTTCAATTGTCTGTACTATTGTGTCAAAGTGAACCCTATTGAGGTCTTTGTGGTTTATGGGAAGCTTGGCGACATCGAGGATGTATATATAAGGAGGGCACGGAATAAAAATCTTTAGCTGCGTTTGAGACGGTGTTTAGTCCTCTTTTCTCGTCCTCGAAGTTTTCCTTGCATACCTCAGTCTCAGGTTCCACTATGTATAACCTTATTGTGTTCGCTGGGTGAAGGACATTCCGAGCTGTAGAGTTCAGTACAGCAACGTTTACCGCTGGACACGTCAGTCGAACTGTTCGACTGACGTGTCCAGCGATATACGTTACTGTGCTGTCATAGTGTTTAGTTGTTTTTCGGGTTGCCCACCTACCGTGCTCGCAATAGACGCATACTGAGGTTAGAATAAAAACGAGGCCGTTTAAGGGGTGTTGTACACGTTACTCCGCAAAAGTAACGAAATACCGTCACTCGTTACCTGGCCTCAAAAGTAACTAAGTACGTTACTCGTTCCTTTTCTAAAAAAAAGTAACTGAATACGTTACTCGTTACCGAAAATAGTAACTAGGTAGAAGGAACTCTGTTACTTGTAACGCGTTACGTACATGTGTGGTCAGAACAGCACAATTTCGGCTCTTCAAGGAGTCTCAAATTATAGGTTCTATTGAGCTAGAAATTGTGCCGCGCGTCGGACGTCAAGCAAACACATTTCTCAACGCGACAAAGAGGCGAGGGGGGCAAAATATCATCTCGTTTCCGGGCCTCCCGACTTTCTGACTGGATGTTGTTGTCTGGAAGGAGACACCATGGCCTCGCCAAAGAATCAAACACACAAGGAGGGTCCACCTATGACCGTCCTTTCCTGCCCCGAATAATTTCTCATTCTTACTCCAAGTGTCGGAATGTGAATTTGGTATCCAGTAGAAAGAGGAGAACGTGTTATTTTTTTCTTTTTTCTTCTCTTTCTTTTTACGCGGAGTAGGAAAGAAGAGGCTCGCGCGAGAGCGTGCCCGCGCGCATCGTGTCTCGTTACAAGGAGTCTCGGCAAGGTTGATGGTCTGTCTCACGCTTGATTTATGGTCCTTGTGTAGTAATGGCGCCCCGCGAAAACTGCAGCTGCTCCTGCTGCTGCTGCCGCTGCTGCTTCGAACCGTTCTCGGTTCGCATACGAAAAGTGGTGTCGGAGTTAATGGTGAGAAGTGTCAATCCTCTCCGCGTGTTTTTGTTTTCTTTTGCGTGCGAGGACGGGACTCGTGAATGGAGCCAGGGAAACTTGGGTGTACCTCCCTCCGATGATTATTCGATTTCCGCGTGGCGAACAAAAAGAAAAAAAAAAGAATCATCTTTTCTTTTATTTTTGAAAAGAAGTGGATGGGGGTTGATATGGAGGGAACTGAATTTGGATAGGTTGCGCATTAAAACACGTTCCTAATGCGTCATAGTTGCAAGAGTAAGACCGCGGTGACGGTGCTATAGTACATCATACGCAAACAGTTTCCACACACTGTCCGCGGCGTGTTTCTTCTTGAGAGGAGTTTTCGTTTTGGACTTAGGCCAGGTGGCGCAACCTACCGCCCGTTACAAAGGGTATAAAAATTAACATCCATCCATGCATCTATAGCCTTCGGTCTCGTCACATTGACCATGAAGACACTGTCTGTAGATATGTTCGAATCATACTTTTGTACGAAGTAAGCGTGCTTCGAACACGCAATTGAGGCGTGTCCGCGGATGACTCTGTCATATCGGCAGAGAACTCGGCCATGTCTGCAGGTAAGTCCGTGTTTGATGTATGGGCAGTCTGCTTGCCGGGGTCCATTCTGATCGTATCGATCGTAAACAAAAGACAGTCTGCGAGCACGAGTCACCGCAAGATCCGCGGGGTTCGAATGCCGCGTGCCAATGCCGCGTGCCAATGTTTCCTCCTTGAATTCATTGCCACGCGGCATTCGAAGCACAGGTCTCGCGTTCAAAACTGTATGTTGACTGTCCTTTGTACAGACATCTTCGAGGATTCATAATGTGAACGGAGCAAACATCCCTCGAACATACTTGGATCGTGTCCTCCCATAATTATGTTACAATGTCTGCACCAAGCACTGCGTCTTTTGTTTAATGCAAAGCAAGCCCATACCCAAAACTCTTTTTTTTTTGGGGGGTGGAAGGGGGGAATTGACCACTTTGCCAAAGTGGTTTGGGTGAGGGAGGGGGAGAGGATCGTGCCAGCTACACTGAAAATATCGGGGGGGGGGGGGGGGGGGAGGGCGAGCCCCCAGGGCCCCCCCCCCCCCACTCCCTGGCTACGGCCCTGATGCAGGGGTCTCCAAACCCCCGGCCCGCGCGGCTGGCAGCAGTCTCGTTGCGGTGGCCCGCGACCCGTTTCTACGGCAGGCCCGCGGCTATAGACCTTTCCAAAAACGAGCTTGTGGCCGGTGCCATTTTGAGCGTTCGTGCGTATGGCGCGTGCTTTGCTCGCTTTCCGAAGCGACGAACACGCACGTGCTGGGCTGTGAAGATCGCACGCTGGACTGTGATTTTGTAAACATTGGAAAGGTCTATACTGCAGCGCAAAAAATCAGCGCGTGTAAAGGAACGGCGTCGCAGCAACGTCCACCAAACGCTTCCGTGTCGATTCTTGTACCACTGGTAGTTGTGTGGCACATTCATTGCTCGTTGTCGTCACCATATAGGCACCTCCATTCTTAGTTCCCTGTTTCATGTCTGCGTAACCGAGTTAAAAGTAGTTCTCGTGTGTGTTTTGCCTGCGTAGTACCCCGAGTCATACATATCGCATCTTGCTATCACCAGTCCTACTATTCTCATTAGTCTTCTGTCCTGTGCGTAGGCACGTATCCAGGGGGAGGGTGGCATGGTACCCCGCCCCCCCCCCTCCCCCGAAATCTTCCTTTTTGCTGGGGCCTCCTTCCTCTCTCCCCCCCCCCCCCCCCCCCCCCCAACAAAATCCTGGCCACGTGCCTGCCTATGCGTATATAAGGCAACATTCATATTCGCTTTGATTTATGCCTGGATATTTTTCTGGATTACAGATATTACGTGATGTGATAATTAGCTAAATATTGAATTACACTATATAAATACAGTGTACATTCACCAGTATTACTTCAAGTCTTGATATTTATATCTAGGCATTCTATAAGTACACCTTGAATTCTTTTCTCATTTTACTCCACTTTCAATTTCTGTATTTACATGCCTATCTGTGTATATTTATTTCGGAATCTTTTTTTTGTCTTCTAGTTTATATTTACTCGTTTATTTTCTGTCCCTAGAAGCCGCCACGGACACATAATCCGGCCCCTTAGCCATAAAGACTGGAGACCCCTGGACTATAGGAGGTATTCACTGGCCGCCATATTTGAGGTCACTGTTTAGAGCGCATGCTCAGAACGAGCTCGCATTAATAGGCTGCCAAGACCGGCAATCTTGGTGGTGCGGAATCCACGTGGCGAAAGAACTGTGGAAACTCGCGTTCAGCACGCGCTCCGCAGCCGAGCACACAGCTATGGCCGCCAGTGAATACTCCCTATATATAATGTATAAACGGTGTGACAGCTTCCTGAAATCACATGGACCAATTGCTAAATTACCCAAGCATCAGGGATAATGCTGGGAATGTAGGTACACGCGCAGCATGCGCTCGCCTTCCCCGTAGAAAAGATTCGAAGTAAATGACCGAAATCAAGCGTCGACGAGCGCGCGTGCAAGATGCCGTATGTTTTAGGCTTCTGCTTTAGAACGGTTACTTCCTCTGCAGACGCCAGCACGTGCGGCGCGTGTAACTACACTCGCAGCATGCGCCTTGGTGCTCTGGTAATTTAGCGGAAAGGTCTGTTGGCGGCGAGATGTTTTGGTGGCGCCCTCCTGTGGTTCCCCCTTGTGACGTCATTACCTTGCAAACAACAAGTTCGATGGTGTTTGTTATTAGCATGGTGGAAGCTTGAAATCATAGCGCTCTCAAAGGAACACTGCAAACACCGTCAAAATTAAAGTTCTTTCATTCCTCTTATTTCCGTCGATGATAAATCCCCTTTCCGACGTCACAATCAGCGTTCGGCCAATCGTGGAAGGCCGACCACAGCGACGCTCTTGGTCGCGCACGGGGCTAATGGACCGATCTCACTAGCCACTTTCGTTGCGCCACCGCTGCCCCGCGTGCATCGTGGAAACTGCAGTCGTTCTGCACGCGCGATAACCCCGGGTGCGGGCTGCGCGAGCAGAGCACGAGATTGCACGAGCTGTCTCGTGCACTGGCACCTTCGTCCTCCTATGAACGAGATCTAGTTACGCCATCCGTGAAATGCTTAGTGAGACTGCTCTATTACCACTGTGCGATTTTGCTTGTGATTTCACAGTAGCGACGTTGAATACCTTTGCTCCAAACAAGTTTTTTTTTTCGTTTTTTTTTGTTGCTTAAGCTGCGCTGCAATCGCAAAATCGCAGGCAAAATAGCACCATATGAAAATCAAGCCTGATACACATGATGCGATTTCGCGATTGCGACGTCGCTCGATCGCGTGGCAGAAAATGCGCGGTGAAGACTACAGGGCCAAATGCCGCAGCTGCGAAGTCGCGAGAAAAATTGCTCCATGTGAATCGGGCATTGGGCATAAAACAATTATATAAACCATGTCTTTTTTTAGACTGAACGGTTGTTTTTTGAAGGATCCATTGAGATTAAAGGAAGGATTTCTTCGGGACAATGTTAACGACACGTGTGTGGAACGATAATAAGCGAACAAAAAAACGTCTTTAAGAAGCCCCCGGAACCCTAGCTCAATAACATAGCAGTCGTAATTTTTTTTTAAATAGGGGATGGGTTAGCCTGGGAACTTATTCAATAAGCCAACCGAATTCATAAAAAAGAAGAAGAAAAAAGAGGAAGAAATGGCAAAGTATTTTTGTTCTTGAACGTCGAGAATATTCGTTTATCAAAAGTGCACCAGATATGCTGACGGAAGTCCAATTGAAATTTTCGAAATAAAAACATAAGAAAACTTATATTTGGAAATAATAGAAAACATCGAAGCATCGGCCACATCACGTAAGAAAAAGCAATCTCTGGAACGAACATTTCGATACAGTGCGCACCCAATCGAGGAAATCATTCGCCGACACGACACAGACCACTAAAAATGAAATGAAAAAACAAAATAGCCACTATATATATAAAAACAAAAACAGGAAAACACTAGAGCACGTTTCGGAACGAATAGCGAATGAGACGTCCCCCCCCCCCCCCCCCAAAAAAAAAAAAAAAAAAGAACTAGCTCCGAGAACTTGACGCCTTGAGAAACAGGCCGCACCCTCCTGATTTAAAGGTGTTCCAAGCCGAAGAAAAATCGTGCCTGGCGTGCACGTCCACGACCGACGCGGCAGCGACCGGCTCGTTTTTGGGGCCGATTTTTGCCTCGTCTGCCTATTCTGTTGCTGTTGTTCCGCGCCGAGAAAACAATACAACGGCAGTCACGCTGCTGCCGCATACATCATATACAAGAGGACACGCGGTGTTCGCACCGGACACGATGACACAGCTATCGTCGGATACGCCCCAATCATGTTCGAATGACTATTATACCATAGCCTCCTATATAATGACAAAGCCTGGCAGATCACCACGAGAAGCGGTCGCCGAAATGGGAAAGGTGGAGCAGCAGACAACGATTGAGAGGAGAGCCACGTGACTGGCGCCCCGCTGAGGCGAGACGCCGAAACGCACTTCTCCCGAGCGAACCAGTGGGTTTCGGGTCCTCGCCGCTGCAAAAGTTGTGCGCTGACGTCCATGGTTCCCCGAGGAATGGCTCTTTGATGCACTGTGCTACCAGATCCTCGCGCTTCAAATGTGCGACCGGGCACTCTATGGCTTCGTCGTTGAACTGCCAGGCTTTGTGAGTACAGAGGAGGCTATGAATATACATATGCATGTTGCGAACATGTCTTCGGTCAGTTTTTGTGTGATCAATGTAGCACGACCGCCATACAAGAAAGAAGGCGTCTCAGGCGGGTTGCCGGCTGTGTTTTGAACGATGCATTCTTCGCAGTGTGACCCCTACTGGAAGCGTAGATGCTGAGCCAGATGTCCATTATTCGTGACTCCACGAAAACGAACGACGCCTATAGCGAAAAAAACAAACAAACAAAACAAAAAAAAAACACTGAACTGGCGGGAACAGGTCTTTTGGCGAGTTGTGCTCGTCTCTTGTGGGCTTCCGTGATTACACGTTGTCGGTGGTTTGCGCGATTTAAAACAAGTTGTCGCGGTGACCCCGCGGCAACATGTAGCATCAGCTTGTTCCCAGGTTGCTCTGCTGCACGCAACTATATGCATACGCGACCGCGAGAACCAGACATTCTGCTTTTATCAACGTTCATCGGCACCGTGTAAGGACAGTATTCAGGCAGTATTTTCGTTTTGCTTCCTCGAAGCAAGTCGAGCCTCTGGAAGCACGCTTGCGCCAACACATCGCCGCGCAGGTTCGAAACGTGGAGGATAAAAAAAAAAAAAGAAAAGAAACGGGGCAAACCATTTTGAGTCCAATACTTGCTTGCTGATTGATGCCCCAGCGTCGTGCGTTGTGAGCTGGCACATGGCATTGGCACGACCTGGATTAGACCGCCATATTTGTTGACATGGTGGCGTCCCCTATAGGTCGCTGGAGTCGCGAATAGGCCTATGCGGAGAGCAAGTTCGTCTGCTTCTTTTGCAGAGGTTGTGGTGACATCAGAACGCCAGGCTTTGATTGTGGTTCTGATTGAAGGATAGTGGGTAGACCTCAGAGCAGCTTGCCTTTAGGTCTAGCCACTATCCTTCAATCAGAGCCAAGCAGAGCTCGGCGTCATTCTGACGTCACCGCAACTCCTGCGCAAGAAGCACACTAGCTCCCTGCATAGACTCCGTCTCACCTTACGACGAATCGCAGCGGACGCTACTATCCATCTGAGCCAATCCATTGCAATGTGGACGTCGCGTGACCTTCCTGAAGGGCACAGCAGCGCACAGGGCGTTTAGTCACGTGACACGTTCCCAGCGTTGAACTGACCGGGATGGCTCGTAGCGTTCACAACGGTCTGTCGTAAGGTAATACGAAGTGTGGCATCGCTTTTTGTTTGTTGTGGGGTCCCCGGCGCGTACTCCCGTCCCTACAAAGGGTCTCGGAATCGTCAATGACTTGGAGCGTTCGGTCGTCCGCCATCGAGTCCAGCTGCTCCCCTCGAAGTTTCGAGATGGCAGTAGCAGGTGATGGACACCGGTCGTTACGGGGATGTCGGGGAGGGGGGCTTTTAGTTATGGCCGGAATAATGGATATCTTGCGACCTTCGAGCGCGCCAATGGTTGGATGCGTTCTGAACACGGACACGCATCCGTCTGTGGGGGTCCCTTCCTGCAAAACACGTCACAACCAATTGCGGTGAGCAAACTCGATTCTATAGCCATGTCATTCAATGACTTCCTTCAGTTCCTCGGTGCTGTGTTTTGTCTTTTATAAGCAGTCTTGGGTAAGTTAATTTTAAAAAGTAATTCGTTACAGTTACAGTTACTTTCAGAAAAAAGTAGCAAAGTTACCGTTACAGTTACCGCAACAAAAGCGTAACTCGTTACAGTTACAGTTACTTTGAAAAAGTAACGACATTACTTTTCAGTTACTTTTCTGTAACACGAAAAGTAAAAAAAAAAAAAATCTAGAAAGCGCTCCTCACGAAGTTTCATTGCATAAAATTAAAAAAAAAAAGTATTCTCTTTACACTTTTGTTAGCAACCACCTTTACCACAGCAAAATACTCTCTGTACGCCGACCATGGTAGTTTTTCTTTGTTCTCATCAACATCCCTATCCTTGGTAGCACTGGCACATCTCGTTGACGGTTGCGCTGGGTTCATATAGTCCCTGGACATATTTTAGTTCGTATCCGGCATGCCAGAAACAAACCCCGCGCAAACAGCAGTAAAGTTTGCCTCGACTGTTGACACCACGCCGGAGCAGTGACGCAAATCAAAACATGAAACATGCATAGTGCCCTCCGCATGTATTGTTGTTTCACGGTTGATTCACCCGATTAAAAAGCGTTTGGGCAGAAAAACAAAAAACCGCATCATAGATAGTGCTTCAAGATACTAAGATGTAAGTGTTAAGTCACAAAGCACAAGCCCGTTTGTAAAGATAACTAGACCTTTTTTCCATCAAATCTACACGGGGCTATATTTGAGTCGTGACTCGTGAGAAAGAACTATTCGCAAGTTTGTGCAAGGCCAACTTGACACTCGAAATGTCGGAACAGACAATTTGGAAAGTGCAAGGAATAGCTAGAGTGTACTCGTTCAACGATATATTATTAATCAAAAACTGGAAAGTAACGGCAAAAGTAACGTCGTTATTTTCATCGTTACATCAGAAAAAGTAATAGAACTACAGTTACAAGTTACATTTTTTTTAAAAGCAACTCGTTACAGTTACAAGTTACAAAAAGAGTAACAAAGTTACAGTAACGCGTTACTAGTAACGCGTTACTACCCAAGACTGTTTATAAATAACTTCAACAAATGCGTGTAACGAGGTGAATTTTGCGAACGAAATACGGTATCTTCATATTTTTTTTTTAAACTTCTATTGCTACGCTAGGAGGTGCAACAGAGTGCCGCTAATTAGCTCTTATTGTGTGAAACACTAAGTGCGCTTTTTTCACTGTACTAATTGCTTGGAAACTTTGTGTACTGCGAAACTGAGAATGCGCACTGGGACGCGTTCTGTGCTTCTGGACTAAGAACGTATACACTGGGGACTTTGTGTACTGGGATCTGCACCACGAAGTACCTTTATATCCTTTCTTCGTTCAAAGGATGCCCTCCAGTGCCCGAGGGCGGTACAACAGAAGGGCTACATAAAAAAATCTCTTTATCAAGACAGCACACTTGAACTTCGAACAGACTAATTTGCATTGTGCAATAATTGAAAAAAAAAGAGGCTTACATGTTTGTCATGGAGCGGTACACTCTCAGTTAAAAAGCGTGATCATTTCGGCTTTACTTCTGTACCGGGAAGCTGTCTGTTCTTTTTTTGTTTTTGTTTTTGTGTTTTTTTACATAACTTTTTTTACATTTTAGGTATACACTGGAAAACTTGTGGGTGCTCCGATAGCGCTACCGTACAGTGACCACCAGGGTTTGCGATGATGCACGTGCCTGGTGCACGCCACACGTGCACGAACCGTTATCAACAAGGAAGCTCTGCCCTGCTACGTTGATGCAGTGAGAAAATTGAAAAGATATTTTGAGCGCCATATCTTCACAGATTCTTCCATATAGGCTGGGAAAGAAGGGACGGTTTATTGGACACTGCTCAGGTGCATCGTGAAGTAGAACTCAAGCAGAACTCCGAAAGACAGATTTGGACTGGAATGAAGGAACGCGTTGAGCAAGCGTTCGCGCCTTGGCGTAGCTTGCAGGGGGGTATTCCCCGCGAGGCGGGCGTCAAGTCTGACCAGCTTGAGACAGCCGATGCCGGACGGCAATATACCCTACGCCTCCGTTCAGAATTCCCCGATGGCTTTGTCCACGAGTCGAGCTACTGAGGGTGGTCTTTGTGAATCAGACTTGCTGGGGCCCGACTGCAATGTTGTTGTTTTGTTTCGTGAGTCTTGCATGTCCACATGATGGGGTGGAGTTTGGGAGTCTTTGCAATGTGGGCATCGTGGTGTAGGTACTTTGATGTATCGGTCATGCTTTCACTTCTTGGGGTGTTCCCATTGTTAGTGAAAGGGGGGGGGGGGGGCTATGTCACACCATGTGCTTACGTCTGAGCGAAACTGCTTGGAAAGACAAATAAAAAGTTGAAAACATAAATGCATGAACGTTGGCTAGTCCAGGATCTAACGCGTCCAGAAAAAAAGAAAAGAAGACGTGAAAAAAGAATAAAGAGCCGTCATGTCGAAAGTAACACAATGTTTCTACAAGTTACACAGAGCGCGGTCCCATGTATAATTCCATTTTGCGCCTCTCCTAAGGGCCAATATTTCGGCTGTGTCAGTAAGCCTTGCACGGAAATGAAAAAAAAAAAAATACCCACACGCCAGCGTCCCAAGCTACGAACTTAGTGGAGTCGTGTTCGCAACGAAATCAAGCTTCTATCTTCATTCTCAATCGGGAATAAAGCTCATGACATGTTCGGCAATGGCCCATCAATGCCCCCCAAAAAATCTGCACCCCAAGTTTTATTTTCTTTCTATGAAGACATTAAAAGCAGCGGTGTTTTTAGGTATGTTTGCTTTCTCGTATCACAATATAGCGAAGAAACACAGGGCACATAATGTAGCCAGATGTTTAATGCATTATCTCTTTTTTATCTTCCTTCTTTACTTTAACGTATCGTGGGAGTAGATACTGCGTCAAACCCCTTTGGAGTGCGAAATCAAAATAATTTTCCGGTGGGTGCGGTGCATGATGCATCCATCAGAACTCTTCCTGTGTCTTCTCTGTCGATTTACTTTCCTTTTTTCTGTTTACTTTTCTTAGTTTTGTCCTCGAAGTAATACTGTATTAAACCCAGCGAAAATACCTCGTATACCGTGCCAAGCACGGCATCCCAGAAGGCTGCCCGAAAACGATGTGCCGATGAACACACGTATAAGATCGAGATTTTAAGCTGCTGCGGAAGACGGAGCAAGGGAATAAAGGCAGCGTCAAATAAATCATCAGTGGGGATTTCGCATGAGCGCGTTAGGGTTTATGCAGAGAAACAAAATTGCCATCGTTCGATCACGCCTTTTGCAGGTGCCACGAGATAACCAGCCTAGTCTTTGACGGCTTCCTGCATGCGCGAGGCGTCTCATACTTGTTTTGTTGTTGTTGTTGTTTTCGGTGTGCGCGTATGTGTGTACAAATCGTGATTAGAGACTAAACGTTTTCAAAATGAATTTTTTCTTTTTCTTTACGATAGTGATTGACGAAGCAATTATTCTGATTAAACGAAATCGTGCTTCTTGGAAAACCCGAAAATTTCGCGATTATAGTATCAGGAACGAAATTACTGTGTTCTTAATGTGATTCGGGCATATATTGGTAAGAGGAAGCGTTCATTGGGCTGATATACACATTTTGTTTAAAGCTTGTTAAATTTTTTCTTTTCGTTTCTTCGGAACTTTTTATATGCAAGGATTTACCCACGGAACTATCTATTGGTATTAGCGGCAGTCCTCGCTTTGAAAATGACAGTATTTTAGTATAGCAAATTGATAGAACACAATCAGGTCTATGATGTGCACTTATATATAAATGGCTCGGATAACTTCTTTCAATAATGAGTATTCAATATTAAGTTATTAGAGGTATGCGAATAGTAAAATTTCAACTCGAATCAAATTCGAATTGAACAGTAATGTCAAGTCCACTATCGAATCAAATACGAATACTAGGGCCGGCTTGTTAGAAGCAGCGTCTCAGCTGAGACTGGGTGAAAGAAAGCACTGCCAAAGCCAGCGCACGAGCTGAGCGGGACTCAAACTGCGTCTCAAGACGCTCGCGCGCCTCAGCCTTCGCAGTGCTTTCATTCACCCACTCTCCGCTGAGACGGTGTTCTATACTTCGTTTCACATTATCTGCGAGCGAAGCCAAAGCTAGAAGCGCGAGACCAGCGCTTTTTGAGTTTCTCCCCAGCTCGCGCGCTCGAGCAAAGCCTGAGCGCACGGAACTTTCGCGCTCGCGCTTCCAGCTTTGCCTTCGCTCGCTCATGAGGTGAAACGAAGTATAGCAAGCCGGCCCAGAACGTCCATTCTCCATATTCAGAAAACTAAACAAGAAAGCCGCAGAGGTGATAAAAAAGAGCCCTTCGTGTTGAAGCCAGAACCGCGTGTAAGCGGTTTAGCGAGCGACGAGACGAGCGACGGAGACAGCGACGATAGTCAGCGACGAGCGACGGAGATTCCTCACACTGCCGCCCGACGCGTCTGTCGGTTTTTGGAGTTCTAGAAAACATCGCTCATCGCCTTGGTCGCTTGCTCACGTCGCTTTCCTGCGGCTTGCCTCGTCGTGCGACTGTCCGAGCGACAGCGAAGCGGGTCGCCGTCGCTTGTCTCGTCGCTCACCAAATCGCTAGGATGCGGTTTATCATTTATTCTCCTGTATGTATGCGGAATAGAAAGGAGCTATAGAACGAACCCGCCATCTAGACTTTCGTTTCATAACTGTGCGTTCCATTGAGCCAGCATGGAGCAGAGGTGAAACGTTACCTACGCCATGCTTCAAAACGTACACATTCCATAGAATACACTGCAGTTACCATAGCAGCCGTCCGGCGCGTCGAGCGACGGGAGGCGAGTGGTGGTGGTGGTAGGAGGGGGGGGGGGGGGGGTTACTGTTCGTGCAAGCAGCGTCTATGAGCAGTTCCGTAACTGAGCTAATCTAATAGCGTTGGCTCATGTCTTGCACGTGACGTCATATGGCACCGGAGCATAGTGGTGCAATGGCGGCTGATGTGACGTCAATGCAAGCCATGAATAGCTAGGGTTCGGCGTTTTCGATTTTTATTTTTTCAAATTTGGCGTACTTTTTGCGGCGTTTATTTTAAAATTCAATTTTCGGTTTTTTTCGGTGTATATTTATTCCCAAAAAGGTTTACCGGTTTTTTCGGTGAATATGAAAGAAACACCATTGGACACCGGATCAGATGGTCCTTGTAGCTGTGATATTTGTGATTACTCAAAGAATAACGGCACATATACATATGTCGTCTTCGCTACAACTTCCGTCAGGACACACCTCAAAATCGCGGAATTCGCGGGCATAATCTTCAGCACGCTTCTTTTTCCTTCCCATTCTAACGACGTGACCGTCTGAGGTGATGACAGTACAGCAACCAGCGGAATGGCAAAAAAAAAAAAAAATCCATTGTATTTATGTTTTTAACCACAGAGAAGTTTGAGAGATGGACCGGGAACTTGACACACAAAGCCCGGTAACAGAAAGGACACAGATGTCCCGCGAAGGCCAATCAGAGACCTCTTTTGTTGCATGTTGAACCTTAGAATAGTGCAATCATGAAGACATCACACAATGTCAAACCTTGCAAAGCCCGCTCTCTCTCTCTCTCCCCCCCCCTCGCCCCAATCCCTCACCCATCTCGCCGCGGCCCTAAAAAACCGACCTTTTTCGGTTAAAACCGAATTTTAGAAAACGGATTAGACGTACTTTTATTGGTTTTTATCAGTTTAAACCGAACACGCCGAACCTACACACTGACCATTTTCGGTTAAAACCGAATTTTCGAAAATGGATTCGGCGTATTTTTATCGGTTTTTATCGGTTTAAGCCGGAAACTCCGAACCCTACCTATATGTAGACGACTGGAAAGCGATGACTACAAGTAGCATGGCGGCGGCACATCTTCCGGAATACGCGCGCCTGTGCAGTTCGCTCGCTGTCATCGGTCTATCGCATTGATCGCAACGTGGATGGCATTATACAGATTATATTAATAACAGCATGGATAAGAAAAACTCTGCTTGAACCATCTTTTCAGATTTAATGAAAGCATTTGATACCATTGATTCCAGTTCGCTTTTAACTTGATGGCGTTGGTGTCGAAAGTCCATTCCATCTGAAGTGCACGTGGCCACGTGACATGACGACTGGTCACGTGACGACACAGTGTGGCACGACGTCATAGTGTCCGTGGCATTTCGTCACGTCATGGAGTGCATGTCATCGTGTCACGTGACGACCGCCACGCTGATGACGGCCGTCACTCGACGCCCTGACGTCATCGAGGCTATATCCTTGGCGCGGACAAAAAAAAAACAAAAAAAAACAGTAGAACCCTACCCTAGAAATGCATTAAAAAAGAAATCATGTCCCAATAGCTATTCCACACGAGGCGCATTTGCCGTGGCGGAGTCGGCGTCGCCAGAGCGGAACGCGACGCGTCTCTCCCAGCGGTGGGTCCCTTTCTGCGAATTCAGAATCAAGGCCACTTAGAAACACCGACGTGTGCCGCACCAGATTAGAGTCGGCAACATCGGACGGAACTGAGCGCGCGGGGAGGGCCAGCGACAGCAACAAAATGTAACCCAGCGTAATAAAAAATAATAAACAAACCCAATATCAAGAACAGCCCCACTCACACGCAGAAAAGACACCAGAAGAAAGTCAAAAGACAAGCGCAGCGGAAGGACTCTCGGGCGAAGTCGAAGAAGTGGTTCTGCTAAATCTCCCACGGCGACTTTTTTCTTTCCTAGGGTGGGGGGTGACAGTCGGGCTTGCCGAGTCGGTCGCAAACTCCCCCCCCCCCTCCCCCCTTAAGTCCGCGGAGTGATAGATTGAGATGCATTAAAAGTGATTTTCACTCGAGAAACGGAAGACATTCGCCCCTTTCCTCCTCGCTTTCCTCGTCAACCCCCTCCTCCCTTCACCTCCTCCACTACACTCCGTTTCAGATGACGATGAACCGCAGAAGAGGCTACGAAGCCATCCGAAGCCAATCCAATCGAGCGTGAGCGTCATGTGATCTCCAGAAGGGGGCGCAGCAACCTACTGCGTGCGTGGTTACGTGATAAGATTCGCGGCTCCGGATTGGCTCAGACGACAGGTACCACCAGCTCCGGTCCGTCCTAAGGTACAACGGAGTGTATCATCCTCTCCTACGCAATGTGTTGCCTAATCTGTTTATTTTTTTTTTTTTATTTGGGCGGGTTGGAAGGTATGGGACAGCTGGAATGCCCTTTCTGAGGTCCGTCCCCGCTTTTATATTACGCGTGAACGTCGTCGACTTTCCGCGTAATGTCACATTCTTTTTTTTTTAAATTTGTTATTGTGAAGTGCGGCTGTACGCAACGTGTGCATCTGGTGCGGTCGGGCCGTGGCGAAGGCGAAGAAAGGCCTCCTAGGGCCGAAGGGAGTTACTATATACCCCGAATCACACGAAGACCAACCGCATTTTTAATTTTTGTACCTTGGGAATGAATCCAAGACTACTTAAGGAGGCTATGGATCCAGATGCATTTGAGCAGTATGCTCTACGTTTTTTTTTTGAATGAAACTTAAATTGATTGATTGGTTCATTGATTGAAGCAGCGCCAAAAAGTGCTTCGTCGCAGCGCTCGTCGCATTCGTACGCTTGCTATCGCGCCTCCTAAACCAACACATTCTGAGAAACTAAAACCCGCGCGCTTCGCTTTTGTTAGGTCAGCTACTAGGGTAGTGCAAATATTCGAAATTTCGAATAGTAGTTTCGAATAATAGACTATTCGATATTCGCTTCGAGACGAACAACACTATTCGCGTTTTTCGAAAAGTTGAATGCAGGTGGGTTAGCCCCGTTGAGTGCGCTTCTTTCCTAGCACCGGTGCACAGCGGAGAAGCAATACCCTCGAAAGCGAGCTCCGCGGGTGTTGCTTTTCTACATTACATCGGTGTTCGGTAAGAAGCGCACTCAACGGGGAAACCCGCCACGATAAAAACTTGGAAAAATATGAATATCGCAATTGCGTGCTTGGAAGAAAAGCATACATTCAAAGCGGGATGGTGCACGCGTGCCGGCTGTATTTGGGAATACATGGAACTTTGTGAATGTGTATATCTACATTGTAGTAAAAGGTGCAAAATTAAACTGACCGTTATGTAAGAGTATACTATGTTAGGAGAGATTCCCTTACAACCTGCGTTCAACATGCACAATTATTTATTTTTTAACTCGAGTTTAAAGAAGGACTATTGTATATAGCAAGATTTGTAAATTTACTCAATTGGGTATAGTTTGGCCATCTCTATAGGATTCATTTTATGTCGAATCCGTCGTTTACTTGCCATCCCAAGACATCAGACCTTAAGAAGACACAGTTAAAAAATATAGATATAAACTTAGGTTATAAATGAACGAGTGGAACAACCTTCACAAGTTCAGCTGGGTTTTCGTCTAAGCATTACGCAATGGTAGTGAAAGGCGTGGAAAAACTATTCGATATTCGAATCGAAAATATTCGGTCAAAACCAGTATTCGCTTCGAATTCGCTTCGAACTCAAAATCCACCATTCCCACAAGACTATCAGCTACTACACTGCAGCTAGGTCAAGCGAGGAGAGCCAGCAGAGTGTTTTCGCCGCCGAGCATCTGCGGCGATGCTGACGAAGCACATCCAGATGGCGAAAAGAAAATACTTTTTTTTTTATTTTATGCGCCGTCACTAACGGTGCGTTCGGTTCTGAGCGTCAAACATGGATGTATGTTATACTCCTACTCGGCCGGCCAGCAGGAACTCGATATCTACGACCAATCAGTATCGGTGTCCGCCGCCACTACGTGCCGGAGTACCTCAGGTCCACATATTCTTCTTCCCAACGGACGAGCAATTCCGGAGAAAGAAATTCAAGCTACGAGCCCTTGGAAGGTATGTTGGATTTGGCAGCTTTTTGTTTTCAGATTGTACCCTTTCATTTCCAAATTGTCATTGTGCCCTGAAAGATGATAGTATATAGTAAACCACTACGCTATTTTCTGTATTCTCAAGGAGACATAGGGTAGGTGCCGTTTCGATCGAGTTACTACTAGACCTAGTCAGCGTTACCCCGGCATCGGGCCCACAGGGAGACAGGGTGGAGAGTCACTATCGGCTGGAGCCACGCGGGGAAGAGCCCCAATTTTTTTCTGCCCCGCCAGTCCCCAGCTGGGTCAGTTAGTAGCTCGTCATTAGATTCTCCCTAGATACTTTCTACCAGCCTTCCAATCTCTTTTCTGTTATTAAAATTCACTTGTCAACCATTCTTTCCTTCTCGACCGCAAACCCCAGTGCTCCGGCTGAAATCGTCACCCTCTCCGTGAGTCGGGAGCACCCCAACACCGCATGTTTTATTGCCTCTTTTTCCCCTCGGCATACGGCACACCGCTTTTCCGTTTCTTTATCCTTTGTCCTATTCTTTCTAGTCCTCGATACTTCCGTCCTAGCCTCAAGTACAAACCAGATCCGTATATTAGGAGAGTTTGGACAATAGGCGGAGCAAAGGCCGCCACCAGCGCCGAATATTCCCCCCACGCTTAGAGGGTAAACTAAATTTGTGACACAGCGTCGACCAATCAGGAGACTTCTACTCCATCTCACAAATGTCGACAGTGAAGACAAAGGCACTGGCGCGTGAGCCTAGCTCAGCGAAACGCTATTGTTTGTACGAGACCTCGTGCATAGGAGGCACTTTCCAAAGCCACGCGCTCGTGCCCATGCCTTTGTCTGCACTGCTAGAACAGCGTCCTGAGACTGGCTGAAAGAAAGCAGTGCAAAGGGTGGGGTGCGCGAGCGTCTTGAGACGCGGAGTTCCGCTCGGCACGGCTCAAATTATCCTTCGTTTCACTTTACCTGCGAGCGAAGCCAAAGCTAGAAGCGCGAGACCAGAGCCTTTTGCATTTCTCCCCAGTTCGCGCGCTCGAGCAAAGCCTGAACGCACGGAGCTTCCGTGCTCGCGCTTCCAGTTTTGCCTTCGCTCGCACATAAGGTGAAACGAAGTATAGTCGTGGCACAAATTTAGAGCACGCGACCACCGCTAGGGGCTGTTTCGCGGCCTGTGGTTGGCCCCAGAGCCGTTTATTGAGAGAGTTTGGCCATACATTGGTTTGAATAGGCGAGCATCTCGGGGCCAACCACAGGCCGCGAAACAGCCCCTAGCGGTGGTCGTGTGCTCTAAATTTGTGCCACCACTATACTTCGTTTCACCTTATGTGCGAGCGAAGGCAAAACTGGAAGCGCGAGCACGGAAGCTCCGTGCGTTCAGGCTTTGCTCGAGCGCGCGAGCTGGGGAGAAATGCAAAAGGCGCTGGTCTCGCGCTTCTAGCTTTGGCTTCGCTCGCAGATAAAGTGAAACGAAGTATAATTTGAGCCGTGCCGAGCGGAACTCCGCGTCTCAAGACGCTCGCGCACCCCACCCTTTGCACTGCTTTCTTTCAGCCAGTCTCAGGACGCTGTTCTAGCAGTGCAGACAAAGGCATGGGCACGAGCGCGTGGCTTTGGAAAGTGCCTCCTATGCACGAGGTCTCGTACAAACAAAAGCGTTTCGCTGAGCTAGGCTCACGCGCCTGTGCCTTTGTCTTCACTGCAGACATTTGTGAGATGGAGTAGAGGTCTCCTGATTGGTCAACGATGTGTCACAAATTTAGTTTACGCTCTAAGCCTGAAGGGAATATTCGGCGCTGGCGGCGGCCTTTGCTCCGCCTATTGTCCAAACCAGACTTGTACACGTTACTGAAAAATAGTAAGGAATTACATTTACAATTACTCAAGGCTAAATTGTAATTTATTACAATTACAATTACCCTCACATAAAAGTAACTGACCGTTACCCCAAAAAGTAATCCGTTACTTTCGTGGCGTTACTTTCAACATTATTGTCCTCAAGTAAGAAAAATAGGGAAGAGGGTTATTTAAGTTCTTATCGTTGCAACCTGTTCCATTTAATGACCTTAAGTATTTTGAGCAACAACTGACTCTCGAATGTCTTGTCAGACATTTTGCGTTATTTCTTACTCAATATGTCGACTGCTACGCTGAACACCCTTTGAACTGAGGCACTGGATGGGAGTTCCATATTGTTCCTCACGAATGCTTCATGCTCTGCAATGAGCTTTTTCAGCGAAGCAATGGAAGTACTATTTACCTCGAAGATAGAGCAAAGCTTCTTCGTTGCAGCTGTTGCCGCGAAGCTGTGGAAGTCATCATACATCTAGCCAAAACTAGAATAAGTATTGATTTATGTCCATCTTACTATACCGACATATATTGCCAGACAATAGCAAAACATATAGTTGTAACATTAAGGTTATAATTAAATAATAAATAAGGTTTGGCTCGATATTCCTCTTCCTTTGGTTCTGAACAGGTCGAGCCTCGGTTGAGGCGTTGGTGAATAAAAAAAAAGTTTCCAGTATATAAATATAAGTAATAAATAAAAGGACACTCATAACAACAATTAATTAGAACGTCGGTTAAAACAAGGAAATGTAAACGCACGTTTGCCGTGTGTACCTTTCTTGGTGCCGTTCAAAAACGCACGGAGCACGAACCGACTGCAGTTTACTCCGGTGTTCTCCAGGTAGACGTCCGCTGATGCCACGGGCAGCGAAGGGCAGAGTACTAAGTAAGCCGCGCTATGGCCCCACTCACGAGTTTCACTCTCTCCTCAAGCCCAGAATATCAAGTCTACGTCAGCCACCATTATGTTTTATTTCTAAAGAATATCTGCTTGAGATAGGATGCGTCCTGCTGGGGTAAAAACAGGAAGAAGAAGAAGACGGAAGGACTATTAGCATTTTCCAAGTGCTCGCAAAAAAGCTGACTCACAAAAAGGGTGACTGAGATGGAGATAACCTGGCTGGAATTCACAAATAAAGTGGGCCACCCCTAGAAGTTGGACTACAAAAAAGTAAGTAGCTTTTAAAACAGGGTAAAATAATGTGAAAGAAACAGAAAAAAATACATCCTGGTTTATAAGAGAAGATGATAAGTGTGCAGCAACGAACAAGGATGCTTGTGGCAATAACACCTTCACATATTATCACATCTCTTTTAGTGGATTTTAGGGTAGACGGAGCGTTGTCTTGTGTTGTGACATTATGAAAATGGTCGTAGTCACTATAACCGAGAAGGACATTGTTAATTCTTGTCTGTGCACTCACCACCTCGAGGTTATCGAAGAGGCACACAATCACTTGGTGTCCTCCTCTTCGCAAAGAAAAACCAAAGGGACTAAAAAAGCGGATGTAACTTGCCCCCCCCCCCCCCCCTCTTTTTTTTTTGTAGAAATGTTTATTTGGATTTTTTGACATTGTTGTTAGCGTCTAAAAAAAATAGATTCAGGGGCTTGGTGTAGCAAACAAAGGCTTTGCGGAACTGAAGAGTGCCAAGCCTTCCTTTGCGCTGGTCAATTCGCGCGATAGTGTCACTGCGCTCGACTTTACCGAAACCAAAACAACCCTTCCTTTAGAAAGGGGGGGGGGGGGGTTGGCCCTGAAAAAAAATGTAACGGATTACAAGGAATCCGTTACGTAAAAAATGTAAGGGAATTACTTTAAAATTACTCCAGGAAATATGTAATTATTCCGTTACAAAATTACTGATAAATGTAAGGGATTACAAGTAATTTCGTTACTTGTAACGGATTACGTACAAGTCTGGTCCAAACTCTCCTAATATACGGCTCTGGTTGGCCCGAGATGCTCGCCTATTCAAACCAATGTATGGCCAAACTCTCTCAATAAACGGCTCTGGTACGAACGAGCTCCCCCCGTGAATTGTCGTACCAATGTTCCTTTCTTATTTCCCGTTTTCGTCCTCTATTGGCGACGTGAGCGATCGAAAGCGTCGCTGCGGTCGGTCCACCACAATTGGCCGAATGCTGACTCACGTCAGCAAAGGATGTCTCATCGACGGAAATAAAAGGAATGTAAGAACTTCAATTTTGACGGTGTTGGCAGTGTTGCTTTGAGAGCGGTATGATTTCAGGCTTCCAGAATTCTCATTACAAACACCATCGAACTTGTTGTTCACAAGGTAATGACGTCACGAAAGGTAACCGAACGAGGGCGCCACCGAAGCATCTCGCCGCTATTACATAGTTAGAGATGATTTTTCTTGCAATCTATCTTCCCACGTCTTTTCCTCGCGGCTTCTTTTACTTCCTTCTTCACAGAGGTATAGGAGGTATTCACTGGCCGCCATATTTGAGGTCACTGTTTAGAGCGCATGCTCAGAATGAGCTCGCATTAATAGGCTGCCAAGACCGGCAATCTTGGTGGTGCGGAATGCACGTGGCGAAAGAACTGTGGAAGCTCGCCGTCAGCACGCGCTCCGCAGCCGAGCACACAGCTATGGCCGCCAGTGAATACTTCCTATAGACCTTTCCAATGTTTACAAAATCACAGTCCAGCGTGCGATCTTCACAGCCCAGCACGTGCGTGTTCGTCGCTTCGGAAAACGAGCAAAGCACGCGCCATACGCACGAACGCTCAAAATGGCACCGGCCACAAGCTCGTTTTTGGAAAGGTAGATACTACGTTTCACCGCAAACTTGCGAAGAGCAAACACTATACGGTCCTTTCTAGCCCATCGGAGTGACGGAGGCGATGCACGTGACAAACTTTATCAAAGGCTGTCGCGTGCCACGACGCGTTATCAAACGCGCAAGACACGTGCCACGAGCGGGTGCTCCGCCGCCATTCGCTTCCAAGGGCCACTGATTTTAGTGCTGCGCCGCCATTTGCTTCCAAGGGCTACTCGAGACACGGGCTTCGTGCGCTGGCGCATTTGACGCTACTTGCAAGACAAACGCAAACACATCGAGGGGCTTTAACTTCTCCAAATCCCGAGTCCCTCTAGAGGGACAAACAGCAACAAACGAAAGCGACAAGCCTCAAACACATGCGGCATGCTTGCGATGGCACCTTTGGGAGGCGTTTAGTCGTTCGGTACTCGTGAAGTAAGCGCGAGTGATTGCGAGCCTGCCAAAGATACCCTCGCGTGCATGATGATCGTGTTTGAGCATAACCTCCTTTATTATTCAAAGCCTGTCAAATCGCGAAAGACTCTGGTTTGAGGCTTGTCGCTGTCGTCTGTTTTTGTCTGTCCCTCTAGTGGGACTCGGGCACAAAAAACACGCCAACGACAGTGTCTACCGACTGTCTTTTGGATGTCGTTATTAGCAGTAGGATCGCGAGGATTTAGGAGCCGATTATTAGAAGAATGGATAGTTGGTCGAGTTGGTGGGAATTCAATTATTTATTTGAATTATTTCGATTTTTTACACGCGAATGAAGTAATCGACGGTAACAAAAACTAAGGAGACGAGATCTCCCGGCTATTTTTCGCGAAAAAACGCTCTGCTCTCCAAATGTGTTTTTTTTTTTTTTTTCAAATCTTTTTATAAGAGGAGTCGGAGGGAACTTGCAGGAAATAAAAAAGGGGGCAAATTATAAGCAAACGAAAAATAAATAGAGAAAGCACTACTCAAGTGTCACCGGTGAAGATTTTATTATAGTGTCGAAGAAGTCGCTATCGGCATCCTAACGAGTTTTAATGAGCCATTTAAGCCGCGAGGGAGGACGCCATCAAATATAAAGCATCTTCTAAGTGCGTTTTCCGTCATCGGGCTTGTCCGGCGTTGACGTGTTTTATTTTTATTTTTTATTTGATCTCCCCCCCCCCTTTTTTTTTAACAAGACCCTTTGCCGCCTTGAAGATATTTTTTTTTTAATTGTTTCTCGTTATATCTTCTGTCATCTGAGGTGATAAGGCAACTTTTTTTAAAGTGTACAGACCATTACTATGTATTAAGTCGAGGCCGGGTAGAGTTCTTTTTTTTTTTTTGACAAATTTGTTTTTTTACGTCTGGTTATTCGCTTCAATGACAAACAGCTTAGAGCAAAAGCAGCTTTTTACTTCCTTTTTTCCCCCTGATTTTAAGAGGTGCGTTTGAAAACTATAGTCCGGGTTCAACAGTCCGAATGTCTTCTACGCGACAAGTTGGATACGGAACCAAATATTCTTTCATCTGTTAAGGAAAAAAAAAAAGGAACAACGAATATGGCCACAAATCTGCACTGTCAAATATAAAACCCAGAAACACTTAACAGTACGCATTACACTGTATATTGTCAATCGCAGCTAATGAAGCGCGGGGCATGGGTTAATATGTTTGCGAGTCTTGCTTACGCGCCAAAACTAGACAAGGACAAGAAGGTGGACGACATGGGGTTTTAATGCGATAATAAGACGTTCGGGGCCAACGAAGACCTGTGTTTTCTGAGCTCTCAGGGACCATGGGCACCTGTATTTTGTTATTTCTTTTATGTTTCCATGACTTCACTCAACGTCGTAACCAGATGAAAGGACGCGCACAACGCCAATAAATGTTGTTCTCTACATCTCATTCAACCTTGGGCCTATCTGCCTGAGTTATATTATAATTTATCTCACCAATGCCCTCGTTTTGATTTTAAAAAATTGATAACCGTTTAAGGTTGTTTTTTTTTTAATTAAACATTTTTTTACTGTGTTAAGTGGCGATCAAATGATGCAATTTAACCGGGTCAGCTACCCTATTGTAAAGGGGTATATTTTGAATATCGTTTGTCTACCCTGTTGAAAAAACCAGCAAGAAAATCAAGCTGGTCAAGCTGGTTCATGCTGGTTCGAGTTGGTCAAGTAGGTTCAAACTGGTTCGAGCTGGCACTGCAGCTGGGCAAGCTGGTACTTGAGCTGGTTCGAGCTAGTACTAAAGCTGGTTCAAGCTTGTCAAGCTGGTTCGAGCTGGTGCTGAAGCTGACCCAAGCTGGTTCGAGCTTGTCAAGCTGGTCTTGCTGGGAGCGCGCGCGCCAAGGTCGGCTTGGGCTGGGGCGAAGCCACGTCCTGTTCTTTGTCCTCTCGTTTTTGTTAGACGACCGGACGCTTCAGGCGCGCTGCGAGCTTCCTTTGTGTGCGAGAAAAGAGAGAGTGTTAGGCACGGAGAATTTGAGACACGTTTGGCTATCTTGGGCAGATTTTCGAAGGGACGGCTGTGTGCGCGTTGTTTGGAGACTACTTGAACGGCGGTGCGAGTGAAGTGGGATTTGAGGAGACAGCGAGCGGCACTCCGTTCAGCAAGGGAAGACGTCGGACGTCGGCAAGGGAGGCGTCAGTTCATGTCTTCGAACATGTGTGTGCTCGTGAATGACGGTGGTGCCGAGGAGTATCGCCAATGCCATCCAAGCCAGACGGATTTCCTCGCCTCTGCCGACTACGCAAGAGGCCGCTTTGTCCCCATTACTGGCGGGACCCAGGTTCGCTTCTCTCATCCGTGTAGTATTTTTTATTGTTATTGTCTGTGTTTGGCGTGTGTCTAGTATTTTTCGTGTTGGGAGATAAGAAATCTAGTTCTAATAATATTTTTTCTTCTTTTGCACCGAGACCTACTCTTTGCGTTGGTTAGTACTGTGTCAGCGCCGAGGATGTGTACCATCTGTGCTCATGTGAGCAGGCCGCGTGTACGAAAATAATAAATTGGACGCCGAGCTGGCTTTTCTAAAGAGTTTGTTTTGTTTATCCTGCGTATCAATTTAAACTGGTTAAGCTGGTGGGGAAGTCCACCGGCTTAACCAGCATGCCAAACTGGGCATGCTGGAGCAATAACCAAGCTTGAAGCTGGGTCCAGATCAACCAGCATGACCAGTATGACCGGATCAACCAGCATGCCAAGGCATGTGGAGCAATACCCGAGCTTGAAGCTGGGACCAGCTTAAAGGGCAACTCCGCTCAATTCCGAAGATTTCGGAATAATTAGTGATTTCTAATTAAAAAGCCCTAGTAAAATACACTACGTCGTTTGCTTCGCGAAAAATGGGATATATACTTTTAAATCGAATTTTAAACACGAGCGGAAATCGAAACCGAAACTTCGGCTCCATCCGGCAACATACGCGTGTAGGTTTTGCCGTTCGCGCTTTTGTTGGCGTGAGGAGGAAGTCAGAAAACAAGCATTTCGTGATTCTGTGCTTTATTCATGTAAGAATTAGCAAAGAAACCGCCCATTTACGAACGGCACTCATTTATTAATGGGGAATCGCTCAAAAACGCCCGACGTCCGACACAGCTCAGCCGCCTAGTGCGCATTTTTCAGTGGACAAGTTTTATTGTCTGGATCGCTCTCCGACTGTTTACCACATCACAAGGTTGGTGTACCGTTGTACGGAATACGGCGGACCGATCGTGATTTTCCGCCGTGCTTCTTAACCTGCCGGTCTTTTGGGGGTTTTCTGACATTGTTTGGTTTGCTGTGAAGGAACAGCGTCGTCATTGCGTGGTGCCTGAGCTTTTTGCGATCGCGACAAACCCTCTTTCGAATTCACTGTCTATGAAGTGCACCTAAAAAAAAAAGGCATGACAAGTAGGTATTTGTTACGCGCATTCAAAAAAATATCAAAACAAAGGTATCGCTAGCGAAACAAAAGCGCTTGCGAGACGGCGAAGCTGAGCTTTGAACGCGCCGACGGAGCGCGTGCACTCGTCGAGTTCACGCGTCGTTCAGCGCGACGTGCACGCGCTTGCAGCGATCGGCTCCGCTCGCGCTTACACTGAAATGCAGTATACACAGTTCAAATTTTGCAAGCTAGGCCGCTCGCAAGTATCAAGTCTCGCGCGACAGGAAACAGCTTCGTGATCAACGGACACTCTCACCTGACGCTGCCACACCAAGTCGCTGCACAGTTTTAGTCAAAATAAAACGCGTTTAATGCACAAAATAATTTAATTGTAAAATTACCTCGCACAATCGAGAACTTGAAGTCTTCTTCCACTTACTAGCCCTCTTCGTTTTGGCCTCCCGGATCTTGTGCCTTCTGCGGTTTTCTTTTCCTTGCGGGAACCGGTACGTCCTGAATTCTTTTTTTCGCGCTGTTCGAGCACCCAACGGCACTACAGCACCCCATTACGTTTTCTTTTAACGTCTTGCAGAGCGCAGAACGAACATTTTCACCGTCGTCTCTCGCTCCACGCCAGTGGGGCGGCTGCCGGCTCGAGACGACAAGGCACATCATGGCGGACAACGAAACTCGTAACGCGATGCGCACAGTTGCCAGACTGTTTGATCGGTGTTGCCAGACTGGCGGCTGGATCAATAGACCGCCGAACTCTCCCAGTATAAAAGGCTCTGGGGCCGCCAAGTACATGGCCATCACGTGGTACGAGATGTCACGTGATCCTCGGCCGAACGACGGGCGGCAGGATTGGGGCGGGCGTGTGGCAGGCGCGAGTGTCGTCTGCACGGCACTCTTCGCCACGTTTTGGTGTCTACGACATTCGACGACGTCTGCACAACTGCGGCATAAGTCTGCGCACGTGGTGTCAGGTGTCCGTAGTGTGGACGAAACTCCGAGAGGCAATAATGACAAACGGTGAAATGACGACGGTGGTTGTGACACGGAAGACGGCGGTAACGGCGGGACCGCGGCGGGCGGCCGGACGGCTCCCAAAACGCGCGCTGCGCAGGCGCGTAGCGCCAATCACGTGGACACCGCTGAGCGCCGAGGGGAAACGCTGCTGACGTCACCGGCTACGCTTGCCCGAAGAAGTAAAAACAAGCAAATGGGGGCAATGAAGATGACGTTTAGCTCAATGTTGGCTCCGCCCACGCCGTAGCCTTGACTGCGCTGTTGGTTGCGCTTGAAGTCGCCCGCTCGAGTCAGCCGATTTCGGCAACTTGGCGAGTTGCAAAGTTTGCCGGAACATTTAAGAAACATTTAGACAGAACTGCGTCGTAATATTTGACGTGCGGTCTTCCTAGGTGATACTGAAGTGGACTGTATTGTTTTTTCAAAACCAAAAATGAAGCGGAGTTGCTCTTTAAGCTGTTTTTTTTTTCAATAGGGTAATAAACATATCAGAACTTAAGTAAATTATATCGGACATGTAAATGTTCTTATGTAATCCTTTATGTTCTTATATGTTTATTGGACACATTAATATATTTTTGTTTTCTCACTAGGATAAAAGTAACATATGGGAACCTTGCAAGAGAGGGTGCTCCGTATAATCAGAAGTTCAAGTATCCCTAACTCACAGCTAAGTTGGATTCCAGCCCGAAAATACTTCGAGGAAACAACTAACCACAACCCACAAAACTATATTTACTCGCTTCTCATATAAAAGCTTAGAAATTGTTAAAGTTGTGGCAGTGATGAAACGGCGCCCTAAGCAAATGGATCGTGCAAAACTGAAGGAGAAGCCCCGCGCCTGTGCTGACCAGGAAAATCAAGATGCGCCGCCACTGACTGTACGACCAACCATGCGGCCTACACCAACCCCATGGGCTCAAACTGATGTACTTCCCTCCGGTCCATCCGTCTAGTCATCTATATAGTTACCTTTTACTAACCACGCATATAACCAACGTTACTAGATTACCTCAGTTGTGGAACTCCCGCGGAGAGGGGTACCCCCCCTCACTCACCTCAATCCGCCTAGAGTCGTTCGAAGCGCCATCTATATTTTCGTTTCATAACTGTGCATTCTAAAGAGCACAGCTGAAGCGCCTAATGGCGATCACAACGCCGCCATTTCTCCCGCAGCGGTCACTCGAGGAACTGAACGTGACATCTATTTTTGGCTTCAATTGGGTTACAGGGGTTCCATCCCCGTCTCCCTTGCGGACGCGCCGCGAAATACCCCGACAGTTAAAATGCACCTAGGTCGGGACGCGCTACCTGAAATCCCCGCTGAGAAATGGTTGTATAAAAACAATATTAATTGTGCTGCAAAACCTTGAAAACTAAACATTTTAGAAAACACCACCTGCCCCCATTTTTTACTAATCTCCAATAAACGTTACTACAAAAAGAGTTTTTTTCGTTGGTTTTTACGTTTCTAGTGACGTTGAAACGAACGTATCCCGATTCAGTTACCAAACATATAACTAAAGGTCACGAACCCGCCATGTTTTATCCCACGACCATGCCACAATCCTTCAAAAGTAGGCTGCCCCTATTCAATCGTCTGGGTTAAACTCCTAAGTCGCTCGCCATATTAATAAAAAAAGTTAAAAACAAAGAAATTAAAAAAAAAAGTTTTAGTAGCCGCAAAGTTGACCAGGCATGCTCACGTTACCATGCATGGCTCAGATAACAGGAAGTATCACACGCCGCTTCATTTTAGGGTGGACTGTGTAGAAAACAGACGCGCAGGCGCCATCTTCAAAGATGGCCAACTTCAATCGCCCGATTGGTCGGTCGGCTCAACGTTTACCATGACGTGGACCGCTCAAGGCCCCCGATTAGTCGAGCCGACTCTGACGCGGTGGTTTCGAGCCTCCGGATTGGACGATGGCTGCTCGCAGTGTTTCCCTTCGGTCCGACCGCCCGTGGCAAAACGGAGCGCGCAAAGCGTGCACGCTTCCTGTATACGATCAGTCCTTTTAGTTTCAGGAGTTCATAATCGGCGGCCGTACGCCTCCGACTTCTCTCGACCAAAATGAAACCGACAGAAAGGTGGTGAGGATGGTGAAGACACTGGAGGAGGGGTGATCGTAATAGGACACACAAACTGTGGCGGAAGAGCAGGAGATGGCGAAAAAGAGAGAGAAGAGAAAGAAGAGAGCAAGAAGAAGAAAGGGTGAGGGGAAACACGATGCATCAGCCTCTGGCTGACCTGATCCATTTTGCCGAGTGTCCCAAAGGCAAGCCTGCTGTACGAGGCCCTTCTCCATCTTAGATGCCGAGGGCCTTTCCTCCCTTCTTTAAGTTTTAAATTTTCTGTTGTTCTCTTCATATTTCCGTCGATTCATCTTCTTTTCTGTAGCTGTTATTACTTCTTTTTTTCTTTCTTAAAAAGACAACAACAACAAGACGTCTCCAGTGGAGGTGGGCCCCCCTTCTCTTGTTTTATGTGCTTCTACGGACGGCTTTTTATTTTGTGTTTTTGTTCTGCGAGTAAGTTTGGGCGCGTATTTGTGCTGTAAGCATAGTGTGTGTGTACACCAGGCCCCATCAGTAATTATTCCGGGGAACCCCCCAAGAGATCCGACCGCAAATTCATTCTCATCTTGTCAACCGTCTTAGTGCATGCTCGCTCGTACGCTTGTCTCGGATTTGAGGTTCCATCTGACCGCACGGATTCGCCTATTTTTTAAAAGATTTTTTTATTGACACCTAAACAGAAAAAAAAAGGAATTTCATGAAGGTTCACTTTTTGGCGGTACTAGCCGGCCATACTCCACAGAAAAACAAGAGACTGAGTGAGTGGGATTGTTTGGGTGCGTGCTCTAATCCGACCCCGCCAGTGAAACTTGGACGACGTCGGGACGATATGGAAATGGCCCGATTCGGTTGACTGAGCACACGGTTTCGAAAGCGAGGGTACATCGGGTCGAAGTGGTTTAGCCGGGTTTAGGTGGTTTGGGACATTCGAGATGATGGCGTATCCTTTTTTACCTTCTCAATCGGGGTTCAACGAACCGGACTCTAGACTTTTCGTGGAAAATTTCGTTTTCCCCTAGATCGGGTGTCTCCAAACGTTTTGGTTAAGGGGCCGGATTAGCAATCTGTAGCAATTGCAAGGGCCGGGAAAAAAAGAGTAAATATAAAAGAAGAAATACGAAATAAATGATTCTAGTTAAGCATTTAAAACAGGAAACTATTGTTAGAGTAAGTACTAAAAAAAAACACATAAGGTGGATTAATACATATGCTTCAATTGAAAATGTAATATTTAGCCAATTATGGCATTACACAACACGTGTGGCCAAGAAAACTCACCAGGCGTAAATGAAAGCGCATACAAACTTTGGCACATTCCCGAAGTGCAACAAAATTAGCGAGAATGATAAAATGAACGGTGACGATACGCAATAGTTGTAACAAAGGACACTAAGTGCAGTGCACAGTCCAGGACGAAAGAAAAAGCAAACGACGGAGCTAGAGCCTGTCGCACTCGTCGCGCCACTCGACGGTGGTCAGTGGAAGCTCTCAACGGAGCTTGTGGTACGCTTCGAGAGTAGTGACGCGATACCAATTAAGTGGCCTGCCCGTTCGGCGAATACAATTTGCGCCGACTTGTTTCGGTTTACCACGACGTGCGGCGCTAATCGCCGAGCATTCGTCATGGCGACAATGCAGTAGAGGCATTTCGAATGCGCCGTGATGGCACAGAAAAATTATATCTTATTTGTCGCACACTTCTGCGCAAATTGTGATATTACCACGATGTCGTTATGAGACTGGTTTATTTTCTGTGCCATCACTGGGCATCCGAAACGCGCATGCTACATTGTCAACTTCGCGATTGGCGTCGGATGTGGCGAAAGACTGCCGTCAATAGGCGCGAATTTAATTTATCGAAAGGGTCGGGCACTTAGCACCCTTGATTATTCTCGAAGCGCATTACAGGCTGCGCGAGGGCTTTCACTAGAACGCAGTGAAATTTTAACATAAGGTCTGTTTGATAGGTTAACACTTCAGGGGAAACTCCTCCCACCCCTGTTCCCTTTAACTGAGCGAACGTCGGAGAGGAGGTCGCCTCCTCTCCAGCGTTCCCTCTGCTATAGGCCTTTTAATTTTAGTAGTTGCCTCACCGGCAGATAGAGGGCGCTGACGCGCTCGGCGCCATTAGATTGCTTCAATTTGATTGGTTTCGGTTCCAACGTGAACGCGGCTATGTTGTTGTTTTACGTTGTTTTTGCTTAATTTGGTGATACGATTATTTTCCTTATAGCACAAAACTAATGAAACGGTGGTACTGAGCCACTTCGAGGACTACGAGGTGTATTTTAGCCTTAATTGCGGGCTTTTTTTTTACCAATTCCTTCGATGATCTGATTATGGTCGGTTGCGAAACGCCTGACTGATGTAGAGGGAAGATTACCCTCGTCTACGGCCGTACCCGATGACAGCAGTTTCCGGGAAAGCAAACTAATGAAGAAACTAACACGTGAACGTAAAGAATCATATCGACAGCTTGATTAGCAATGTGCTGAATCGGCCAGAACAGATGAACTCGCAAGTTTACTACTCACTGTTTGGTTTTAGTGGGCACCCAACCTTTAGTGAACTTCGTAAACTAAAAACGTATCGTGTAATGACGCAGATAATTGATATAAACAGTTAGTATCGTTTCGGCCTCTTTTTTTTTTTAAATTCAGTACTCGAGCGTGTTTTGACAGGCCGAGTAGAAAAGTTTTTTTAATTATCAACCCTGTTAAAGTACTCAGGAGCAGCATTTCGCGATATTGGTCCTAGGAAATAAATTATTTTTATATGAACATTTGCTCACTCAAGATATCATATAGGTGGCAGGCCCATCAAATTAAATCTGGCATTTGTCTTCCGTAAAATTGGCCAAATAAAATTAAAAGGCGCAGTAAAATAAATACCTCGGAAAGTTTGGCTGAAGTCTAGCACTAGGCACCACTTCACGGACCTGTGTGAACAAATATTTATTTGTTTCTACAGAATCGCTTTCTAAACTTCGGCGTCGCCAGCCACCAAAAGTGCACCTCTATTCGCCATCGACAATCCTGGACTCAAGTAATTGTTATGCAGACGGATTTTTTTTTCTGGCGTCAAAAATTGCTGATTCCAGATACTGGCAAAAGTTAAAACAGAGTAGGCAAAAGAAAAAAAAAAAGCGTCGTCATTATTGCGCATGCGCCGAACCCAAACTACGTTTTGCATTTACAAATAGAAACGACATTATTTCTTTGTGCACGCTATTCTAAAACTCGCTACTGTCAAGTGTCTGTAGCAGTTTCTTACGCGGGAAGTCCCAACCATTGTGTTAAAATAAATTAAGTGGATAGCACAAGTTATCTAAATATAATCAATAAATCACTGTCGAAATGGGAGCGAGCAGGGTACACAATTTCTTAAACTTCATAAGCAAACCGATCAACTGAATGTTTACGTCGCAAAAGAAGATTGAGAACCTCATACACCCCATTTAGGTGTGACATTATGAACAAACATATCGCCTGATGTTGACGTACCATTACTTCTAGCCTCAGATAAAATACAAGTTAAACGTTCGTTGTCTATATTCTCCGCGAGTTTCCTCACATAATCAAAAGAAACTGTTTTCGATATATTATGAATACAAAGAACGATACTTCCTGAAATACAGATAGTCTTCTTGCGCTCCTTCCGATCAAAATGCGTGATATAAATATACGCGCTTCTTACTGAGAATGCTCCGGTACTATTAGTAAACAAACCTCAGTTGTCATGAGGACGTTTGAAAAATCGTGATGTCTTAGTCGTCGAGTAGACGTATCGGACTACAATTTCCGAAGTAAAGGTCCCGTTCACACATTTGCGTTCAGAGCGACCACTGTGCTTACGAACGAATGCAACCGCTGCGACTTCAACGACAACTGTACGCGACGTGTACACACACATGGAACCGCATGCAACCAAACGAATCAACAGCCAATGAGAAACGAGCTTCAGCTCTTGCTCCTAGCCAATAGTAAGCAGCCCAGCTACGCTTACAAACATGGCGGACGGTTTCCTGCCCGACGCGAGGTCCATCGTCCTCACCGGAGCAGCCGGAGGTTTCGGCTACGGCGTACAGTCACGAAGATCTGCTGTGCGCCTACAATAGCTGTGTAAAGGCTGATTCAAACATCTGAAACGAACCCGTTATCCCACGACTGGGTCCGTTGTGACCAGAACGACTGCTCTGCGCCTTCGCGTACACTCCTGCGACCACATGCAACAAGCGCAGTGCGTCGGCAGCACGGCGACCGCCTCTCCGCCGCCGTCAGCTGTTGGGACGCGCTACCACTCACTTGCGTAACAGAAAATAGATAGACCACCTCCTATGACCACAAACTTTATTTTTTTATTTTTCAGGAAACGCTTGCAGGGTAGTGCATTAAAAAAAGAAAAAAAGATGCAGTACGCCGTCTTGCACGATCACGACTTTGCCAACAGTACAAATCTCGCCACACGCCTTTTCTACGATTATAAAAGACGATGTAATCTTAGCAGCGATGTAGCAACGTAGAAATATAATTTCGTGATTCGATAGACGTTGCGAGCGAGACATTGCGAGCGTTCAGGATTGCTAACACTAATCACCTTTCTCGGGTGATGAAAACGCGTGAAAATTCGCATCCTTTATACGGTACGCACCAGTAATACCTTGAACTTGAGCACACGCATGGAATGCGCCAAAAAAGAAATCCGGGCGATGTTCGAGGACACAAATGCTAAGAAAGCACCACTGTAGTCGAAGTAAACAAACACGACGGCACGGTCGTTTCCGCTGTCTTGAGAGTGCCGCCACGAGATCGCCGCACGAGTAGGTGGATCTTCCCTTCTAGTACGTGCTGGGTTATCATAGCGACACACGACGAAAATTCACAGTCAAGGATAGCGCTTTTACGCGGAATGATGAGCTTCCACCACGCCGCCCACGTCGACGATCACCACCGACGCCATGTTTTTCATATAGAAGAAGACCGGCACGACCGGCATGCAACGCGCGCGACCGAGCTCTCCTCGACCTCTGATTGGTCTGTCGCTCCCGTCGTTCCCGAACGTAACGAAAAAGTTCAGCCCGGCTCAACTCCTTGCGTTGCGAACGAACACGAACGGAACGACCGTTTGGCGCTTCGTTGCCATGGTAACTCGTCGTTCCAACCGGTTGCATTCGTTCGTAAGCGTAGTGGTCGCTCCGAACGCAACTGTGTGAACGGGCCTTAAGGCAAGAAAGCGCGGTGAAACGCGACGAAAAACACGAATACAACGCATCTGCCAAGGCGCGGAGGGGAGAGCGGAACAGCAAGTTGAAGCAACCTAGGCTGTGTTCCAAAACTTACTCGATCCGACTCCGGAGTAAAGGTTTCGTACCGTGGCGTTCCAAAACTTACTCGAGCTTACTCGATGACGTCAGAACTCGCGTTTCAAAAGCGGGTTGTTTACTCTGGAGTAATTACTCACGTTACCCTCCTCGATCGGGGGGTAACGTCGGATCAAATCGAGTAAATACGTCACGTGATCTGTTCGTCGTCTGCTTTCTGCGCCGAAAGCTCGCTTGCTCCGTTGGCTTTGGTGGCGGACGTTCGAAATGACAAAGAATGAGGTGCAGCATTTGTGGTCATTGCGATTTGCTGTTTTCAACTCACGAATTGACTGCATTACATCCAGATCGTGCACCTCCCCCGGGAAGGTATGCTTGTTATTATCAGAGTGCGAGCGTAAACAGGAGCTTCTCCGCATTCTCGTCTTCGGCGTTGGAGGGAATGCCGTATTCTCACGTTCAAGACTGAAAATGTTTGAACGCAGTAAATGATAAGGTAGTATTTTTGTTTCCTCCAAAGTGTGTGTAATGAGAGGATGACACTTGTAAAGCAGTAAAGGCTTCAAAGATTTTATTGTAATCATATTCGCGTCAAAGCGAACATAAGTTTCAAATCATTCTTGAGAAAGCATCCTCGCGCTGTACCACTACAACTGTGTGGAATAAATTTCTGCAAAACATAGTCGGTGCAAATTGCAATGCGTGGAATATATGCGTTTAGGGCGATCGCGCTGATTAATAAAAACACATTTTTTATGTTAACTGTACGGAGTAAGCAATTTTTATCTCAATATAAAGCTCAAAAGGAAGGTGAGTAAAATGAGTTGGTTGATCCACTTCAAAAAACACCGCGTCGTCATTAATATTTGCTTTCTTCATGATCAAAAGGATCGTCTGCTATTTTCTGCCATCGCTGCTGTGTTTTCTTTTTGTCGTAGCCCAAGACGAAGCCAATCCGCGTAGTATCCAGGTGATTATCCCGGCCGTTCCAAAATCGAGTCGCGGATCGTTTACTCGCGATGTCACGTGGTATTACCCGCTGACGTAGGAGGCAGGTTACTCGGGTAAGATTTGGAACATAGCCCTAATGGCTGCCGCGTCACGTGATTCCAAGATGGCAGCGCCCATGCGGAGGAGGATGAAAAGGTCTATAGCGGAAAGGGGAAGGAAGAGCTTCCCCTGAATTCTTAACCTGTCCCCAACTAGTTCTGTCCGAGTTCAGAGGAGTGCAGGAGTCGTGTGAAGCGACGGCGCAGTACCAGTGCAGCCACCGCGTTATGACTGGCGCTGTAATCGTCTTCCGGAGCGCGGAAGCGTCGAGTGTCGTCGTGCATCTGTTTTGGCTCTCGTTTCTCCGTGGCACGTCGTATGCTACATTAAAATCTTCGCTGTTTGTTGACCTAGTATATGTTTCGTTAGTTTGAAAGCGTATCAACGAAATCTTTTATGGGAATGTTTCTTTATCCGAGTATACTAAAAACGTTTTCAGCGCGAAATACGTTTCTGTCTGCGCTTTTAACGGTTACCGTCCGCTTCCTATTGTTTCCATAATCGGTCGCGTCCGTCACGATAGAATTTACATTCATTTAGCAATAGTATATTGATTCCAAATCTTGCGAGTTTCGCATTTTGACGATAGGTTCGCGGCATCAGGAAGTTTTTACATCGAGAGTTATTGGCGGCAGCGCGCGGTCGCTGTCTTTTATACTCTGTTTCACACTTAGCATACAACGCTGTCAAAGCTACTGGCGCGAGCATGAGGCTTGATATCGTTGATCATTTGCACGCGTGCTCGCATGAACGAAGTATGGAACGAAGTATAGAAGACGAAGGCTTCACGAGGGGCGTCTCCTTAGCCAAAACCGTCAAGGACCGTTACTTTGACGTCAAGTTGAAGCGTTCATTCTGATTCTCAAAAAAGATCCGAGTGGAACTACCAAGCCGAAACCAATTCTCGCCGTTCTTTTTTTTTTTTTTTTTTTTTTTTTTTTGCTAGGCCCGTTAGCGGGCGACCAAAGATAAGAGCGGGCAAAGCATGCAGCATTATGTTCAGCTACGGGGAAGGTAGAAAACAAAGATCATGATATAAAACTGAAATAAATAATTCCTTGATTTAAGTCAGATTTTTATAATTTAAATGTGATTTATTTCATATGAATCAGATTTATTTGATTTAAATCGGGTTAATTTATTTAAATTACTGTAGCTAGAAAATAGTAATTTTTTATTACTTCATGTATTTCTACACATGTCAGATTGGTTCATCAATCCTTTCTATCATTTACAACCGTTCGGAAGAAAGAATTGCTGTAGATTTAATATATAGTTTAATTAAATTTTGATGTAAACCCGCCAAACTAGAACAAAAACCGCTTAGACATATTTAGTTGGCTAGAATCTTTATTTGCATTTATTTCACGTTATAATAAATATGCTTGCAAAAACACATTACTTTTCTAGTTTTTTTGTTTGTTTATTTTTTGTGTTCTGATTTACTTGCAATAGGGCCTTGCGTAGCGGACTAAAGAAGTGGAAGGTTGAAAGAAAACTTAAAGGTGCCCTGAGAATGTTTCTGATATCGCCTAAATATGGCGATAACTGACTCTGCGGGCTCTAAGCATCCTAGAAATCCAGAAATCATAACGGTGAGCGGCCGATTTTTCTATTTAATAAGCAATCAAATATCGCAATAATCTCCGGCGATGGGAAGAGCATTGTGCCGGCAGCCAGGACGGCATGTGACCAATGAAAACGCAATATTTCGTTGAGATTGCAAACGCTGTTATTACAAAATGTGCATGCTTTTGTAGATGATAAAAGCGAAGAAGAGTAGTCGAAAAATGTCAATTTTTCGCGGAGAGGGACCATAATACTGCATTGTCTCAAAAACAACACAGTATTTTTTTTTTTTTGGGGGGGGGGGGGTCCCGGAGTCATGTGCCCGATCGTCAGCACTCGAGCGCGCGCTCGCTGTGTTGAATCATAGTCCGGACTGTAGTATAGGCAACGGAGCCGCGTGCATTCGAGATATCACTACGCGGTTCCACCGGTCGGAGGCGCGAGGATCCTTCGGAATCAGTGCCGTCTCTTGACTCAAACGGCAGTTTAAGTTTTGCCGTACTAATGGCGGCAATGAACCTGTGGTCGGCAGTATTTTATGGAGCACCGTTACTTTCGCAAGTCAACGGTAAACGAAAATGTGCGGTTCACTGTACAGTTCTTATTCAGTTTCTTTCCATGTTGATGGCGAAGAAGATGCAACCAAACAGACCGAAGCGCCAACCCACATAGACGCCTTGATAAAGTTCTATGCATCAAGGGAGTTTGAAACCGAGTGTGTGCTACTAATAGATTTACTGGGCCCCAGTTAGAAATGAACGCTTACGCAGCTCTTGCATCCAATTCGGAATTCCTGCTTCACGTCGCGCTAACTTCTAGACTCTAGAATGTATATAGGCCTCAAGTCATCTGCTTAGGAGCCCCATCTTCAACTTCTCCCTTCATCGGTAAACAGAAGGCTGCCATTAGTATGGCACATATGCTAATTTTCAGATGATGATGATGATGATGATTGTTATCAAAGTGGCCAGACTGAATTCCGGAAAGGGTCTATTGAGTGACAGTGGTCCTGGTTTCGGAACACGCTCCTCCCATCGCCGGAGATGAAATCGGTGTGTTGCAATCTTTGTTTGCTTTTTTTTTAAATAAAGAAATCGGCCGCGTATCGTCATGATTTAGGGATTTCTAGGATGCTTAGAGCCAGCAGAGTGAGTTATCGCCATATTTAGGCGATCTCAGAAACCTGCTCAGGGCAGCTTTAATGCTACAATTTTCTCAGTACTGTTTTCTGCTCTTGTTCAGTTTAATATAACTTCTTTCTTGCCCTATGATTCTTTGATTTTAGTATCAAACAAATGTACATGTAAAGTATCAAACAAACAAAACAGTAAAAAAAAATCTTTTTCGGGATTGTTTTTGAGGGACAGATTTGATTTAAATAATCATGGTAAAACTGGTCTGATTTAAATCACCATTTAAATTATGCTATAAATCAAGATATAAATCATGATTTGATTCATCTCGATTTTTATTCCCCACCCTGACTACGGGGGCATGCGTGTGACAATGTACTAAATCGCAGACCTCTGCAATCTATCGGTGTCGTCAGACTGTATTCAAGAGCTACTGAGGGGGGGCTACCAAGACTTCAGTATACTTTTTCTGTGCCTTTTCTTTACGAAGAATATCCACATAGCATTGCGTAGTATAAAATAGAAGCAAGGTACTTTAGCCAATCTTTCAACACTTAGCACAGGGAGCCAAACCTGCGTGAGCAGGTGCGTAAGACCCTTTCAAAATATCATATTCGAGCTAATTCCTGCCCTCCGTTAGGATCTCGCTTCCGCATCCACCAGGGGCACGTTACTTTCATCAATGAGAGGAAATGTAACCTCCGTCTCGGCGTTATCGTTAAACATGCCAGATATTGGAGCAAGAGCTCAGAGAAATGGCACCGCGAGTGTCGTCTGCTCTCGTAAGCTGCTTCTGCACAAACGCTGAACTGACTTAAAGTTGATCGGGCGAGAAAAGCTGACATCCGACATCGTTAGCGCCCTGGTCTAATGGAACCACCCAGAGACAGGGCCGGATGAAGGGATTTTAGGGCCCTGGGCTAAGGCTGTTCATGAGGCGCCTAATGAGGGTGATAATACGGTGGTGGTGGTGGTAACGACTATGACGGCATTATGTATATTTCACCATCTTATGATATACACATGTCGTTCATTTTTTTATTCGATAATTAGAAAATTCGGGTTTCTCTGGGTGGAAATGAAGCAGATGCGATTGTGGATTAGAGCTTGTTTCGAAAATAGCTAATCAAGATTTCACTAAGAGGTACAAAACGCAAAGCAATGAACTATTGGGGAAAATGTTAAGAAGTGTGGCGCACATTGAGCAGCGCCTCGTAAACTTCCGTTGAAAAGTTGAAAATGATGACTCCTCGTTCCTTTAAACTTGTTTGACCAGGTCTACAACCGTATTTACGCAGTCCCTGTCTCCGAAAGTTGGGGCCCAGAGGCTCCTGTGAGTCCTTTTCCTCCTTTAGGTCTGAGCTGTTTTCCAACTAAAACCGACTAACCCTTTTTTTTTTTCTTCTTCATATTTCGGGGGCCAGCACGAGTTCCCTTGGCAGCCTGGGGCCCTGGGCTGCAGCCGCCTTAGCCTGTACCTTAATCCGGCCCTGCCCAGAGACCCATATATAGGCATAATAAAGTTTATTCTTCCTCCTCTTCGCAGCCGGTGCAAGGTTTTGAGGAGCTCAGTCCTCTTGCAGAACAGAATCATAATGATGCCTGGCATGAATCAAACGTGCCAGTGCAGCAGCAATGTAACCTCCGGTTGAATGAATGCGCCAGTTCAGTCGAATCGAACAGACCTATACTTGCGCGGACACGAAGCAAGCGACTACGAATGGTAACACTGTTGATGACGTTGTTTAAATAGTTAACACGGCGAGAGCACCTGCATTACGATGCAGTTTCTCTTATTTTTTTTCCCCCGGTATCTTCGTTTGCGCATTTGAAGCGTGTCGCGGTGATGTTTCTTTACACGCACTCGTTTTGCTCAGCTAGCAGCGGGTCTGCAAGAAGCGGGCCGCGGGCCGGACTTCAATGGAAAGACTGCGGCCAGCCGCGGGCCGTTTAGAAGACTTCTGCGGGCCGGATCTGGGCCCGAAGGCCGGGGTTTGACGACCCCTGCCCTAGATCTAGGGATTTTCGTCATTGTTTAGGGGCTAAGGGAAATTTATTCAAATCTAAGGATCTTTTTTAGAGCGCAGCTCTTAGGCGCCCGTTTCCAGCTTGAGCGGCGTCGCCGTTGGCGTAACCGCGCTTTTCATTATAAGACGTTTCCCATAATGACGTCAGACGTGACGTCACGTGTGAAGTCACGAAGATCACTCGTGAAGGTCACGTGAAGGTCGTGCCCTTCATGTGACCTTCACGTGAACTACCGAGGGAGGGGAGGAGGAGAAGGAAAGGAGGAGGAGGATAGGGTACGGACGAGGAGGAAGGGCATACCCTCCTATGCGTACCCTTCCCTCCTCCTCCCCAAGAGCTGCGCTCTAATTCGGCATTGCAGGGAGCTGTAAACGTTCTTCATTTTTTTTAATAGATTTTAGAGGGCTTCAGAAACCATTTCCTTCCCCTTCCCCTCTTTGTGCAGGCCGAGCGCAGCGTGAAGAAGGTTTCTTTGCATATTTTCGGGGTTTAGAGATAATCTTCAGCGGTAACAAGAGCGATTTTGGGAACTTCTAGTGCGAGAGTGGAGAGAGTACTCCCAAATTAACTTGAAGACGAAGACGAGGGACAGTTTGGTTACGGAAACTCTTGAAGCTACTCTTCACGCTAAGCGAGCTTTTGGGCGGCGCAAACTGCTATTACGTTTAAGTTAGCCTACAGTACGTGGATCGCATGAGAAAAGATTTCTATGCCGTGTAAATACATAGTCACAATGTTTGTGGAATTTTCTTTTTCGTCAATATCTTTTACAGTTTTTTTTATGCTTCTCGCGCTTTGGCAGATGGGTTTTATATGTCCAAAAAAGTTTGTTTTAGAAGCTCACCAAGTTTCTTTTCAAGTCTTTACTGCCCAGTTTATGTAAGAAGATTCCAACAAAGCAAATTTAACATTTAAATGGTCACTTAATTACAGGAATCTATATTTATGGTACCCCGTAACGATAATCTTAATACTGACGCAAATGAACACATTTTTTTCGAAATTCAGGGAAACCTATAAACTTTTCGGATAAAAATCGGGGAAGAAACGACAAGCGGAGGCTGACAGCAATGCCGTCATTTCCTTTTTCCGAACGCCGATGACAATAAGAATGATGATATATGTAAAATATAAAAACAACAAGCGTTTCAAAAGTGATAATGCTGCAAGTTCTTAAAGGGGTATTCGGGCGATATTTTTAGCTACCGCAACTAGCTATATTTTTTTTAATCTCCGGCGTTTACCCTTTCCGGTATGCTATTTAATATAGCGAAATTCATAACACTTATTGTGAAATCGGCAAATGAAAATGTAACAAAAAACAAACATTCCAATATACCCGCACTTTTCAGTGCCGTGACGTCAGTGGAAGGCAGGCTTGCAAGTCGAGCAAGCAGTCTGAAAAATAGACTGTGCCAAGCGTTTGTTCCGTACTGGTGCGCGACTAGTGAAGCGACCTTCCAAAGCATTCATTCGACACCATGAAACTGCTTGGAATCAGTTGCGACCAAGTCCTATACAGTCCAAAGAGTGAACCCCTGCCTTCCACTGGCGTCTTGTTTTCGTTGTTGCCAGTAGAGACTTTCAGTTTGAAAAAAAACGCGGTGAGGACCAGAAGTTGTAAATTCAATAACATCGCAAAAACACATATTTTGAACTAATATTTTTTTAGATACTAGTTCGGTGATGTGCGCTTGTGCATTTAGCAAATTTTCAGTCAAATCGGAGATTATGAAGAAATCTCCGGAGTACCCCTTCAATGGAAGTCATATTCAAGGTTGCCTGCATTTTTAATCTTCCTTCGCCAATCTCGCATAAATGACTGGTGCTCTAAATCTTCACATAAAGCAGTGTTGTTTAAAAAAAATCAACGTTTTATTAAGAATCTTGTTGACAGCCAGACCGACGTGTTAGTGCTCTGCTTTTTATTCAATAAGATATTGAGCCAATTTTGTTTTTCTCGCGTTTATCATACAATAATATGCAGCGGTTGCACTACCCTTATGGTACGTTTACACTTGCGGATCCGCTAGCGAATCCGCCCAGCTTTTGCCGCTGGGGCGAAACGCTGGGCGGAAAACGCGGCGGCGAGCCGTTTAGGTCCAGGACCTATTTCTGCCGCCGAACGAGGCGTTTCGCTGACCGGAAGTGACATTCTTGCGCAGCGCGACGCTGCCTACGTCATGAGCACGCGTAGTTCCGGGAGCAGCAACGCCCGGGAGAGAGAGCCGAGGCGGGAACTCTCGCGCCTTCTCGTCATATTTGACAAGATGTTACGGGGAACCGCTGCCGCAGCTGGCGCCGCCGCCACTGCTCGAAGGAAATAGATGTAAACGCAACCCGCTCGTCGCCGCCGCCGCCGGGAGCGGATCCGCTCCCGCGGCAGCGGATTTCTTCTCATGTGTAAACGTACCATTACATCATACAGAACACAGTCTGCAGTCTCTGTCTGCTTCTTATTTCTTCCTTCTACGATGGTAATGTCACATTGGTCTTACGAAAAATTTCTGCGAACATGTTCGAAGCATACACATGTATATAAAGCAAACATGCTTTGAAGACGCTTGAGGCGAGTCCGCAGAAAAGTCTCTCATAAATCTCCGCGGAGAAACTCCGCGTCTTTTGTATGGTGTATGAGCAGTGCGACAGCGACTCGACGATGATACCTTTGGCTCTCGGAGTATGCGGTAGATTTTAGATGGGTAGCTCTCACCTCGTCGGATTCATACCAACACCACAACGGACTGTGCCCGCAAACCCCCCCCCCCCCCCCCCCCCCCAAAAAAAAAAAAAAGACCTTCACGCAGAAAGACAATTAGACTTTACGCCACATTCGTTTATTTTTTCTCTTTCTGTCTCTCTCTCTCTCTCTCTTTCTTCTTTTTACGAACTCCACTAATCTCCCAAGCAGAACACGTGTTTGTAAGCACGCCGACACGCGGACAAGCACTAACTCAGCAAAGCCTCACCCGCGGAAAGCCGAACAGATGCTGTAACCAACAAGCACACGGTGGGGCTGCCCGCCACGAGTAACTCCAACAACACGCCTGAAGAGGTAATATAGGGGCGGGGGATACCTGTAAAAAAATAAGGGCTGCGGCGTCTTGTTTTATGAGGTCAAAAGGCACAAGGCTTGTTCGCCACTTCACTCCACTCCCTCTGCCCCCTCCCCCCCTCCCCCGTCTCCTTCCAGCCACGCACACCATTAAAATCGTTAAAATACGTGGAGTACTATACACCGTTTTCCATCTCCCAGTCGCACAGTGTCCAGTCGCTGTGCTAGGGACGCGCGCGTGGTGTTTGGTATTCCGCGGAAGAGAGCTATACTGCTCATGCACAGATGGAGTTCAGCAGTCCACTGGACGAAAATGACAGCGCGCAGAAGAGAATTCATGGAACATGCGGGGCCTGGAACGCGTCTCCGACGGGTGTGGTTGGTGGTCCCCAAGTGGTCCCCAAGTTGCAACGAATGACGTCACAAAATTTGGTGTGTCATGCTGTCGGATGTCGCGATCCTAGCGGTTAAACGTAAACGTTCTTAAAAAAAAGAAAACAATGCACGGGGAGACGCAAGAGTCGCTGTCATCGCTGCGTCCCAACTACTGACAACTTTTGAAGCATCTCAATCGAGACCGGTTATAACGAAGTCGGTTATAACGAAATAGCGGCTACAGCGAAACGATCAAGATTTCCCATTCCCTTTCGCACTTCGTTATAACCGAAGTTGGCTATAACAAAATAGCGGATATAACGAAGTAATTTCCGATTTCACATTCCCTTTTGCACTTCGTTATAACCGAAGTCGGTTATAACGAAATAGCGGATATAGCGAAGTGATTTCCGATTCCCGTTGACTTCCTTATAACCGGTCTCGACAGTAGTATACTGTCAAACAAAAGAGCGACCTTCACCAGAACAAGCGCCGCCGCCGCATCCGCAACCGTTGCTGCGACACCGCCAGGATCGCGACCGGCGGCAGCGGGACACTTTTATGACTTCATTTAGAGGAAGTCGAGGGACCGCTATTTGTTTTTTTTATTGGACGCTGTAAACGCATTAGTCGGAGGCGTGTTTTAGGCGCCGTACAATTGGAACGGTCTTTAGACCGGACACGCTCTGTGTACAAACAAGTCGGCGCTTGCCCACACCAGGTGCGGGTTGTGCGCGTGCGCAGAAACCCGATACACTTCGAGTGAGCCATCTGCCCGCACGCCGTGTCGCGACAGCGGCGCTATCACAGTCGCATGACGTCGGAGCAGGGTATTGGTGTTTAAGTTGAGCTAAGCTTAAGTACTCTTCGGTCGCGCGGATACGAAACTGCCGGGATATCCTTTGCTGCTTCGAGATTCATGATTTAATTAAGAATTTACATCAAAATGAAAAAAAAAAAAAAAAAACGTCATTAAACTACTTGGGGATGCGTTTGCAGAAACATAAATAGAAGATATTGGTGTTTCAATTACGGGAAGAGTATAAACTACTTGTATGTGTTTTGTGTTCTTTTTGCATCAAGAGCTTTTGGCCACAAAGGACAGCGCACCGCGTCTATTGACCAACGCGCTGAGGCACCTTGAGCATCGAAGCAGAGCTTTGTCTTTGTAAGTATGCATCCGAAAAAAAAAAAAAGGCTTCGACAGATTATTTGTTTTGTGGCGTCAGAACAATTATATAGATCACACACTTAATGGAGTAGTGGTGTTATTTTTCTGCGGGGAGTCGGGGACGGACCACTTTCTTTAGTATTTGTGCTGCAGCGGACAACTGTTAGATTACTGTTAAAGACCGACGCACAAGTTACAACCTCGGTTTTTTTTTTTGCGGGAAAGATAATTCTCTTAGCGCTCTTCTCCCCTAAGCTGCGAGGGGGAGCCATGTTGGGGCAAGGTAAAACGTGGAGAGGATATAGGAAAGGAGGAGGCGGGCAAAAGTGGAAAGCCTGAAGAGCACGTCGCCCTTTAAACGTTACCTCGCGGTTAATTACGAGTACTACCAAACTTTGTTCAGTTAGTGCGAGTGGCTATCGTCAAGTTTCTCCCGCAACTTGACTGTGCACCGTTTCCAAGTAAGGGTTAACATATTTATTAAGAGGCTCGATCCGCGTGAAGAGTGTCGCCTTTATTGGGAAGTTTTAGTATACATCGGTCGGATATCTGCAATAACGATTCTAGACACTCGTCCTGCGCGTTTGCTCATGCATGATACCGTCATCGGAGTTATCGGAACGGTCTACTAAAACTTTCCATTGACGCATTCGTCCCTGTTGTCGCTCTTCACACACCAAAGCTTCAGTGCGTGCGAAGCCAGTGACCAACATCACCACAAACTAGCTGAGAAAAAGAAATTTAGTTCTGAATTGCTTAGTCCCCTCCTTATTTTAAGGGTGCTAAAAATAATGTAAACATACCGAACTCTAATATAATTTCAGAATCGCCGTACCAAATGAAACACTCAATGTTTGTGAATGGGTGACCAAGTTTCTGGATTTGCTTGAATATGATTTAGCGCTCAGGTTGTAGTACACTACATTGAACTCTTTCGAAGACGTAGTATCATGAGACTCCATAGTAGCCTTATAAAACAAACCTTTACTTTCGGTCTAAGACAACGCTGAAATAATTCAACTGATAAAAATGCTTAGCCAAGAAATTTATACGGCAAAAATGCAGCTTAATCTTCCGTTGAGTAGAGAGGTTGCTTAGCTGTATTGTTGTATTGTACCCTGAACGTTATTTCAGACAAAAGAAGTCTTAGGGGCCAGGGCAGAAGAGGACAAGATAGCCTTCTGACGTGCCCCAGCATGCACCTCAGTACAGTACTCCCCAGGAGAAAGGGACAAAATTAAACACCAAAAAGATCACTCGCATGGAAGACCGGACAAAAGAGACGTACCGAAAAATGCGCGTAGAGCAGCAAGTTAAGGTATACCCGGTACACAGCCGGTCAATATACACCTTTTTCGTTTAGCCTCGCACCCAGCCACGTCGTCCCCATATCCGGTATGCGTTCCGAAAAAAAAAACAAGAGATTACAACCCCGAACATGTAAAAAAGTATAGAATGGTCATACCAAGAACGACTGACGGTTGCAATTAAAATGTTAACACATTCTACTGTCGAGCGGAAAAGAAAGCGACGTTTTCACGCATACCGGAAGTGCCAGAATTGAAGATGGCGGCGCCGCACGTAGAAAAGGTGTATACGGGTTCGCAGTGCTCCTACTTGAGAATTCATTTTGAAAGGCAAGGGGAGGAACGAAGAACGATATTATTTTGGGCAACGTTACCGAAAAGGAAGTTTGATTAGTTGACCGAGAGTGTATATACAGAGTTGAAGACGCTTACATGAACGAGAAGCGCTCTCAGTACACCGTGACGCGTCACCCCGTTCTATTGGTGGCTCATTCAGAGGCTGAGGGTTTTGAAATTCCGACACCACGTTTTGTTGGCCAGACTCACGGAGGTGCTGGACAGGTTTGTTATCGGCTCTTGGCCCCCTTGTCGACGCTATGCGGAAGGCAAGTTCGTCTGCTTCTTGCGCAGGGGTTGCGGTGACGTCAGAACGAAGCCGAGCCCTGATTGGCTCTGATTGGAAAGATGGTGGGTAGACCTCGATGCTAGCTGCCTTGAAGTCTACCCACTATCCTTCCAATCCGAGCCAATCAGAGCTCGGCGTCTTTCTAACGTCACCACATCCCCTGCGCGAGAAGCAGACGAAATTTCGTGATTTCACTCGCTACGATGCGATAACAACAGGCTTGCGACTCACCGTGCCCTGCTCTCAACGACTACTGTACATAGTTCTTGACTTGTACGCAACCGGTTACAAGAACGCGTTACTTGTATCCGGTTTCTTCTTTCGGTAACGAGGTAACGACCTAGTTACTTTTTTAAGAGAAGGAACGATCGTAACCTATCTTCGTTACTTTTTGTTGAAGTAAAACGAGTGATGGTATGTAAATACCTCTGGACGGGAACGTGTATATAACGCAACTACTCTGCCTATTGTTTTCACCCCAGCTGCCGCCTGTAATTTACACGACGAGAAAACGCTAAGCAGACGATATATTGTCACGAATGACAAGGTGAAACAAAGAATAACTGGGGAAACTGAAACATTTAGTGGGGCAAACTTGTGCCCAAAAATAAAAAGGGAACAGAAGAAAGGCCGATCGTCGCGGGCGTCGAAGTCGGCGTGACGGCAGAGTCGAACGCTGGGGCGAAACTGACTGCGGCTCGCCACGCGGAGCACGTTTAGTAGCGGCGTAGGTTTCTGGAACATTCGGCCTAGAACGTTCGGCGCGTATAGACATTTCCAATGTTTACAAAATCACAGTCCAGCGTGCGACCTTCACAGCCCAGCACGTGCGTGTTCGTCGCTTCGGAAAGCAAGCAAAGCACGCGCCATACGCACGAACGCTCAAAATGGCACCGGCCACAAGCTCGTTTTTGGAAAGGTCTATAGAACATTCGGAAATTGATCAGACGAGAATTTTCTCCAACTTACGAGAACGCCAAGTTGATAGAATAAATAAAAGGACATTCCGCTGGCCGGAATCGAACCCAGACCTTCCGCGTGACGGTCAAACGCGCTAACCACTCGGCTTTTTTTTTTTTTCCTTTTTTTTATTAAGCATTAACCATTCAGTTACGCATGCTCTCGCTCGGCGACGCGTGTGGCAATATAGACCACAAAAGGACGTGCACAAGCCATGTCAGTATGTAGCCGCAGTTATCCCCGAATGAACGCGTTAAAAAGCGATGAACTATAAACGACGGCAAATATTGGGAACGGCTATATACTGCCGTACAAAAAATCGAAACATTCAGAGTAAATAACGCGTGCTATACTTTGAAGCTGAGGTAATTCGCGTTCCTTTTTGGGTAAAGGCCGGTTGACACAGCCCCGCTTTCTTACATTACGTTACTGTTACGAGAGCTTATGTATACAAGCCACCGGGACATATGGGCTTCATAGAGCCACTAAATAAGCTACGCTTTAGAGTAACCTACACTTGGGCCATCTCGGTGCTTTAAAACCAAGGTTGCTTGCCACTTATCTGAAGCTTTATCGGAAATCGCAGGAAAGGCTTTTCCGTCCTCCAGAAATGTTGAAAATAGTTCGCGACAGAGCGAGACAGTATCGGCTGAGCTTCATTCTTAACACAGTATATCTAACGCTGAGGAAGACTCATTTTTGCATTGTGACGATCGAGAGGTGCGTCTGCTCTGCACTTAGCACCAAGATGGCGACGCCCGCTAGCAAGTCGGAGAACGGAGTGCCGATACGCTTAGCTCATTGAGGGTCAATGAAGCTTGGCTACGAGTTGAAGGAGATAGAGCCTTGCACGCGACATTCGAGACACGAATGTTTTCGTGACTAAACGCTGGATCACACAGGGTCGTTTTTGTCCCGTAATAAACCACCAAAACGTTCGTGTCTCGAATGTCACGTGCCTGGGTATCCCCTTAAGCTGATATTCACGCTTAAAGGAAAACTCCGCTTCATTTTTGTTTTTCAACAAACAAAAACAAACCAGAAAAAAACAATGCAAACCTTTCTAGTATCACTTATGAAGACCACACTCCAAATATTACGTCCTGGATCTGTCTAAATGCTTCTTAAACGGTCCGGCAAACTACGGAACGCGCCAAGTGGCCGAAATCGGCTTACTCTAGCGGGCGAATTTAGGTGCAACCAACAGCGCAGTCAGGGCTGAGGTGGGGGCGTAGTCAACATTGAGCTAAACGTCATTGCCATTGCCGCCTTTTTCTTGTTTTTACTTCTTCGGGCGAAGCAAATGACTGGGGGCTGGCGTGCAGTCACGTGCCTGGGTATCCCCTTAAGCTGACAAAGGGCTGGCGTGCAGCTAAAATATTTTCGATTAATGTTTTTGCTGGGTAGTTACGGGAAGCGATTTTAGAAATGGTCACAGCTACGGTCGTGAACGTTCAGACTGGTTTTGAAATTAGAACTGCTGAGAGACCAGCTCACATTACTGATAGTGAAATAAAATGGCATGCCTACTCACCCGCTAATAAGGTATAATAAAAATAATCCAGAGAACCAAGGATTAAAAAATCGGAGCATTAAAACGACCACTCTGACCATGACAGTAGATGCTTGGAACTTGGAAACAGCCGCAGACACCTGATTTGTTTTAAAAATACCAAGGACGTTTTGGGGAAATGAAGCGATCACATAGCAGGCTGTAGGCAAGTAGACAGCATTGAAAAATATTTATTCCACCGAATGTTAAGGCCGATCGTGTCGGTGTCGTAGTTTTGAAGCACTGTCAGTTCAGCTCAACACCACGCTTCAAAAGACGCTTTGGGGTACTGCCGGTGCTAACTCAATTTTACAGAATTGCATGAAGGAACCGCACAGAAACACTTTATACGGGGGCGTAAATCCAGAACATATATCAGCGATGTCACTTTCCTCGGTTAGGGCTACCTGCTTCGTCAGCGAATGAAGAACATTTCGATAAAATAAAGAGCGGAAAATACTCCCCGTGTCAAGTTTTCTAATCGTAGTCACTGGTTGATGTCGTACCGTGGTAAATCCCGGCCCTTCGAACGCGCTAGCACTTTGTAGAGTGAGTCACATTTCCAGCGACGCCGCGTCGCACACTTACGAAGGTAAACAATCAAGATGGCAGAGTGTTCCCCGTGTTGTCCTCGCCGTCTTCGCGGTATGACAGGGTTGTAGGACAACAAATCGGGCAACACGGTTTCTGAGCGGCAGCAATCGTGTTGCCCAACTTTTGTTGTTGCCGCGATGTGACAGGGTCGCCGGCCGGACAGAGTTGTCCAACTGTTGCCTCAGTGTGACAGGGCCTTAAGGAAACGGATCTGTGTGAACCAGCCTTTATATGTAACGTTCGAAAACGTAAGAAACGCTGCTGGGTTGAACGAGCCTTAACGAAATAACGGTATTTAGTGATATCGTTTCACTAACGCGTACATAGTGTATAACTATGAGCGAACTCATGAGTGTTTGATTGCCGCGGTAAAAAAATGCGACGAGTCTTCCCTGGGCGCCTCGATCTGCGCAGCCGCCGCCGCTCGCTGCGGCACCCGAAGAGAGGACGGTCCGTTTTTTTGGGGGGATTCGTCGGCGGCTGCCATGATTTACCGTCCTGGTGATCGTTCCGGATACGAGGCCTACAAAAACCATTCATCACCCCGCGCGCGCGCTGCGCTGACTCGCCTCCGGTTGTAGTGCCTGCCCTTGCTTACTTGCTTGCTCGCTTGCTTGCCCGTTCTGCTTTCTGTAGCTGCTTGTTCTTTTTTTTTTCTTTTTTTTTCTCCGGTCTTGCTTTTTATGCGACTATGTTTGTGTGTAAGGCTGTGGATGTTTGGGCCGTCCGTATACACATGTTTGTGCGTGCAAGCGCTCGCGCCCCACCATGGCAAGCTCGCATCAAATCACACCTTAAAAAAATGTAAAAAAATTCTAGCTTTTTGCTCGGAATTTGTTTCGCGTGGCCTGGCCCGCGGAATGACTAATAACGAGAACAAAATAATCTGGCCCCAAAAAAGAAACACAGGCTTTTTTTTTTTTTTTTAAGAGGGATGCATGCTGGGGGCGATGTTGTCATGTGCATCTACTCGCGCGTGCCCTCCTTGTGCTTCTTCCACGGATGGATGCAAAAGGGCGACGAGATGATATTAATGGTGTGCTGAAAATGAAGTCGAGAGTGAGCCTGCGCACTGAACTTTGTTTATTTCTATGTCTATATATAGTATAAACAAAAACGAAAAAAAAACAACAAAAAAAACAAGCGTATCGGAGCGAACAGGAATGGAGGCGGAAAGAATGTCGAAGGGTGTGTCGCCGGCACTGTTTACAAACATTGCGTTTCAAGATCGGAGACTTCGTCAAACTTTGCAATTCCTTCTTGTCTCGTGACATATATATTGTGGGCGTTCACGTGACCTGGAATTCTTAACCTACAAGTCACTGACCCGGCCGTTGCAGTTGCCGCCAACTTATAAGAACGTACCGTAGAATGTGGCCAGCCCGAACCACATATATATACATATATAATTACCGCGCTGTGAGCAGCAAATGTGATAAGCTGAATCATTCGAATATGATTAAAATGCAGCCCCTTTGTTAGCCGAGCTTCAACGTATTACTTCCTCCTATAGGCCGTTTTTGTGTGACGGTCGCCACATTGAAATATGACGTAGCTGATTAAGGGCGAGAAAAGAAATCGTTTAAGTATAACTACAATAATAAAGTACGGACGTGAAAAAAAAAAAAAAAAACAGAACTAATGGCACGACACTTTTTAAATCTGGCGCCTTCTATTCGGCAAATGAAGTGATTTGCCATTTTGCCCCAACTCAGCTATGTCAAAATTCAAAACATGGCGACCGTCACGAAAAACAAACAAACCGTCTGTATATTAGAGTCACGCTAGGTGGCGCAAGCTACCGCCATTACCATCCATTCATCCGACGGAGCCAATTGAGCAGCGCCACAAAGTGCATCGCCACGGTGGTCGTCGTCTATACATGTTTAACTGCTATTCCCGGCTAAGACAATCACGCATAATGAGTGTGCCGCGATCGTCCCTTACAAAAAAAAAAAAAAATCTTTTTTACAGATTTTGTATAAAAATAGTGTATAGACGTTATAGATATCCTGAAGAAAAGGTATCCATATTTTCTATCCACTCTTTATAGCTTTTTGGCCACTTTGTTTTTCTGCAGCTTTGTTTCGGAATTTAGGGTATAGACCAACTCAACTCTCTGACGTCACGCCGCTGCGGTGGCGCTGCTGTCGGCACTGGGCATGCGCAGGTGATTCGCCTAGGCCGAATCTGGTTTCTGCGCGCGCGCAGTGCCCTCGCCTGGTGGGCAAACGCGGGCTTGTTTGTAAACAATGCGTTGGTCGATAGCGTTTGGACAGAAATTGTACACAAAACAGATAGAGATATTTAGTAACGTTTATACACTTTCTAAAAAAAAACACGTTTTTTTTTAGTGAAAAAAAGAATGAAATTCTGAATATTCTTTTAGGTTGGTCACGATACATTCGTGGAATGGTGCACTCTCCGCTTGCCGCGCACACCTACGCTGACATCAAAAATACACACGCCACATAGCATTCGTAACACTAAAGAATTCAGTAGCTTCGACTGCTCCCACCACTATATATAACCCCCCACTTGAAAGGCAATCACTCGAATGAGAACCATCCCGAAAGATTAAGAAAAAAAAAAAGACTACAAGTATGTTTTTTTTCCCCGCCCATAATTTATACGAACTGTGGTTTACAAGGGTCGGTTAACTGCATTTACAACTGTAAAGCACTGCAAAAGGCAAAATTTATTTGACACAGTAAAAAAAAAAAAAAAAGTATAGTTTTTGCAAGGAGGCTCCTCCAACTGGGTCTGATGTCGCTTCTCCGCACTGCATCTTGTGATTCTCAATCACCCAGAGGCAGTGTGCACCGTGGCAATGCACTTTTTGGGGCTGCTTGATTTGCTAGTGTATAAATCTTTTTCTTTTCGTGTACCCTCGTATACCAGCCACATAATTAACAAATCCGCGGTATGAAAAAAAAAAAAAAATGAAAGACGTTTACAATTTTTTGTAACGCCGAATTAGAGCGCAGCTCTTGAGGAGGACGAGGGGAAGGTACGGAGAGGAGGGTATGCCCCTCCTCCTCATCCGTACCCTCCCCTCCTCATTCTTCTGCTCGCCTCCCGTTTAACGGGAAATATTCCGCTAAATTTATAGGGGAAATTTTTTCGCAAAATTTAGCGGGGAATTTTTGTCGCTAAATCTAGCGGAGAATTTTTTCCGCTAAATTTAGCGGGGAAATTTTTCCGCTAAATTTAGCGCAGAAAATTTTCCACTAATTCTAGCGGGGAATTTTTTCCGCTAAATTAAGCGGGTAAAATGTTCCGCCAAATTTAGGGGGAAATTTTTTCTGCTAAATTTAGCAGGGAATTTTTTTCTGCTAAATTTAGCGGGGAAATTTTTTCGCTAAATTTAGCGCGAAAACTTTTCCGCTAAGTTTAGTGGGGAAATCTTTAGCGGGGAAATTTACCCATAATGCAACGAGCGGTGACGTCACGAGTGACCCTCGTGACGACACACGTGACGTCACGTGTGAGATCATTATGGGAAACGTCCTATAATGCAACGCGCGGTTACACGGACGGCGACGCTGCTCAAGCCGGAAACGGGCGCCTAAAAGCTGCGCTCTCAAAAACCGCATTACAACTTGGACAAATAAAATAGTACAGAAAAAAGCCGTTTACAACTTTCTGTAATGCGAAATTAGAGCGCAGCTCTTGAGGAGGAGGAGGGGAAAGTACGGAGGGGAGGGTATGCCCCTCCTCCTCCTCCTTACCCTCCCTCCTCCTCCTCTTTTGCTCGTCTCCCTTCCTCCCCCTTCTCATTTCTTCCTCCTCCTCCTTCTTTCCTCCTCCTCCGCACCTTCCCCTCTTCCTCCCGCGTACCCTCCCATCCTCCTCCTCCGTATACCCTGCCCTCCTCCCATAGTTTGCCCGCTAAATTTAGCGGGGAAACTGACGTCACAGGACTTATATAGTTCACGTCACCTATGAAAAATTCAGTTTCTCCACTTTATTTAGCGGGAAAATTGTGATCACGCTCCAGTACATCCGAAAATTCTCCACTAAATTTAGCGGGGAATTGAATTGGTGTTGAGGTCACATGGCCTCAATTTTCCCTGCTAGATTTAGCGCGGTTACGCCGTCGCCGCGAAACACGGAAACGGGCGCCTAAGTAGAGCTGAGCTCTAAAGGGCAAAAGCAGGAATGATGGACAGTCGCCATTAAAACGTGAGCTTCCTTTTCTCATGTGGTGTGGCGAGAGCTAAACGATATTTTCCCGCATACCGGAAGTTCCGAGATTCAAGATGGCGGCGCTCACGTGGAAGTCTGCAAGGCAAATTCGGGTCATTTATTCGTCGCAACGTCCCTCCGTGCAGCTGTGGGATAGCCATTCGTCGAATGCGAGTAGGGAATGCTCGCAACTATAGATAATGCTGGCCCACCACGGGCGGCGAATGATCCCCTAGCGGTGGTAGTGAGCGCAACACTCAAGCCCATATACATGATTGCTATATTTTACGTTGTTAGAGTGGAATGGTATAACGATGGGGTTTCGTGTTGTCGGTATACTTATTTATCCTCGAATGGGACGTGTTCTATCGGGGTGTATAGTTTGCCCCTAAATTCAGTGTTTTTCGCTGTCAATTTTCGTTGTCGGACTATAAAAGCCGGAGTTTACCCGGGCTTGCGTTGAAGAAAACGGTACACACGGGTGTGGAAATGCCCCCAGCCTGAAGAGAAGATATGCGCGTGACCCTAATACTTAAAAAGAACGAGTGGTATCGATAAGGGATGAAACGAGACAAAGGGTGCATATGTCGAAAAAAGTGCCTGCTACTTCTACTTTCTGGGATTTTGTTCGTTGAAGGCAGGCCATTAAGAAAGCCCGCCACCAAATTTATAACATCCCTGGACGACTGGCTGACTGCGGCATCAACACTTCATTTGGAAACATTTAGAAACAGATTAACCTTAAGATACTCCATGCGTGATTATGAAATTTTAATTTTTATGCATATATATATGTAAAAATAAAAATAAAAAAATTAAAAAAGCTGCAGAGCTTTCTTTTTTTTTTTTTTCTGCGCTTCGAGCATCGAAGAGGCGGTGCACACGTATAATTGAGTTCACTGAAGCCGCCAAACGAATATGAAAAAACAAATTGCTTTTCGCAGATTAGAGAGGCGATAAAGTTATTAAAATTGTATACATTCTAATTGCCGGTCCTACAAAACGTTCCCATTGTTTCCCGAGGATAGCCGAAGACGCCTGACTTTGTCCTTGTATACTTTTTTTTTTTGTATGTTGTTTTTTGTCGGGCTGCGCGAAGTCGCTCATGAATTTTCATGATGCGCGTCATTTGGGTGCAAACGCATCTTTTGTAGCGGCACGCAGTTTGACCTTTCGGCGCCGGCATTCCGCTGCGTAATAGACCCTTTTCAAAAATGCGCGCGCCATCTGGGAGTTGCCGGGCTAATTATCCGTGTTCGCCATTGTTTTGGCACGTCCTCTGAGCATGGTATTGGTCGCGAGGGTGACGTCACCGTTCGGCGAAGACTCGGAACCAATCACTGGCTTCGTGCCCTAGAAATGGCGGCCGCCAATGTTGCTTGATGAGGTTTTTTTGCAAGAGGTTCTATTAGCACACGCGGAAGCGGTGATGAGGTCGGTTTGCGGGTTCGTTTCTTTCAGGCTTCCTGTCTTTGAAGTTCCTGGCTCGGTGTTCCCACGCTTCTTTATTTTGTTTTTTTTTTTTTTATTTGTCACGCGAGACGTTTTGGGCCCCATAAGTCATTACACGAATTACACCGGGTTCATCAGTTTAGCGAGGCGTTAAAAAAATGCGTTTATTCGCAGGAGCGATCTCAAGCTTCGTGGTGCGCTTAGAGAAAGTAGCGTTTTTGTTTTTAGACTCGTGTTATTTTAATACGTAAGAAAGAAATTGAGTTCAGAAATAATTAAACAGAAAGCGAACTAATGACTTCTGTGTATTTCTAAGAATAAATGTCAAGTTAATATACAACTACTGCATTTTTAATTTTGTTCTTGTGCGACAACGAGTTTTAGCGGTCATATGCTTTCATGTCTATTCTGATTCCTGCCGCGTTTTGGTGAAATTAGCATTTTTAACAAACAATCTACGTCGAAAATAAGGGTATACATATAAATCTACTAAAACATAATCACAAGAAGCGGCCCTTCGTATGTGGGGGAATACAAAATAATATAAGACCTAGTTATTGAGGTGAATGTCTCAGTTGTGCCGTGACAGACACTAAGTAAGAAAAAAAGGACACTTTTTGCACACACAAAAAAGTTCGAAGATACAAAGTAGTTCTTCCAACCTCTTAAGAGAAGACAAAATATCACGAATGTAAATATTATACCTCGAATTTAAAACTGATCCCTCGTATTTCAAATTCGCACCTCAACAGCAAAGAAGTCGTAACGCCGCCCATCACTTTTGTAAATATTTGTTTTAATTTTTTTTTCTGTCACTGCGAGCCGTCAGGCAAGGGCAGGAGTGGTACTAATGCTATACATGAAGAAAAACAATACATACACTGAAAGCTTACACGCTTGTCTTCAAAATATACTAGATCAGCACAATTCATAATTCAAGAATGGAGCTCTTTCAAAATTTAATAGACCGGAGCGAAAAATGAGTCTCCAAAATAATCTGTCAAATACCAATGTTGTTAAACATGACGGTTGTGTCGTGTTCTTAGCATCAATGACGACTTCATGTTAAATGCGTGGTCCTCAATACATTGCAAAGACTGGGATTAGGAACGTGTAGTGAAATTACGTTTCCTTCGAGCAGCGGAAGGCATTTCAGGCACGCCGGACGAACCAATTAACTGATTACATCTTGGCCAACAAGAGCTTCAAATATACACATTGTGACCCTCGATCCTTAGTGTTTGGATTGAGAGTATACATAACTGGATCTGGGGTGCGTGGGTTGCTCGCGACCCCGTTCCCATATCACGGCCGACTTTGATTGTCGATAATTGCGTGATAGGCCTAGAGGGACCAGTTTCTGCGAAGGCCATTATACGCCAAAACACTGCAGAGCGCCTTAACCTTGGGAACTTGTGTGTGCCCGAGCTAAGAAAGGATGATCCCCTAATGCAGTGGTTCTCAACCATCGATGTTTCGCGGACCGTTTGTGGATCGGTGGAGATGATGGAGGACCCCGTTCATGGTGAGGGGAGGGGAAAGGTATAGGTTAAATACAATAATGATTTAATGAATAAATATAACTAAGGGCTATGTGAAGTAGACCTCTGTTATCGACATACACACGAGCAAACTCGCCCGAAAACTGAAACATTTCTTCTCGACCTGAAAAAATAAAACTTTTATTGTTGGACTTGACTGATGAGACAAGGCTTCGCGGACCCCTAGAATGACTTCGGGGACCCCAAAGGGTCCGCGGACCCCCATTTGAGAGCCATTTCCCTAATGTACGAAGTTATGTCTAGGGCGTATGTTTTATCACTAGTGCGAATGTCTTATGACTACGGCGTATCGGCAAATATTTATCGGCGTTTATTTTGTTTCTTAACATATCGGTGTATTTCGGTGATCGGTTTTGGACGGAACGCTAAAAACGGTGATTATCGGTGATAAAATTTTCATAAAGTTTTCATTATGTATCTGCAAGATTGGTTCACTCGAAAAAAGTGGCAGAGTTTTATTGTGGAACTGACTGTTTTCCTTCATCATTTTTTGTTTGAATTATTACAGATTAGAATTCACTTTCATGAGAGCCAATCTGGGTTTCAGATGATATTGTTTTTTTATATAAGAGAATAGAGAGTTGTATTGAAGTATAAAAATATATTCTTCGTTGTTTTTTTATTTTTTTTTGTGTGAATGCGTCTTGAATATGTTCATAATGTGTACACAATCTATGTACCCCCCTGCATAATGCCTAACGTTGTATTGATGTGTAGGAATGTATTCATTGTTTTTCGCTTTGTGTATTTGCGCCCTTTTTTGTGGGTGCCCCCTTTTGTGTGCGTGCATGAATTTTGGATATATTCATTAGGTGTACGCAATCCATGTACCCCCCCCCCCCCCCCGCACACACACACACATAATCCCTAAAAACGCAGCAGGTATTTGTCTAAATAGATAAAGAAAGAACTAAAAGTCCAAGCCTAAGAAGAAGCGAGGGTTTGGACAAAAACGATCCTGAAGCCAGCATTTCCAGAAATCAGTGTTCTTCAGCCTCCACTGATTTCGTATACCTTTGAGAGCAACGGTCGTTTATCGGTGTAACTCGGTTAAAACCCATTTTGTATTTTTGACTCGGACGGGTGCTTTTTGTTCCGGTGGTTTCTTGGTTAAAACCGTAAAGTCTACGACCTAGTTACAGCCCATATAGTCACCGAAATACTCAGAATCGGCAGGGATCGAGCTTCACTTGTACGGCTCCTGCAGCGCGAGCTTCCTAAATGCGTACCTTCGGCAATGCTTAGGCCTCTCGTGAGCGCGCACCCAAAAGCACGGCGGAAAGCTACGCACACGGGCTGGGGTTTGAAAGACACGCCCCGTCAATTTCCATCCGTCAGTGACCATAACAAAATTGTAAGCATACTTTTGAGCAGACTTGTGCTCATTACTTGAAAAATGTAATGGATTACAATTACAAATTACTGAGTCTCAAACGTAATGGATTACCGTTACAAATTACTTTCGCTGAAAAGTAACGGATTACTTTACTCGTTGCGTTACAAATTAGTTTCACGTTACTTTTCCCTTACACTTTTAAATAAAAAATATGAACAATTTTGATGTTTTCAAAAACGATCTGCGCAACTCTACCTTCGATTTCTCGTACACCTTCATTATAATAGTCCTCGTGAAAATAAAACATTGTATGTAAGAGAAAGAATGTGGGTGCACTCCGTTCACCTGCAAGCTGACAAGGCAGCTAAAGTTATAACCACACCCGCCATCCCGCCAGCTTACTGCGACCGGAAATGATCCCTGGAATTCTGCAGACAAGGCAATAAGCGGTGCGCATGCTTAGTTGCAGCGTCTACCTATGCAAGGAGGTTCGGAGGTAAGGAACCGATCTGCGGAAGCTCCCATTTGAAATGGGCCTTTCAAGCGTGAGCGCAACGTATCAAAGCTGCGGTCTCGTGGGTCTAGCTTTGACGCACCATGAGTTTATGCATGAAGGGAGTGTAATTGCATGCTGTTCTGAAATATGCATGGGCCGCGCGCTAGTTTTTGAGCTTTGGTCGAACGGATGGTCGCACACTCATATTGATCCAGTTTCTGTATTACGTTAATATTTTTAAAAGGTAACGAGGAATTAAAGTAACCCGTTACCTGATATCTTGTAACGAAATTACATTACAAATTACTGCCGCTAAATAAGAGTTACGTGGCAATTACAAAATTACTTGGAAAAGGCATGTCCGCTTTTGAGCCCCCTTCCCCCCCCCCCCACACACACACACACACACACACACATGAAACAGAAACGGAATCTATATTTGGTCTCTAACTGTGTTTATATGGATCTCTCTCTCTCTCTCTTTATTCTTTTTCTAGAGTCTAGACAATCATTGTCGTAAAATCTCGATTTGATGCGATACAACCCATCCATCGTGAAGCAGCTAGTGGCCACTCGTGAAAACGACCGGGAACTAACTATATTGGCGGAGCGACGAATGCAATCGTATGGTTAGATACCGGTGTTGTAGGGGTTACCGAAAATAGGCAGCGAAATACCTCACTCGTTACTTGCAAATAAAAGTAACGCTTTCCCATCCCACGTTTCTTCAAAATAAAATGAACGCGTCACCGTTACCGATAAAAAGCAACGCACGTTACTTTTGCGTTACTCTTTAAATTGTGAATGAACACGTTTCACTTGTTTTGGTGTTAAAAGGATGCATACGCGCCATAATGCAAGAAACATTATGTCCATGCAGAAGCTGAGCATAATTACTTTATTTTTTTTTACGGTTTCCCCTAAATACTCAAGAAAAAAAAAAACGCAAAGAAAAACACAAAAACTTAAAAATTTACATGGCTTGGCGCCTAGACACACGGAAACAATTGAAGTGTAACTTTTTTTAAGTCTTGGGAAGAAAAAAGTAACGTAAGTACGTTACCCTTACTGTTTGGAAAAAGTAATGAGTACGTTGCTCGTTATACCATTACTTGTAACGCGTTATTGCCAACGCCGTTAGATACGCACTCTGTTGTGCTTTCGAAGCAGAAAATAGATCTTTTCGAAAAATCCCAGGAGACCTCGCGGCGACGGTAATTATGGGGCTCTTCCGATGTATACCCTCGTGCCGACTCGAACGCTTGGTATATCCTCGAAGTGGTACGATTCGTTCTCTCTTATTAGAAGCTCAGAGCGAACAACAAATAAAGCGAATACAAAAGAAGGTAATCACATTCTTCGTTTTGCTAAATTTCAACAGCCGTCTCTGCACTCTGAAATCACGAAACGTTAATCCAACCTCAACTTCTTCGTCTTCACTTCTCCGATAATTAATACCTCGCATGTCGCATACGTCGGAACGTCATAATGCACCGGGCAGACGGTGGAGGAGCCACGTATTTCCGGAATGGTTCTATTACGCGGCGAAGAGTGCTATTATGAAGGCCAGTCTACGTAAATCCCTCGGTTTTTGTAGTTGAAGGAAATGTATGAGACGTCATAACACAGTATCTTACATAACGTCATAACGTCTGCTTTTTCTTGTCTGCTCTCTTCGCTGCCTGCAGGAAAAGAGAGAGAGTCGTAGAGGCGAGAAGGAAATAGAAAGGGCGCGCGTTTTCCGCGCTGTAGATTACCTGGGTGTTGGAGGAGAATCTGCAACATGACGTCACCTCATGTTGTAGAAAAGGTAAAAGATGATCGGACATCAATGTGTACGAAACCCACGAAATTTCATTTTGTTAGTCAGTCAAGATGATAGGAGACGTCGGCTGCGTACAATAAGCCAACCAACGCATCGCTCGGGACTTTTAAGGTTCCGCTGGTCCCGCGCCTACCTCAGGAAATGTGACAGAGCAGCATGCTACAAAACAGCACACGCGGCAGATCGTCCCGCGACAGAACAGCACCCGACCAAACAGCACGCGACAAAGCAACAGGCGACAAAACGGCACGAGACAAAACAGCACGCGATAAAACAGGCAACACAGGACAAAACACCACCCGACAAAATAGCACGTGACAAGACGCAGCTCATCACAAATCAGCACGCGACTGAACAACAGGCGACAAACGACGAGGCACACGCGACAAAAGAGCACGCGACAAGGCACTGCTACTAAGCAGCACGCGATTACCACAGTAGTCCGTCAAACGAACAGAGCGACAAAAGAGCATGCTCCAGAACAGCCCGAAACAGCCCGTATGTAGATTATGTAAATCTTCCGTGAACACGTCGGAGGGAACTTCTGAACGTTTCGCGGACCCAACTCTTTGGATGTCTCGAGTGCCCTGGAAAAACATCAGTCGTCTTCAGCTCGGAGAAAGATCATAACGTCAGCAACGACCGGATCCAGTAAATAAAGGGGAGGCTCAACCTGAACACTATATATACTTACCTTTTTGATCAGGAATTTGCAAGCAGCGCTTGACGCGCACACGGGCGTTGCATGTTATAGAAGATGCCACGATGCCCTGAGTAAGCCGTATATAAATACAGTGTAGATACGACGGCGAGGATAGTATGTTGATGCTCGGTTTTCTGATGTCCTCCCTTGTTCGCAGAGTATCAAGTTTGACGCTGGCCGATCATTCAGTGGCTTTTCTCGGCGCTAGCGGAGCGGCGTTCGTGAGACCTTGTAATTGTCTACCTTAGCCCGAAGCGCGCTCGAGGCAACACCCGCTCATCGGTCTTCATTGGAATTCATTATAGCGCGCCTTTCGGTCAAACGTCAGCGACCTAATCCCTCTTTTTTTTGTTCAACAAATATGCGCTCTTAGTAGGCGCTTTACGTTTTATATATCGCCCCAGCGTGAAGTGAACTCTGTTCTCGAAGACGAGGTAAGGTACGGAACTAAGGGGCACTGGTCTGACTTCCTTCCTGCTCATTTTTTTTTTTTTTAATTGGCGTGTTTGGGTTCCCGATTGTTTACGTTCATTTGCGCAGGTAACTGAATGTATCGAGTGTCTGATGAGGGGTATGATCATCGACTAAGAGAAAATAACTCCTTAAGCGTCAATAGCTTCATAAAAAAAAAAAAAAAAAAACGTGCAAAACTGGCGTGATGAATAGGGTCATTGTTAAGAGAGTGTTGATAGGTGGACGTCGTTTTTGTTGACTTTAATTAGCGCTAAACTATTGAGGAAGGAAAGACTTAAAGAAGCTATCGCGGGAGGGTTTTCCTTGTGAGCAAAATAAAGGTTTGATTTTTGTTTTTATCAAGAAGTTGTTCGCCCGCGTTTTCATGATATTTAGCGCGACACGATGTATCAAGATATTGATTGATGATAGCTCTTAGGCTAGCAGAAGCTTAATATGTAACAGGTATATGAAGTGCAGTAAAATTGACAAGCAATGCAAGTGTTGGGTAAGGTACATCTAAAAGTACTTGAAGTAATGTACAAAGTATATGAGAGAGGCGAAATGTACTTGAAGTAAAGCACTACAAATACAATGTACTTTCAAAGTAAAGCACGAGTAAAGTAGTCCCCCTTCTGGGCCAAAGCGCCATCTTCTTTATAAAGAATTTCCAGTTCGATTCAACACATTCCTTTTTATTGTGCCTTTTCATTCTGTAATCGTTAATTGGGGATTTTCGAAACTGGCGGCCATTATTGGATGAAGTCAGGTGGCCACAGAGTACTTGTTTTACTCTCATTGGCAAATTATTTTAACACAATAAACCTATAAGACACTCATTTGAATTGGTCTTATAGCCGTCATTATCTCACACAGAGGAATGACCAGATAACAACGCGTCGTCTGCGCGCTTTTTTTTTTGTATGAATAGAATATTTTTTTTTTTTAGTATCGCTTCAAAGTTGACAAATCATCATTCTCGGATAAAAATCGAACAAGATTACTTGTACTTTGGAGTCAAGAGTTGTACTTTCCTCAGAAAGCACAAGAAAAAAACATAATTTAAGTAAAGTAGACGTACGTACTCAGAGAAGGCAGTTGAAGTAAAGTACAAATATTCTAAACCTACTTAAAGTTGTACTTTAATTAAATGTACTTAACGTATTTACTCGAGTATAACCCGCACTATTTATGAACAAGGCCCTTGTGTCTACTTTTCCGCAAAGCACATATACAGCCAATCATCGCGTTGCGCATAAATAACATAGCGAATAACTAGATCAAGAACATTCCATACAAATGCAACCTTCACAGATGGTATCTTTGCGCGAAGACGTTATCTCAATCCTGTAAACAGCTGGTATCATGCTGTCGATCGCGGTGATTGGCATTCTGCGTGCTCCGCGGAAAAGCGAACCCTCAGGTTTTCTTCATAAATAGTGCGGGTTATACTCGAGTAAATACGGTAACTCTTTCCTGACCACGGGAAAGCGCGAATTTTCAGAGGATCCACGCAAACGCGTTTATTTTTCTAACTTGCGTATGAATCAAAATGACACATCAAGATGTGGCCAATTAGTTGTTGTTTCAAAGGAAACAAAGCTCGGTGTGGAAGAACCATTTTGAAATTTTAATATTGAAAATGCAATGTACGAGCAGAAGGCGTGTAAACGCCGAAACTTCTACAGCTATGTTAAATTAAGCGACAAATAAAAAAAATTCCGAAAATAGAAAATGTGCCCCACACCAGCGGCTATTTCTTCTGAAAGTTCGTGTACTCTAAGTGACGTTGTCTATTTTTGGTTCGCCGGAGAGTTAGCCTCCGTAACATGTATGCTTTTCAATGAAGGAATACTTATATTGGTGAAGCACAGATAGTGCACCTCACAGTTCCAGCAGAATACTTTCTTTGTGTTCTACCTTGGTTTTGTCATAGCCTCGATTGCAGTTTCCTCATGTTTAGAATTTTTATGCGCCTTGCTGGGAACATAAAACGTGCACACCGGCTCAGGACAGCCTTGGAAATGATAGTGATGCTTATCGACAACTATTTGTTAAGCGATGCTTATAACATAATCTAAAGTGTCCCTAGTGCTCTTGAGGTTAAAAAGAAATATGCCACACTACGGTTGAATTATGTAAATAATGACACCTCTGTTGCGAAGACTGATGCAAGTAATTGGCCATGTTATAAGTGCAACCACCTTTCCCAGGACTATTTGTGACCGCCCAGCACCTTGTGACAAGACTTAAACCTACATTGAAACTGAAACTAGCGTTCTTCGGCTATCCACGAGGTTGTGGAATATAATTCTCCGCATTAAATTTAATTTCTTCACGGCGCTTGGAAACCAAGGATCACCGGGGATCGATGGCCTATGGGTGCGGTTAGGAAAGAGTTAAAGTACTTCCCAACACTGAGGAATGCATACGGTGTTTTCAGTCCAGGAGCTTCGATGAACAAAAAAGCTACACCGTAACAAAAACGCAACGTCATTGTCACCCCGTTTTCTATATGCGCACGTATTTGTGGAGTAGTTTGTTATCTAAATGAAGTACCAGCAATTGATGGCATCCTCCAATGATGTCCCATCCCGCATACAAGCGTATCTACGCTTAAGCGGGCAGGATTGTATAAGAGGTTTTTCTGAAATCAAATAAACTTATCTTAAACTTATCTTATCTTATCTAACTTATCTTGCTTTGTGATTCGTTCTTCGGCGTTATTATCTTCTAATGTCGCACCTCATTGGCAGCGTAACGATAATTAGATGCGAGGGACTTTTCACGCCCTGATATTTATCAGCTCTTAGCGACGATAAAGATAAACAGATGGTGCAAATGGAGAGCAATTTAAGGTGTAATATCCTGCGCAGGTGTTCAGTTTTTAAGGGACGTTACAACTTGGCACAACGGGCCTAATAAAGAAACACTGAAATACGTACAAAATTCGGCAGAGACACTTAAGACATGCTTACGTGTAGGAATGCGAAAGGCATTCGTACACGCAGCGCATTCCTACAAGTAGCGCGCCATGTCTTCCTATCGCACACGGTGCTCCGCGGTTGACATCCCGCTCCCCCACTGCGCATGCGCGGCGAACCCCGCCGGCTCCACGGCGGCTTCCGTGGCAAAGCGTCTGCGTCGCTGTGGTGTTCTTTGTGTTTTCTTTTTGAGGCGCGTCCGCTTTGACCTTGAACGGCGTGTGCTTGATGACGTATTTTTATGACCATCTTTCGGGCCCAACGCCTTCGCCTTTTCGCGTAATGGGACAAGTAGGACTTTCGTATTAAAAAATATTTTTGTTTTCATGTGCCTAGATAGGACACAAGTACGAATTGCTTTTTAACGCTTTTGACATTTTTAACGTGAGATTTAATGTAGCGTGACCTCGGACGTCACGGAACTTACAGACAAATTTCAGCTTCCCCGCTAAATTTAGCGGAAAAATTGATGTCACGTAAGCTGACGTCACGGAAAATATACACCAATGTAGTTTCCTCGCTAAATTTGTCGGGAAAATTAACGTCACGTGACACGACGTGACGTGACCTATACTATATAAAATACTACATATAGACTTCTAAACACATTAAAATGATGACTTCTTAAACACGCTGCTTTTCAAGCATCATAAGGGTTTGAAGCTAAGGAGGTAAGGTTCGCTGCCATTTTTTGTTTTAATATTTGCACGTAATTTTTTCAGAGAAATAATTACGCCGTTAGACGTAATTTATGTAGAAGTCACGGCCCGATCTAAGCCCCGCCCACCGATCAGTGGATTCGCCCCATTACAACTGGATTGGCTTGGCTGCTCGGTCGAACACGCTCTCAAGCCTATAGTGTCTCGTCTTCGCGACGGCCCGTGCGTCTAGTCTGACGTCTGATACCACCGCTATAGAACTTTTAAAGGAAAAGCCGACTCTTTTATACCTTCTTGCCTTCGAAAGCTCTCTGCCTTTTCACTGCGATGAATACACTAAAAATAGTCTGTGCGTCTACTTTCCCGCACAACACTCGGAGAGCCAATCACCGCAACTTACGAAGGCAGCTCAGCGAATGACGATGCGAAAACATATGATTAGACCAAAAACGCAGTCTGAGTTGTGACATTAAGCAATGCAAGCGTGACGTTTTGCATTGCTTAATGTCACAACTCAGACTGCGTTTTTTGGTATAATCATGTGCTTCGACATCGCCATTCGCTGAGCAGCCTGAGCTGCCTACTTAAGTTGCGGTGATTGGCTATCCGACTGTTGTGTGGGGAAAGTAGACGCACAGACTTTTTTTAGAGTGTACGCCACGTCAGCCAAATCCACATCGCCTATTGGATCAGAGCCTACCTCACCAGCACCGCGATCATAAACGATAAATTGCCGGCGAATGTTCCTTAAAACTTTGGTTAAGGAATATTCTGATCCACATTTTGTTGAATAATTAGCGATGTGACTGAAATTGCCGAAATTCATAATGCTCGGAGCTATGCGCCATCTATCGTGTGGTAAACGAAGCAAGAGAAAGATCAGACTGCGTCTGCGCATAGTCGCCTGTCTGCAGAAAAACATGGCGTCGGTGGTGCACGATCGACGCGTGCACGTGCATGGTCGGCGTGGTGGAAGCTCATCGTTCCGCGTAGAGCGCTATAGCCTTGACTGAATTCTCGTCGCGTGTCGCGATGATAACCCATGGCACGTCCCAGAAGGGAAGATATCCATCTACTCGTGCGGCGATGTTGTGGCGGCACCCTCGAGACACCAGAAACACTCTTGCCGTCGTCTTTGATTACTTTGACTACAGTCAACGTTATTAAACCACTCAGTTGGGAAACTGCCATAGAGACTGCTCTGAAAAAGTGGCCCCCATCTGTCCTCGCGAACCGAGCTAATGGCGAACACAACGCCGCTAATTATCCCGTAGCGGCCACTCGAGGAAACGCACGTTACTTCTATTTTGGCTTTGATCGGCCATTTTGGCGCCGAAACAGATACAGTGGAAGAGGTTGCAGGGGCGCCACCCCCGTCCCCCCACTCCCAGCGGACGCGCCGCGTCTTACTACGGAAGTTAAAATGCACCTAGGTCGGGACGCGCTACCTGAAAGTACCGCTGAGGCATGGTTGTATAAAAACAATATTAATTGTGCCGCAAAACCTTGCAAACTAAAGATTTTAAAAACATCACGCGCCCTTCATTTTGTACTCCGATAAATTTCATACAAAAAGGGTCTTTTCCGTTTGTTTTTACGCAAAAACATGCTTTCTAAAAGCTCAAGTTGATCATAGTACAGACAAATGATAAAGAGTGGCGCTGTTGTCGTATTTAGCTCGGTCTCGGTGGACGCCAGCGGCCCAGGTTTCGACGGCGAGTTTCCCAACTGAGTGTTTTAGTAACGTTGACTACAGTGGTGCTTTCTTATCATTTGTGTCTTCGAACAACGCCCGGATTTCATATTTTGCGCATTCCATACCTGTGATTCAGTTCAAGATATTATTAGTGCATACTGCATTTAAAGGCGTGTATGGAGGATGCGAATTTCGATGCGTTTTCATCACCCGAGAAAAGTGATTAGTGTTAGCATTCCTTGAATGATCGCAACGTCTGTGTGGTCAGGAAATCATATTTCTACGTTGCTATATCTCTCCTAAGATTACATTGTCTTTTGCAATCGTAGAAAAGGCGTGTGGTGAGATTTGTACTATCAGTAAAGTCGTGTTTTAAAGTCGTGATCGTCTAAGACGCCGTACTGCATCTTTTTCTTTTCTTTTTTCATGCCCCCTGCCCTGCGAGCATTTCCTGACAAAATAAAAGTTAATAAAACTTGAGCCCATAGAAAACTTTGTGCATTTTCTGCTACGCCAGTGAGTGACAGCGTGTCCCCTTCTTTTTAGAGATATAACGGAAACGGCTGACGGCGGCGGAGAAGCGGACATGTCGTGCTAACGACCTGCTGCGCTTCGTACCGGCGAATAGGACCAGTCCCATGCTGTCGCTGTAGCGCAACATATCTAATTGAATTTCGCTTAGATGCGATGTGACCATGGCTATAGCGGGAATGAGAGTCGCCGATTCAGAAGATATTTCGGTGGCATCGGCGCCATCAGCGCAATAAAATCCCGTGGTAAAACTACCGGCACACCGCCAGCACGCCGCTAACGGTCCCATTCTCCTACTGCCCGGTGCCATAGTATACGTCAAGACCGTCAAAATTACACCGCGGCTTGTTTTGCGGCGACTTGGATAGAAAGAAATGCTCGATATTTCAATAATTTTTCTTGTAGAAGGTAATAAACCGAAACAAAAACGGATGCCTGTTCGGCGTTCAGTAAACATTTATGGTTTGATGTAAAAGATATTTGGCAAGTGTAAAAAGTTCATTTCATGGTCCCTTAACTTGGAACAAAACGAATGCTACGACAATGCCGTGTTCACGCACTGAAATCAACTGACACTCTAAAAAAAAAAAAATAAAAATGGGTGTAGCCATTACACCCTTTGTCACATATAGGACACCCCAAAACTTTAGTTCGACTTACAGCGCACTGATGTCGAACTGACGGCCCCAACTTTTAAGAGAGGCTTGATGACGGTGTGATAAAACATATTAAATCGCTAAAGTATACGCATCAAAGACTACAGAGAAAAAACAACAACAACAAAAAAAAACACTGAGGTTTTGCAGTAGGGCCAAAAAAAAACCCGATTACTTCTTCTACAGTCAATCACACGCACATTGACTATTTAAATAAGTTGTACAACTCGGCTATCAAGCCTCTCGTGAAAATTGGTATACCATCGGTTCAATGTCAGCGCGTTGTACGTCGAACTGAAGTACTGCGGTGTATCGACATGTAACAAAGGGTGTAAGAATGTACCCTTTTGTGTGTGTGTGTGTGTGTAAGAGCTCGTGTTCTGTACCCTCGGCCGTGATCTATGCCGTTAATGTGGATGCTTTGTCTCCATCCGCATTGTGGACAGAGGAGATCACCGCGTGTCTCACAGAGAGACATGCATGAACAAGAGCGTGCTTCCTCTAAACTCAAAGTGGGTTTCGAGGCGAATAGGCGCAAGGCAACGAGCGCTAACATTTACCGAGTTCTTAACCCGTCTCCGGCTGCAGGTGCGAACGTAGCGCATCGAATCCAGCAAGAACCAATCATACGCACCCTGTCTCTCTACTTTTCCCTCTTCTACCCAGCGGACTACCAATTAAAATCGTCAAAGCTCGATTTGCTAAGCTACGGTCGCAACCATGTAAAAGCAGCCATAGACTATGTTGGCGACACTCGGTGACAGGTTAAGAACCCGGTATGGGAGCTTCGCGTACGGCGAGGTGGTTCCCAAAGGCAGAAAGCTCGCGCTTGAAGCGGAGCGTCTATGATCTCACAAAGTAGACCAATCCTGATTGGTCGAAGGCCACGAGATCGTTCACGTCGTAATGAAGTTCGTCCAATCATGTTCAATACGACGTAGCCTGCCTGGAACGGTCGTGAGAGTCATTAAAAATACCTTGGTAACGCTTCCAGGCACCGTGCCATGTACTTCAGCATCACACTCCAGCGTGCCTCTAAAACAACAACAACAAAAAAATGATTCGCGTTCTGCAGCGCACGATCTGAGCCAGACTGAAAAAAAAAAACTGAAACATAACGACGTTAAAAAAGGCCCCCGAAATTTGTTTTCTTGACCCTCAATCTTGCCATCTCCACTGGTTCCTGCTGAAACGGAACATCTACGCTTGCCATTGTTACTTCCTTACCTCACGTTTCAAGCCATTCCAATGGATCCGTGCATACAGACGCCAAACGACAAAAAAAAAATAGTTTGACAATAGAGTATTATGGCCAATGAACCGATGGGGAAGTAAAAAAAAAAACGACACGAACAAAGCGCTCTGCCAGCGAATAATAGAGCCGCATAATATACGCCCGGATGTACAAAAACAAAACAAAACAACAACAAAAACGCGATAAGCTGGAGGCCAAACTGTCGCTACTTGCAGCCATGAGCACTGCGTGCTGTCTCCTCGTGGTTGCCAGCCCTTCGTACTGCTACAACCGGAGAAAGAAACACAATTAAAGACAACAAGACGCGGGGTTGGAGTAAAAAAAAAAAAAATACAAACGACAACCAAGAGCCACACAAACGTTGAAGATAGCGAAACCAACTGATCGTCGTAATCCGATACGATTGCTTAGCGAGACACAAAGCCAAAAGTTCTTTGAAGCGTAAAGTGGCTCTGAGCACAAGGTCACCGGTAGCCGCCGCGGCCGCTTCTTGCACGTCGTGCCAAAAGAAGCGGGGAGTTTGCGGGGGGAGTTCTCGGGGGAGGGGTGGTTGGTGGTCATGCTTCGTCCACCCCCTAAACTGACAGTGAGGTTGAAGCACGTGCTCGTCGGGCCAGCCCCGCGTCTATCTTTGACCACGTGATCAAGCTCTCGGCTCCTATCCACGCGCAGAGTGCGGCATCACGTGACGAAAACGAGGCGGTCCTTTGGCCCGGCGAGCCCGTAGCTTCCAGCGCACTGTCGACTTTGGGGGAAGCGGAGTCTAGCAGGGGAGGTAGCTCCAAAATTTCCGCTTGTCAGACCGCGTAGTCTTTACGCTTGCTCGACCCGCCGCCACTGCTTGCTTTCACTTCTTCGGAGGAAGACATTCCGCTGCTCCTTTTGAACAGCGTCGAAGAGGGTCGTCCCGTCGTCTGTTGTAGGACTATGCCGCGCTTCACCCTTAGGTTGGACCGCAGTCGACGCCAAGAGCCATCGGAGAGCCAAATCCAGAGAGAGTCACGCGAATTTCAAATGGCCTTCCGGAGTTTGCGCGACGACGAGCTGCATGCGGGGCGCGAAGTCACGGGGAAACGCTGAACGCGCCTGGATTGGCTGGGGGTGGCTCGTAGCGTCGGCCGCTGTCCGACGTAGGGTGGAAACGGAGTGCAGCTGGACTGGACCGCCGAGCTTACGTTCGCTCGAGCTGCTTCTTTTTTATCCCACGGTGTTCTCCGGCGAGAGAGTGAGGCGGCAAATTCCCCGGCCACGATTCGTGGCGGTGGTAAGTAAGTGGCCTGCGAGCCGCACAACCCCGTGTACATTTGACGAGACAGAAGACGCGGCTCCCTAAACGCGTAATTCTTCCGATAGATGTCACAGTTTATTGTATTGTTTCGTCATACTGCACTCAACGGGGAGGGGCAAAGACTGCGTTCGAGAAAGAAAAACAAAAACAACGGGAGTTTGAATATGAACGCGTTGTGTCTTACCTTCTCGGCATTCGGGCGTCCGTTGCATTCCGGCCTATTTCATCTTTGGAGAAACTCTTGCAATGGGAAACCCGTGAAAGGGTGGACGAACATACGTAAGTCTCAAGTCTCATGTTTTTACCGGTTTCTCTCTCGTCAAGTTTCCGGTTCTTCTACTTCTGTGGACGGACCATTAATGCGGTAAACAATGAATCCCTTCCTTACCACCATTAGGCCAAAAAATAATGGAAAGACGGAAAGGTGTATAGCACACAGAGCAGACCAGTCTCATCTTGCTAGGGCCATTCAGAAAGACAATCTTTCTTGATTTACACAGTTCTGGGCAGCGCCCCAAACAAAATTAATTGCCATGCGAACGTGTGATTTTCATCATTAAGGTTCCACTCCTAATTGTCTAAAAATTATCATACGCGTTCCAAAAGACAAAAACAAACGAAAAATAATGTGGGAGATTCTATTTAGATGCGCATGGTGGACCTTCCTGAGTACTATACTGACTGTAGCTTCCACACCGTCGTCGCAGACCATGAAGCTTCGGGCTAATGCGTTAGCTAACTGCTCCGACGTTGTCTACGCTTTGTTCACGCCTAAGCTGACAGTGCGGTTGGAGTTACGCACCCGCCGGACCAATCAGCCGCTTCCCATTTGTCACGTGACCCTCCTCTTTGCGCATGCGTGTAGGCGGGAGCGTGATCATGGGGCGAGAGAGGAATGACTAGTCCAATCGAGCCCGTATCTTTCATTCACCGCATGCTGTCAGCTTAGGGGATGAATGGAGTTTAGTTAACGTACTTCCGGGAAGCGAGGGTCTACTTGGCGTAATCTGAGGACACTGGCTACGTTTACATGGATGCGACAGCAGCGCATCGGATCCAGTTAGCGAATCGGATTCACTTCAACCACTACGTTTACATGGATTCGGATCGACCAGTAGCGGCACCTCGTGTCGAAGGATCACAACGCAAACCTTGTGACCTTCAGATTGTTTCCGAGGCGTCCGGTTTGCCTAGCGGCATGCAACGCAAAGCTCCCGTAATCTCTCGCTCGAGCACTCGATTCGATCCGCTAGCGTATACATGGAGAGTCTCGATTCGGATTGACCATCTCAAACCACCCCGTCCCATCGGATCGAATCGGATCCGATCCGATCCGATCCGAGGTGTTTACATGGACCGATTCGATTCGTTAACTGGATCCGATGCGCTGCAGTCGCATCCATGTAAACGTAGCCACTGCACTTTTAACTAAGGTAGGGAGATTGTGATACAATTATCATCGCACCAAAAATACTATTGCGTTGTCTTATACAAAAGTAACTGTCTGCGCGCATACACGCATGGAGCTTTTCATCTGTAATAGTAAGGATTCTCAATGCGCAATATGATCATGACTGAAAAGGGCCTCTCCGGGACAACTACGTACAGGAGGCCTGTGCTTGCTGACATGACGGGATCTATCACCAACACGAGACATCATAAACAAAGGAAATAACTTTAAAGGCCAGTTCAGACACTTGCGTTTGAGTGCGTTTGACTGCGTTGCGGCGAGAACCGAAAGCGAGTCACCGGCACATCTGTGCTTCGTATGAAGCGTGGAATCCAATTCAAGGAATCATCTTGGCACGCGGTATAAGCAGCAAAGATGTCCTGGTGTCTCGCCGCCGCAACGCAGTCAAACGCAGTCAAACGCAACTGTGTGAACCGGGCTTAAGACGTTGGAACTGTTAATGCCTATCGTGCCAACAAGCTGTAGTCATCGAGAGTAAAGGTCGGTTCACACAGGGGCGTTTTTCTACATTACGCTACGTTACGACCGCTTAGGTCGCGAGTCACCGCGACATTCATACTTCAAATGACGCATTTGAGGAACAGCTTTGCACAGGACGTACGAAACGTGAATGTCTCGGTGACTCCTCACGTAAAGTAAGAAATCGTAAGCAAACTCCCCTGTATGAACCGACATTTACGCTTTTTTTAATAGGAACTTTTAGCAAAGCGTTACCGTGTTCCGTGTGCCGCACTACTGGAGCATTTAAAGCATGCTTTTAAGCGCGCACCCAAGTGACCTTGGCCGCGGGGAGCGTGCTTAGAAGCATGCTTCGAAGGCTCCGTTAGTGCGGTACGCGGAACACGGTAACGGTTTGCTAAAACTCCTTCATATAATTCGTAAAAAAACTGCCAGAAATTGTATTTGGGAAGTTATGCTAAATCGAATTTAAGCTACTGCATATGAGCAAATGATTAGTATAAGACGAGACTGCTGGTATTTCGAGACATTCTTTAACACCCTCCGAATCTTGGTACATCCAGGTCTCCCAGAGATACCTCAGAAAAGAAATATGCTGTATCTCGAAAGTTTGGGTAAATCGAATTCTTAGTTCTGCCTGTGAACAGTAGCTATAGTAAGACACGTACTGCAGCAATTTCGAGACATTCTTTAACACCCACCGAATCTCAGTTCGTCCAGGCCTCCCAGACTTCACGAAAAACCAGGCAGCATCTCATAAAAAAAGGCGGGCAGCACCGCCCGACCCATTAAAAAACCGAAAGCACTCCACTGATAAACCACCCGCAGATAAATTCATGATGGTTCCTTTGTTCCTCTTTCCCGTTCCTAAGAGACCTAGCCGAGATACAAGAGGTGATTGCCGTGGCAGCCACATGTTCGAGAAGAAACGCTCTGATGTATACGGGCAACACCTCACCGCTGTACACCATGCCTCGAAGACAAGGGAAAAGGGGGAGCTCACTTCGCCAAACCCGCTCTGGTCTCAAGACCAGTCCACAAGAGCTAACTCGGCCCCAATATCAAGCCCACATCCTGCAGGAGATATATGCTACTGCCGCCTCGATAGCAAAGGCAGAAACTTGGTTCAGCCCCATCGAGCTTGGAGCGTTTTTTTTTCAGTTAACATCCGTTTCGAGCTTCCATGGACTCCTGCCAGAGCTGGGAGGGATCTCGAGCCAATGTGGACCCCCCGAACTCTTTACGTCATCAAAGTCTTGAATTGCGTTTGTGCTCGCCAAAATCAGCGGAGCCAATCAGGGATCGCCCTGAAACGAACCATGACGTAGCCCGTTTGAACCCTCATGCGTGTGCGTACGTGTGGTTCTCCTTCCGGTTCAGGACAGGGTGGATGGTGCCGGGGCGGAGAACTTACGAGCGCGGATCTTCGTTGCGCCTTCTCATGCCGTTTTGGAAGCAAGTCTTCATTAGAAATCCTCCCAAGTCGCTTTTTTTGTTTTGTGGTGTTGTTGTTTTCGCTTTTGCTCTTGGTGAAGAGGTACTCCCTTAAGTCGAGCTCGGCTTCACAAAGCGGGCAACATTGTGCTCACTTGATGAGTGCCGCCCCAAAAAACGAAGACGGAAGGAAGGAGGCGTAAGGGCGCATAAAACAAAGTTACAGGCGTAGACACCCCCAGAAAGAAAAATTAAAACAAAAATAAAAACACGAGCAAAAACAGAAGAGGAGTCAGATGAGCGAACAGCCATCTCATGCATATTCAAGAGAATCTCCCCTTTCCACCGGACGAGGTATACACACATAGAATCGCCGAGATGCTACGGCGCGAGGCACCGCGAACGTTATTGCGAAGCTGGATGCGCAACGTCTTGCTCCGTTTTTTTTTTTTTTGTTGTTGTACGTGTTGGTCTCGCATTGGAATATTTTACCAGCTAGGCCTACTATTTACGAGCTTGCGTTTTCAAACCGCCTTTTTCCATGCCTTCCTTCCCTAGCTTGCAGCTGCTTTCTTCTTTGATCCGAGCATAAACGCGAAAAAAAAAGAAGAAAAAAAAAGAGGAGAGACCTACCATTGAAGATAGTTAACATTCAGAATGTTCTTCAACCTAATTAATCAACGGGTGCCGGATTAGACGGAGGAGAAGAAAGAGAAAAGAGCCCGAACGAGGGAGAGAGAACTGCTTCGTTTCTGTTCTTCAAAGACGTTTGTGTTTTCGTATGGCTCTCGGTTTAATGAAGAAAACATTCTCGACGCCTCTCGGCTAGCCATAGGGGTGAACTTGCATAGAGGCAAGGTTGTGCGTGTGTTTTGAAGAAAGAGGGGGGGGGTCGTGTTTTTGGTTGTGATTAAATTGTGGGTGCGCGCGTGCGCTCGAGTACGTGCCGCAGTGAGGGCTCGATCGTGAGGTACTTGAACCAGTCAGGGCCTGGAATGGCGTTCGGAATAACTCGACGCGCGTGGCAACCCCCTCGCGAGGCGTAGCTTGCGATACGATACGGACGGCCCCCGTAAGGCGCCCCGTGCCCAACTAATTGGGTGAAGAGATAGCCGCTTCAGCGAATTTGTGTATAGGCTTCAAACCTGCAAATATATATGCCGTGACGAACAGAACACGTATGTACGTTCACGCGTGTATACAAGCACGGTTTCGGCTTATTTTACGAGGGTCGTTTGATGATTTACTGTACAAAGATAAACACCACTGCTTTTTTTTTTCAAATTTATTTTATTTCTCAACGTAGTCTTCGCTGAGGGCTACACACTTGGTCCAGCGAGTTTCGACTTTTTTCGTTCCGTCTGCAAAAATAGGCTGTCTCAAATACTGCAAAATATACATTGATGGCGGTGACCCCTACCGAAAAAAAAAACAAAAAAAAACAGCCTAACTTTTTGATGACTGGATTATGGAACTGGAAATCTAACTGGATTTCTTGCTGGAAACCTGAAATCCAGTTTGCAGACAATTAATTGTCTGCAAACTTGATTTTAGGTTTTGGCGCAAGGTTGCTGCGTAAATTTCCCCAGTTCTGCTGAAATGCAGAGGCATACAGCAGGATATGTAGTAATTTAAAACAGCAATCACACCACTTTTAACATTATTGCGTAGTGTGCAGTTGCTACCTAAAATCGATGTGCGATGCTTATCAATACGGAAGAAAACAAGGAATCCGGGGACCATGGGAGAAGGAAAGTGGGTAGGGGTTGGAGTGACCTCAGGTTATTTTGAAATTGCCAAATTATGCTGAAGACACCAGAAGCGTCTCCAGTTTATTTTAAATTGCCATATTATGCGGAAACATAGTATATGATCATAATGCAATTAAACGCAAAGGTGCAAGCCAGCTGCACAAAAATTACGAAAAAAATTCCCCGGAGAAGGGGAACAAGGGGGACAAAGGACAAACACAAATCTCGAAACACAGCTAGGTGATTGGTATGCGACCGAAAAAATCCGCCTGGTCGGGCTGTCAAACCCGGGATCTCTCCATTTCCAGCGGAGCGCTCTACCAACTGAGCTAACCTGGGGTTAGACGTCAGTAGAGTAAACAGGTTTTTTCAGCTGCCACCAGTCTAACACCAACAAGGGTGAAGTGCATGCATTTTAGGGTTATGATTATGATGCAATTGAATGCAAAGGTGGAAGCGAGCTGGGCAAGACTGACGAAAATAATTCCTGGAGAAGGGAAACAAAAGGAACAAAGGACAAACACAAATCTCGAAACACAAATCTCCAAACACAGGTAGGTGACTGGTGCGCGACCGAAAAAATCCGCCTGGATTATTTTCGTCCGTCTTGTCCAGCTGGCTTGCACCTTTGCATTGAATTGCATTATAATCATAACCTCAAAATGCAAGCCCTTCACCCTTGTTGGTGTTAGACTGGTGGCAGCTGATAAAACCTGTTTGCTCTGCTCACGTGTATAACCCCTAGTTAGCTCAGTTGGTATAGAGCGCTCCACTGGAAACGGAGAGGTCCTGGGTTCGATGCCCGAACTAGGCGGATGTTTTCGGTCGTGCACCAGTCACCTAGCTGTTTTTGGAGATTTGTGTTTGTCCTTTGTCCCTCTTGTTCCCCTTCTCCAGGGATGATTTTCGTCATAGTATATGAGGTGAAAGCAGGCACAAGATTCAAAGAACTGAGTATTGCGCCATCCTTCCAGGCGCGAATGATTATAATATACTTATTCCAAAACGCAAGGCTGCTCGCCGCGGCGTACTGTCACGTTATTCATTGTGGGAATCAATGGGAAGCAGAATCCGTACGCGCTCCGCTCCTGGCCCACAGGTTCCCAGAAAGCAACGCGCGCGGTGACGTACTTATGGAGGTAGTTTATGCACGCTGTAAATGAGGGACGTTGATGATGATCTCTGACCCGATGAATTTTAGGTGAGGTTTACCGGTATCCAAGGGACACTACCGGGCTGTGCTCTAAATCTCACTCCAATGGGTGCAAGTTACTCCTGGGGATCACGTCACGTGACAAGACATAGAGCAACGCTGGACGCTGGTATCTTTTCGAACGCCAAGGTACAAAACCTTTACCTTGGGGTCTCATACACGCGGCCAGCGGGCCGCATCCGGCCCGCCACTCGCTAGGACGAGACCCGCAGGCGTCCATGGTACGAGTCCCGGTCCCCATGTCTCGAGAGCTAGAAATGGCATGCGCCATAGTGATCTCATCTCGTCGAATCATTTTCGCTCGAAAAGTAGCTCTGCTCTTAACGTATTCACATATTTTATACTTATTTGCGTTCATTTTCCCTTCGTCTCGCTTTTACATGAGCTTCCCAGCTTTTTGTAATGTACAACGATTCCGCTACTAGGCTGCAAGCGCGAGCTCTTCGTTGAAGGATGCATCTCGGTTGCGCGAACTCTCGATCAGCAGAAGATATTTTCCAAAGATAAAGCTACGAGCTCGGGATTCTCACCTTTCAAAAAATATCCCCATTAAAAGACAGGTATTCGTACAGAGTGTTGTAATAAAAAATCGTCAAGAAAGTAAGAACTGTCAAATTAACTGATTGTTTTTTTTATAGACATGTTGAGCTTGATTAATTCCTGAGTGAATTGAGTAACGAGAACGACAGTGTACTTGCTCTTTTGTTCTATTAAAAATGCCAGCACGTTAACGGGACGGTGTCATTTTAATTATTTTTATCACATCAGGTCAGGAGTAGGCATATCAAGAAATATAATCTAAAGACGTCACCGGCAAAACTGTGAGTTTGCAAAACGCATAGAGCACGAGGTCTCCTCTCTTTAAAATACCCCCCCCCCCCCCCCACGCACACACACACTTGTTTTACGTTAACCCTCCACTTTTCCGGTGTGGGCTATCTGGCCCCCAAACTTGAATGAGTTTGAGACCACTGCCCTTGAGTGAGATCGAGTAAATTTTGAAACACGGCCCCGGTGTTCTGTGTGTCAATTATGGTAATTGTTTTTGCTGGTCACTCCCATTATAGTACCCGTTTAGGGACTGATGGCATTGGGAAATAAATAAATAAATAAATAGAATTACATATAAATAAATGACGAAGCAAAAAAATACATGAATACAAAAATAAAAACAAATATATAAACAATGTAAAAATCGCACGTTTTGGAACGGCCTTACCGTAAAGCCCGGTTCACACAGTTGCGTTTGACTGCGTTTGACTGCGTTGCGGCAGCGAGACACCAGGACATCCCTACTGCTTATATCGCGTGCCAAGCAGATTCCTTGAATTGGATTCCATGCTTCATACGAAGCACAGATTTGCCGGTGACTGGCTTTCTGCACTCGACGCAACGCAGTCAAACGCACTCAAACGCAAGTGTCTGAACCGGCCTTTAGCCGATTAATATATTCTGCGCTGATGTTTAGATGCGACATAAATCTTGCACTCTGTTGTAATGTAAGAACTGCAACCCCCCCCCCCCCCCCCTTTCCGCCCAAACACTTCTAATTTTAGAGGAATAAACAAATTAAAAAGTGGGGAGATTAAGTAAAACACACAAACACACACACATACACACACACACACACATACACACACACACACACACACACACACACACACACACACACACACACACACACACACACACGCACACACACGCATACACGCACACGCGCACGCGCACACACACACACACACACACACACACACACACACACACACACACACACACACACACACACACACACACACACACACACACACACACACACACACACACACAATCAGCAAGACTGCCTGACAAATTCGCAGAAAACGGGTGTCGAGAAAATGTCTCGACTCGCAGAACATCTTTCTAGACACCTCTATACGTATATACTGTCCGGTATTGCGTTCGGTGCGTATAGACCTTTCCACAAAGCGCCTTCTGCGCGCTGCCATCTTTGTCTGCTGAGCTGTGGAACGCCTTCTGAGCATGTGCTGTTGGTCTGCTGTGCGGTATATCGGACGCTGCGCATGCGTCCACAGCTCAGTGACTCAGCATTTTCCGCCGCGCTTTGTTCGAGACTGCCGCTGGAAAGATCTATATGCAACGATCACGCGTGATTGTGGTGGTTAGTGCGAATCTATACACTTTGTAACGTCCTGTGGTTCTTGCCCCCCTCTTGCTCATTTCGAACCGTGGGATTGATTAGAAATACTAATTAATACCAGCCCGGTGCGCGGTGTGTGTGTGTGTGTGTGTGTGTGTGTGCGTGTGTGTGCGTGTGTGTGTGTGTGTGTGTGTGTGTGTGTGTGTGCGACCCCCGTGCTTATGTGATGCCACCTAGAAGACAGGGCCTGCGCGGATGACGTCATCGGTGGTGGACTCCCCAACCCGCCCCCAGCGGCAAACACGATGAAACTCGACGGCAGAATACGCCGCAAAGCGGCATGGGCGTCCGTCTTGGCGTCGCCGCATTCTGGCGTCGCGCTCCTTGTGAGACGCTTCAAAAAAACGCGTTGGCGGCGACGCTGACGCGTGCTATAGGCGGCTCTACGTGAATCCACTAGTAGTGATGACGCTTTGAGGAAGGGGGGAGGGCGAGGCGAGGGCGAGGCGAGGCCTTGTCGGCTTCTTGGCCGCTGTTCACCCGGCTCGCATTATTCGTCACCGCCACGGCCGGATGACCGATGAGGCCATGGCAAATGTAATAAGGGGGGTTCGGGTTTCGTGCGAGCTGCTTAGGCATTGTTTCAAAGAAACATCGATGCACAAACCCAACCCCCCCCCCCCCCCGCCAAAAAGAAAAAAAAGAAACAACAACAAAACAAAAACGTGGGGTTATTTTTCAGGCCCGTCAGTTCGCCATGGTGCTTTGTTATATTTATGTAATTATTTTAGGGCTTTGATATGTCTGGCTCCTAAAGGATTAAGCGCTGTCTCACCTTATCTCAAGCTAAAGCATCTCTTTTTGTTTTTGGTCTTGGCAGCTTTTGTTTTGGGGTATAGTGACGGCAGTTTGGGGTGTACGATCGTGAGCTCTGGTTTGCATATTCTTTGGGTTCCTGAGAGGCTAACGACTCGATTTCTTTTATGGGTTCCAGACTACAACGCGCATACGTTAAGGTTTTTGGATGATGGATAAGTGGAGATACGCCGTTGGTTAATTTTAAAAGCTATTTGTTTTTTGCCGTTGTATAAAAAACAGCGGGAGCAGGTATACTTACCAAAATAACGAAAACCAGAATGAGACTGAATGGCTTCATCAAGATTGCTATTAAAATTAACATATTCTTCTCGGGGATATAACAGCTGATCAAAAATTGTAATGCTAAAAAAGGCATTGTTGGCGAATGCTCCTATGGAATAAAAAATTATATTGCGGAACTTAAAACACCCAGTCGCCATGTTAACACAAAGGGATGATTTGCTTTAGAGAAGGACAATTTGCCAATATTGCCGCGCGCATGACTGAGAAGAGACGCTTCTCCGTGCATCTAAATGTTTCTTGTGTTTTCTTACCCGCACCTCCACCAGTAATGTCACGGATGAAGATTACGAGCCGATAGATAATGAACTGAACATAAAGGTTTAATTTACAAACTTTTGCCAGAAACAAAACTAGGAAGAATAAACGTCGGGACAGCAACAGTGAGCTTCGAAGGCAACCAACATCGAGCGAGCCCTGACAACCTATAAAGAAAACTTCAGTGACAACAACTCTACGTGGCTGTTAGTTATCCCCACAAGACAAGAAGCGGAACTTGTTCCGGCCAAGCCTGCCATGACGACGGCGACCGCGACCTGAGATGGGTCTAGTGGTTAGGATACCTAGCTCTCACCCAGGAGGCCCGGGTTCGATTCCCGGTATCGAAACCCTCCAGCGCCGCAGTACGTCCGCCCAGAGCAAACTCCATCAGTAATGTCACGTATGAAGGTTACGAGACGATGAATAATGAACTTAAAATAAAGGTTTAATCGGCGAACTTGCGCCACAAACAAAAAAGGAGAAACAAACGTCGGGAAAGCAGCAGCGAGCGTCGAAGGCAACCAACATCGAGCTAGCGCTGTCGGCCAGATGTGGTCATTACCAAAGACTCGCCGCATGGATCAACTGTTTACACATCCTCAACATCTCGCTTTGACGTCGACGGTGTCGGTATCGAAAACCTGCTCCAGATCATCCGCGACGTCGTAACCCGGACGAGCTTCGCTCTCAATCAACGAGGTAGTCCGCAAGACGTGCTGTCACGCCGATGCATCCTCACTCGCTGCTGCCGCAGTCGACGCTCTCTGCTGCTACGGCGTTTGTTCTTCCCTTTTTGTTTCTGGCTTAAGTACCCCCCTATTAAACCTTTAGTTTAAGTTCATTATTCATCGTCTCGTCGCTCTCATCCGTGACAATATTACGGAGATAAATAATGATTGAAAAAAAAATTGCAGTGGCTTAGCTCGGCTATGCAAGGATATACGTAGCGTGAGCTTAGGTTCCGTTGGTTATTCTTAGCTTTCCTGGTTGTCTAGGATCAGTCTTGTACACGTTACTAAAAAAAGTAATCGATTACAATTACTATTACTCTTGGCTGAAAAGTATTCGATTAGATTACTTGATTACTTGACAGAAAAAGTATTTGGACATTACTTTAAGAAGTAACCGTTACTTTTCCGATTACTTTATTGTGTGAAGACTTACATCTTTAGCACTCATAACAATGAACTACTTCCAACCCCGAAACTTTGCTTGTCACAAAGACCACGTAGGGGAAATACGGGATCTTGACGTGTATTGGAAATAGCTTTGTTATATTTTGCGGCCGCTTTAGACATTCTTCGTTTCTGGTTCTCCTAACGGCTGCGGGTAGGTACCATATGCAGGATTGTTTTGTTTTATTTCCGTGTGTGTGTGCGTGAGGGGGTTAGTTTGAACGAAGGACTTACAAAGCTACATTCTGCTCCCTCAAACTTCGCCCTGAATGGCCTTTGTCACGCACTGGGGCTTCTCTGGGGCTTCCCAATCCCAGTCCCAGCTCAAAAGAAAAAACGGACATTCCACAGTAACTGTACATACAAAGGGGTTGACCTCGTTTCCTAGAGATCCGTAAAAATCTTTTTTTTTTGTTCGAAAAAAGAAGCAAATTGTATTTTTGTCACTTCAGAAAAAAACGGTGCGGGGGGGAAGGGGGGGGGCGTAGAAAAAAAGTAACGGTTAGACGTAATTTTTATTACTTCAAAAAGTAATCAGATTAGTCTTGCGATTACTGCCTAATAAAAGTAATCAACTGATTACAAAATTACTCCAAAAAGTAATCGATTACAAGTAATTTGATTACTTGTAATGCGTACGGTACAAGTCTGTCTAGGATTAGCTTGATTATCATGATCACTGCTGCTTCAATCACACACACACACGATATACGCATTATGTGACTACTTCGGGATCCGATGAGTTAAGCTTCTCCGCTCTTCTGCGCCGCTGAGCAGCAATTTCGCTCTCCTACTCCATGGCTATACCACACTGGCAAACGCCCCGCTATATGTATACCCCCACTGATACCTCTGCGCATGCGCACAAAATGAGAGGCGCTATCAAGCGGCTCCGGTGGAGCGTCAGACTTGGCTACTGCGCAACGGAGGCGCACAGCTGGGCACGCGGCGGCGCCAGTGCGTCTGCTGCGGCTATAACGTCACTCCTCTGGAAGGCGCAGACCGCCGAGGCGCGCGCGGCGGTGGCGGCGGCTCCGGCGCGCCAGCTGTGCAGCCGCCTCGGCGGCTCCGAGGCGAGAGCGCTGGCCTACGGATCCCCACGTGGCGGGTTCGAATCCCGGCCGAGGTGCCCGCAATTTCACGGAGGCTAACTGCGGAGGAGGCGCCGTGTAACCGAGCACGTCAAAAGATCCCCAGGTGGTCCAAATTAAACGTCAGCCCTCCGCTGGGGCGCGCCAGATGCCCGTCGTTGGTCTGGCACGTAAAACCCCCAAATATGACGTTTTTGCGCCAGCTATGCGCCGTGTGACGTCACCGCTCCTCGCGCATGCGCAGCACGGCTCTCCAGGAGCCACGCGAAACTCCAAAACCTCGGCCAGTGTAGCTCACGCTACAAAAATACCAAAGGCTTAATACGCAGCGTCCCCAAAACAGCGATGATCACAGCTCTTTACAGGTTAAAAAAGCGCATGTCTTACGTAAACCGCTAAACAGATTCTAGCGGAAAGAAAAAAACAGAATTGCAAAATAAGCCATAGAAACATACTTATATCAATTTTACGTTTTATGAACAAAATGTTCATTTGAAGTATTCCTCAACTACACTGCAACCTGTTTTGAATATCTCCGTGTAGTTTTCGTTCCAGTGGCCTATTTTAAAATCATATTAGTAAACTCGAGATATACTTTAGGTAAGTATACTTTCCGAACAGTATAGTTATACTTGTTTTTTTTTTATATCAAATTGTGAAATCAACATATTTTCTTTCAATTGAAGTGGAAGTGTCACTCGCACTTTTGTTTTCCTTTATTAGAAAAACTTTTTGCTCTTAAAAGTATGGAGTAACTCATGTTTCCGACGTCATGTCAGAGCGGTTGCTTAGACGCACCACCCTCATGTGACATAGCAGCTCACGCGCAGAAGCTTCGCTATTAGAAAAAACGGTTCTCTGAGCAGGCGCGCAGCTCCTATAGGCCCTTTCAGGCAACATTTCATGGGCGCCGCCATCTTGACGTCACGTGACCCTGCCGTCATAGGCGACTTTCAGTTTTTCGCCGTTGCTCCGCGTTGTGTGCTGCCCCGGCCACTAACCGGAGCTTTGTTTTTTGTGTTCTTTAACGTTCCGCGTTCCCGTCTTCTGTTTTCTTTAGGTCTTTTCATTATTTTGGGCTTTCATTCAATCATCTGATATCTATATTTCAACATAGCTCTCGTATTTTTTTATTTATGGCATGGAATCGGACAGCGAATGGATCGACGATACAGGATTATGGTCTAGGCTTCAGAGACCATGTAAGTTGATCACATCAGCAACGCGGTGCAACCAGTGCAACTGCGACAAACTGAAGTTCGGCTCTATGGCGGCCCGGAAAGCGGGCGGGTGGCGCGCTGACTGGTTGCAGCTTGAGTAACTGACACCCTGAAAGCGTCTATACAAGCAAACGAGCTAGTTTTGAAAAAAGATGAGTTGGTTCACATGTATATTCGAAGCGTAACTGACCGAAAAGGAGGATATGAGGCGTGGTGAGAGAAAGAGAGAGAGAGAGAGTGAGAGAGAAGTGATCACGTGTGCAGATGAAGCTCCGCCCCCGCAGCGGCTCCGTCGTCTGCTCCGGGCGTACCTTTTGTGACATTAACAGTAAATGCTCGTTCACACACTTGCAACCGAGTACGACCAAGGGAGACCAGACCTGTTGAAACCTCTTAAAATTTCTTAGGACGAAAGAGCACACTTGCACGCTGGCGCCATCTATGCGGTGACCCTGGAACTGCATTTCACAAGAGCGAAGGTTTCGCGGGATTTCCGAGGTCAAATGAGTGTAATACCTACGAGAAAGGCTCGTTGATAACGTCGACAAAAGGTTTTCGAGACAAGAAAGAAAGGATAATGCGCGAGAGAAGTGGAAAATATAACAGACCGCCAAGTTTAGACTCTTACCCAATAGAGGGCGCCAGTGTGTCCTCTCGTCGTAAGAGATATTAGAGAGTTTTAGTAGATCGTTCCTGTAACGATACGATAACCATACGATACCGATACACAGAACAGGAATGCGAATTTAGTACACCATTTTGAAGACAACACATCCGATACGATCGATGACGATGATGATGATGATGCGGCTGTTCCCTTTAGATCGGGCGGGCTTGAACAATATTCATGCCCAAGCCTAGGGGCATTTGCGTGTTATTGCCCCCTAAGGTAGATCTTTTTATACCAGTCCTTTAATCGTCTCTTTGTTGCCTCGACAGACGGCCAATGCGGGCCGCTGGAGGCCGTAGTCTCGTTCGAGGCAGGCCTGTCCGCTGGTGCGGCTGGCCTAACCTCAATGGTTTGGTGTCCATCTCTAGTAACAGTGAAGCCCAATACTTCCGCAAGCTCCAGAGGGCTTTGAAGGTCTCGGTCGTTATCTCGTGACCGGGATGGCCGGAGTCCTGCACATTCCAGTACAATGTGTGCTATTGTTTCGTCGTGGGCCCCGCACACCCGGCACACGCTCGTGGTCACGGTAGAATCGAAGTGTCGTCTGTAAGACAGAGTCCTTAGTGCCCCGGCTCGTGCCTCAAATAGCAAACGACTACCCAGACTATTATCGTATAGCCTAGCCTCCGATCCGATGGTCCTCTTGTTTGCAACATACACATCGAGCGTAGTCTTCAATTGGGCATCTTTGAGCCACTGCTGTGTTTCCTGATCGCGAACCTTTTTCCGGACCTCTCTTTCCCATTCCCTGGCCGACGACGCTTGGACAGGGTCGGCAAAAAAACCGTACTTGCTTTCGAGCGGGTACAGGCGTTTCTGCCAGCGGGTCTGCAGCCCAGTTAGTTGAGTGTACCTGAACAGCATTTTGGCCCACCGGCAGGTGTCCATATGTCGGAGACGTCCGTCGTAGGCGATTTTGCTGGTAGCTTCACGGGCTTCAAAAGAGAACCATCCCAAATCACCCTGGACAGCCTCATTTGCTACTGTACCATGACAGCCTAGCGCTTGGCGCCCGACCTCCCTCTGCCTACGTTCTATGTGAGCTCGGATATCTCCAGGGACACACAACACAGCGTTAGCAAAAGTCAGTCCTGGTACCACCACCGCCTTCCACAGCTCCCGGGTCACAACGAATCTATTGCAATTCCAGAGATTCCGTCTGCGCAGAATGCTGGTTCCTTTGATGGCTGCTTGGCGGAGATGGGCGTGGTGCTCTTGCGAGTAGTCCTCTGTATTTGTGGGTGTAATGCCCAAGTACCTGTACGCGTTCATTACAGGTACACAGTCCACCCCGAGTCGAAGACTGCCAAATGTTGGATCTTGTGGACCTGCAAACAGCACTGCGGCTGACTTGTTGGTGTTGAATTTCAATCCAAGTCCTGTTGCTACCTCGGTACAGATATCTAGGAGTTTTTGCATGTCGCAGACTGATGGCGCGGTCAGTACTACATCGTCTGTGTAGTTAAGTCCGGGTAGAACCCATTCGACGGTCAGACCATCTTCTAAGTGAGCCAACGAGAAGCCCAGTACAGATCGGATCAGTTGCGTTTCGAGTCCGGTTACGTAAAGCACGTACAATAGTGGAGAGAGTGGACACCCTTGGCGTAAGCCCCTTGTCACCAGCACTTCCTCAGAGTTAGCCTCACCTAACTTTGTCATAACCGTGTTGCCACAGTATAGGCGGTGGATGAGGGTGACCCACTCTGGTCGCATGTCAAGATGTTGTAGACGACATATCAACTGGGCATGTGGCACACTATCGTAGGCCTTGGCGATGTCCAGAAAACAACATATTAGGGTCCTCTGCTCCTTGCGGGCCACCTCAATACATTGTGTTAGCGTAAACAGATGATCTTCCAACCGGCGACCTCGTCGAAAACCTCCTTGAAGTTCCGTAAGCAAGCCTTCTTCCTCTGCCCATGCAGTCATGTGCTCCTTCAGAATATGTACGAAAGTTCTATATATCGTGCTGGACACAGTCAGTGGTCTGTAGTTGCAGAGGTAACGCTGGTCACAACCTTTTTTTGGAACGAGAACGACTTTGCCTCTCCTCCAGTCTCCAGGAACTTCTCCTATTCCAGAGGCAATGTTCTTTGAGGACGCTTGCCGGAATCTCGTCCAGTCCTTGGGCGGTGTTACTTTTTAGGTGAGACAAAGCGCGTATAATTGACACCTTGCCGATTTCTCCACCGTTGACATCAGCCGGAGTGCCATCCGGATTTTGATTTGGAAAGATGTCCTGAGGTGGTGCTGCTCCCGGGGGCGAAAATATCTTCACTAGGTGGTCAGTAAGGCTATGCTCAAGTTTATCTGCGGTCAGCCTTGTGTTCTCGTCAAGTATTGGCGACGTGAGTGAACGAAAGCGTCGCTGTGGTCGGCCCACCACAATTGGCCGAATGCTGACTATGACGTCAGCAAAGGATTTCTCATTGACGGTTATAAGAGGAATGTAAGAACTTTAATTTTCATGGTGTTGGCAGTGTTGCTTTGAGAGCGCTAAGATTTCAGGCTTCCACCATGCCCATTACAAACACCATCGAACTTGTTGTTCACAAGGTAATGACGTCACGAAAGGTAACCGAACAAGGGCGCCACCGAAACATCTCGCCGCTAATAGCCGGCCTCTGATCTCTCCCATCCAGGGTTCCAAGGTATTTCCAGAACTTTCTAGGCGCATCTCTCCCGCTTGAGCTAATGTCTATCATTGTGTGCAAGTCAGCCTGAGACATTTTCTCGTGGACGAGTTGCTTTGCGGCTTGCTTTTGCGCCTGGTACATCTGCCATTTTACTTCGATTTCGTCTCTGGTCCCCATGTGAAGGGCCATGCGGTGTTCTCTGTTCAGTTCTTTCCGTACTCGGATGGCGGCCTGAACCTCCACGTCCCACCAGCGCTTTCTCCGCCTTCGCACATTTCGGGCGTTCGTGGAGTGTTGCCGGATGATTTGCTTCAGTTCTTCTACGTATCCCGTGTAGTCAGCAGCACTTTTCCTCGTGGTGTTGTTTTCAAATTCCTCCACAACTCTTTCAACTGCACTTGAAGATAGCGTGAGACATTTTGTCGGATGGGGCTTTCGTCTTGTTGCTATCCACTTTGCTTTCGAGAATATTAGCTTAATTTGGTTATGGTCGCTTCCGAGGCTGTGTTCACCACCCTCGTCTATGTGAACTTGAACAAGATACCGAGCAAGCTTATGTGACACTACTGCGTAATCAATACATGTTTTGCTTGCGCGAGAATTGCAAGTAAATTGACCCTCACATGAACCTCTTAGATTAACTACTTCCAAGGCGAGCTCTTCACTCATCTGCAGCAGCAGCCGTCCATTTTCATCTTCCCAGCCATCCAGTTCATGCAGATGTCTATTGAAGCCCCCCATGATGAGTAGTTCTTTCGTATCAGCCAGGGCCCTAGCATCATTCATAACGCATGTTATTAACACTGGGTTCTCCTCTCGGCGGGCAGCTTCCCCCGAGAGGTACAGTACGCAAACGGCGACCGGAATGCCGTGTATCGCTCCTGATACCCAGATGTGATCCCAGCACTCTCGTGGCTCCTTGTTCCATACGGATGAGCCACGCCACACCACTCCCACTCCTCCACCTCGACGCGTCCCCTCCAGTCGGTTGCGTCCAGCCCAGTACCAGCTTTCCGAAGTCGGTGGTTCTTGAGATCCCGAAGGTGCGTCTCAGCTACTCCGAAGAGGGTCATATCTTCTCCCACCAACTCGCCGTAGAGCTCTTCCCATTTCTGCTCCTGTCGCGCTCCGTGGAGGTTGAGAAATCCCACCGCTCCCGTGGTTTTCTTACTGCATCTACGTCGCCTCCGTCTTTATTTACCCCGTTGGCCGCTTGTCTTCCCCCCCTTGCCTGTGAGCCTTCTCACTGGCGGTGCCATTGGTTCAGGTAGCTCAGTTGTTGCCTTACAATATCTGCCAACATACTGCGCAGGTCTTGTGGATGAGGCAGAAGAGGCTGGCACAGTTGAGCAACACGGGCAGGTGTCGGGAATGACGGAGATTGCAAGCAATGGGTCGGGGGCCCTCCATTTGGCAGCATCTTGTGCTGGTGGGGTGGCTTCGTTTCAGGAGGCCACTCCGGTGATACATGGTCGTATGGTGGCGCACGTGTGGTTATCCACTGCTGCAACCCTGGAGCTTCTGTTGCCGAACGCAGTTGAATCTCCGGGTCTACGGTGTGCGATTGCTGTGGGAGCCCACATACCGGGGGTCGGTTCACTGGAACAGAGTAGCGCAGCGGTTGTCCCAGCTGCGCCGGTTCCAGATATGACACCGACGCATTCGTTTCCTTTGTCCTGGAGGGCAGCATGACTGGGAGAAACGCTGGATTGTTCTTTGTGGACGGCTGTTCGTCGGAGCCTCTGTGGTATAAATGGCGGCACCATGACAGAACAGCACACGACAAAACAGCACGCGACAAAACAGCACGGTCAAAACAGCACGCGTCAAAACAGCACAGCTTCAAAACAGCACGGCGACAAAACAGCACGCGTCAAAATAGCACGCGACAAAACAGCACAGCGCCAAAACGGCACAGCGACAGAAGAGCACGTGCCAAAACAGCACGGCGTCGAAACAGCTCAGCGTCAAAACAGCAAAACAAGACAGCACAGCGCCCAAAAAAATGTGTTTCGGAAATTACTGGGGTAAATATTTGTAGACTCATAACCTTCTCGGTTCTTTTCGGTTTATTGACGAAAATCAGTATACTGATGAAAATGTAATATTTAAAAACGTTTGTTTAAAATGTATAGCGAGTTAACCAGGTACTGATATTTGTATTTGTTGTAGCAGCCGACGATACTTGTTCTGCAAGACGCACTGGGGCCCTATCGTGATCTGACATTATTTTCGTGTGCTCGTATTTCTACACAGGACGAACATGAGCTTCACTACCGCTTCGGTCAGAAAGGCAAATGTCAAAATCCAGAAATTTGCAAGCATCGTACTCAGTGCGATTTTTCCCCATTTTCACGGCTGCGAGTGGTAGTAAATTCGCGACAACCACAGAAACGGCTATAAAACAATCGTATTTATTCCCTTCTCTAGTAGACGGAAGCTAGGGTTGTTAAAAAGTGTGCCGCATTTACGGGCGCGCTTGATTTGCATTGTGCAGTTCACGATTAGATTTTCTTCTTCCCTATCCCTATCCCTATCAGGTCCCTATTAGGTCTAAAACCCAGATTTCAACCTGAAGACTCCTGCGCCCCCGGAGCTTTTGTTGAAAGTTGAACCGACCTCTGAGACAAGCTGAAAACTGCGAAAGGAAGTGGTCATATAGTGAAGAATAAGTCGCCCCCCCCCCTTCCCCCCCCCCCCTCCAGACCCCCTCGAAAATACTGACCTTTTCTTTTTCTGCTGACTATAAACGACACGGAAAAATCCGACAAACGCAACAACAAGAGCTTCGCTGAAGGAGGTTTGAACAATTGCACTCGTTTGTTTAAAGCTTTCCGCTTGTCACCTTACGGGAATGCTTAACGCTGGATGCCGATCGGTAACTCCTGTTGTGATAAAAATCGTGGTCCACTACCAACTGCCCTGCCTTCTAAACTGTGGGTCCGACAGATCCAGTGTTTTTTTGTGGTTATAAGTTTAGCCATCTTCAGCATACATTTTATTATGTGGACTGCTACTAGTATTCATCATTGTAACTGACTCTTGTAGCCTTGTGAAAAGCCCGAGGGAGGGTCGTGACACGATATTTGTTTTGTTTTCTTGAAAGGGGGGGGGGGGGGGGGGGTTCCGGTTTGCGGAGTTTGGTAAGCTCTGAAATAGGCAATAAATTCCTTTATAACCTAGGGACAATAATTGAAAAGGTCAAGGAGGTTCGATATTATTCGCGCAGAGAGAGGTGAAGAACGCGCTTGAAGTTGCTATATGCGTGCTGTTTTGTCGCCATGCTGTTTTGACGCCGTGCTGTTTTGGCACGTGCTCTTCTGTCGCTGTGCCGTTTTGACGCTGTGCTGTTTTGTCGCGTGCTATTTTGACTCGTGCTGTTTTGTCGTGTGCTGTTCTGTCGCGTTCCCATAAATGGCGTGACGGCTTGATCAGGCGAGAAGCAGTGATCGGGTGTCCCTCTGGGAGATGATCGCTGAAGCCTGGAGGAGGTTTTTTCACTTCTGACCGGTTCTCCAATGATAGTCGCGCATGTCCGAAAGCTTTCTTTTCTGTCTTCTTTTTCCACCAGCGCTTTTTACGGCTCCTCTTTCTAAAAAACGACTTGCGACTGAGGCTAGTTGCTGGGCCACTAGTTCGGCTCCCGTTCTCCCGTAGTGTACGCCATCTGTGTGCATGGTGTTTTGATCATCTATATTTCGTCCTAAATCCACGTATCGTGCGCGTATCTTCTTACATAGGCTTTTGAGTTTGGCGTTGAGTAGCATCGTCACCGCATGCACTTCCTTTCCTTTGGTCACGACTTCTGGGACCGAACAAATAGTGAGTGCCGATTTACGTGAACTCCATTTTTTTTGGAGACATTCAACCACATGCTCTGGTTTGTCTCCCCTGAGCAGATTGTTAATCCCCACGTGTAAGATGTACATGCCAGGTATCCGACGGGCTTGTTCCTCGTATTCATCGATCATTGCCTGGACTCGATCAACTGTTGCCTTTCTGTGGAGCAGTATCTCCACACAGCTCCTGTTCTTTACCTCAGACTGGAAGAGGTCAGCAATCCGCGCCACATTACTGTCTCCAGCGACTAGGACTTCCTGTGTCACACCTTGGGGAGGTCTCTGGGGAGGACTCTTCGGTCGTGGCGTTCCCTTAGTAGTCTCGTAACATCCTGCTGGTCGAAACCGCTTGGATACGCCTCCACTTGCGTCCCTATTTCTGATAGCATCTGGGTCTTTTGCGTCGTGAGGTTCATCCGCGCCTTTGTCAGTCCCTATGTCGCTGCTGCCATCTAGTCTTTCGGCGACTGGTTTTAAAAAAGTATCCAACGCTTGCGGTTCGTTGACACCTTCATGGCTATCAAGATATTCCTGGGATGCCCTATTAAATGTAATCCTGTTGTCCATGGACATCTTGGACATCCAGACACACACGTGATTCGCACGAATGCTCCGTCGACATCGATGGCAGTGTCTCGTTGCTAGTGGAAGGTATTGCTTCTTGTGATTCAGCCTCCATGCCACGAAAGGTCTCATTTCGTGTCATAAGTTCCCTCAGCTGTGTCTCTATTGTTGTTATCCTTCGGTGCAGTTGTTTTAGAGCGCTGCCATCTGTTTCCGTTTGCTGGAGGCGCTCGGCGAAGCCGTTTAGCCGCACCCCCAGTTCCTCCAGCGTTTTCTGCTGCGTCTGAAACAGCTGTTCTAGCATTGCGCAGCCCTTGCAGGAGATACTGGTCAGAGGTTCTCGCGGCTTAGTACTTGGACGGTTGATCAATTTTATAACATGCTGTGGAGCGTGCACAGTGATCTCTTCATCTGGCCGGCACTGGGTCCTTGCGGCCGTCCGCCGTTCTGAAGACAAAAGCGATCCGTCCTGGATCTCACCAGGGGTAGGCATTGACTCCGGGGGAGTCAGAAAGCTTCCCTCGAAGTCACTGACCCTTACGGCACCCTCTTTGTCTTCGGTAAGAGGACGTAGGTGCCCCTCCGGCAGGAACGCATCGGCGCTCAGCTCCCTGTCGCTGTCCAGTGATGGTTCTTCGCACTGTACAGTTCTCAGCAGATCGCCAGGTACTTCCGCAGCGGCTGTAGTCGATCTAGCAGTTCGCTCTTAGATCCAACGGTTGAAAGTCCCCTTGCTTTTAGCTTCCGTTTAAGATCCATGACCTTCATCTCCCTCCTTTTCTTACAACATGACTTACGATGATGATGATGAAGATAATCTTGCAGCTGTTCCCTTCGAACCACGTTCGTACCTAGCCAAAAAAAAATTATTAAACAAAAAAATACTTATTTCTTTCACTTTCTCCTTGTCCTTCGCGTTCACTTTGCTTTTGTCCTTCGCCACCAGTCCTCCAGTCTCCTTTTCGTTCTTTCGGTTACTTCCCAGCTCCGTCTAAACGGCTTCGATGACGCTGCGGCGCGAGTTTCAACCTCACTTTGAGGGATAGCGGCTTCATCTCTATCTAGAAACGCGCTCAGCAGTGACCCCGTCGCAGGTTATTGGAAGCCGAGTGCTTCCGCCAGCAATTGGGCTTGTGGAAGGGCCTGGCCAGGTGTCTGTACGTTTTCAGGAGCGTAATACCACTGCACCGGATGCCTTAAATGGTTGCAAGCTTGTGCATGAGAGGACGATGTGTTCGATGGTTTCCTCCGCTTCTCCACAAGCCCGGCATGTTGTTGTTTCCACCATCCGATTATATTTCTGTTGGTACACTAGCGTTCTCAGCCCTCCTGCACGTGCCTCAAAAAGCAACTTACAACTAACGCTTGAGGCGCTAGGGCGCTCCCTAGTGGGAACGATTTGCACTTTCCAAAATTAAAAATAAGGAATTAAAACAAAGATGTTTAACTGAAAGAAAAATAACAGTTCTTATATTTAATACAATTAAAGACACATCAATTAAGTTTTATAAGCTGCAGAAATTACAGAAATGCAGTAGCAAGCTACATCTAGCCAAGTAGAGACAAGCCAATCTAGTCCCCCGGTGGCTTGTCACGGGAAGCCATAGGAAGCACGGGCGGGAACGAGTCAAGCGATTGACCAACTTGAGCCATGGCAACGTGCGTTTTCGAGGATCCCTTGGCCTTAGCTGTTTTGAGCTGGGACGAAATCGAAGAACTCTCCTTTCTGGATATGGAGTACCCCGTTCTGCGGAGGTTTAGGTCCGGGCGAGGCTACGTGGATGTGCTCAACATAGATAGTGAAGCTTTTCCACCAGCAGTTTAGGTTTGAGCAGATGGACTTAACGGAGTTGTGTAGCGCGCTGCGAGTCCCTGATACAATAAGAACGGCCCAGAACGTCGCCATCCCCGGGCAGGAAGCTTTGTGTATTCTTCTGCGGAGACTCTCCTACCCCAACCGCCTCTGCGACCTGGAAGGCATGTTTGACCGCCACTCTTCGACACTTTTGAGTGCGACGACCGTGGTGCTAAACCATTTGACGTCTACGTTTGGGCAGCTGACCACGGATCTGTCAGCTCACACGTGGTTGAACCGTACAAGCTTGGACGAGTTCTCCGAGGTAAGCATATTGTAAGGTTAAATTAAAAACACGCAGAAAAAGAAAAAAAACATTGCAAGTGCGTTGTTGGTTTTGCTTTTGCAGGCGGTCCGCGCGGAGGGGGCACCTCTTCAGAATTGCTGGGGTTTCGTTGATGGAACGGCCCGCCCCATCTGCCGACCCACGGAGGACCAGCGGCTTTATTTCTCAGGCCACAAGCGTGTGCACGCCATCGAGTATGAGGGCATCATGCGCTGCCAACGGTATCATCGTGGAGATGAATGGCCCTTACCCGGGACACCCACACGACGCCGGTAAGTCAATAGCAAAAACTCGGAAATCGGGACCTACAGGTTCTTGGAAGAAGCGCTCATAAATAGAGGAACAGCCTCTATCACGGCCACAATAAGTTGAAACGCCACAAGGCATGACCCGTGGTACTATCAAGGCAGCTTGTCGCATTGTTTTGCAAACTGTGATGGGCGCCGTGGCCAACACAGAGTTCCTTCTGCACTGGCGGCTCACCTCTGCATTTCCGTGTCGTCCGCTATTGAGCAAATGGTTGCGACAGTCCCTTCCTTTCGCCAAACCTCAAAACCCCACGCACGATGCAGAATAAATCGGTTGCAGACCTTCTCGAAAGACTTTGTGCTTATGATCACACAATAATTGGTAAAAGATTTAGTGGCCAAAACACAGATGTCTCTTTGGATTTGACAGAGATACATTCGAAAGTGTCGAGAGTGCCGACAGAAATTCGCAACGTACTTTAAGCGTGTTTCACATGCAGCGGTTTTGGCCCTAGAGCGGCGCGATTTCTGCCGTCGCGGCGCTCTGGCCAGCACCAGCGGTTGAGCGGCACGAGCGCCGCGACGGCAGAAATCGCGCCGCTCTAGGGCCAAAATCGCTGCATGTGAAACCCGCTTTAGAGCACCACAAAGAATGCAATCGACAGCGTGATTGTTGGTGACGGTGAATCGGTTCGACCTCAGAATACACCACGCAAAGGGCGTTCTCGTGTTACAAAAGACAGGAACCGCCAGTTTGCCAGAGCTGCATCGGTAAATAGACCGCAGCACCGGGGAGGTGACAGCAAAGTCGGGCGAGCAACTGTGCTATACCTCTTGCTCCCTTCAGTGTCAGGGGGGGGGGGGGGGGGCGGGAAAGACTGTGTGGCCTACCCTTTGGGATTTTTGCAAAAATCCTATTCTTTCCAATTGAATTGGAGATGACCCGACCATCGAGGCATCCATCGAAACAGAACTGCTATTTCATAAGCAAAGAACACAGAAGTGCAGAGTGGCACAATGAGCACAGAAAGTGGTATGTCTTGGCCTCATCATGCATCAGAGTTTGCAGAACAGTGCGGCAGGCGGCTCCGAAAACACTGCATGCCACACATCCTGGCTTTTCAGCTCATCTTGGCCATGATAGTACAGAAGAAAGCCCCATGTTTTTAAGAAATACTATTTCATGCTTAAATGGTGAAAGTGAAGCTGGTGCTCTTTGGACAGGGAGTTAAACTCTTAAACTGGGGTGGAAAAATAATGTGACAGAATGAAGGGATGCAAACACTTGTCCTATTGTTTTTTTGTTAAAGGGCATTGTTGTATAAGCCTGGGACTGTGGAAAAAAAGAAGACAAAGCTGAGAATGGATCAAAAATGACAGTCTTTTACTCCTATCCTAACAAGTCAGTTATGACTACAACAGTAGACCTGTTGCCACAGAATGCAACACTTACCCTTGCGTGGTTACTTGTTCCGTTAGGTTGCTTGCCAGAGTTGCGGATAGTTTTCCAGCGTGTTCGATCGTGCAGACGAGAGCCTGCATGCGAGCTGCCGGCTTGGCAGCTCACAAGATCATTCGGCATTGCTGGCACCTCGGCGGGGATTCGAATTCGCCACCTGGGGATCCGTACGCCGACGCTTTGCCTCGACCGAGGCGGCTGATGTGTACACAGCTCTGATGTAAATTCCTTCGCATTTGAACTTCTAACAAATTTGGAGGTTTTCAAACTGGAACATTGAACAAGGTGGCTGCGACAGTGGGAACAGTACACTCTGATTTCTAGATTGGCAAAGCCAAACAAGGTCAAACAAATCAATGCTTTGCTCTATGCAGTGAGGAAAGAGGCAAAGGACGCGTGGATCTTTCTTTGGCTTATTGATGTGCAGGTGGTGTTTGTCACTATATGCCAGTCAGTGTTTTAACGTTGTTTCTCGTCTGACTACTCTTTCAGGTATCCTGCGGCTGAGCGGCCTTTACGAAAGGCTAGAGGACTTTGTGCAGGGCAGCGTATACACGATCTACTGTGACCCTGCCTATCCTTTGCGGCCTTTGTTACAAAAGCCATTCATGGTTGCTAGCTTAACTGACGCAGAGCAAAACGTCGACAAAAAAATGAGCAGCGTGAGGCAAGCGCAGTAGAATGGGGATTTGGGAAGGTGTCAAGTCTTTTTGCTTTTCTAGATTAAAAAAAAAAATTAAAAGGACAGGCTGCAGCGCGTGAGTGATATGCATCAGGCAGCAACACTATTAACCAACTGCCACACGTGCCTGTATGGCAGCCAGACGTCTATGTACTTTCAGCTGTCTCCGCCGACGCTGGATGAATATCTTTCACCTCGTCATTGACTCCGTAAAATTTGAATTCTTTTTGTACAATCTTTTTTTGTCCGAGTGCCTATTGTCTGTTGCATGTTGCAACTCGAGAAGGTAGGGCGAGGGAAAGGGAGGCCAGGGAGGAGGAAGTAGACAGAACGCTGGAGAGGAGAGGGGGCAACCTCCTCCTCCTCCAGCGTTTCATCTGCTTCCTCCTCCTTGGCCTTCCTTTCCCCCGCCCTATCTTCTTGAGTTGCAACAGACTATAGCATCTTTTATGGTTATTTATCCCACAGGATGACTTTTGTGCAATTGTCTGGTTGGTTATCTGCTACATTTCTTTTATCCGCTACTTGTGTTCTTTTTAAAGCAGCAACCGTGTTCCCATATTGTTTTTAGTTTTGTGAGTGATACAGGTTTATATGTTAAGTATATGCTCTTTCTGTCATTTGCCAAGTGCCTTCAGCTTGACATACATTTTATCATGGTGGTGTTTTTCAAGTGTCCTGATTGAGCCAAGGATGTATTGTAGAATATGTTTTCTAGAAAGTGTGATATTAGGGCAGCACTGGTTCATGCTGCAAGTGATAGGCTAGGTGGCGCAAGCTACTGCCCGTTACAAAGGGTATAGCCATTAACATCCATCCACTCATTGATAAATTGTCGTTGCAGTGCGTCTGCTAGTCTGGGGTTTTTAGTGTGTAGCATGGAGTAGTGATACACGACCGCGCACCAATACTATGATGCTCATGCAGATTGAAGCGGGTAGGGACAGTAGTTTCATTAATTTAGTGTTGAATGTGTATCACTGTTTACAGTCTTTTTAAAGTGCTAGCTTTACGGACGACACTTGGCAGGGATTTTTAGCTTGACGTTTGTCATTGTAGCGGAGACGGAAAAATCCTTCTCTCCCCTCATGACGCAAGGAGAGAGAAGTCTGGTCTTCCTGTCGGGCGTGCCGCGCGAAGAGAGGGAAGCCCCAACGACCCATCGCTAACAGCGCGATGAAGGGAGCGTCTTTCAGTCATTTGATTCAGAAGGGGTGTTTTCAAACGTTACTTGCATTATACGAAATCCCACTTTGGCAGTATCCAGTTGCTAGCCCAATGTTGGAGGATTTTAGAAACATCCACCGCGTACGATTTCACTATAACATCTCTGTTTCTCGAACCCTACTCGAAACGTAAAGCTGCTCTGCCAAAACTCGTTGCCTTGCAGCCGCCTTTTTTGCAGAGCTTTGCCTCGCTTTTCTGCATGCTTTCCCCTCTCCGCTACAATGCGAGCCAGCACCACCAAAGAACATTGACATGTGAATTCAGTGTCTCACCTTGCCCAATTACTTTACCATTCACCGAGCACTCGTGGCGGTCGTCGGTGAAATCCACGATGCCAAAAATTATGGCAATGTGCATTAACCACTTTGCACCTCTGTTCTCAGGTAAATGATAACACCATTATGCACGCATTGTGCTAACATGCTAGAGCTATCGCTTTTTTTTCTTCGCACGTTGTACGCCAAAAAGTCACCTTTTTGCACTATCTACTGTCTCATGTTATTGCTTTGCCTGTCATTGCCAACATAGCATTTGCTGTCTGTTCAATATTACACTCAAAATAGTTCTTTTTATAGTAAGTCAAACGGGCCTACCCTTGCCGTTTTCTCCCAACAACATTGTTTAATAAAATGAAAGATTTCTTGTAGTGCGTATTAGGATGTCATACCACTTGCTCACACATAACTTTGCTTTTTCATTTGACCATTCACTACCTGAACGTGATGTTATTGCAGTTGGAGACGATGTCTCCTCTCCTCTGCTACAGCCTCCTGCAGCACATAAAACTTTTCTTTTTCAAGCGCTAAGCGATCCTCGCTTCAGGTCACCTGGCGCTCTTCAATGGCCAGGCGCCTCCCTATCTGGCGCTCCTCCGTGGCGAGACGCCTCTCTTCAAGAGCGATCTATAGTTTTTTTATGCAGCGGTCCTCTTCCGCTCTCTTCTCCAGCGATCCAAGATGCTCCCTGTACCGCTTCTGCCTGGTTGCTGGAAAAATACAACAAAGAAAACAATGCACACAGCATCATATAAACAACTTTTTTTATTTTTCTTAATATGTAGGTTGACAGTTGACTGACTGTTTATTTTATTGGACCTGGCCATTCAATGAAGGTACTGCACAAAGAATACTGGGTAATTTATGTGTGTTCAAAGAGTGACTGAGATATGTCTGTCTATTAAGCAAACAATAACAAATGTAAATGACAGCACAAAACTTCTACAGCAGATTTTGAGAATTTCTACAAGTGGGGTTATGTGTATCCTCTTTCAAAAGTTTAACGTATGCTTGAAGCATCTACTGAAAGTATTTCCACCAATCTTGATGGGGGAGCCCGAAGAAAAAAGCTGCGATATGCAGCTTGACTGGTCCTCGGTCCCCTTACAGTGGTCAACGGCAAGCATCAAAGAAACAAAGATGAAAATCACATCATGTAGCAGCTGAAGGTATTGTTAACAGAAAAAGAAAAGAAAACAAATAACGTGCTATGAAAAGAATGCATCATGTACAAAAATATCCACGCAAGTCTTTGAAAGTAAAGTTTTCGAGGAAAACATTACTAGCGCAAAAAGTATTTAACAAATTTGGAAGAGTAAATTGGAGCATCTGAGAGCCATAGTTCGTTCGCTGAGTAACCATCCTCCACTTCTCCGCGTGACGAGTAGAATACACTGGTGAATTTTCCTCCAACAATGCAAGATTTTCTAAGAAACGTGTGCCCTTTATTCTTTCACTCTTAAAACTGATACAAAGTCGATATGAATACAATTTGTGAACATCAATTATCCTATAGGTTTTAAATAATTCAGCAGTGTGAAAATCAAAAGGTACATTACCTATACCTCTGAGTATTTTCTTTTGTAGTATGAACAATTTTTCAATATTAGTTAATGTTGATGTACCCCAAACGAGGTAGCAGTAGGCTAAGTGGGAGTAAAACAAGGAGTTATAGATCAAGAGTTTCACATTCGTTGGCAATATGTAACGGTAGCGATTCACAATTCCTACCACGCGAGCTAATTTTGGAATAATATAGTTTATATGGCTATCCCAGGACATATTTTCACTAAAAAATACTCCGAGAGTTTTAAAACAACTGACTATTTCAATTCGAGACGAATTAAAACAGAGAAGCTTAGACACCACCACAGGTTTATTTTTGGACGAAAAATAACAGCTTTTGTTTTACTACTATTTACTGTCAACGAGTTACTATCACCCCAAGATTTAATTCTAGACAAAGTTAAGTTAGCCATATCGATTAGCTCATCAGCGGTTTCGGAGGAAAAAAATGGCAGTGCTTACCTTGTCCACCCAAAGTCCTAGGTCGTGCGACAGGAGTAACCGGCACACGAGCCTGGACTGGTGGCAAGGTGGGTTGGACAGCGGCACAGGGGTTGGAACCCCTGTGCCGCTGGTCCAACAAAGGTGTGTTCATTAATTGCAGCAGCTCAATGTTAATTTCTGCTTCTCTGATCACAAAACAACATGGTCGATGGTAGCCCTCCTGTCCTCGTACATTAACAGATCGGAATGAAATGTGGTGGTATGTGTGGTCTTCAATGCATGCTACGCTATCTGGAGGCGATAAAACTGCGGAGTGGAGAGAGGGACTGCGGAGGTGTGCACATCGAAGAAAGCGCACACTCTCGAAGCCCCCTCTCTGCTCCGCAGTGTGATTATCAGCCTCCAGGTAGCGCAGCATGTTTTGAAGGCCACACGTTCTACCATTTGCATTTCATTCCGTTATGATAGTACATTGACGCCTTCTCTGGGCCACCACACTGTGGAGATCTCATACCAATAAAACTCTGCCAATCACAATCATGAATATAATTGTGTATCTGTACGAAAGCAGTCATTCAGCTGTGAACCACTCTTTCATCTATTTCAAACTAACTCTGCCTGAAACATCAATGTACGTTTCGAACACCTAATCAGAACTCGACAGCTTACTCAAAGCTGTGCTCCAGGAACTACAGATGTACCCAAGTAAATTACACTTCTACTTGTGAGCAGCGGGCCATGTATGTCGTCCTATTCGATGGGAACTCGCGAGTAGCCTAATATCAGTCGTAGACAAACGCGATTGATGCAGCCGGACATGACGACCTGACTTTCCTAACAAGGTGGGGTTCATGACGCACGTGTCATACTTACTAGACTGCCCTGCCACTACATTATGATTGACCGGTCTGTACGCGGCTGCAGCCGCAACAACTCGCGCAGTAGTGGCAGCATCGCGAGCAGCCCGATTTGTCGCCGGCCGGGCTCTGGTGGCTGTAGCACGTTCCGGCGGTTCCAGCGTAGCGGTGGAGGTGGTGGTGGCATCTTCCTCGGTGGCTGTGGCCTTCCTGGGCACTGGCTTAACCTTGTAATAAAATTCTCGGGCCAGGTCAGCAACATCCTGCAGCAGCTGCTCTTTTTCAGTGTACTGCTCTTCCGTTCCGGATCTAAGGGTTTCAGGGGGACAGCGGTATCAACAAGTGCGCCTGTCTTTCTCAAGCGTAGATCTGTTATTTCAGTCAACGACCATGAGTACATCTCCGTGTCACGAAAGCTGCAACGCGAGCTCGGTAATTTGGAAACGCGCTTTCCTACGCGAAATATCTAGCTGCACAGGCATGTGCGTTTCCAAACAACAAGCTCGCGCTAGCTCGCAGTTGCGCCAGCTGTTGGACAGGGTATGAGTATGCTAAAACGCTTCTGAACTTTCAAACGGGACTCAAAAACTACTTACTTTCTCAAGTTTGTGCGGTCGTCTCGCTTGAACAGGCCGAGGAGCAGATCGCAGTGGTCTCTCACTCCGCGAACACTAAAGTTCCTCCCAAGTGCTTCATTCCGGTTGGCGGCCCCTGTGTCCCACCGCGAAGAATTCCCAAAAGGATTCACCGCAAGCACTTCCCTTAAAAGGAAGATATCCTCGACGATCGTGAACCGTTTTCGACCCTCTTGGGCAGAAAGAGACTCGAGTGGAGCGGCCATGATCGCTCAGCTCTTCCCGGATCTCGTCAACTCTCACGAGGCACGGGAGTGCGCGCGATTTTTCCCGATATTACCGATACCTGCGCCCGAAACACCCGATACTCTAGCGCATGCGTAATGGCTCCGGCGCAGTATCGGGTATCGTTATCGGAGTGAGAAACGATCTGCTAAAACTCTCTATTAAGACGTTCCAAGACACTCAGTTCTAAAGGCCCGCTCACACTCTTGCAACCCAGTACGACCGAGAGAGACAAGACCTGTTGAAACCTCTTAAAATTTCTTAGGACCAGGGAACACACTGGCATTCTGGCGCCATCTATGCGGTGACCCTGGAACTGCATTTCACAATAGCAAAGGGTTTGCGAGATTTCCGAGGTCAAATGTGCGTAATACCTATGAGAAAGGCTCGTTGATAACGTCGGCAAAAGTTTTTCGAGCCAAGAAAGAAGGCATAATGCGCGAGAGAAACAGAAATTATGCCGGACCGCCAAATTTACACTGCTACCCAATAGATGGCGTCAGTGTGTCCTCGCGTCGTAAGAGATATTAAGGGGTTTCAAGGAACTCGGTTCTAAGAGGTCGCAAGTCTGTGAACGGGGCTTCACGTGCCCTTTGTGACATTCCCTCTCCCTTTTCTCGCCGGCTAAGTCCTTGTTCAGAAAAGTCCGATGAATTTTCGAAAGCTGTAGTATAGCTAAAACTGTCATTTCTACCATACTAGCAGACGACGCCGACACTCTGAGTTCGAACGTCAGCTCATGAAACCTCCGCTCTCTCCGCGCGAGGACCAGACGACGGTCAATTGTTCGCTCTGATTGGAAGGCGAGAGCGAGTAGAGACAAAGGCAGTAATAGCTAGCATTTGCGTCTTACCCACTAATTCATCCAATCAGAGCTCGGCACTCTGATATCACCGCATCCTCTACGCAAGAAGCCACCGAGCTCCCATCTCCGCCTCTCCTTCAGTTGCGTTCCGTACCAAAAAAACAAAAAGAGTAAGGTGGCCGTCATGAGGACGGAGTTTAAACTCGAAACGGTTGCGTGTCTCGACAAGGAAATCCCGCAACGGAACGTTGCGTGTCGCTCGGCGTAAGGCGGAGATAACACTCAGGGAAATCCTGAAATACTGGGACGGGTCGGTCTTCCCTGATTTGCGCACCGCGGTTCCGTTTGCCGCGTTTAGTCCTTGCCGGGGGTTTGATGGTTAGGTCGCACAATTTGATTTTAACGACTGGCGGTTCTCGTTTTTACGAGTCTTTTGGGTTTACTGCGCACCGCATGCCGTTGAGCAGTTCAAAAGACGGAGCGCGGTGTCGTCTCGATAAGAAGCAACAAGAAAAAAAAAAAAAAGAAGGAAAACGCTGCATTTGCTGGCGGTCCCAATGCAAGCTCTTCGCATAGAATCTTGTTTCAACGCGACGTATACTTCCCGTCTTTTTTGTGTGTTTTATTTGAAAACGTGTGGTGACACCGCCGGGGTCCAATACATCTTGAAGTGTATTAAGATACAGGCAATTCCTGCGAAGCTTTGAGGATTCCCCGGTGTGTATCTTGTTGGTTGAATTTTATGAATGCAATGAATAGAAGCTTTCCTGTACGAGAAACACACACACAGAAAAAGCTCCTATTTCTTGCCATAAATTCAGAGTGGTACGGGCCTTCGACGTTAAGACCTGCTGCCTTTAACATTTGACGTTTTAAGCTTTAAATGCTAATGCTTCGAGGTTCTTCCAAGTAAAGCCACCGGTGCTTGTTTTTGTTTTGTTTTTACAATATACACCTCTGGCCAAATACCGTGGTGGCATTTGCAGGATGTAACCTGGAAAAGGGGGGGGGGGGGGAGGGAGGTGTCTGACTACTGACCGTTCCAAGAATCGCCTTCTGTGCGCTGCCACCTTTGTCTACCGAGCTGCCAACTTCGTGTACCGAGCTTCCGCAGAATATCACCGCTGCTGTGCATGCGTCCCCCATTCCGGTGACTCAGCAGTTTTGGCCATACGGCGCGCAATTTCGTCTGCTCCTTGGGGACCTCTTGCCTTTGTTAACTCTTTAAACGCGCCCACGTGCGTTAGTCGCCCCCCCCCCCCCCTGACTCAAGCAATGACGGCGAGTGCTTAGGTTATTTTTTCGTCGTCGCGCTCCTTGCGCTTTCTATATATATGTTTCCCCCTGATTGGCGTGCTCCTCCCTGCGTTCCAACGCGCCAAAGAATAGCCTCCTATATACGGAAGAAAAGCCTGGAAGACCACCACGAGAAGCGGCCGCCGAAATGGTAAAGGAGGAGCGGTAGACAACGGACGAGAGGAGAGCCACGTGACTGGCGCCCCGCTGCGGCGAGACGCCGAAACACACTTCTCCCAAGCGAACAAGTGCGTTTCGGGTCCTCGCCGCTGCAAAAGCTGTGCGCCGAGAAATGGCTCTTTGATGCGCTGTGCTACCAGATCCTCGCGCTCCAAATCTGCAACCGGGCGCCCTAGGGCGCCGTCGTCGAACTGCCAAGCTTTGTGCGTATGGGGGAGGCTACAGCCAAGGACACATTTTGGGAGGACTTGATGCCGTATATGTAGTCACTGAGAGTTCTAGAAATGCAGGGTGTGACGAGTTCCCGAACTTCTTACAAAATTATTCCTCCCCACCCACTGAAATTGCGACATTAGACGTTAAGAACGCAGATGAAAGAATCTCGAAGCAAGAAATGCGTGAACTTGACGAGCCACGACCTGCGTTTCTTAAAATGCCGTCGAAATATAGAAGAGGACTCGTAACAGCCGCGGCCAACCGGCGCACATGAAACAAGTTCGCCAACATGATCGCCCTGTAACGCCATTTCCGATCATGTCTATTAATCTTGGAGCGAATTAAACTGCAAGGTTCTTGCTTAATCCGGGCTAATTAATGAGACAGAGAGAGAAAAAAAATAAAGGCTCATTAAACACAGCGCTATCGAGTTTTTGTATGTTTTTTGTGTTATTTCTCGTTTCGGGGGACGGCGGCACTTTTCGACCAATGGACATTACTCATCTCCACGGTTAATGACTCTCGGGGTGTTTCGTAACCAGGGTGAAGACGCGACCAAAAGTACTTTCGCGTTTGCTTTAATTATGTCGTTCAATGTACGGCCTGATCTATATAAGATGCAATCGACGCCCCAGATACTCCAGTAGTGGTTTCCATTTTGTCGCCGTCATCTATCAATCTGTAAAAAAACAAGAAAAAAAAAAAAAAACAAGGAAGAAAAGGCAGCTGCTTATCATTTGCTCATGCAGAGTGACACCAGCTGAAACACGAAGAGTATGAAAGTGATAAAATCGCACGGTTAAGTAAGGTGAGGTAGGAATACCCTATATTCCGTCTCACTAAAACTGTGCAGTACAGCCAAAGCTACAGGGGAGAGAGTGCATCCCGACCTGTTCAAGCGAAGGGAAAGGAGGAACAGGGAACCCCAGCTTTTCACTCCGGTTCCTCCTTTCCCTCCTCTTGAACAGGTTGGCATACGCTCTCTCCCACGTAAGCTTTGGCTGTACTGCACGGTTTTAGAGAGGCGGAGTATAGTTACACTAGCGCTCTTAACTGTCATTAAGCCAACGACAATCGACTCAAGCGCGATCGGCCAGAGTTACACGGCGTTGCCAACCATCATTGGGCCGCTAACGATCATCGAGTTCAACTGAGCTGGCCTGGGAGTTCGCCCCAATAGAGCTAAAGATGGCGGCGTCCACCAGCGCTGTTACCCATAGCCAACGCCAGCGTTGGCGCCAGCAAAGCGCTTACTATTGCGGAAGATTGGGTGAGGTATTTAGAAAGTATCGTACCTGCAAATATTGTTGGAAAAGGTAATACTCGGGGCGAGTGCTGCCGCTAGAACAATCATGGCACTTCGCGGAAGCCAATTAGCTCGACGAAGGTGGCCATTTTGATGTCGGTGCCGATAAGACCTCGTTATGTCTCTCTTGCTTGAATTTGTGTGAAACGATCTGATAATCGTTTCTTTACCCTAAAAACAACCCAGAAAAGTTCATTTTAGTTTGTTTTAAAAGTTTATATTCAATAAAAAGTGTGAATATAATTCATTTGCATTACTTGTCAAGAAAAGGTAATGTGACATCAGTTTTTGGTTTCGTTTCGGTGTCAACTGTGTCCCTTGACGCGCATCTCGACTGGATTTGTTAGGCTCATGTACCGTGCAACAATGACAGTTGGGAGATGCCAGCACTAGTGTAACTATAATCGGTGAGAGGTTAAGCGTTCAGGGCGAAGGAAAGGAAGGCTGGGGAGGAGGATGCAGATGGATTGCTATAGAGGAGAGGAGGAAACATCCTCCTCACTGGAATTCGAAGGCAACTTTTTATTTATGTACAAATGCTACCACCTTATCTGGGAAGATGTCGCCTGACCGAGTTTTTGGGCGCACAATATGAAGGAAAATAATCGTTTTGTTATTGCAACAAACAAAGCAGATACAGAACAATTGGAGGTACGTAACCCACACTCTGCGTGCGGAGAATCCAAGTAAGCGCAATACACATATCAATCAAGGGAAAAAAAAGTCTCCGTCGGACACAACATCGAGAGTGCAAAAAGGAAGCAAGAACCCGTTGAATTTCCTAACGCTGATCTCTTCAAAGAGTGCACGACGTTAATTGCGCGATGTAATTTACTTGCAGTTCAGTAGAGCCATCTTAACTTTACGTCACATAAACATACCAACAATTCACACCATTTTTCAACTTTATTTTTTATTTTTTTTTAGGGGGAATCATATATACAGGGTGTTGTGTTTTTAATTCGCGCATATTTATTTTAAGAAATACGCGAAAGGCACATTTGTGCATGTGAGTTATAAGGCCAGAGGGACATAGCATTCGGGCTTATTCCCCATGTTACGTCAAATAATTAACTTAAATTTGTCAACAAAGTTTTTAGTAGTGAAAATAAACATATGGTTATAATTAGAAACTTGTTGAGCGTCATTGAAAGCCATTAAATAAATTTTAGATAGGAGTTTAAGCACGTGAAAAGCGTTGGAGGGTGCGCAAAGTTACCACTCATGCAACCGGCACAAGGCTAGCCGCGGGAAAACGCTGATGATTTAATTATCAATCGCTTATTCGCAAATAAATTGAAATCAAACACCCTGTATATAAGGACGTGGGGAAGGGGGAAGGGGGGTACTCCGTCATCCCTTGTCTATTTGTTTAGACTATCTAAAAGGAGCAAGACACACGCACGTTTTGTTTCAGACATGCGTGCTGCGAGAATATTGGCTCGAATTAAATAGAAAACGTCATTCACCACTTTTAAAACCAAAGATAGAAAAAAAAAGTATTGCAAGCAGACACTTACAGAAACGAAGAAAGACGAAAAATAAACGCTCATAAATCTTTTTTACGAAAAGGTTTGTGAGCGTCTATCTCATTTCCTTCCATATTTTTATTTGTTCTGGTGCTCGCATATGAATAATCAACGTGCGCTTCCCGTTCATAAAAAAACAAACAAAAAAACGTGTATTTGCTTTATTATTGTGCAGGCGCTGTGGGAGTTGGAGCCTCGGTATACATATTCTAATATATCCAGTGCGTTCACCGTCCTGCAAAGCACTTAAAGGCCAATCAATGCATTCTATGAAGGGAACTCGGTGAATGGCGTGGCGAAATAATGTTTCGATCTAGAAAAAAAAAAAACAGTTTGATCTTTAGCACTGACCATGACTCAAGCATGTGAAGCGCCGTGCTCTCTGTCTCAGCGCACTGTTCTTTAGGTCTAAACATATTTAAAAGCACCGTCATTCGCGGAGTTCCCATCATGGATCCCAGCGATTGACTCATCCAAATGCTGTAAGAATAGGCACACTATTTTTTTTATTTTCTTTTAGATTGATATATATTACTTTGCTCACCCGGCAAGACCTACAGTCCATGGTTCCTGTCCTTGTGGGGGTTTCATGAAATACACAACCTACTTATAACAACATTGAGAAAACCCGAAAATTCGATTGTTATAACTGGTCATCGTTTTATCTGAACGAGAGACTAATTGTTTCTAGTCTAGAAACTCTAGAAACTGATGGTTATAAGCAGTACATCGTTGTATGTGGTATCGTTACAAGTGGATGGCACTGTACACCTGAAAACAAATATTGCGGAAGAAACGTTATACGAACCTTAGCATAAAAGCTCTTTGTAGACTTAATATAAACAGACAGCTGTGCTAATAATAATATTAACCCTTCTAATATTGGATTAAACGTGGAAAGGTAACCACCCACGAGCAAAAGTAGCATGGCGCCTTGCCGAGCCAGCACCAGACGCGAGGAACGCTGTCCACCGCACCGACGCGTCTAAAACCGAGTTCAACGAAGGTTCGGCACTCTAAAATAAAACAATTATAACGATAAAAGACACTTCCTGGCGACTCCGAGCGGCCAAAACATCCGCATTGACGACAAGCCCCCGTGGCATCATCAACACGATGTACTCCGCAAATTGACAGCGTCTAACCGTCAAGCGATAACGCCGAGAGAGCAGTCCCAAAAAAGCAAACTAAATAAGTAAAAGGAAAAGAGTAGTGAACTTTGTAAACGAAATAATCTTAACAGCTGTGACAGCCTCAGCCTAACAAGCATCTAAAAGCCAAAAAAAAAGTACGGAAGAGGGTTTAGGGAGGGAGGGGGGAGGAGGTTTGGAATCTCAGCTGTCAACCGCTAAAGACACGCCCAAGCGTGTAGCGACCTTTAAGTAATAAGGATCGGAAGAATTATCAACAACAATAACAAGCGCTTTGATAAACAAGAAAGTAAAAACAACGCCATGTTAGCACTCTTAATATTGCGCAAGATCACGGATATCTGTCCCTGTTTTGTTGTTGTTGCTGTTAAGATTCCTTCTCGTCGGCCATCAGAAGAAGACAACCAGGGGCCGTAGCCTTTCGCTTCAATTTAGGGGTTTCGTCAGGGCTCGTCGAAAATTACGTCCGAAGGCAGGTAGGTGTACACCGTGGCCGAACCGTCCATCGGAATTCACCGATACCGGCTATGGGCCGTTGTACCACGGCGAGGCCATCCTCCTGTGGGGCTCGGAGCATGAGGCGAGTTGCTGGCGGACGGACATTAGCATTTTATGGCGATCATTTCGGGCGGTTCCGCTTGGGGAAAGAGTGGCTCTTGTCGTTTTGTTAATTGGCCTGGTCATTCGAAACTATTCGGACAGCGTACACCGCGCTGTGGCGAGGGGTCTCCGGGTGCGCGTGTTTTGTTTGCTCTTATTTCGTTTCGTGTCCTGGTCCTTGCGGGCGGACGGCAGGATGGACTCGGTGCTTTGGAGTGGAAATATCACCGAGACACCAGTTTCATAACTTCGCTTTGGTGTACCGATACGTGAATTCAGACGCGTCTGAGCCGTTTTATGAGAAGTTCCGTCTGCTTGAATTATCAGACAGGAATTAAGGCAGTGAAATCTACGTTAATCTTTGCACCACTAAAATATGGATAGGGTCGTAAGCCTCACACCATGCAGAACCTCTGGAGAGCTTTACAAACCCCGATGGCAGCAGGGAGTTTGCATTTGGGTCCGTTGCAGAATTGACGCTTTTAACTACTCATATTTTTTGTTTAAGAAACATAAATCAAGATATGCGTGAAGGATTCACGCCTATCTTGCTTTATGATCTCTTCTTCGGCGTTCTTATTGACTAATGCCACAATCGCGTTGTCTTCGAAGCGATAATAAGCAGCTCGGGGACCCGCCTGCACCACGCCCCGCGCTTCTTAAACTGTAGTCACACATCTCATACATCATACAAAAGGGGAGTCCGCAGACACACTCCGCGGCGTCTCTCTTCCTCGTACGATGGTCGGTCGTGCATGCCAAACCTGCGTGCACACATGTTCGAAGCACACAAATGTGTGAAGCGGACATGTTTCAAAGATGCCTGAGGCGTGCCCACAGATAACTCTGTCAAAATGCCTGCAGACAACACCGTGTTTTTTTGTTTTTTTTTTTAATGATGTATGAGCAGTATTACTGTGGTTTTAGGCTGTTATACTTCGTTTCAGCTTCGGTCCGAGCGCGGCCGATGTTATGAGCCGAAGGGCCAATCAAACAGCGCAAAAAGCGCAACGTCATGGCGTGCTCTCTGCGCTTGATAGGACTAGCCGGCGGAGGAGCGCGCTCAGAGAAACGGCAAATATCAGCTGGTCCTATCAACTGCAGGGAGCACGCGATGACGTTGTGCCTTTTTCGCTATTTGATTGGCCCTTCGGTTCATAACATCGGCCGCGCTCGGACCGAAGCTGAAACGAAGTATAGTGACAAAAGAAGCAGTAACGAGTTACAAGTAAGTTGTGACGCATTCCTTAGATATATAAAACGCACGACTCTATAATGACTCGGTGCCACAAGCCGCCACGGAAGAAACCCTCCTGGCCAAACCACGTGACGGCCCGGTCCGTCTCTCTACATGCGCTTCCGCCACCACAGAGCGGAGACCGTTTGGAGACCAACTGCGGAACGACGCGGCGGCCACGTGACCAACCGCGACGCACGCGCGCGTTTTATGACTGCTCGATACAATCTCGAGCACCGCGATAACCGGACAGCTCGCCCTTGTTACGGACGTTCTAAAATGTACCTCTTTTTATCTTAAATATTCGTGTCCTCCACATCGGACCCGCCCGCTCTTGGATCTGAATCTCAAATCGTTCGTCCCGTTTTTTTTTTAATCTTTTTCTTTAAATTGTTACTGAAGAATCGCTTGTTTTTTTGTTTTTTTTTTTCTTCTTAAAGCGCAGAGCGAGGTAGCCCGCGGAGGTGTAAAAACACGCTCGGTACAAGTTGTGGATGCCCGATGGCTCCGTCATTAAAAAAGAAAAGACAAGGTCGTAAATAGCCCTCCCCGACGAAAGTACGTAGACAAGATACGAAAGAAGCGTGCAGCCCTGGTAATAAGAATAGAAAAGAAAAATCGGATGGTCGTGCTTTTGTTGGTCCCCTTCTTTCCAGTTCGGTCTCCCCTTATATATTTGCAGGGCGACGTACGTACCTCTTGTGCCTTTAATGTTTTATGGCTTTTTTTTTTTTGTATTCGGCTTCCGGTGGATGTGCCACCTCTCAATAGGCGGAGCCACCTGTTAGGGCCCCCTTTTTTCGCGGTCCGCCTTGCGTGACGAGAAAGGAGACGCTTTGGAAAAATGGAGTTTTGATTGCCCCGACCGCAATTTCGACTGGTTTTATTGGACTCGTGCTCCTTTTTCTTGTTTTTTTCCCGGGTTGTTGTTACCGCCTTTTCTGCCCCGTTGCGCCGAGTGGCCAATCGGCACGACCCGTCGTACCATTAAGGGGGCGGAGCTTACGGCTCGCCGCGTCCTATCATTGGCTATAGCTTTTGGGGTCATGGGATTCTTTCTCCATTGTTCGGTCTTCGGACGTGAGATCTGCACAGGCGACCGCTGCCCGTTGGGAATAAAATAATGGGAATGGGACGCTGGCGGATTTAATGCCGCGGGACACAAAACGAAAAACAAAAAAGTGCTACGTCATGCACGAGTAAATACAACAATAAAAATAAAAATAGAAGTTTTTTTTTTTTCCTAATGAGTCCGTGTTGTCTCCGAGACGTCTCTAAGTATTACCGATGAACGTGACGGTGAACTTCAGAATCACGAAACAGGGCATTCATTGTGTGAGGCTAAAAAACGAAACTTATTTCTGGCAATGGTGGCTATGGTTCTTTTTTTTTTTAATTACGTGAACCCCTAATTTGGTCTTTTAGTTTTTTTTTTTTTCGTGGGCAACTCTTTAGTGCAGGAAGTCCGATGATTGATTGCAAGAAAATGAGAAAGGATGACGTGCATTTAGCATAGTGTGGTGGGTTGTTTGTTTCGAAACATTGCCTATGTGCTAAAGAGAGTTTTTCATTAGCGGAGGGTTATTAAATCCCATGGCAATTAGGTGTAGCCATATTCCCACCATGCACGTAGGTTCATGCGATGCAAGCGGGCGCGCATTTTTTGTAGGAATACATATTTGTCATATTTTACCTCTAGATAATCCGAATGTATCACTTCAGCGTGAATCTTAGACCACAACGAACGAACAACGTCTCGTATCTTAAAGTTCTGGGACAGCGTCACGTAAATGGCCACACCTTGATGCTAATAACGAGCATGTATTAATGTAACAAAGTCTGGCAACAAATCACATTTTCTGCACACTTTAGAAGAAGAAGTGGTATAGGACACACTAAAGCGGGGTGTAGGCCTGCACTCATCCATCAGAATATAGTCACATCGTTAAAAAGTGACACCGCATGAGGATAGAGGGCGCGAGTTGAGCTCCCACTGAGGTGGATGCGAATTTAATATAGCGTAAATATTCTTCACATTTGAGACCTTCGCTAAAATCATTATTCGTCTGCGTAAGCTCTTTGGTCAAATCTTGCCCTTGTGCTACTAAAAAATACGCACGATTGTCTGCAAGCGGGTTATGAAACCTCTTTGGTTGTCTTGCACTCAGAAAGCAATGGAAGCTTTTGGGGGTACATTTCTTTTTCTACAAATTAAAAGGGTGATGCCATGCACACATTATAACCCGATCTATTAGATGTATACTATACGTATAGTTGCGAAATTTGTTTTGATATCAAGGGGCATGTGTCTTATGCATAATATAGGTATGATCGCGGGGTCGCCTTGAAAGCGTCGGTGACGTCTAAGAGTAATAAAGGAGCTGGCACCTGTGCTTCTTTCTCTTCTGTCCTCAAGAGCACGTTAAAAAGGACATTTTGGTTCGAGCTCGTAGCTTTTGCTACGGCGACATTTTGTTTTCAGCTACGTAGCCCAAACCTTGCTCACCAATTGGGGCAGAGAGGGGAGGGGAACGCTCGTCCTAGTTTCGTCGGAGTTGCCGGTAACTATAGATACAACTTATGTTCCATACAAATTTTATTTTTACAATGATCGGAGCTCTAAGAATAGAAAAACGCTTGCGTTTATATTGTGGTATATTAAGATTTTATATGAACAGAATCTAGCATTTAACTTTTGTGTCAAGGGTGTAGGAATTCCCTTGCTGCTACCCGTCTCGTAGAATGACACGACGCACTGGTTTAACAACCCGTCGTCATTTAGTGACTGTCATCGCCCGCGCCGCGATCTCAAAAGTCACACGGATACTTTTGCGCCGCTCGTGTGACCGATTACGCTTCGCCACCTCGTGGTAGAAATCACGAGAGACGATTTAACATTCGGGCAACCTGGTCGAACGCTGTGGATCACCATGAAAGTTGCCCCACAAGGGTCTGGAGTGTTTGGCATTACAACGCATGTTGTAACCGCGTAGCCGCTCGTGGACACTGTACGGGAAAGTAAATCTTATAGTTTAACAAGCTCGGAGTATATGCCTCGATTGTTCCTGCTTTTCATGCATGCAAAATCAAGTTTCTTTTGACATCGATTATTTTTTTTTTTTAGTTAGGGGTGACTTTAGGGAAGCAGTATATATTGCGTGAAGGTGCACCAAAATAACCGGGATGTGTTTCTAAGGTCCTACAGCTCATTAAGCTTTTTGAGGCATGAACACATTCCAATGGTAATTATGTGAGCGTACAACCCCGCACTGCAATTTGTCGTCTGGACTTAATATGGAAAGATAAGGGCGTAAGACATTTCTGATCTTGAAATAAGCGTGCAACTATAGTTACGTTGGTATATTAATTGCCTAAATAGTTTGAATGTTATGATCCGCAATAACGCTGCAAATATTTTGCTTATTAGCCCATGTAAAAAAAAAATCGTTGTATCTGAATATTTGTTTGCATGAAATATTGTCTTGGCTTCAGCGTCTTTTGCACCGCAACTTTATCCCTTGCTCGTAATTTTCTGCCTTAAAAGTATAACTGCACATCATAGATTTGTATCTGTGTAATCTTTTTGTTCCTTTTCTTTCCGTATTGAATATTCCTCGTCCAAAAAATTGCATCCTCTCTTCACATTTAATGACGCTATAGTTAGTTTTCGTTTTTTCACCTCACTGTTTTTTTTTTTTTTTTTAATTTATATTGAAAATAAAGTCTAAGTTTTCGGTTGTGGGTGTACGATATTTTCTTTTTATTATGAAAATGATTCTTGTGATACAATTGTTTGTTGCAGTACCACATGCACGAGCCCCCCTTGTGAACTGGCTCTCCGGCCTGAAACAGTTAAGATGAGTTGCACCAAAGTCGCAAATAGAAGAAAATTTCGGGAGTAATTTATTTATGGTAACGTGTTCCGGGTACACAGCACTGTCAAGGTACACGTCTTCGCTTCAAGCAGTGCCATTCGCTGAGATGACGACAGAGATAAGTATCTAGAAGGAAACGTTTTAACTGAAACAATCTAGGCCTATATTGTTGAAATCAATAAACTGTCCGCTAATTGCGTCTACCAGAATTCACACATATAGTCGTGAGTTAGGTGTACTTAAGTATGAAAGTTGAGTTACTGTTATAATAATTGTTTTTCTCACAAAAAAAAGGTCTTGGGTTGCAGTAAGATGTTTCTTTTAGACAAACCAGATTATGTACGTGGCTCATTTGGTTAAAAAAAGCATACCCCGTACAATGGTCTTTGTACCTTAAAAAAGTGGGCAAATACAAGAGGTAATAACCTCAAGACCCTAGCATCTCTCTCGGTGTCTGAAAATGTGTGTATGCTGTTTAATCTTGCAAGTTCCGAGGAGTATGCGCTGTGTAAATTTTGAGCTGGTTCAGAACATGGAGACGTAAGCGCAGGCTACAGGGACTCACATAAAACAATCCAGACTCTGCACAAACACCTACCTCACGCTTCCTTTTGAAACAAGTTGTGCGCCAGCAAAGGGCACATTACTGGAATATAAGCAACGCTCGCAATTCTTAGAATACGCCTCTTAAGGTATTAACAGAAAAAAAAGTAATTTATCGCATTGTTCTAAGTCACCCAGGCGGTAGTTTAAGGCGTACTTGCTTCTGGTTAGTGTCATCTTGCCTTCTATAAAAAGAAACTGCGTCACTATATGAAGCGAGATGCATAGCTGGACGCCCTTTCGCCCCGTTTGTAACAGGCAGCTGTGCTTAAAAATGGAACCGGCGGTTGCTTTCATTTCGGTTTCGGTAGTACAGTGTCAAATTGAAGACGGTGAGGCAGTTAAGACACATTAAAGTATAAGTATTAAACAATGCGATTCTTTCCCGAGCTTGCTCTTTTTACAGATACATTTTCATGTATACTGCCTTAAAAAAAATACTCTCCCAGCCCCTCGGTGCAAGGACGTGTAATAAACATAACAGAAAAAAAAGTATAACTGAAGGTTTAACCACCGATGTTTCCTGGCGTTCGTTCTTCGTATTCACGTACCTTTAAGTTAGCATTTTGTTACGAGGAAATCAAATATAACAGGAAAGATTTCATGTGAGTTCACTTTGAAAAACATTAAAAAAGTACCTTCTTGACACGGTACGACATACTTGCCATTCGCATAGTCATCAAGCAATGTTCCTAAATGTAAAAAAAAAGTGCTTTCACGCGCAGCTAATCTTTCATGTCACTGGAATGGAAGATTAGATCCACTGATTTGTACCGCAGCATGATAATAAAATGGATTTTTACTTTTAAATATTGTTAATAATAAACGCGTGCCATACACGTGCGCGTGGTCTATACTTCGTCGCACCTTAACATGGACTGGGTGGTCTATACTTCGTCTCGCCTTAACATGGACTAACTGCGAAGGCTGTGAAAGCGCGAGCGGCTGGCTTCGAGTGCCTTGACTTGAGCACTCGCTGCACGAGCGCTCCTGCAGCCGCCGAGGCTTCATCCAAAGCAACCACCTCACGCTTTTAGCATGCGCGGCTAACAGTAGTTCATGCTAAGGTGAGACGATGTATAAATGAAATTTAGCGCGTGTTCGAGAAAAGCAACAAAGTGTCCAGGCAACAATGTTTTTTTTTTTCTTCCCCCCCCCCCCCCCGCTTTCTTTTCTTTTTTTTAGAGATCCGGTACACTTTAATGTGTACCGGATCTCTAATCTTTTGGTGTAATATCGTATTTTAAATTCCGTCATTCTATTGTTCACCGTAATTGGCTGTCTTTGTGTTCTGCAGGAGAGTGAACTCTCAGGCTTTTTATCAGAGTATTGAACAAAAAAAATACTTAATTGCAGCAAAAAAAAAAAAAAGAATGAAAAAAGAGGCACTACAAGTTTGAGCTGTAGCATCAACCGGCTGAGAAGATGTATACTTTAACCGAAGTTTGGTATACACGAGAGAGCCAAAAATTACTGGAAAGCCGAAAAAACAAAACACAACAAAAATAAATACATGAAAATAGAAAATAAAGAGACAACGCGAACGAACGGACAAAGTGCACGAACCGTCTGCTGGCTCCCCCGGGAATGGGTGTGGGGCAGCAAAGAGTCAATGTGTGCATATCAGAGGCACAAAGTACGCGGGACGTTTACTCGACTTTGAGCGTCTGACGCCCTTCCGGTGCGAAGACGAGAACTGGAAACGACACCTTCCCACCCACCCCTATTTTTTTTTCTTGTTACATCTTTTATAGTTTTTACTTGGACTTGCACGCCTTTGGTATAATGACGCTCAGAATTAGGCGTGAAAGGCGGCGGCGATGAACGCAAAGTGCCAGACGCCTTGGGTAATGACGCTTCAAGTCCAAGAAACTTTTCAAGCAAAAACAGCAGGGCTCTCGTCGCCTCGCTCAACTGCGTGTTCTATTTTACGAGCTATGTCGGAGGTCGTCTGTGTCGCCATTGCTGCAGTGTCGCACACGAGAAAGCTGTTTGGGGAAGACGACCGTGAAGAAACAATCTTGTATGCGTGGTTGGAGATGAAAGAAGTGACATTGTACACCCCCGGAATCACTTAATTTCATCGTGTAAAATGCTTGCAACGGGGATAGTGTCTTAACGACGGCAAGAGTTGAGGAAACAAAGGAAATCCGGATGTCGTATTGTTTTCGCTGCAAATCATGATTGGCTGGATGCATGACGGGTCTGCAGCAATTATTCCAAGCATGTGGTCAAGCATTGCATGGGTCTGAGAGCAGAGGATGGTCAGAGTTCAACTGTTGATTTCTTGGATTAAGATGCGCAGAAGTAAAGGAAACGGTAAATGACTCCGTCCGAATGCACGAATGGGTCATTATTGAGTCAACAGGAGCGCGCGATCAGCTGGTGGGTCCATTACGAGGACCTTTAATGAAACGCTATATAATCCTGGAGGCGATTAACAACAAACCAGTGTTCTGAAGTGTGTTGCATTCGGCCCTCTCTGAAAGCCCGCATTTCTCCGGGTGTGGTTGTAGGAATTTCTACGAACTAAAAACTGAAGGAAGCACGCGGTGTTAAAGAACGTCATGTCATTAGAAGAAACGTATAAACGGATAGCTCACGGAGATATCCCGATTAACGGAAATGAAGAGGCACTCTCCATTCTGTGTGCGCGGCAGTTTCCGCTCAAGACATGATAGTGTTATAAACGTTAAAGATAACGTACGCTGACGTACGGATTCATTTAAAACCATTGTTACGTATCACCTCAAAGCAAATAATTCGGTTACCGCACACCTCCGAGACCTTACGTATTCAACAGGCTCAATCAGCATACACAGATAGATTGCGCGTGCGGACTCTCAGTGTATAATAAATGATGCTGATAAATCAGTTTTTAGATGTGTTTGTATTTTGCGCACAAACGTATGCGGAGTGCAATTTTGTCTTCTTCTTGCACAGGGGTTGCGATGATAGTCAGAACGCCAAAGTCTTATTGGCTGATTGCGAAAAATAGGGTGTAAACCTCGAGGCACCTAGTATTGAGGTCTACCCACTATCCTTTCAATCAAAGCCAATCAGAGCTCGGCGTCGTTCTGGCGTCACGGTCACTGCTCCGCGAGAAGCGGACGACTTGCATTGGCTTCTTTCTTTTCAAAGCCAATCAGAGCTCGGCGTCGTTCTGACGTCACTGCAACTGCTACGCGAGAAGCAGACGACTCCGCATTGGCTTCTTTCTTTCTTTCTTTTTTTTCCCCCAAAATCTTAATCTTAGGAGCAGGCACGTAGCCAGGATGTTGTTTCGGGGGGGGGGGGGGGGGGGGGGGGCGCCCATGACAAAATGCTGTATGAGGGGGAGGGGGAGAAAAAGTTCCAGCAAAATGGAAGATTTCGGGGGGGGGGGGGGCGGGCCCCATGGGCACCCCCCCCCCCCCCCCCCCCCCGGCCTGGCTACGTGCCTGCTTAGGAGCACGAGGACAATTACAACTTAGTAATCCTGAAAAGGTGCGGTAATCTCTGCTGTATCGCTTCGATGGACTATCGAGCACAATTTTGTCTGCTATCTTTTTAATGTCCCGTTATGTTCATAAAGACGGAAAGGGGCTTGCCGCATAATCACGTTATGACTACACCATGCATAATTTCTGACAACTTTAAATGCGCAAGGTGGGACGAGTTCCGATCATCTTATTGTGGTCCCCAGCCAATGAGAATGCTGCGTTACTTCATAAGGATACCGAGGAGCGAATCACGCATAAACAAGCGTGATCGTAATAAGCTACTCCCCACGTTCGTTTCCGAAACTGTCAATGACTATACGGAGAGCAAGCCGTCCACTTCTTGCGCAGGGGTGGCGGTAACATCAGAACGACGCCGAACTCTGATTGGCTTCGATAGGAAAGATAGTGGGGAGGCTTCAATGCTAGATGCCTTGAGGTGTACCCACTATATGTTTCTCAATCAGCCAATAAGAGCTCGGCGTTCTGACATCATCGCAACCCCATGTGCAAGAGAAGCAGACGAACTTTGCTCCGTCACATAGTTGGACGTAGACGCGCTTTGCCGTCCCCCCAAGCCGGCTGCGTCGCTAAAAAAAGGACTCCTGAGACCCGACTGACCCGACTTCCAAGTCAGCTTTCAAAACTGGTCCGTGCCGACGCCGGCGCCACTTTTCACCCTGGCGACCGTATCGGTACTTAATCCGGTTATGGCTTTGCTCAACAGGTGGAGCCGCTTGCCCAAAACACTCTACGGGTGCGTTTCGCGATTCGAAAGTTGCTTCAGACATTGGAATTTCTCCGTTTTATTTTGGACGAACCGCTTTATGTGCAGCACAAACTTTTCGAGCACATAACGCGTGAAGAACAAAGGAAAGAATCTGACAAGCAGCGAGTACACGCTAAAAAATTCTGGAGTGTTTACCTTCCTGCGAAGAACTTGCTTCGGAGAGCCATCATCTGCAATCTACGGAGGTTGCGCAAATAATCAATAGTGGTCACGTTTGCGCCCGCCACGTTGCAGGTTCTCCCCTAGAGGAGGTAACATCCTATAAGTACCTAAGCATTAAATTTCTCGCCAACCTCTCCTGGCAAACACACATCAATATTATAATTAACAACGCTAATCGCATGATTTTGTATTCACATCGTAACTTCTGCATGGTGCCTTCATCTTTAAAAAAAATGTAATCTACAAAACTCTATCCAGTTCTAAACTGGAATACCATAATCAGTATGAGATCCAGGCCTCGAATTTCTCACTAATAAACCCAGAAGCACTACAAAATCGTTGTGCATGTTTTATTTTCTCTACCTGCTCTCGTTTATCAAGCGTAACATTAATGGACACCAACTTAAATCTCCCTCACCATGTCCCTCGTAGAAAAGTATCACGACTAGTTCTATTTCACAAAATTTACCATTATGACCAGTCACTAAAAAGTGAGCTTCTTTGTAAACCGTCATACTTCGCCTCTCGTACAGATCACCGTCATAAAGTAGATCTCCATATTGTCGTACTAACATTTTCGTTTCTTCGTTATGTCATACCAAATACCAACACTGAATGGAGCCACCTGCCCACCTCAATCACCGACGCATCACTTTTCAAACCTGCCATTGAAGATTATTTGTTGCCCTTGTAACCTACATTTATTGCTTCTTTGTTGTATTTTGATAATTTAATGTATTTCTTATATACTAGCCCACTTCCTTCTGTAACTCCCTCTAGGCCATGGAGGTAATGAAATAAATAAATAAATATATTTCGATCGAAAAACAGTCTGCGTTGTGTAGCTGAGTATGGTGAAACGTCATGATCAGTGTCACAGAGCAGCCTGTTTTTTAGGTCAAGACATATCTACAGCCTCGTCATATCGATTCCGTAGAGATCGCAGCGGTTTGCTCCCCAAAGTGCCTTGTCGGAAAGTTCATAGTCGCTCCAGATGTTTTCGAGTGTAGCCGGTGTTGCCATGTACACACTTTCGTTCCCAGAAGCGATGCGAGACCGCACTTGTAGCTATGACGTCAGAGACACCTCTGCGCCAATCAGGAGGGACGACTCATTGCGTGATATTCAATGCATGCGTACTGCCACAAAATGAATACGAGCTACTTTTCCCCGCACAGACCCCACACGGTGGGTCAAACATTGGGATTTACACGACTGGCCAATTCCGCGCTTTGACGACCTTGGTGTGCGGTCGACAATTGACAGGGCGTGAAAAATGCGGTCTGTTTCTAAAACACGATCAAAAAATCATGTTGATTGTCCGAACGCTTTTTGAACTGGGCCGGCCCTCGGGGGGGGGGGGGGGGGGGGGGGGGGGAGACTTGTGCGGCGCCCCGCTTTCTGATGTTTCTTTTCTTTTCTTTTTTTTTTTTGCTTTTTGATTTATTTTATTACATCGCCCGACCAGTTTGGGTAAGTTACTTTTTAAAAGTATTTATTTACAGCTACAGTTACTTTCCTATCAATGTATTTAAGTTACAGTTGCAGTGACTTAAAAATAAAGGTAACGCGTTACAGTTACAGTTACTTCGGCAGAGTAACTTAGTTACTTGCAAGATACTTATGCATATGCAACTATGAAGACATGGATGACAGAACAAAATGAGAAACATTTCCATTTATTTACGTCAACCACGGCAAACCCGGGCAACTACCGGGGCCCCCGGGTGCACGGCCCCTGGGAGAGGGCAAGTCGGCCAATAGAAACATGAACTCTGATCCCATGGCTCGGTTTCGAGAAAAGGAGCATGGTGACTGTAGCCTCCGATCAGGTGCTTCGCGGCGCAGGTGCAAATAAAATGTAGTCGCGACCCCCGTCGCATCGTCCGACGCCGAACGGTTGACCGTGTCTATGCGTCTCTGCGAGTCGAGTTTTTATTTTTGACGCTTTGCGGAGGAGTGGATGAGGCGGGGGTGCTTGAGGAGGTCGGAAAGGGTGAAAACGGAGCGAGAGTCTATCGGAAGGAATTGATACAAAACAAGTCCGAAATCAGCGTCCCCGCAGCAGGAAAAAGAAAAGAAAGACAAAGGTGGAAAAATGCCTGCGCCGAAGGTTGGCAGCAAACAAAAATTTCTTTAGTGTTTGATTTTTGCTTTTGCTGTCAAAGGCCTAACTCCGTCTCTTCTGATCTGCATGCTGAACGCCACTGTAGCCATCAAGAGAGACAGGGTTCGTTTTTACGAAACGTAACTGTAACTTTGCCGTTACTTTTTAGTTACTTTTACAAAAAAGTAATTAAGTTATTGTTACAGATACTTTTTGAAAACGTAACTAATTACAGTTACAAGATACCAAAAAAAGTAACGAGATACAGTATCTCGATACTAGTAACGCGATACTACCCAAGACTGCGCCCGACAACACTGGAGCGCAAGTTCGCCTGCTTCCTGCACAGCAGTTTCGATGATGACAGATCGTTGAGCTCTTATTGGCTGATTGAACAAAAACAAAACTAGTGGGTAGACCTCGAGGCACCTAGCATTGAGGTCTACCCACTATCCTTCCAGTCAAAGCCAATCAGAGCTCGACATCGTTGGGACGTCACCCCACCCCCCTGCGCAAGAAGCCGACGACTTGCTCTCCGCATATGCACGATCGCCTTTCGGTTTTGGAATGACGTTATCGTCTGACAACGTGATGTCGTACCTAGTAACTGGGTACCTATAAAAGAAAAAAAGAGGGGAAGGGGGGTCACGACCGGAGTCTCAGGGCGCTTTATGGTATAGGGCGAACCCTGGTGTTGGGCTTTGCTATTTGCTCAATTTCTTCGGTAGATCGCACTGACTGTCTCATGCCTGATTCACACGGTGCCAATTCTTTTGCGATTTCGCATTTCGCAGCTGCGGCACAGAGCACCGCAGCCTCCACCACGCTATTTTTGCCGCTCGAGCGACGTCGGAACTGCTAAACCAAAAGTAAAATCGAACCATGTGAATCGGGCTTCAGCCCGCACTTTGCGGGAAAAGTACCTACAGTCACTTTTTTAATGCGAAAGTGTTAACCGTCCTTGGAGCGAACCGGCGTTATCAGCTTTTGAAGCCGCGCTCCTAACGGCACCTGAATTCCCCCCTCCCGATGAAGCGAAGCCTGTAGTCTGTGGCAGCGATTTGATGGATAGACTCCCATTGGCTGTTGCTTGACATAGTTTCAATGTAACAAGGCTCCCATTGACTGGCGCGCGTCATAGTTTCAAGGAACGCCACCCCATGGCGGTGCGGGCCCCGCGCCGCTTTACGCGCCGCCAGCGCGCCTGTCAAAGGAACACTAGCTGTGTCGCGCGCTCGTCCGCATCTGCTCCTCTCGACGCCGACGAACCTGGCGGCGCATCAAGCATCTACATCATTGGCGGCCGCAACCTCGGCGGTAGCAAAACCTGCCCGTCCACGCAAGTACACCGCGGAAGAACTAAGAGAGCGGAATGACGCAGCACAACGAACGAGGAGGCAGCTATACTTCGTTTCAGCTTCGGTCCGAGCGTGGCCGATGTTATGAGCCGAAGGGCCAATCAAACAGCGAAGAGGCACAACGTCATGGCGTGCTCTCTGCAGTTGACAGGACCAGCGGGTATTTGCCGTCTCTCTGTGCGTGCTCCTCCGCCGGCTCGTCCTATATCAAGCGCAGAGAGCACGTTATGACGTTGCGCTTTTTGCGCTGTTTGATTGGCCCTTCGGCTGATAACATCGGCCGCGCTCGGACCGGAGGTGAAACGAAGTATAGAAAAGTCCACTGTCGTTGTCAAGTCTCCGAATACACAGCGGGCGGAACGAGCAGCGGCGTGAGGCGCAAGTGGATCGCGATTCAAAGCGTTTCAGGCGGCAAGAGGACGAGGCGCTTCGACAACGCGCGGCGGAAGCAATACGTCGCAGGCGGCATGCTTTCGCATTCACAACTCATAAGAAGTGCTTAGGTATCCTATACTTCGTCTCACCCTAGCATGGACTAACCGCGAAGGGTATGCTAGCGCGAGCGGCCAGCCTTGACTGCCTTGACTAGAGCACTTGCTGCACGAGCGCTCGTGCAGCCGCCGCGGCTTCATTCACAGCGACTAGCTCGCGCTTTTAGCACGAGCGGCTAACAATAGTCCATACTAAGGTGAGATGTAGTATAGGACTTTTGTAGAATGTGTTGTGATTCTTTATCCGAATCGACGACCGCATTGATTACAGACCCCTTCACTCAAGCCGTGCTTTTCCAGCAGTAGCTTACGACATATGTCGTTTTCGACGAGGACAGAATTTGAGGTTATATGTGCTGTATGAAACTGCAAGGGGCTTCGTGAAGCTGTTATACAGCTTTTTTTCCCCTTGCTTCCGCCATGCACGTACCAGAATGAAAAATGAATTTCTTCTAAACGAAGTGGAATTCAGTTCCTTGCGAGTTGGAGGAATAGAATTGTGGTATAGGGGACAGATACCACCCAAGACGAATTTCCGTTCCATGCTTCCACTTTCTCGCGTCTGTCCGAGTCTTCGTTGTACTCCTCGCGGAGTTCGTGCCGAGATTGATGGCTTGCGGCTTGCGGCTCTGACAGACGCCTCACCTTCGGTGGGCGTGATTCCGAGAATCGAAGAAGGTAAGTTATGCTTTTGCTTGTGCCGCTTGACATTTTTTTTAGCGGTCTACAAAGCGCTGCAGCTGCAGGTCATGTACTTGGGCACAGTCATGTGGTCATATGCCATACCATTTAAAAAGTTTAGAAACAAGAAGTGTGAGGTGCTAGCTTTAGCATAAAAACCCATGTAAACATAAAAAAAAGTTTTACAGAGTCGTCCTCCATTATAAGTGTAAGCATAGAGACCAAAACGGCCTACCTGTAAAAAAAAAATACGAATAATTTATTATTTGCAAGTTTGCTCGTTGCACTCTATAGAGTGCTAAAAGAGAACATCTTGCTGCCCGGACGATGCCTGATGTCGTGAATTCAAGAAACGATAAAGGCAGGAGCAGGACGTTTTCGAGGTAGGTGACTTTTTTGATAGCACGTGCAATGTTTTTCTTCACTTCTTACTCGCGCTTTTGAACCACATCTCTTCGAAGGAAGCTGGTGTTTTTTATTCAATCTGAGGCTATACTTCGTCTCACCCTACGATGGACTGAAGGCAGAAGCTACGAACTGCCAGATCCAATCACGAGCCACATAGACACTGTGTGATATTTCGCTTCGAAGCACGTATCGGTGCCCACGTCTCGGATCACTGATGGGAATGAGCTGACAGTGGTTCGGATCGAGCAATGAGTGACTCAACAATTTTACATTGCAAAGAAAGCCACGGCTTACTGGCTCATTGCAGTATCGAAGTTATAAAAATGACGCAGCGTTTTTGGATTCGGAGCATTATTCGCCCAAACATAACCAATGCTAAGCGTGTCATAGTATAGCGTGGAACGTGATTGGACATGGCGACCCTGGCTTTGGCCTTCAGTCCATCGTAGGATGAGACGAAGTATAACATTTGATCCGCTATGCCGGACTAGAGAGTCCGGCATGACACTGAGCGAGACTGCGTGTTTCGTCGTCTTCACTTGCGGATTGCAGTGTTGTAAGGAATGTTGCGCTGTATGTTAGGGAGTGGCCGCGACACTGCGCGCCAAAAGATTTGAGCGGAATAAGATCGAAATCGGTAGCCATGTCGCGGTCGTATATAACAAACCGAGTACTTGGGGGGTTTGGTAACCGGTTCTCTGATTGCCTGACCACATGTCGCATTTACTCGGATAACAGACACATTACTTATAAACAAGGCTCTTGCGTTTCATTTCCTGCAGAACACACATATACAGTCAATCGTAGCGTCCTACAAAAAAAAAAAAAGCTAGAAAAGAAACACGTAGCCAATAGTGAGCGTTGAACACAAATCTCCCTAATAATTCAATATGCGCAAATAGCTTTTTTGTTTTCTTTTTTGCGCGAAGATTTTATGTTTGTTTTATAAAGGCTCGTTCACACGCTTGCGACTGCCTACAACCGTGTACATCAAAATCTGTGATTTATGTTTTTGCGACAGAACACACTGGAATAGTTTAATAAATAACCGCCCCTCTCCCCCCCCCCCCCCCCCAAAAAAAAAAAAAAAAAAACTTAACATTTTTGTGTTTTTTTTTGGCGCGTCAGTTTTTTTTTTTTTTTTTTAATTCTGGTTCGAAAATTTTTTGACAATGTTATAAACAATTTTTTCTCATAGATAGTAGGTACTATCGTGGACACTCTTAACTATAATACGGCAGCGGTGGCCGTTCCTTACCCCCAGCGCCACACAGCAGGGACACTGAAAAGTTAAAACACCGCGCGTATCCACCGCACACGCCTACCGTGTTCGGCAGAATTGCTCTTCGAGATAGCGATAACACTCTCTCCTTGTCGTCTGCTATGTGCAAAGCACGCGCCGCCACAGTACTTCCCGTGTTTTTGCTTCACGGGCTTTTGTGGGGGCCTCTTTCGGTACGGAGGCTCCCTGGCTTATGAAAACGAGTCAGCCAAACATCCAACATCCAACGAATTAGCGCACCAATTCTGACATAAGGAAAAGCCGTGAACAGGTGTGTGTCCGATTAATAAAAGAGATCTATCCAGATATGTACACAATAATCGGCAACGATTATGCTTAGCTCGGTATGTCCCTATCGTTGGATGTTTGACTGACTCGTTTCCGTGAGTCAGGGAATCATCGCACCAAATGAGGCACCCCCAGAAGTCTGGGAAGCAAACATCGGCAAGTGCTGTGGCGGCGTCACTTTCCGCGGCAGACGACAGGGAGATGCTATGTCGCGCTGGGGGTACGGAACGGCCATGGCGGCCGTGTTATGGCTAATAGTGTCCGCGAGAATACATTTGACCTCGCAAACACCGCAAAACCTTCGCTCTCGCGAAATTTCGTTCCAGGGTCACGTTGAGGATGGCGCGAGCGTGCCGGTGTTCTCCCGTCGTCAGAGATCCCAAAAACTCTGTCGTAAGCGAAAGCAAATATGCGAACGGGCCTTAGATTGCTGACATATTTCTGTCGACCGTGGTTATTGTTATCAGCGCGCTTCGCGGGAATGCGCACCTACAGGTTTTGTTTATAAACAGTGCGTCCATTACTCAAGTAAATGCGGTAACAGCAAAAAATTATCGAAGTGCGGGCGACCTGATGCGTATCAGTCATGATGTTTTAACCCTGAGACTGGGAAAGACATTTGGAAACAATGTAGAAGGACAGAGTAAGGTACAGAAAATTAAAAGGGGGCGGGGGGTCGCCCCTCCCCCTCCCCTTAAATCCTCTTTTCTATTTATACCATTTTTTTTTATTTTACGACCCAATAGCGCCCTGGAACTCTTTGTTTACCTTTGCTTTGTCCCGGTTAAAAAGTCTTGCTGTGTTTTTTTTTTTATCACCCATACTGGATACTCTGAATGCTTGGCTGCAGGATCAGGGATGAGGGTGAACAAAAAGATCGATATCAGGTGTAAAACGAAATTCCAGCTGAGTTCCCTTCGAAGTGTACACGAACAATTGAGTGCTTAATCTCCAAGGCGTGGGAGACATCAGATGTAAGGCACCCAGTTTTTGCTTGCGATTCTAGACAGTTTCGAGGTGAATATACTCTTTGGGTTGGAAATTTCCACCTTATTATTATTAATATTATTGTTATTTTGTAAATCAATTTGCAAAGCAAAAACCGCCCAAGTGTCGTGGAGGCAATCGGTTTCAAATATAAAATCTTATTTAAAAACAAAAATTCATTTTTTTAGTTTATAAGTCGAGCTTTTTCTCTCGTTCATTGTCGTTCCTTAAGTTCGCGATATGAAACTCTCCCAAGTCTAATGGAGAAATATGCTTTAGATATGAATTTCTGAGCACACCAAGCACACACTCTGGAGCAACTCGTGGGCTCACTGCAGTAATGTGCAGATTTACCAACCTGTTCTCGTTGACTCAAACTGCTACAGTTCACTCGAGGGGACCAGATACTTGACCTTTTCCACACAAGCTAACCGGATTTGGTGCAGACAGCTTTAGTAAATCCGGGAATCAGCGATCAGAATGCTGCCCTTTGTCAAATGAAATTGGATCACGCAAAAATGTAAAATGACAGCAGTCGACGCATATTTAATTACAGTAAAGCTAATATTACCGCGATAAATGCTGAACTAGATGCAGATTTTGTTCTTTTTAAAACGCTTGCTGAATTATGTTTTATAGCTGAATTATGAACACTTTTTAAGACGAAAGCTTTGGAATTGCAAGACCGCTTTGTTGCCTCTTGGATTTTAACTAAAAGGCGTAACAATAGCAAACATTGGTTTACAAAAGAACTACGGAACTTGACCCATATAAAACAAAGAATTTATCGGGCCTATAAGAACAATCCGTGGCTTGAAAATATCACCAAATAAAAACAAAAATTGAACAAGCAAAATCAGTTTTCTTCGAGTCGTCCCAAACGAAAGCTATAGAGAAACCTAAACAACTTTGGAAATACATAAAAAGGAATAAAAAGCATAACGTATCTATTCCTGCTCTCGTGAAATGTGACGATATGATTACTGACGTTGGTGACAAAGCTGAATGTTTTAACACTTTCTTTAGTTCTGTGTTTTCTTTTTACAGCACTGTAGACGCGGCTTCGCTCCGGCGGATGTATCGCCCATGGAAGAGATTTTATTTGATGCTCACGGGATAGAAGTTTTATTGCGGGGCTTAAGTGTTTCAAAAAGGCGGCTGGCCCTGACTGCATACCAACTGCTTTACTGAAATCCTGCGCACGATCAATCTCCCCATATATGAAATTACTTTTTGCGAAGTCACTGAATTGTTGCTCGCGATCTGATTGAAAGATAGCGTTTGCTGTCCCCGTTTATAAATCGGGGCATCGGATCAATGTCTCAAATTACCGTCTCATTTCATTTTTCCAGGAGCTCGGAGTGACAAGGTGCTTCAGATACGTGGACGATTTTCTGATATGTTTTCCGATGAACAAAATGACAGACCTTGTGCGCGAAAAGGTAATGCAGAAGTTCAGGATAGCGCACAGAGGTCTTGAATTCACATTTGAACTACCGGAGAGACGCAGGCTGCAGTTCTTAGATATCGAAATGGCATTTGGAGAGAAGCACAGCTGCTGGATGCACAAGACCAGAGGGGAGAAAGGCATACTGCCGTACGACTCAGGGCACACTATGTTGGTGAAGAGGAGCGTTGCCTCTGGGTGCGTGTGGCAGGCCATAAAGAAATCATGCCACCATAGGACGTCAGACGGCCTACAAAGGCAAGTCACCCGACTACAGGCAAGCGGCTACCCAGAACCCCTGCTAGTAGCTGTGGCAGAAAAATGCATAACAACACTCAGAGGCAATCGCAAAACCAAGAAAAAGGACGCGGACCAAAAACCACTAGTAGTGATGCCATACATCCACAACTTTTCGCACAGGCTGAAAAAGATCGCCGAAACACACGAGGTCAAAGTGGCCCTATCCGCCCCCTTCAAGCTAAAAGGACTCTGCAAAAAGGTAAATAAAGAGGAAGGCGACACAACGGGTCAATCGTCGTGTCGGGTAAAACACAAAAGCAAGTTCGTCGAATGCGTAGACGGGGTCGTCTATAAAATACCATTGACGTGTGGAAAATCATTCACCGGACAGACAGGAAGGTGCCTAAATGAAAGACTACGAGAACACAAATACGCATGTGGGCAATTGCAAGCACCCGGCAACCTGGCAGTGCATTGTGCAAGATGTAACTGCGAAGCGCTATTTGGAACTACCTCAGTCCTGGACAGATCAAAAGACAGGAACAAGCGCGAAATCATAGAGGCCTTCCACATGGCACCAGGAAAGCACGGCACTTGCGTCAGTGATCCATCAATTGCACTGAACGAAAAGGAAATTGAATTGCTCAGACACTACAAAGCATAACGAGGACACTAGCACCAGCTTCAAGGCCCCCCCTCACACCATAGAAACCGAACGCATAGTACAGAACTGAAAACAACACCACAAACATCGAAAGTCCACGCATCCTCATGAAAACCATTTTTCATTATTTCTCAGATTTTTTAATTTTTCCAAACTCACACAAGGGGAAACCTCACACGAGGAAAAGGGGAAAAAAGAAAAGAATAAACAATTGTTAGTCTGCGCCCATTCATGTACGTTGTGTTTCTCCTCATCTCAATGGAACTCATCGTTTTTCTATCAATGTTTGGTCACGCGTTTGTTCTGTAGAACTTCGCAGCGCAGCAGATTCAGATATCATTAACGTCCGTTTGCTGTAAAATTCTGGAACACGTCCTGTACACGTCTATTTCTAAACAAATGCATATTCATTCTTTGTTTAATCAGAAACAGCATGGCTTTCGAAAGGGGTGGTCCTGCGACACACTGTTAACGCAATTTTCTCACGATATAGCAGAAGCGCTGGATAGCAGTTCAATTGTCGACTGCATTTTCTTGGATTTCAAAAAAGCTTTTGATGTAGTCATGATGTAGAACACCTGAGACTGTGGTAAAAGCTAGGAAATTTGGTCGAAGAAAAAAGACGGGGGAAAAGAACGACTCAAAAGTTTCTTCTACCAAGTTTCCCAGCTTTTACCACAGTCTCGGGTATTCTACATCATGATCAACATCCACCAGCTCGCCTGCGAACTCACTGTTTTTTCTTTGATGTCTTACCTCACGCGTTATTAGTTGAAAACTCTCGTATTATCTCCTGGGTTTCCGAATACCTACGCGCAAGATGTCAGTACGTGGTAGTAGATGGCACGAAATCGGGTATTTCTGATCGGTTTTGGGACCTTTACTCTTCTTACTTTAATCAATGATATCTCAGAATCCGTCACATCATGCATGAGAATGTTCGCAGACGATTGCATATTATATAAAAAGTTAATTGTGAATATGATAGTCTTATCCTTCAAAAAGACTTAGATGCAATACAAACGTGTTGTGAAAAATGGCGGATGAATCTGAATTTGGATAAAACCGTACGCATAACATTTTCCAGAAGAAAAACAGGGAGCGAATTTCGTTATGAAATAAACAATATTAATCTAAATGTGGTTTATGAGTTTAAGTATTTAGGCATTTTCTTTGCATCTTTGTTACATTGGCGACCTTTAATTCGCATTACTCGCCGTGGTTTCATCACCTTCATTCCACACGTGACGTCATGACCTTATCGACCAATCACGATTTTTCTGCGATAGTTTCACGAGTTTCCTAAAGTTATCGCTTTAAAACTGATGATACGTCGTTCACTTGCTCAGTGTAGGTTTTCTTCACAGTCCGGAAAAAAAGCACTCAATGCGCTCCGTGTTGCAAAATCATCGATGGGGTGCCTTTCAAGGAGATCTACAATTTGCAAGTTGAATACTTCGCCCTTAAAATAAATATTTAGTATGTTTGCTTGTTATCCATTATTAATTAAATTATCAGGCTCCAAAAAATATGGTCACATTCGCAAGATGCTTGCTAACAACGTACATTTGGTTAAATTCGCGTATTACTTTTTCTTATTGCTTGGTGCATGTAATTTGAACTGCCGGTTGTCACATTGTAAAATGTGACAACAAATAAACTTGATTTGATTTGATTTGATTTGATTTGAAGCAGGCGTGTAGCTATGCCCCATTTTCAAACGCCAGAAATTATTTTTTTTTCTATTGGGTAAAGAATACTTCCGCGGGATTCGGAGGCGTAAAACTTCTTTTGGAGATCTTACGTGACATCAAGTTTTACGTTGCAAGATACCTTTTTACGTGTCATAAATTCTACATAGTAAAAAATAATATAATTACAATATATCACTCAATAAAAAAAACTACTGCATAATACTAGCTTCTCCAAGTTCCTAGGTAACAGATACGGGTTTAGAAATAGTCAATGTCCAATATTTTTGAATTTGCAATTTATGCGCATGTTGCTTCAGTTCCCCCTTCGTCGGAAAACATAACAATATGGAATATATCTATAGTATAATGTCTTGTAAGTGTTCAAAGTACATAATTTACAATGAAATGCACGAGCGCCCAGCATTTATGTTTATTTACGCCAAGGTAAAACCAGCGCTACCGTGGTAGTCTCCGATCGTTCAGAGATGCGGTACAGCTTCCTTGATAATTGGACTCTTTAGCTTCTAGCGGGTGGTCGCCCTTTCCATCAAACTAGATTTGACCATCGCTATTCTGCATTTTTATCATTCACCTTCTAAACCTTGAAATCAGTCGCGTTAGTGTTGCTTGGTCACGCATGTTCCATATATACAAATCTGTAAACAGAAACAAACACCAAAAGGTTTTGACATAAAACACACCTGTTTTTCACATTTTAATGAAACAAAGTGGATATTGGAATATACGGATAGTCTCTCCTAAGAAACCATCAGTAATAAATGAAAGTGAGCAAACGAGTCTGAACTGAATAAAATGCGCTATACGAGGGGCGTCCAGAAAGTAATGCATTAAAATACGAAACGTATACTACGCTTTCCGAAAAATATTTTATTTTCAATAAATTCTTTATATCTTAAGTTCTCTTTCGACATAATCTCCTTCGATCTTAAAGCATTTGCCGTACCATAGAAGGAGCAGTAGGCCTCCTTCAATCACCCTTTTAAAAAACTCTGCCAACATGGAAATCTTGAGCCAACATCCTCCGCGTTTATTGCGCAAACAATTTTGGTTTCCTCCAAAATAGGAAATAAATCCTTATTTAACGAGTTCGTTAAATAAGGATTTCGAAACTTCAGGTATGTGTACGAAATTTATTATGGTGTCAGAAGACTACCCAATCAATATTTTGCTAGAGCGTTACGTATATTTTTAATAAAGTAAAAAACAAAAAACGAAAGTGCTCGAACCTGAAACAGAAAGTGAACAGGCGAGGAAGAATAAATATACAGAAGGAGAGAGTTGGCGGAAGTCACGTGACTGTGCAACTTTTTTTTTAATCTTGAATCAACGAGTTTTCGGCTTTTTAGAAGCCACAAAAAATGGGTATCATGTTTTTTTTTTTCTAAATTTATCTTTAATTATATTTGGTGGTTGTGTCTAAACCCTAGAAAACGGCACGTGACCACGGAGAAGGGAGTGAGCGCGACTCAAACCGGCCAGTTCGAGATTGTCGGTTTTTGGGCGGAAAAAAAAAAAACGCATTTCGAGCCGCAAATTGTGTTCCGGGTAGTTGGGCTCCCATAGGTCATGTACAAATAAAAACCTTGGCGAGCATAAATATTCTGTCAGTGTCCCTTTAACTTGTCATTGACTAGTTACCTTTTAAGAAAATGAGTGAGTGAAGTATTTTCTTTACTTTGTGATGAAGTCACTAGTGACGGTACTTCGGGACTTCTTGAGGGGAACGTTTACAACACAAATACCCACCCTTGTTTTCACCGGCGTGGGGCCAACACATCCATCGTGCCACTACATCCATCGAGCGATTACATCCAATTTAGTGTCATTACATCCATCGCGCCAGTACATCAATAGTGCCAGTACATCCATAGTACCATTAAATCTATTTTTGGCCAGTTTATCTAACATGCCATTACATCCTTCATGCCATTACATCCACCGCGCTATCATATCGATCCAGCAACTTCCTACAAAAGCTTGTCATTACATCCATCGTGCCGTTACCTCCTTCGAGCAGCTTTGTTAGAAAACGCGCCATTATATCCATCAATCACGCAGGTTAATTTCTTCGCTTAGCTATGATTTCATCAAAGCTGTTTCATCGAATTCCGTTTGATCGATTTTAATGTCATCGAGAGCCATTTGATCGAACTTAAATATTTTCTTCTCAGATGGTTTTTCAATTTACGATTTTTATATTTCTCGGTGTGTAATGTACAGCAATATTATCTCCTACCCCTTTCGTTTCTATTTTTTAAAAGCTGTTTCAGACATTTGCGTTTGCTTAGGAACGACTGTGTTGCGACTGCTCGTGGCGGTGCGAGCTAGCGAGCTACCGTAGCAAAACTGAGATTAACGGGATTTTTTGCTTGTCGTCAGTATAGGAGGTATTCACTGGCCGCCATATTTGAGGTCACTGTTTAGAGCGCATGCTCAGAACGAGCTCGCATTAATAGGCTGCCAAGACCGGCAATCTTGGTGGTGCGGAATGCACGTGGCGAAAGAACTGTGGAAGCTCGCCGTCAGCACGCGCTCCGCAGCCGAGCACACAGCTATGGCCGCCAGTGAATACTCCCTATTAGCCCCGTGCGCGACCGAAAGCGTCGCTGTGGTCGGCCTTCCACGATTGGCCGAACGCTGACTATGACGTCGGAAAGGGGATTTTCATCGACGGAAATAAGAGGAATGAAAGAACTTTAATTTTGACGGTGTTGGCAGTGTTCCTTTAAGAGCGCAATGATTTCAAGCTTCCACCATGCTAATAACAAACACCATCTAACTTGTTGTTTGCAAGGTAATGACGTCACAAAGGGGAACCACAGGAGGGCGCCACCAAAACTTCTCGCCGCTAATAGACCGACACGCTGTTTACAAACAAGCCCGCGTTCGCCCACACCAGGTGTGGGCACTGCGCGTGCACATAAACCGAATTCACAAGAAGTGAATCGTCTGCGCATGCGCAGTGCCGTCGACAGCGCCACCGCAGCTGCGTGACGTCAGGGCCGCATGTTGGTCTTAAGCTTGGAGCCCTGTACGGCGGCCGCTTGTATAGTGGTTTTTCTCTCAAAATATGACATAGTATTTCAGTTTGTTACCTTTCGACGAATGGCCGAATAACGCAAAAAGCCCCATGGCGGCCATCTTGGCTTATATGGATGTACTAGCACGATGGATGTAGTGGAATGCTGGGCCTCATAACAGGAAGGACAAACAATTATATCCACCGAGCAACTACGTCCATCGAGCAGCTACATCCATACACATGTCAATACATCCAACGAGCCAGTGCATTCATCGTGCCATTACATCCATCGATGGGGTACGACATCGCGAATGACAGAAGAAACTCACTCATGCTTCTGCAAGTGCTGTTGCTTGGCTTTGGCCTGACGCAATTCGTTCACAACTACGAGTATCTAAAACTAGCGAATTTGCAGAAGAGCCATGAAGCTCAAGCGCCCACTCCGACGCAGGCTTGGCCGAAAGCGGAGCCGGTCACTCACCGTGGCCTTCAACCTGGATCCACAACACCGTATAATATTCAGTTACTTTATTTCAGTAATGCGTATATGTCTGGCTCCGTCACCCTTCATTAAACATTCGAACCTGTTCCCGCACCGCTTCTTCGCTTGATGATTTTAGTCTATAAATTTTGCAAGTTGGTCGATAGATCTCTCATGGTCTGCATGGTTTGTCGTTTGTCGCGTTCAAAACTCTTTTCACAAACCGTACTTCAGAATCAACGGGCCGCTTTTTGACGCAAACAAGAGAGTAGTGGATAACAACCCCATAAATATTTTCAGTCTCACAAAATGATATTAGGGTGTGATCAATGAATGAGGGATTCGTTTGTTTGTGTGTGACTTAATTTCGTTTGTGTGTGACTTAAAATACGCGTGAGTAGGTTTATAAAAATTTCGACTAATTTTATATTTCATTTAATGTTGGCGCTTAATAGTGAAGTACGTATTGCCAGTTTGTGACCGAAGAGAACAGCATCAAATTTTAGTAATACTGCTTAACCAGAAAACAAAAAGTTTACCCTTAGCCCTTAACCTTTGCCGATATATTAAAATATTTCGCACAGTTCTTTTTTTTTCTTTTTAATTTCTCATTAGATCTAAAACAGAAGAAAAGAACAGGACGTAGTATAGAGAAAAAAACTACACCATCAAAGCCGCAGTTCTGCAAAACCAAAGCAGTGAGAAATACGGCGCGGCGCCAAAATGACCTGTGTCACACTCCGCGTGTCGAATTTCCTCGAAGATTGTCAATAAATAAAAAAATATGCTATCTTCCCCAGGGAAATTTATTACGTATCTCTTATGTGAACATTGGGATCGTGAAAATAACCTTACCCTATTATTTTGGCAAGTAGTTCCATCTGGAGCTGGTGGATCAAAATAAAGTTTCATATCTCCTTGCATGTCGTCGCAGCAAATGACCCTGCAGTTGGCAATATTTCCGGCAAGACGTTTCTGTAATATAGTGCCCAACGTTTCTCACAAAATAGGCAAGAAACGTTCATACACCAATTTTCAGCCATGTAAGTAGAACAATACATACCTCGCAAACTGGTATTCTGTTTCGACAAATGTTTATTTCTTTCACCTTTATATATTCGGAGGGAAGTCGCTTCGGATATTCGTTGCCATACGGTGCTTCTTGGGGCTTGTCATTCCAGCATTGTTTACTTCTACGTGAAACAAACAACAAAATGAACTTTGCCCGCGAGCAGTAGCTGAATCTTTCCGTTTAATAACTTCTATGAAGAGCGCAAGTTCGTCTGCTTCTTCCACAGGGGTTGCAGTGACGTCAGAACGTCGAACTCTGATTAGCTTTGATTGAAAATATAGTGGGTAGATATCATTGCTAACTGCCTTGAGGTCTACCCACTATCTTTTCCATCAGAGCCAATCAGAGCTCGGCGTTCTGACGTCACCACAACCTCTGCAAAAGAAGCAGACGAGCTTGCGCTCCGCATAGTTAGTAAGAGCAGAAGAAACACTGGACGTGGCTTATTATCTTCACTAATGGTCGACCGCTGCCAGGCGGCTTATTACGTATGTGAATTTTCGGACAATAAAGTGCTGGAGGAAGAAGAAGCTGCCCTCTACGAATGCCTTTCTTAGTGCTCAGAATCATCCCAAATATTTGGCGTATCCAGGTTTCTGGAAAACCACCGACAACGAAAAAGACATCTTAAAAGCCTTCTGTTCATATTGCGGATGTGTGGCAACACCGAAGCTCTAAAACGTTGGTCCTGCATGATCGTTGGATCTATGGGTCAGGCCACAGGCCCCCTGCTCTGAAACTCTGACCAAACTTTGGCACCTCCTCATTTTGGGTACATTACTACTAAAAGCTGACCTGACTGGCCCGCGCACAACGTATGGCTCCTTCGCTAGGCTTTTACCTTTCTGTCGAGTGATGAAGAACGGAAAAACACCTTTGGACGTCCGAAATCGGCTAGATTCAAAGCCGCAAGTGTACAAAGCCACGAGCGTCTCTTCTTTGGTGAAAGTAGAATTTATACCAGCATTCTCGTCATTGGAGTCCTCCCCTGGGTATACCGGCGGAGGAGAGGGGATCGGAATCGTTGGGTATAAGGAGGTCTTTTAGTTCTCAAGCTATATCCTCTTGTGGTTTGTTGGTCTTCATTGGGAGTCGTTCTAAGCTGTGTCGGGGTTTGCCCTATATGAGGAGTTTTCGTAGTATTTGCCATACTCGGCGTCTGTGTAACTGGTCGTTTAAACCATCACATACTTGCAGCCAGGTTTTGATGACTAATTGTTTGTTTGTTTGTTTATTTTATTTTTGACACAATTGTCAATGGGATTGGGACAAAAGGCAAATACAATTACCTCACTGGGTCCCAACCCCTGTAACAACACTCAACAACAGGGCACAAATCGAGATAGAGAAATAAAATGAAAATGAAAAGCCAGCTCGCAGCACAAGTCAAGAATGAAATTATTTCAGCCAGCTAAAAACTCTTCAGCTTAGAAAAAAAAAAAAACACTGATTAATAACACAACTCACTAACACAACACAACACACAAGCAACATTAAAATATTTCCTTAGGAATTTTTTTTTTTTTAAATGGAGCATGGAAGTGATTTCCTGGGCCGTCTCATACACGCAATAATGTTTGCTTAGGATATCTGTAATTCGGTATGATAATTTTTGAGTACCATAATTAGTTCTCATTTTTGGTTTTGGAAACTGTTGGTGCCTCAGGTAGTAATTTGTTCGCTTGGGTAGGTACGTCTTGTGAAAGATCTCAGGATCAATGTTAATTTGGGTATGAATTTAAATCGCCACCTTTAGACATAAAAAATTTATCTACCGCAAGTATTTTATGTTTCTTGAAACTATTGGAAGTTGATTGAAACCGGGGCAAATTATCAATTAGCCGAACCGCGCGTTTTTTTTTAATGCAAGTAATTGCTTAATATTATTTCCTGTGGTTGTCTCCCACACCAATAAACAGTAATAAAGCCTAGAGTGAATCATAGATGTATAGATTTGTCGTTTTAACCAGTTTGGAAGAAGTTGTCTGCACCTAAAAAGGAAACCAATGGATCTAGAAATCTCCTTTCGGAGATCGTTTACTTGGGCAGTTCAATACAAAGTTTCATGGAAACGAACACCGAGAAATTTATAAGATTATACGCGTTCAATAATGGAGTTTTGAAGGGATATATTAATTGTATTAGTAATGGGTTTGATTTTTGCTCTAAAAATGATATACTTAGTTTTTGACGTATTTAGTTCCAACTGATTTTCAACTAATTCATGTGCGTAATCTTGAGCTTCTTCTGTGATGAGCTCGATGACTTTCTTTAGGCGTTTGCCTTTTCCTTTTTCCAACGTTTGACTAATTTTTGTCTCTTTTCCCATTCCTCAAGTAGGTGTCTGTCTATTTGGGGGTGGTCTTCCGTCTTGGCGACGTTCTTTGTGAATTTTTTGTGCGCTTGCTTGACTGACTCAGCCCATTCTGAAGGGTATTTTGGGGCCTCTTCGTTTTCCAGCAGTTCCCTCATTTTCTTCCATTTGGTAATGTGTGTTGTCCGTCCTTTTTAATTCGTTTGTGATCTTTGTTCATGTTCGAGGGTGATGATGACGGTGTGATGATCGCTGCCAAGATCTTCCATGGTGTTCTCCCATTCGGTTTTTTTAGGGCCTGGGAGCCATATCAGACCTGGGTTGGTGTCTTTTTCGACACTGTTGCCTCTGCGGGTGGGCAGTATGGTGTCGTTCAGAAGTGAGACTTGGCTTCGTGTAGTTTCGTTTGCTAGTTTTCGCCCGTTCGGTGTTGTGTGATTATAGCCTTATGCAACGTTGTGGCAGTTGAAGTTACGTGCAATGATTATATATTTTTCTTTCTGTTTGTTTTTGACTTCTTTGATCCATATTGTAAGGGGTGTCTGGTAACCTGGGGTCCAGTAGGTGTTTAGGGTTACTCTCCTGGCTTTGCCCTGTTGCAGTTGGCATTCTACTGATACCTGTTCTTGTCTGTGTGTGCTGTAACGGTGCGACTCTAATTGTATAGCGGGTATGTAATTGGCCATGTATGTGGTAACCATGGCGGGTGTTTGTTCGTTTATAGTAGGGGGTTGCCACGAGTAGGTCGGTGTTTTTGTGTGATGCTGGGTTGTGTGAATTTCTGGTTTCCTGGTATCCCAGATGACAGATAAGTTTTTTTTTTTTTTTCGCCTTTGCGAAGTTACATTTTTTCTTATTGCTTGATGACCGGAGTGCTTTGTTATATCAAGAATTACATTAGTCAGTCTTGATGCGTAGAGTGGGGACGAATGCTTGAACCAGGCTATTTATTTTATTCTTATGAAGCGTGCAGTTTTCCTCTACAGAGCTTATGGACAATACAGTTACGGAAATGTTATGAAAAATTAATAGTTCGTTCTTTATTGCTTCATAATCGGCTTTATTTTAATTGTAGATAATTTTATAAATTGGATTTTTGTTACAACTATCGGGAGTTACAAATCAACGTAAAGGATCCTATGATCGCTAGACCCAACACAAAACTGAATCGTCTTTACGAGGTCCGGTGATGTGGTTAAAACGAGATCAAGGATGTTAGCAGAGCGTGTAGGTTTGTTAACCATACGCGTTAGATTGAAAGTTAGACGCATGTCGATGAATTCTGTTGATGTACGTGACTCCTTGGATGACAGACTGGCCCAGTCGATTAGCGGAAAATTGAAATCACCAAAAAGCAATGAGTCATGCCTTTGGAAACGGGCTTCTCATCTCGACTAACACCGAAGAAAGAATGATTGTGAACGATGAATCACTGTCGGGAGGTCTGTAACAGACCGCTACCGTAACCTTATCAGATGGCGTGCAAACACATAAAGCGAAAAATTCATTGCTTCTATCTGCAAGTCCTACATCATGACACAAAATACACTTTTTTTATTGCGAAAAGCCCGCCACCTTCTTTGCGCAAACCCCTGCTCATGCCAAAAAATGTCCCAGTTGTCATCATGGGGGAATATTTCCTTATCATCGATACTGGACGAAGCCACATTTCTGTTAATATAACAATGTCAGATCCAATGTCTTCCACAAGAGCACAAAGATCATCGCGCTTTGGTATGACGCTACGAATGTTAATAAAAAGGACAGAATGAAACTGGTTTTTATCACGAATAAATCTCGCCATTATCACATGACTAGCACTAATAGTCTTTTGCCTAACATGTTTCATTGTTTGCTAGGCACTTTTCTCAACAACATACTCAGATTCTTGGTAAAAAAAAAAATACCGCTTATTGCCAACACGCAATTTATTGAAGCGCACCTTACAAGGAACTTCCAAGCTATCTTCGTACTCGTACAACTTGGCTCTAGCTTCTCGTACTACAGCGAAAAAATCTTCACGTACAGCAAAAACACTCTCTTCAATTTGCAACTTTCAGTTATGTTGGTACCCTGAAGTGAAAATCGCGCTCCCTAGCTCCTGGATGATCGCCTTCAAAATAAAGATGCTTGCTTACACCTTCATAACGCGAAAATATGACGTAAGACTCTCATATCGCTCGGATTTCACAAAATTATAATTACTTAAGCGTTACAGATCGAACCTTGTTCAGCCGTTCTACGACGATCATCCAGATGACAGCCATTTCGATAGAAGCCGTGAAAGTTGCGAATTACGTTTCACAACATTCAGTAGTTATTCGAAATGCTCCGTAAACGTAGAAATTTGACTTACGGATTAACTTTCTCCAGGTAGAGAAACATGGCGAACTCGCTGCAGCGCGACAGCTGATATTGTAAGCCGCCAAATTGACTTGACAGTAGATATCCCTGGCTTTGAAGGCAATCAGTTACGCTTTCTTCCGTGTCCCTCGTGGCTCCCAGTCTGCATAAGCCAAAAACGTGCACACGTAGAAAGTGCCATTCTCCTAAAGGAATACAGAACTCACAACAAGTTTCTTCTGGTTAAGTGAGGGGATATGACACGTATATCACAAAATATAGTTAAGCCTAAAATAATGTTTTAGTGCATTATTTACGCCGTGAGATACATTTTATGTTAAAACAATAGAAGAATGTTTCAGAATTGCTCGTCAAGACACTGAACTTCCTAGATATCGATAGATTGGCCCCTTGATCTGCATCAACTCCCTATAGGTCTCCCTTACCTCGCTAGATCTCCCAAGAACTGCCTGGATTGCACACATCTGTCACAAAATAGAAGCACATCGCAACTCGCGAGATATAAAATGAGTCTCGCGACGTAAATAAGTCGCTAACGTTTTTTATATGTTTTTGTTTTTTGTGGGAAAGTTTATTTTGTGGCATACGTGTTCTAGTTAAGTACTTCAAAATATTGAGGTGTTGGGGTCTGGGTGGGGGGCGTAGTTTAGTCTCCCCCAAACACTAATAATCCTTACCATGTTTTATTTCTAGAGAAAAGCCACCCTGCCTAAAAACGGTCTTGTCGTCCGCGAATTTAAAGCTGGTAGGATTGTTCTTGAAAATCTAAATCGAAATTAGGCTTTAGAGTTTTCGACAGCGTGAGGGGTGACCGATATTCACGCTGTCGATGAGATGTTTCGCCAGCGTGATGCGACTAATAGTTTGGCGTCTTTACATATACATCACGTAGTCCCTACACACGACCGCACACCGTGGTACGATGATTGCATTTCTAAAAAAAATATGAGAGCGCTTCCCTGCAGAACACAATCATAGGTGCGATTTCTTTACATGTTTCGTTTTTGTCATTTGTGCATTTATTTTTACGAATTCCCTAGCGGGTGCGATTATTGTCGCTCAGCAATCGCACCTTCTTTTTATATGTGCCAAGTGATCCCTACGTTAACCTTTTTGTGTGCTTTCTGTGAGTTTAGGCCAGTGTAGGAAGCTCTAGCGTAAAAAAAAAACACAGTTTGGTATTGTGATTACGCATACCACTCGAGATTGGTCGGCCGCTACAAGATGTTGGCACCGGTTCAGCGCTGTAGAGGAGCATTTTAGGAAGCGCAATAGAACTGTAGACTTGGTGTCTCATAGAATTACTTAAACATAAACTAACGTACCTGAACACACAAAAACATAAGTATTTCACAAGAAAATGGTAAAAAATCGGAACCTGCTCTGACGCACATTTAGTTAAAAATGATGTCGTTCAACTCACAGTAATGCCAATTCTAGAGCAACTTGGTGAGTGCCTGAAAACGTTCGGCCGTCGTCTGTGGCAAGACCCACGCTGTCAGACGTACATATTCCTTGTGGTGTCGCGTTGCCTTTCAAGGAAAAGTAGAAATAAGTATGGGCAAGGGAATATGTGCGTAATTTAGGCATTACCTGGCCAGGACGCTTGGTTTGACCGTACGATTGATTTTCTGTTGATAGAGACATTGCAATAAATGATCAATTTGGTTCCTGACCAAATAATAAAATATCTACAAAATAACGATTTCCGCTTGGTCTTGCTTCTCTTTGTGCTTAGTCTTATCTACAAGGCTAAAAGGACAATAGCAAATGACCGCCACACAAAATTACATATTGATTTGTCATTTTATATCAACCTCTAAGACAACACAAAATATCGTATTATAGTACGTATACTTCACTCATACAAGTTCAATTCTGAAGCAGGACCTAAACATAAGGAAGATTATACACGAAATAAGCATTTTAACATTCTCGAAACGAGACTGGGACGACTAAACCCTTTGCTCGTGAAGCTTGTCCCCCCATTAAATATTTTCTGTGGTTTTTATTGTACGACACTTTAAGTTAGAATTAGGTACTGCGCTTAGGAAGAGTACATCATTATTCACGTTGTCTTTCCTCGCAGAGTTTGTAGAGTAAGATCCCCCAACTGGAGCAGAGCTCAAGACATCATGCATACGATTGTGCTTATATTGTAAACATTTTTTCCTTTCTTTGCAGCTCTCTAGCCTAAAATGATAGTTTGTCTTGTTACAGCACTGATAATACAAAGTCTTTCAAAAAATTAACAGTATGTTACGTTGTTAACAGAAGCAGTACGTCAGCTTCTTTCAGGTCTCTGTCATCTTGTTTGTGCTCTTTAAGTTTTTTAAGAGTAGCTTCAGCGTCTATTGGCGCTCCTTCATCCTGAGCTGTCAGCACAAGGCATGCAGCGTCTATTGCCTGTAAAAAAAGAAAACAAATTTCAGTGGCATGCGTATATTCTGCTGTCGCGTTGAAGAATATGAGCAGACAGCCTTACTGGAGAAGTCCGACTTCCAACAAGAACCAACTCAAGATTTATGGGCATTGTAGTCCCGAATCGCAGTTCTACCTGAAACCAGTAAGAAACTAAAGTGCGTGCTTTACCACAGTCCCTAACAGGATGTTAGGGACTATGACACAGGTAGCGGTAGCAGCTAGCTTTTGAATGAGAACATTTTCGACAGAAATCCCCCCTGATAAAGAAACCGAGCAGGTTTTGAAACGTCGGGCTGAACCGTTTTTTTGGATTTTGGTTGGAGCTCTTCCGTTTACAGCATCTCGCTTTTGGGTCGACCCACGAATCATTCCAACCGGAGCTCGGCGTTCTGATGTCCCAGACGCGCGCTATCGTCTCCCCCTCTCCCTCAGTTTCTCCACTTATACAGTCACATTCACGGCCACCACATACTTTTTCTCGGTCTGCTTCACGACTCCAGTAAAAATCCTGCTTTTATGTTTTCTAGTTTCGGTCGCTATAGGCATTGCGAATGTTTGGCGGAGTCACCAATGATTGATATCGACTGCACTAACGCTCAAGTTATCGCTTCACGATACAAACGGTTTGGCATGTATTTGAAGTACAACGCTACTGGGGGCTGTCTGATGCCTACGACCGTTTATTTTAGACCGCATAAAAATTCGGAGCGCAACGCAGCCAACATAGGAAGTCGTTTTTTTTTTTTTTTTTTTTTAGAAAGATAGAGAATTTAGAGAACCTTTTGCTATACTAACCGACAACTTAAAAAACGCCGGGCGTGACTTATTATGTTCGCGCTTCTTCGCTTAGGCGTGAGTCAGTTCACGGGTGTTCTTATCGGCTAATGCCGCTATCTGATTGGCCGCGGAGTGATAATGAGATGCTCGGTGCTTGCCACTCCCTGCTTTTTTATAAAGGTGTCGGTCAATATAAGCAGAAGTGATAAAATATTGCAGAGAGGTATTGGTACTTACAGCTTTCAATAGCGTTCGGAAGTAGCCCCTAGCTTCGTGCCGATCATGGTGATAGTCAGCGAACTTCGTCGAGAAGTCATCAGTATATATGACATAAACACCAAGAGTTACACGCTCCAAAAAATCAAGAAGTGTATCAACATGGGAAGCGTAGTTAAACCACTAAAAGTATTAAAATCCCATGTCAAAGTATACAAGAGGTTTCCTTTGCCGTGAGCTATTCGTCCACATCATATTAAACTAAATACACATATACAGGGTGTCGCAAAAGAAAATTTACACGGTCTTTTTTACCGCAAAAATAAACTAGGCATCGCCGAACGCTCATTCTCCGCCCAAGGGTAGAGCTAGAGGTCACAACCAGATGCCAAAGTTTCAGCCCGATCCGATAACTTAATCAAAAGTTTTAAGTGATTTTCTGAAATTTTTAATGGGAAAATGGAGCCCATTGTAGCCAGTTTTCGGTTGCTGGTGCCATAGAGCCCCATGTGTTTGAAAACTCCGTCGGCCGCCATTTTTCCATTGAAATTTTCAGAAAATCAGTTATAACTTTTGATTAATTTATCGGATCGGGCTGAAACTTTGGCATCTGGTTGTGACCTCTAGCACTCTCTTTGGCCGGAGAATGAGCGTTCGGCGATGCCTAGTTTATTTTTGTGGTAAAAAAAACGTGTAAATTTTCTTTTGTGACACCCTGTACATGCTTCAAAATAACGGAGAATATACAGGCCACCTGGTGTACTTTCAACGTCTGAAAAACCCAAGACGCGGGACAAAAAAAAAAAGGTCGATACACACACGACGGCGGTTGTTTGTGTCGTCCCTCATTTTGTCCATTGTCTCGGGTTTCCAAGATATATAGTTCGCTTCGAGTACCGCGGGCTTACCCAAGTTATCTTCAAGGATCTCATAGTTCGACAAAATTTGACATAATATGTTCAGTACCCTGCTTCAACAGTTAAGGCCGGTTCTCACATGCAGCGAAGCGCTGATGTAGCGCTGCTCACGTGTCGTCCGCTACTTATCGTCTGCCGTGAGCAACATTTTTTACGGTGTTATACAAAGCTGGTGAACACTCCCGTCAGCACGCGCTTAGCGCGAGGTAAGCGCTATGCTTGTAGCGCTCCGCTGCATGTGTGAACGGGCCTTTACCTAGACACAAGGCTCATTCCTGAAGGCCTGTAGTTACCCTAGTAAAAAAATCATATATTGCCTCGCGCGTCGACGAGCGAGCGCGTGCTGTTGGGTTTGGGAGGTGTCGATGTCAGGTGCGGAACCAAGAGTCGGGGCTGTGGCTCGCTGCTATACTCCGTTTCACCTTATGTTGTACCGCAGCGAAGGCTAGAAGCGCGAGCTCATAGCGTTGGCAGCTGCCCTTGGTGCACGAGAGCTTGTGCCGCCGAGATGAGCCAGGGAGCTCGCGCTTGTAGCCTGTCCTGCGGTACAACACAAGGTGAAACAGAGTATAGCATGGCCCCGAGGAAACAGGCCTGGAGGGGGGTACTGAAGTAGATCTTTTATGTACAGTTTATGTACAGAAACGATACAAGTAGCATGGTCGACTGGTTAATCGGCAATCGGCAGTCAGCAGTCGGCAGTCGTTAGTCGGCGCCTTTGGGCTCTCTGAGCCCAAGTTATATAACCCTCCGAGGGCGAGAAGGTCCGTGGAGCGAGAGAGGAGCCTTCCCCGGCGTCCGAGTGTTCACGTGCTGTTCGAAGTTCGGGGCGGCTGATGCAATTTCCTGGTGTTCTTTCACCAAGGACAGATGATGCTAGGGTGCCTCAATGTTCTTCTGTTTAGGGTGATGCCACCCTTTGTAGTACCCGATGCCGACAGCACGCGCTCACGGGTAAAATACAAAGAAATCGACGAAAACAAAATGTCGCCATAGCACAGTCAACGCCACAAACACGTGCAGGAACACGCTCTTTCACGTGCTTCTGAACAAAAATAAAAATAAACTTGTGGGATAAAATGGCGAGATGCCACCACCCTAAGCAAAGCGCACATGAAGGCACCCTAGATGATGCAATCCGTTTACGTTCTTGCCCCGCTTCGGTGACTGATGCAAGGAGTCGACGCTCTTGCTGAAACCCAACACCGAAAGACCCACACACACACACAGGCACGCACACGCACGCCGGTGTTTCTCCTTGCGAGGGCCGGCGATCCCAGATGGTCTCGTGGCCTCCGGAAGACGCTCTTTTTGTGTTTGGAGCCCTCCTCGAAAGCCACCACCGTCACGATGACTCAAGGGCAGTGGCGTACCAACTTGTTTTTGAGTGGGGGGGGGGGGGGGGCAAACACCAGACCCCCCCCCCCCCCCCGCACCCAGGGCCGGTGGACGGTGCCCTTGGTATCCCTTGGGCGCCGCCGGCCAGTGTTTGCCCTGCCCAGTGGCGGCTGTTTCAGGGGGGGGGGGGGGGCAAACCACATGCCTTGCCCCCCATCTCTGGGGACTGGGGGGGCAAGCGCCCCCCTTGCCCCCCTGGTTGGTACGCCCATGCTCAAGGGTCGGTCTCGGGAATCTGAACGTGACTGTCTAGCGCCGTTGGCGCGCGCCGGGGCCCAACGTGACACTAGGCTTTGCTGCCGTGCGACAGGTGAAGGCCAGGTCCGGGGGCCTTTCACAACAGTGCGTGGCCGAATGGTTAGCGTGCTTCACTGTTGCCACGCTTGACGCGGATTCCAGCCTGTGGAATGCCCTTTTTATCTATTCTTTCAACTTGGCGTTCTCGTAAGTTCGAGAACATTCTCGTCTGATTGAGTACCGGATGTTCTACGCGCCGAAAGCTCTACGCTGAATGTTCCAGAGGGACTCCGCATGGCGAGCGGAGTCAGTCTCGCCCCAGCGTTCGACTCTGCTGCTACGCCGACTTCGACGCCCGCGACGCTCTGCTGTTATCTTCTGTTTCCTTTTTGATTTTTGGGCACAAGTTCGCCCCATTGAAAGTTTAGTTTCTTCAGTTATCACAGCCTCATCAATTGTCATTCGTGACAATATAAGAAATTGTTTGATTCAATAAACGCATATGATCAAATACGACCACGTAAGAGCATATAAGAACCTTATAAAAACAAATATAAGATTACATAAGAAGTTATGAGGAACTTATTATCAGCTTCTTTCAACTTCTTATACACAGGGTGTCACAAAAAAGACATTTAAAGGGTTATTTTTTTACCGTAAAAATAAACTAGGCATCGCCGGACGCTCATTCTCCGCCCAAAAGTAGCGCTAGAGGTCACAACCAGAAGCCAAAGGTTCAGCCCGATCCGATACCTTATTCAAAAGTTATAAGTTATTTTCAGAAAATATCAATGGGAAAATGGAGCCCATTTTGGCCCGGTTTCGGTTTCTGGTGCCATAGAGGTCCATGTATTCGAAAACTCCGTCGGCCGCCATTTTCCCATTGAAATGTTCAGAAAATCACTTATAACTTTTGAATAAGATATCACATTGGGCTGAAACTTTGGCATCTGGTTGTGACCTCTAGCGCTACTTTTGGGCGGAGAATAAGCGTCCGGCGCGGCGGCGATGCCTAGTTTGTTTTTGCGGTAATAAAAACCCTTTAAATTGTTTTTGAGACACCCTGTATTCTTGCATGGTTTTTATATGCTTTTATATGATCTTATTTGATCATGTGCGTTTATTGGACCAAGAAATTTTTTACAGATATAATATTTTTGACCAGAGTAATGATCACTCAAAAACAAACAAAAGTCACTTTGTTTGCATATTGTTGACATTACAAAGAATGAATTGTAAATCACTAACATTTAACTTGACAAAACAGAGTGTCTGCAACACAATTTCACCAGAGAAACCATATAAGCAGTGTCATGACGCTATTACCCAAAGTATTTTATACCTTGAACGTCAAACGACTATAACCCCCTTCCCGCTTGTATTGCTGTAATTGCTGCTATTCGTGTTGCTGTTATTTTGAATACTTTTACTAACTGTCCCTTTAGTTGATTACATTGCTATATTTTTGTTTGTTCACTCCCCTCAATAACGCACGTTTGCACGTTGAGGGTAAATGAATAAATAATTAAACTCGGCTATATTTTTCCTCCCAAGTCTAAACAGTAATGTCTGTAATATTCTTCACGTGAAATCTGAAGTAAAAGCTCATGAACTACAGATCTTCTATACTAGTTCATCTTTAATCGGAACGCATCCGACGCTAGCAGCCGGTGGGTCCAACCAAGCAGAACCAAATGCGCAGCGCCACGGCGTTCATAAGCTTTTGACTGTGTGTTATCATCGACTATCAAACCTGAAGCAGGGAATGCTTCATGACCTCGAGCTTTTCGTATGAGCGTTTGTGTTTGTATGTCTCCTATTGCATTTGACTGCGCTTCGAATTATGGTGCGTTTACGCTTGCGAATTCACGGGCGGATCGGCACTCGCGGTGAGTGGATGTGGGAGCCGGGTGGCAAAATCCGCTCTTCGCTGGCGGCAAATCTGGATCGGTCCGGGAACCAGCCATATCCAGATTTTCAGACAACGATGAGTCAATTTCTTCAAGCGGCTCGCCGCCGGCGCAGATCCGCCAGCGAATCCGCAAGTGTAGACACACCGTTAATGGTGGAACCAAGTATAGAAACTTAACTGTTTCAGTGATGCATTATTGCTACAGTCTACACTCGCATAACATCGCCTTACGTTTTTGTTATGCCTTTAAAGGAGGCAACAAACTCACTCTCCGTAAAAATTTGCGTCGCAATGTCACAATGGTGTCCACTTTTCTTGATGGCAATTTCTATGCAACGACATGAAAATCTAGCGGAGATGTCATCATTGGACTGTTCGGTGTGCCTGACTTTCCAACTACAATACTTTCAAAAAAAGAATATACGAAGTCTAGAAAAGTGTTAAACAGCGAGCCGTCTACGCTTTTTCCACATCTTAGAAATGTCCGTACGCCTTTTTCTTTTCCAGAAGAAACGTTTAACCAATCACTGCGATTTAACCGGAGAGCATCGGAAATGACGAAGCCGAAAATGACGTTTTTCCCCAAAATTTACATGCAGCTATGTGCCAATCAACAATTCGCGTGCAGTTTTTCTGCAGGTCGATGATGTTGAACACCGAGTCTGTGAAACGCTACGATCAGTGTCACTTCTCTGACTCCTAATCTTGGGTGCAATTTTTTTTTTTTTTTGCCTCAACGTTCGCATTTTTTTAAACCAACAATGTGGATTTGAATGGTTTTCTCATAGAGTGGTGTGCGGAAATGCAAGAGATTCATTTTAGAGTAAGATCTAAAATAACTTTAACTGCACACTTACTTGGACTGGACAGAGAGATCGCTCTGTGCTCTAGAATAGTGCTTGAGTCTCTGGTGTGGGCTGAAATTGGTACCATACTATGACTAACATAACACAATTACAACAACGAATTGAAATCCAGTATGTTACTCGATTCTGGAAATTCAAATGACGGCGTTATTGAAGAACTCAAATGTTTCTGTGATCGTACACATTTGTTGCTGAAGCGGCAAATGGCATTTTTAGGACTTATTTATTTATACACTTTAAATAACTTAAATATTCATTCGACATTACATGGGTTTGATAAGCTTGAAGACTAACCGAGATGTAGGTGATAAACACATACAGCAAATAAAAGCGCGCACTGCGCAACATATTGACTTCACATTTATAAATGTCGATAAAATTTGAACTTTCATACGCATATAGTTATAATCACGCAAACACACGAAGTTAAAACTATATGAACATCTCAAATATACCAAAACCAGAACGTAAAAATGTTGTTCATTAAAAGACGACATGATTTTTAATCATACTACGCAAATGGTTCTTAATTCCGAGCTAAAATTCTCGGGATCGAAAATGGACACTACAGCTTCGGAAACGATCGTTCCAGAGTTTCATAGAACGTGGCAAAAAAAAAAAAAAAAAAATATCGAATAATCATGTCAACCCAAAATTACGATTCAAGCTTTTAGTGATAAATTTGCGTGATTCTTTATTAAGGGACTCTAGAAGCAGTATATGCATAATCCCAGCGTAGTTGTAACATGATATGTGAATAGACATATTGCTAAATTACCCAAGCATCAAGGAGAATGCTGGGAATGTATGTATACGCGTCACACGCGCTCGCCTTCCCCGTAAATAAGATCCCAAGTAAATAACCAAAATAAGATGTTAACGAGCGCGCGTGCAAGATGGCCGCTTTTCCTTTAGAACAGTTACTGCTGCAGTCGCCAGCATGCGTGGCATGTAGACATACATTGCCAGCATTCTCCTTGATGCTTGGGTAATTTGGCAATATGTTTATTAAGCAAAAGAGCCGAATGGTACGTCCTGCTTTTAATAAACAAATCAAGAAATTTTATTTCATTTGTGATATTCTTTCGAACCGTGAATAAGATTAAATAAAACGGGGAGCTCTATTTTGAACATATTTGGCTCGGTTAATCAGGCACGTCTGTTGAGGAGCGCAAATTGCTGAGGCACATTCTAATTCCGGGCGGACATGTTTTTAATAAGATAGGGGTGATTCAACAATAGCTGTAGACTTAAGTAATTTTTTTTTAATTTTAGGTTTTAGCACAGTCATATCTGGCCATCAAAAAGCCATGAAATTGTAAGAATTTGTGTATCACTTAATTTTTTTTTTAAATTATGGCTTTATTTTCTTCTGCCTTATGAAATCAAGCGATCAAAATACGTCAAAATAGGTTCGTTTTCTTTTATCGTTTGGATAAGAGGCCTTTACGATACTACCCTTTACTGCCACGTAATGCATATGCACCCGCGCAGTCATAAATAGGAGTTCGGCGGCCGACTGCCTGTTTACACTTCACCTCGGCGTCAAGTAAACGTCGAAGTTAGATTCCAAAACATAATCGAGAGAATCCAAGTTACTCCTTACTTCCATGTCACGGGAATACGCCGTTTGAGCCGCGCTGGACGCGGAGCTTATTGAACGAGAAGGAATGATGGTGAGATCAAGGAAAGTTGGGAACACACCCCACAGGTTTTTTTTTCTTCCAATATCAAAGGGGAAAATAGCAATACACGGGCTTGACATCGTGTATTTCCTGTAACGTGATGTAATGCCGCGCTGGCTAAATTAATATTTAACAGCGGACTGGTTCAAGGCTAAGAACCAAACAATTTTCGCGTTTCATATGTAAACTCTAATAATATTGCAAGTAGAGCTTTTATGGGCTTCCTGAAGACTGCAAAGAATCAACTTCGGGGCTAGGCGAACAAATGTGCCAGGAAGTCTGTATTATAAAAAAAATCGCTCCGGGAATGTTTGTTGACAATTTTTTCAAGGAATGAGTACACTAAATCACAAGCCCGTATAATATTTGTAACATGTTAAATGCAGCTAATAGCACACCGCGAGATTTAAAACCGAACCTAATAGGCTCATTTCGAGTGGAGTGGTACTCGCATAGCAACAAAGCACTGCAAAGGTAATGCTCAGAAGAAAGAAAAAAAAAAACGTTTATTTTAAATGACCGTTTGCCAGACGCGTGCGCTCCGTGATAACAATTCGCACTCCGGAAAGGTGAGAAATGCACAAAATTCTAATGCCTGATTCTGTCAGCACTTCATAAAAAATAAAAAATAAATTATTATTGTTTGGTCAAGATGTACGGGTATAGCGCAAGTGAATACCCGTCCAGTCAAGACTTCTACGAAGTATCCTGACCGATGCGTCATCTGCAGGTGGCCAGGTCGTTGAGCATCGGAAGAATCCGGTGTAGCACTGTTGTTGTTCAAAACAATCCGATAAACAGCCCACAGAAGACAATGACACAATATGAAGAAAAAAACCGACAAGACAGGCATTATTTTTATCTTTTTTTATATATAAACAATAGTGCAAGAGGTCCTGAACATGAAAGAAACAGGACAAAAGCGCGACTCACTACTGGTACTTTATACACGTTTCCAAGTACGACATAAGGGCGCCGCCATCTTACTCTCCAAAGCCAATGGGATGGCGATATTTGCCGATAAGAACGTGGAATAAAGGAACCAGAAAGCAAGGAGCGAAAACACGATGAGCCAACCACCGCCTCTTAAAAAGGGTGCTGAACCTAAATTTGGAGCACACAAAACAAGGCTGGTGCGATAGGCAGGCGGGACGCTGCAAAACCCCCCAAAACATCACTCATGCAGCGATATCTCTAAAACCGGGGTCACACTGCTTATACATCATACAAAAGGCAGTCTGCATACGGATTCGAACGCGAATCACCGCGAGATCCCTGCTTCGAATGCCGCATGGCAACCAGTTCAAGGAGAAAGCTTGGCACGCGGCATTCGAACCACGGATATTGCGGTGAGTCGTGTTTGCAGACTGTCTTTTGTGTGATGTAGGAGGAGTGTGGCCAAGGCTTTACGGTTGGTCGTATTTTTGGAAAAGAAGTGCACGATTGAACACGGCCGACGAGGCCGACGAGACACGTGACGTCACGATTCTCATTCCCTCTCCTCTTCGCTTCGTCCCCTCGAGCAGGTGAACCGAAGCGAGGAGGAGAGAAGCGAGGGCAGGGGCCGGATTAAGGAATTTCGGGGCCCTGGGCTTAGGCAGTTCATACGACCCCTAATCATGGTGATAATACTGAATATGATGACGACGGTGGTGGTGGTAACGACAGTGACGGCATATGCACATTTCGCCCCCTTATAAAATATGAATATCGTTCATCTTATGATACATCTTAGAAGGTTTCTGCATCGGTAGATTCGATGATTAGGAAATTCGGGTTTCCCTGCGAGGAAAGAAAGCAGATGTGATTGTGGATTAGAGGCTGTTTCGGAAATAGTCAATCACTCACTAAGAGCGCAAAGGAATGAACGATTGGGGAGAAGGTTAAGAAGTGTCACGCACAATGAGCAGCTTCATGGCCTCGTGAACGTCCTTTAAAACGTTGAGAATGACGACGTCACTTTTCTATGAACTTCTCTGACCAGGTCTAGAACCTTATGATGGCACAGATGGGCCCCCTTGATGTCGAGTGGCTTGATTACTTGGACGCAATTTGCATTAGACAGTAACCGAAAGGATACCCGCAAAATTCCCGTTACAAGCAAGAAAAAAACAATTTCGCTGCCCCTAAAGACATGCCTCGCGACGCGAGTCGGAACTCGAAAGCTGTCCCTAGAATATAGGGCTTTTATTCCAGAAAGTGCTCCGATTGACTTGGAGCTTCTCTAACTAACCTTCGTTTATTAATTACTGACTTGAACAGTAAAGCAACAGCAGACAACAAAGTAATTATGCTGGTTAAAGTACTATAGGGCTCAAACTCGTTTTGTCCACTCTCTTCTCATAAATTAAATCTCGTGGTTCAAACTAATATACTTCTGCATTTAAATAATAAAATAAACGATTGAGACTGAATGCGATTGCAATATAGCAACCTCTGTCATCTGGGAACATACAAAGGCATTTCTCGTGAAGATCAAGATACATTTTTAAGTTCCTCTCCTAGATACTCTTTATTTTAAGGACAAAATGTTTCAACTAGTTTCGGAAGTGGTCTTGTTTCTTCTAATTGGAGTAATCAGAAAATGTTTTAGCCATTTCGGATATATTACTCCAAGCTAAGAATAATAGGCCATACCTCAGAGACTCGTAAAACAAAAATTACAGCTCTCATATCCCTCGATGACACGAAAAGTGTTGTCTCGCACATGCAGATCAGACACAGGCTCCGGAGAAGTTGGTTGCAGTCACTGCCTCTCCAACACTTTTGTGGGACATGTCAAGAGCCGGCTCCTTGAAACGCCTATTAGTGGTTAGAAAGTATGGCTTCGGTAGGTTCACCGATATTTCTTTTTGCTTGTTTTAAACTTGCCGTTTCAGATGTCACTTTCCGCAGGGAAACTACGCTAAAAGACCAAAAATGAACAAAAAATAAAGTATAGCATGAGTGTCGCTCATGTAGCCTTCGGGAACACATGCATTGCCTTCCGACTTATCACTGTCCGTAAATCGCGCCGAGGTTGCCTCAGTAGTTATCGAGAACTCCGCGGCCTTCCTTCCGTCTGGCTTCAGTGCGGAGAGCAAGCCGTCTGCTTCTTGCGCAGGAGTTGCGATGACGTCAAAACTGACGCCAAGATCTGATTGGCTTTGACTGAAAGGATGGTGGGTAGACCTCAATGCTAGCTGCCTTGAGGCCTACCCACTATTTTTTTCAATCAGCCAATAACAGCTCGACGTTCTGACATCATTGCAACCCCTGTGGAAGAAGCAGACGAACTTGCGCTCCGCATTAGAAGAGACTTCAACGGGACCGCCAGCGTCGACAGCTTTGGTCCCTCCCACAAGGAGAGTGGGAAGCAACGCTTACATTTTGTTGCTCTATCACAGTCATTTACAATGAGCTCACAAACACCACCTTGTCTAGAGAAGGAAACTTTATGGCATACATGTTTTACCGTTAAAAAAAAAAAGAAAAAAAAAAGGGGGGGGAGGGGGGAGAGTCCGCGCACACCGTTACTCAGCGCTCAAAATGGTACAGGGAACTCGTGCCTATACATTCCACTGCATTGCCAAGAAAAGTAAGTATAGCATTTTTTTTTTTTAATTTCCGGGGGCCAGCACGGGGCCACCTGGCAGCCTGGGGCCCTGGGTTGCAGCCCCCTTGGCCCGTACCTTAATCCGGCCCTGAAGCGAGGCCGCTTCCCCTCATTCTCAAATGTTCCAGGGGGATCGTGACGTCGTAGTCCTCGCTTGATCGCGCCCTTCTTTTCCAAAAATGCGGCCATCCGTTTGAGATATCGATGTATGACTGATGTTTTGGAGTTGTTAGCGTCTTGTTCAACACTTCTGCGGCCTCTTCTCGGCGAAATCCAAATTTCGGTTCAGTACGTCACATACACGCGATGGCGCTTGTTTTTTGTTTCTTTGTGTGTGTGTGTGTTTTTTGTCTGAAAACGTTAGTGCTTTCATTCTTTAAGACTGCTACATACAGCATTATACTTACCGCTTACACACAACATGAAACACGTAGCCCAGGCAATAGGTATTTCCGACATTGGTCTTGAAGACAGGACGCGAAAAATAAAAGTTACCTGAAAGTGGAAAAAAAAGAATATGAGGTAATATAGTGTTGTTGTTTGGGGATGCTCAATATGAGTGTCCCGGTGTCCGTGCGATAACGAAGCGAGTGTTTTCACTGACGTAATTTTGTCCACAATTTTGTTGTTATGAGCTGTCTGGCGTGTGCCGAAGGCGTTCCCAGTGTAAACATGACACCCTCGAATGCTTAGTGCACAGAAACTTATATGTCGCATCACGATGACATCGGTAGCCGGATGTGTGAAGAAATACTAATGTACGTTTGAACAACAAAAACTAACAACAAAATGGCAAATTAATGTCACATAAAAGCACCCAATCCCACCGTCAAAACAAAAGCTTCACAGTCAATGCAGGTGGCAGAAGTATTCTATAAATATCTTACACCCACCCGTCGGTCCGTAATTAAAATATTTCATTCTAAGTAATTGCATATTTTTTTGCATACTCTTAGAGAGAAGTTGGTAAACGTTCAAGCGGAGTAAAGTATCACTTTACTCCGAAAATTCTGTAAACGAGCACATTCATATTAAACACAAATAACCATTGTAACGTTTCCTAATCCTACAGTGCTTCTTCGTTAATGAATCGGTCCCAATATAAAGAGAAATGTATATCTTACGTTTGGTTGTTGCGGCAGTTTCTTTTGGAAATGCACACACAATTGCGAAACGCAGAATACCGCGACTTTGTGAGCGTCTTATCTTTAGAAAGAAACACAAACTTGATGGAAGTAATGAGAAAGTCAGGTGCAGCCAACTATAGGGAGCGAGCGAGCCCCCGTCGTCGCCTCCGTCGCCCATTGTTTTCCGCCCCCTAGTGGTAGTCGGCGCAGAATAGCCGGGACCCAAGTGCCGCCGAGCTAGGCCGCGGTCAAACTTCAAAGTGACATTGTCATTACGACAAAATTTAATGCAGTTAAAAACCTGGAAAGCTCGCGTCGCGGTACACATCTGTCGAAGGAAGAACTGCTCTATGAATGAAATCACAAAAGCGGAGCGAAGGGAATATTTTTCTTTTTATCAACAATCATAGATTCAACGGCGCTGCCTACTCCACGTACCAAACTCAGTACGCGGAGTCACATGAAGCTCGTCAAATCACGCGTAACCGTTACACACGATTTATTTTCATAGCTTTAAAACCAGCATGTGCAGTGAATAATTCTGACAGCGATCGAGAGGGCGATTGTTTTCGTCAAAATGTGTAAAATCAAAACGCAGACGAGATGTCGGCTGCCGGTGGACGTTCGCGTCGTTGTTGCACATCCCAGCGGCATACATCGCCGATTGCGGCTCACTTCGTATATCTATAGCAGTAAATTTGATAGGAAGTTCAGTTATCAGAACAGAATAAACATTTGCTGCCGTAAAATGTTGTTCTGGTCGTTTGTGTGCATGCACCAAAACGAAAGGTCGGCGTGAGCACAGCGGCACCGCTCAGCGGTTTGCTCAGGCAGGCGTTATTTAACTCTAATATTAATTCTATCTGCTGGTTGACTAGTGCATTCCATCATACCATCACTTTTTTCACACCAGCAGTTTAGTTAGATGGGAAAACCTAGGAGCACTGGTGATCGCTTGTTAGTGCAAGCTAAGTTGCCTGCTTTACGTGCTTCAGATATGTTTAGAAACACTTCATTGGTCATTGTTATTTCAGTTCTTTTACTAATCCGCAAAAGGTTATATTGTTTGCAAAACCGACCCTGATGTCTACATTGCAGTTGCCTGTTACAAACGAAAGTCAAAAGTCAAAGTAAAATAAAAGCTGTCGTGTTCGTCGTTGCCTGTTTTTTGTTTTTTTTTTTTCTTTTTGTTCGCAGACCGACTTAACCGGCTGAGGCACAAGGCAAGCAAACGCTGAGCTGAAGAGCCACGCTTATTTTCCACTGCGATCCTGACCCGAGTCGCGCTGTTTGATTTTGATGGAGCCGCTACTTAAAGGGGCGATGCAACAATTTTTGTACTTTGCGCAAATACCGCTTAGAACGGATCCCTGACGTTAATGACCTATGAAACACGCGTTCGTTTTTCACCCCACGCAATAGAAGTCCCAGTAAAAAATTAAGGAAAAACGAGCAGCGTTCACCCCCTCAACTCGCAGCCAGAACAAGCGGCCACGTGACCTGGAGCCGATTATATGCCGCCAATGTTGATCATAGCCACGCGCTGGGGTTGGCAAAGCACAGGACACGCGCTGAGTTCCCGACATTGTTATGGCTCGGCTATTTTCGTCGTTGCAGCGATTGGACACGGGCCACTACCCGAATGCTTCTCGAGCTAGTAATTATCACGAGCCCAAATCGAGTGCCCACGCAATGCTCGGGTCCAATCTATGAACAGCATTCAAATATCGTCATATGGGTGTACTACGATCCCCACTTTACGTCATCAAATTTTGCAAAGGAAAGATTGAATGAAAATGATCGCTTTTGTCTCTGAAATTACACCGCAACAAAGGCGTTTCTTGGCCAGTGGCGTTGTGTGCGAGTAACCTTGAGTCCCACTAAAGTCGGATGCAACCTAAGAACAATCTTTTAGCTCCACCCACAAGCGCATTGCGCCCATCTGAAGTGCCTCCGCCGTCGAGAAAGTAGTTCGCTAGCAACGTTGCTTTTTCTTCCTCCAGTAAACGTGTCTTAAACTACTACAATATTTATTTAATTCATTCAGGACGTTTAAATAAGTTAGAATACGTTTTTGTCAACGAAATAGCTGTTTAGTAAAGAAAGAAAGTCATGTCCAATGTACCGTCTCCCCAATTCATTTTCTGTCCAAGATACTGTCTAACATACCGTCTTCCAGCGCCTTCGATTGAGGGAAAGCGGCGAAAACGAAACCAACCTTTCTCTCGGCAAAATTATAAATAGCAAAGCACTTATAGTTCCTGCAAATAATAAATATTTAGTGATTTACTTAGTTTTGTGGGCTTTGCGCACGAAATGTGTTCCTTTATTTTGTTGGATGAATAGAAAACAAGAATAATTATACTTTTCGGGTTTTGACAAATCGGCACCCTCCCAAGTCATCGACACCACCACCGCGCCCCGCTAGAGTGCCTTCATACACACGCGCGCTTTTGCTTGTGTGGTGACATCTCAGCCATTTTTACGCCTAATCGTTTTTTTATGCATTTTGAAGTACGCGCAATCCGGTGTCACTCAGCTCGAGCGCGTAGCTTTGGCTAATGCATAGACGCCATTTTAGCGCCCAGGTCACGCAACGAGTGCGCGAGAGCGTCACGCGCTGAACATTCAGTGCAACAATGGATGTCTTCACCCTGAGACAGACAGACATGTAGGCACCCTACGCCCCGCTCTCTTTGTCTTCCGTCATGGATCCCACTGAGGTGCACGGCAATCTCAGCTCACCCCACGGAAACCGCAGCGAATTGAAGCAGCGGTGCCGGTACTATGTTGAGTAGCAACGTGGGACAGAGGCGACAGAAATCCAACGAAGCAGACGACGTCCGGCGTAGCTTCTCACCTCTCAGCAGTGCTAAGCCTCGCGCCCGCTTCGAAATTTTCGTTGGCGATAGCGTCGCTGGATTCTCACGTTGTCGCGCAAAAACTGCTGCAAACGCAAGCCGATACCATTAAGATTTCTTGGCGTAACCTCGGGCACGTAAAACACGGTGCAAAAAAGCAGAATAATTGTCACGAGAAACTAGCGTCGCGTTGCTAAGGCCAGCAGCCATGTTGAGCTTTTTTTTTTTTTTTTTTCAAAAGGATCGCGATTGGTCTACGGAATCGTGACGTCATGAAAACGATTGGCTGGCGTTTCTCGGCGTAGGAATACATTTTCCTCTGAGAGGCATTTCCGGTTTTTTCTTAGCTTGCAATCAACTATAGACCTTTTCTTTAAAGGCGCCGCCATCTTGAGAATTGCGGCTCCGACGACGCCGTCTAGCGGCTTAGAAAAAGAAATACCGGCTAGTTTTGGCAGCACAGCTATCTGGGTAGGCAACGGTGTGGGTATGGGGGGAACTTGGCTATACTTCGTTTCACCTTATGTTGTACCGCAGCGAAGGCTAGAAGCGGGAGCTTATAGCGTTGGCAGCTGCTCTTAAGTCACGAGAGCTTGTGCCGCCGGTATGTGCCCCAGAGCAAGGAGCTCGCGCTTGTAGCCTTTCCTGCGGTACATCATAAGGTGAAACAGAGTATAGACTTGGCTATGGTGGGCTGCAATAACTTGGTTGGAGCTTGTCCGGTTGAATCTAGCTGGCTACTCGCAGGCCATCACCTTGCCTCCTCGAGAGAACGAGGACGAAGACGGTGGGGTGTTTTGATTGAGCTTCCGCAGCGAAATATATCTGAGCAGTTTAATGTAGTTCATGCAGGTAAGCTCTCGGCATTTGATAGCTCCATCTTGAGGTGTGGCACGTAGACTTTTTCATACCTTTCACATACCATGGGACTTGCAGTGATAACCTAATTGGACCACCTGCACTGGGAATTAAAAGCGGTCCTCGTCTCGTAGACGAAGTGGTCGTGAGCTTAAACGCGACGTTGAGTCTGATACGAATCTCTCGCGATTCAAGTTCACAATCGACTGACTTCATAAATAAGCATTCTTAAGGAAAATGCGAAGCTCGATAACATTGCAGCCACACTCGTGCTGCAGCTTCTTGGGCTCATGGCACTCTTTCTGCTATGGCTCTTATGCTTTTTAAAATTTTGTATCCATCCCACGACCACGCAGTGGTAGCCAGACAACCGTAGATTTTCGGAAATTGCAGAACGGTAAAAAGGAGCACTCGGAGCTAACTCATGCACGACGTCCGTTTTTAAGCCTTTTCGCCCATACCCTTGGCGGTTGCATACCCTGTGTCAGCGGGCAATCCAAAAATGCACCAGGTCGAGGGTACGTCAGTTACTGGCTGGTTTGAGGTTATGCGAAAAAGGTCTATAGTGCCAGTAAGCTCGTGTAAAGTGAAAAACATTCCAATTGAATATCGTTGCACCGCCCCTTTAAAGCCCCCATTGCTCACAAAACTATTTCTGAAAAGTATGAAATTTAGCGAGGGTGTCCTGGTCATTACATTGCCGCGGGAAACGGTCATGATATATGTATGCCTCTCACAGTTTAAATCACAAAACTAACTGCAAGGTTAACTCGCTGCCAAAGGAACAAGACGGAAGGGAAGTGGTTGGCTTGGAATTGTAGCTGAAGGCCTTCCTGCAGGCGTGAGTTTTCCTATATCTCGTAAGGGTATTTGATCGTTAACATGGAAACCTTGTGGTTGTCAAGATACTATTGCGAGAAACATATTAACAATTGGGAATGAATGGTATCATTGCACAGGTACTTACAAGTCAACACCTTGCTCTCCTGCTGCAGCAAAACCCACCAAATCACTCTGCATAAACATTGAGCTTGCATCGATGTACATACATAATAAAAGGTAAACACGAAACGGTAGTGATGTCAGTCTATGTGTGGGGGCTGTTTTTTATGGCCCTTAAAGATTTTACCACCCTATATTTATTCCTATCATCCACCTTCAATCAGAAGACATACTAATTATCCCGTGTATAATCTTCCGCAAAGCAATATACCCTTTCTGAAATTCAGCCTGGCCACTTTGATCCCCATGATCATCTGGGGAATGGCATATGTGTCGTACTAATGTCGACCTAGTGCTAGAAGATGGGCTAGAAGATGGGCTAGAAGGAAGAAACATCTCCTTCGGCGTGTCTCACGAAGAAAAGTGTCACGACAAGGTGCTATTTCACGTAAGTTAACATTACAATCGGTCACTACAAAGTGAGCTTCTTTCTGAACCGTCAAAATTCTCCTCTCATACAGATCACCGTCAAAAAGTAGATCTCCCTCATTGTCGTACTAAATTGTTTTATTTTTTCATTATTTCATACCAGATACCAGCTCTGCATGGAACCACTTGCCCACCTCAATCGCCCACAATCACCGACGCATCACTTTTCAAAGGCGACACCGAAGATTATAATTTTTACTTGCAACCTACATTTGTTGTTCCTTTGTTGTCTTTTGCCAATTCCATGTAACTTTTTTCTTACCTTCCACTCCCTTCTGTAACGCCCTCCAGGCCTTAAAGGTAATGAAATAAATAAATTAATATATCTAGACCTACAAAAATTGCCTGTGCTGTGTCACTGAGCACGGTGAAACGTCATAATCAGAGAGAGATGAGAAAGAAAGAGAGAGAGAAAGTGTTGAAAAGAAAGGAAGCCTGGACGAGCACGCCATAAACAATGTCACAGCACAGAGTTGTTGTTTTTTTCTTTTTTAGAGATGTTTTAGCCTTGTCTTATCGCCTCCGTTGATCGCAGCGGTTGGCTCCCCAAAGTGCCTTTCCTGAAAGCAATCGCTCGAGATTTTTTGGAGTGTATTAGGCGGGGATGTATACATATAACTCTTGTTCACAGAAGCGATACGAGACCGCACTTCTTTCTATGACGTCACAGACACCTCTGCGCCAATCAGAAAGGACGACTCTTTGCGTGAGTTTGAATGCATCCGTACTGCCCCCAAAATCAATACGAATTACTTTTCCCCCGCATGCAGACCCCACGCGGTAGGTCAAACATTACGATTTGCACGTCTTGCCGATTTCCCGCCTCGACGGCATTGGTGTGCGGACGACGACTTTTCAAGGTGTGAAAAAATGTGGTTTGTTTCTAAAACGCGATCAAAACGTAATGCTGATTGTCCGGACGCGTGTTGGGCACTCACACAGCACACGAAGCAGTCCCATGAAACAGTCACACAGGGCCACCCGACGGCGGCGTCTTCTCGGGGAACCTCGCGTTTGTCGAGAGAATACGGAATTTGTTTATTCGTCTGCTTCGTACGATTGTTGTTGCCTTCGCGACTACATATGAGCTCGGAGACAATTGTCTTCACTGAATAGACCACGGCAATGATTATATATACGTTTACACTCCGGTTATATACAGCATATGCGAAAGCACTGGACTCGAACGGGCAGCTTCAGAAGGTGCTCTTTTGCCGCTCTTTTGCGCAAACAAAGCACGGTGCCACGCCCGCGCGTCCGTAGCTTTAACGCTGCAAGCAGCTTGTGCAATAGTGTTTTCGAAGGAGAACTGTTGTATTGCGTAGTCGTGGCGTGCCCAAAAAGAATACACAAAACACATTGGGAGTGATCGCTCCCGCACAGTCGGAGGTCGGAACACACTGCGAACTTAGGTGGCGGCTTTCGCGCAAACGATGAAGAGTAGTTTTACGGCGTCGTACAGGCGCATCAAACACTGCTCACAGTCAGATGTTCCAATCGGCTTGCTTCTCTCCAGGCTGAAATGCTTCCAGCAACGTTTGGCGACTGCATGAATCCCTTGACCACTCTGCCTTCTCGCCTTCCTTGTAAATCGAAAATAAAAAAGAACAGCGAAAACATGTCTTAACCGGAAAAAGGCGATATGTCACGTCCGGTCACTCGCTGATTAGCTCAAGCGCGCGCGTCGAGGGAAAAATTGTGTCCAGAGACGCGGTCTCCCTGCGTCGCCCAGGTGCGCAACTTTTTTAAATACAAAAAAAAAAAAAAACTCGCCCCACGACGCTCGTTTTTCCGCGGTGTGGATGCGTCTTTAAGGGGCACTGATACATCAAAATCTTTTTTTTTTTTTTATTATGCGAAACGATTGAAAACTATGCCTGGACATTACCCTCAAAATTCGAAACATGGGAATTCAGTATTTGTGAAGTAAAAAAACAATTTCCAAATGCCGAATTTGAAGTTCCCGCGCGATCCGCGCAAGTGGAGTGACGTCAAATATTGAGGGGTCCTGCGAGTCGAGTTTCAATCGCGCCTCCGCTCCGGAACGTGTCGCCGCGACCCGAAGCGAGGAGATGAGGATCGGGAGAGAAGGTCGCCGGTGTACTGGCAAACCGATTTCCTGCGTCGCTGCCCCGGTGGTGTCACAACCGAAACTACGATACACAGACACCAAACCCAGTTTTTTTTTTTTTTTTTTTTTTTTTGTTGTTGACCGTTTGACGATTTTCTTTTTGAAGTCTGAGAGGTCGTCGGGCACCTCAAAAAGATCACTTCGTCCGATTCCCCAACTCACCGATCACCCTCTGCTACATGCGTCGATTGTCGCCATGTTTTCTGAGGGAGGATAAAAATCCAGGAGGCGACATCACAGCGGACTCCGATTTTTGGCATTTCAAAAAGAAAGGCCGTAGTGCATTCGCAGTTGCGTTAAAAAACATGTTTTACGATTGCCGTTATTTAATGTTATAGAAATGTCGCCTACAAAGCTTCTAAATTTCATGATTTTTGACGTCAAAAATCAAAAGAAGCGAGGAGGTGAGGAGCGGGAGACAAAAGCGCCAAAAATAAAAAGGCGCGCGCGCTTGGAAGAAAAAAAATGTTGCTTTTTTTGCGATGCGGTATTTTTTTTTTTTGCGTGTCTATGACTATGACTACCCGTAGTGACGTCAGCATATCTGGTATGCGGGGCGAAAAAATAATAAAACTTTGAACCTGGAATATGCGAGAAAATATAGCTGAGGCAAACCAGGAATGTGCGACATCACGCATTTTTCGTAAACACCTTCTAGCTTCGGGGAGAGATCAAAAAGATGTTTTACCGCATACCAGAAGTGACGATATTCAAGATGGCTGCGCGCTTGTGGAAAAGGTGTATACTCTGTTTCACCTTGTGTTGTACCGCAGGAAAGGCTACTAGCGCGAGCTCCTTGCTCTAGGGCACATCTCGGCGGCACAAGCTCTCGTGCACCAAGGGCAGCTACCAGCGCTACGAGCTCGCGCTTCTAGCCTTCGCTGCGGTACAACATAAGGTGAAACGGAGTATACAATTTGCATCGTCTTAGACAAGAAACCGATGAAACGGCATCTTCAATGCAAATATGAGTGGCCTTTAAAAAGGCCGTTTGTAGAGGCAGGCAGTGGTTGGCTTGCTGGCTGCAAAGAGACCAGAAAGGCAGTGGGATGCACTTAAAGGTTAAAATGATCAACGACACCGGTACGCGCTGTAGATGAGAGTTTTTAGGCAGTACTGTATGACCGCTAGATTAGGGTCTTTAACACCCGTCACGCAGTAGTGAAACACGAACGCACGCCGGTATGATGCTCATCCAGATCGAAACGGGCAGGGGCAGGGGTGGGGATTGAACCCAAGGTCCCTGGGTTCTGCAGCGCGAGCTTTCGTGCAGAATTCACTCACAAGCAGCTTGTAAGCACACATCCTAGCTAGCACAAAGGACAAGGAAGCACAACGGGCTTCCGTCATACATGCTCTCAAAGGAAGCACAACACCGTGACCAGATTTAGTGAACAGAAAGAGTGTGCCGTATGAGCTGCACATGTGCATGCCATTGCTATAATTTAGCGGGAAAATTGACGCCACGTGACCTCAACACGAATTCAGTTTCCCCGCTAAATTTAACAGGGAAAATGACGTCATATAACTTGATGACACGTCGCCTATGAACAAATTCAATTTCTCCGCTAGATTTAGCGGGAAAATTGACGTCACGTGCGGACAAGGAGGAGGAGGGGAGAAAAGGAGGCGTTGAGTAGGGGTGAAGGGCGAAAGGAGGGAGAGGACGAGGGCGAGGAGGAAAAAACGAGTAGGGGAGAGGAGGAGGGGCATGCCCACCCCTCCGTAGCCCTCCTCCTCCTCAAGAGCTGCGCTCTAATTTCGCGTTACAGAGATTTGTAAACGTCTTTTCGCTCCTTTCTCGCACTTTTGAAAAGCATCTCATCAAAAGAAGTTGGTGTTTTTACTCAATCTGAGAGTAAAATAGGATCCGCTATGCTCTCTAGTTCCGCATGACACGTCGTCGTCTTTTGCGTATTGCAATCTAATAAAGGATACTGCTCTATGGTAGGGAGTGGGCGCGGCACTGAGCGTCAACAGGTTCGACCGGACTAACATAGAGATCGGTAGCCATGTCGCGGTCGTGTAAAACAAACCTAACACTTGGGGGTTTGGCAATCGGTTTTCTGATTACCTGACCACATACCGCATTTACTCGGATAACAGACGCATTACTTATAAACAAGGCCCTTGCGTCTAATTGCTCGCAGAACACACATATACAGTCAATCATCGCGTTCTACAAATAAAGCGAGAAAAGAAACACGTAGCCAATAACGAGGAAGAGTGGTTGTTTGGGCGAGTTGGTTTGACATCTTATGCAATCTTGTGCGCAGCAAGGACGAGGACAAAAGGGAGAACAGGACACAACAAGGCGCCATTTTCAACAGATTTTTATTGAATACGTGTTCCGGTATTTGTAGTCTGAACCATCGTCACAATGACAACAAACAAAACGACAAAAAACTAAGAAACAACCATCGCAGAGCATAATTGGGAAAAACAGTTCCTTCTCCGATAACGCAATCGACGGCATAGCAACAACTTGTCTCCTAAATAATCAATGTGTTCGGCTTTTACGATTTCGCGTGTTAACGTTGACTTTCATTTTCCAATTTTTTCGCTTTCATCCAACAGTGGGGCACAACCGCAAGTCCTGCAATGCAAGTCAAGATAGCCACCGTTTTGTTTTTGCTCGTTGTTACTGTGCTCGCGAAGACGTATAGTGCTTGCCACAGTACAATGGAATGCGACAAACCACACCATCTCGCGAGATATCAGCTGTCGGAGGAGGTTCGCGTCGTTGCACATGTTAGCTGCATACATTGCCGATTGCGGCCCACTTTAGCAATGAATATGATAGGAAGTTCAGTTATAAGAACCGAAGAAACATGTGTGTTGTTGCTTGTGTGCATGCCAAAACGTCGGCGTGAGCACATCGGCACCCTTTGGACATTTGTTCATATATATATTATTGAATACTAATATTAATTATATCCGCCTGGTTGGTATACTTAGAATTAGTGCATTCCGACACACCAATTTTTTTTCACATTTAGCATTTTAGTTGGACGGGAAAATCTAGGAGTATTGGCGATCGCTTGATAGCTCAAGCTATGTATCCTGCTTTCCGTGCTTCACATATGTTTAGAAACACTCTATTGGTCATTGTTATTTCAGTCCCTTTACTCGTCCCTCAAAGGTTCGATTGTTTAGAAAACCAACGCTTATGTCTACATTCCACTTGCCTGCTCCAAATGAAAGTCAAAAGTCAAAGTCAAATAAAAGCTATCGTGTTCGGCGTTGTCTTGTTTTATGTTCAAAGATGCTTGTTCTATGTTACAAAACATCACCCGCATGCTCGAAATCTTTGAGAACAAGTTCCTGATGAAAGCTGCCTGATATAGAAAATATTAAAAAGAGACATTTGCATAGCCTCCGTACTTTATTCTTTACGTTTTGAAAGTTTTTTATCCGCTCGTAAAGATGCAAGACGGGGCAGTTTTCATATGGTGACAGGACTGGCATTTTAGCCATATATATAAGCGTCATCGGAAGGCCGGTGAACCTTGAATGCACTATATTCCTTTTGATTTTTATATTGCTTAGAATCGTCGCTTGTTTCTACACACCTGATGTGGAACAGATGTTTGGGCCTGAAATATCGCGAAGTTAAACATCGTTCGCCTATGAAGAAAATGTGCGCTAACTGAAGCAATTACACTTTTACACAGTGTTAATCAAGGTACATACTATTCGGTATGACCCAAATAACTAAAGTGTTTCATGTTATTTTTCGGCGAAGAGACAAAATGCAGGCGCGTTTTCCCATAAGAATGCACAAGAGCACCGCAAAAGTAGACTGATTGCTGCCTGCTTCAATTTGGTTCACGGAAGTCGCATAGACACTAGCGCCAGTTGAACCTCTAACGTACATTATAATAACTCTATGGATGCAAGTTAAAGACCCCAGGCTGGCGGTTGTACTACACTGGCTAAATTTCTCATCTACAGCTGGCACACTAGAAGTCCATTGAGGCTAAGTAACTTCCAGCTGTATAAACATACTCGAAACATTAATATTATTCTGGTCGCTGATAATGGTAGAAGTTGAAGACGGTCCGCGACGCAGGTATTGAATACAAAAGCTGGGTAAGCGTTTTCAGTCAATCTGTTGGCGGCACATAATCAGCTTTAAATCCCCTTGATGTATAAACGTCTATCACGGTGTCGGTTTGAGTTGGTGCTTCGTTCCTATTGCTTGCTGTATTGTCGGCATCGAAACTGAGATATCCGGAAAAAAAAGCAAGGTAAAGAACACATTCTCGTTTGTCGTTGACAAGGAAAAGTGATGGTGCCCGGCAAAGTACAGCAGACTGCAGGTCGACTACCGTAATTTGGACGACAAACGGTAAACTGCTATTTGAGCCACCAGATAACACTGAATTTCAAGAGGGGTCTGTTGAGAAGAGTTGGTCACAATGCGTCTTTCTAAATGGCAAAAAAAAGATATGTAAGCGCCAGAGCTCTATATTCAAAATAGTATAGAGAGTAACAGAATGACGAAAGGAAAAACGCATATGTGGAACACTTCCTTTATGAAGTAAACGGCTGCTCATAGGGCTTTGATTCCAGCCCTACAAATACAAATGCAGCTACATATATTTAATTTTGTTAATATTTGGTTTTCTCTAGTTTGGATGGGTTTAGCTCTGCCGTAATGGTGACCTTACCAAACCCTACTTTTTATTGCGTGTCATAGAATCTTGTGGGTGACTCAATTTTGACGGCGGTAACTTTAGGATGCGGTTGCACGTCAAAGTATTGTTAACATAACTGGTAGGCATAAATTACAAAGCCTTTACACTTATAACTTCATTGGCAACTTACGCAATGAATGGCGCTGTATATGGACATCATATAGTACTAATACTGCATCGAAATCATCCCAGTATTTCCTTGTTGGATGCCAGTTTGTCGATGAATAGCAGCATGGTATCGCACAAAACCAAACCCTCGCGATGATTCATTGCGCAAAAGAAAACCGCGTTCACGACCAGTACTTATATTCTGTAGCGCATTGCATCCTTGCATTAATCGATGAAGTATAAAAACAATTCCTCCAGACACCATTGCTGTGCGGGCATACATCACCTGAGCACAGTCATTGTCCTCACCGTTAGGGTTCTGTTAACGCTATATATAATAGAACAGCGCGGCACACCCATGTCAACACTCGTGGCAGCATTGACCACGACGCTCGTACAAAAACCGAAGATTCTCGCTTTAAGAACGGGCTATAGGTCTATGGACTTTTCGACGAAGGCATCACTGACTTGCCATTCGGCCTTGCCGTCTCCAGAGGCGTGTTAATGATGTGAATAGACTGTAGGAATATGTAGAAGGATGCAAGTCCAATAAGACCCGCGACCATCAGGAATGCCAGGATGGACCAGATGAGGAAAATCTGGTCGGGGACGACGGACCGCTTGATGCCTGATCTAGCTTGAGGATGCTGTTGCTGCTGCTGCTGCTGCTGGTGCTGCAGTGGGGTCGATATTGGTAAAGCCGCCACTGGGACCTGCGGCTTCGGTGAATCGGCGGTGGGCGTTTCTGCCATTAATGATGGTCCAGGCTCCCGTCACCGCTTTAAGAAAAGAAAACAAACTTTACGAAGAGCGCTCATCGAGGCATCACATCGGGTCGACCACGGTGGATCTTCAGTTTCTTCTTTCTCCTTGGGATGAACTAACCTCGATTGGCATTGGAAGATATTACTCTGTTACCCTGGCTAAACGGGCCGCTTTAACTGTGGTTAGGCAAAGGGCAGTTAGCGGCCGCTAACCGTGGTTTGACCACACTGAACTGAGATGGTGTTACACGGCCATTTTGCTTGCAGTTGAAGGGTTGAAGCCAAAACGAAACCAACTGCAATGTCCCGTGTTCAGATCAAACCTTGTTTTTAATCCATTTTAACTGTTTAAGACGAATAATTAGAGCCGTAATATTATTTGTCGTGCGTAACAAACAATCACCAAGATCTCTAAAATAAATACAAACATCGGCGACATGAGGGAGGCCGCGTGGCCATCTACCATAATCAACGGCAGCGCCCGAAGAGTGCGGGCCACTGATCTCAATGACAATAGACCAATCTCACCAGCCAGTTTGACTACGCCACCGCTGCCGCAATGCATCGAGGGAACTTTAGTCTTTCTGCACGTGCGACAAACACGCTGGAGCTCTGCGCGTGTAGATCACGAGACGGCACCAGCCCTCCCGTGCACTGCCGTTTGCCTCCTGTGAACTAAAGTTATGACGGCGTCACGCATGCGCCGAACGCCTGATGAGATCGGCCTATTGCTGGATCGCGCTTCCTACTCCCGCAAGTTAAGCCACCGGACGCAACCTGGCTGGGATACGATTTGTTAAAGTGCGGTTTGCGGTTTTGCCAGCGTTTTGCTGCGTTTTTCCAGCGTGCTGTATACACGTTTTCTACTCGTTCGTCGTCATTCACCGATAAAGTTTTTTAAGACTGTGTGTACCGTTGAGACTTGCCGTTGTGAACACCTGAAAAAGTTTACGAAAGCGCAGTGTCGCAGGAAAAAGGCACAACTCGTCGAAAGCAAGTTTCGCCGGTCTGGCGGCATGTTCAAAGCTTCCTTGGCACGCCGAAGTGCCGTGTCTCTGTGCCTTCGCACGCTTGGATACCGACCAAGAATTGACGCCGTGTGGATGTGTTTTGGAAATGCAATGTGCGTGAAGCCGTACGTATCTAAAGGTACAACTCGTCGAAAGCAAGTGTCGCAGCTCTCGCGGCGTGATCCAAGCTTCCTTGGCACGCCGAGTGCTGCATCTTTGTGCCTTCGCACGCTTGGATACCGATCAACGATCGACGCCGCACCAAAGTTCTGAACGTGTGTCGCGCGTAGATGCCTTTAGATCATTTATATATATATCGGCCACGGAGTTCTGGAACGTCCAGCTGTTCCGGTGAGTTGCTATCAATAAAGGGGGGGGGGGGGAGATCTGTACGTGTTTTTATGTACTATATTAACCATGGCTATGTTCCAAATCTACTCTAATGGATCACATGGGAGCACAACTAAAGCAAAGCTGTGGAGCAAGGAGGGTTTTCGAAGGCAAAAGTACACGACGGCGAGAATGAAAATCTTTGAAGCGCGGCCCATATGGTCGTGTGCATTCTGTTGACCAATCACAATTAGGCGAGCCGCGCTCAAACGTCAAGTGCAATTAAGTAGGTTGATAATGAGCCACCACTGATCAGTGATGAGGAGCTGTTTATGCGCAGTATTCTGTAAATCGTATAAGGAAAAAAAAAAGACGTACCTTCACCCCTCTTCCGTCGCTACTGGACGCTGGAATAAGCTCGTTTCTGGTCCGCGAGTGCCGCAAGTATACAGTTGTCAGAGTAAAGTAAGACGCTGATCCAGAGGCACATACGGCTTCACGCACATTGCACTCGCAAAACACATTCACACGGCGTCGATTCTTGGTCGCTATTCAAGCGTGCAAAGGCACAGAGACACGGCACTTAGGCGTGCCAAGAAAGCTTTGAACACGCCGCTAGACGGGCGAAACTTGCTTTCGACGAGTTGTGCCTTTTTCCTGCGGTACTGCGCTTTCTTAAAATTTTGTACGTGTTCACAACGGCAAGTCTCAACGGTGCACAGAGTCTTAAAAAACTTCTTCGGCGAATGACGACGAACGAGTAGAAAACGTGTCTACAGCACACTAGAAAACAGCAGCAAAAGGCTAGCAAAACCGCAAATCGTATCCCAGCAAGGTTGCCATCCGGTGGCTTCACTCGCGCTGCAGCGAACAAGCGGGGAAGCGCGATCCAGCAATTGTCATTGAGATCAGTGGTGCGGGCCACTGATCTCTATTGTAGTAGAGGCTGGATCGCGGATCGCGAGCCCGCCGGTGGCAATACACGCAAGTCTATGGGAGAAACACACAAATGTAGGAATATTGGAGCTTGTATGCTGTGCTGGAGCTTGTATGCTGTCCACAACATTCATTTATAAGAACTGCGAGGGCTGTCAGTTTTAATTTTTGTACACATGCTATTTGACAAGCTTCCCGAAAAGCAGCCAAAAAGTTTCAGTGCCGACACAAACTTACAAACGCGGGAAACGGCACTTTTTCTCGTTCTTCGCATAGAGTCCCATGAATTGGCTGGTGTCAATCAATGGCCACCGCGGTGGCGACACTCTGCCCCAGCTGCCGAGGCCGCGGTCCGCGATATAGCCTACGACAATAGAGATTAGTGCTGCGGGCTATGCCCCGTCCCGCGACATTGCGTAATAGACCCTTTCCGAAATTCAGTCTGGCTACATCTGTAACTATCATCACCTAAGTGTATATTATCTGTACATGCTAATGACTGCCTTTTGATAGCTGACAAAGGAAGACTTTGAAGACAGGCACCGATGCGGAGCGTGAACTATACCGGACGTAAATCCACTACAGGTGTTTGATGTCAGCGTGACGAGACTTATAAGCTTCTGTGCACTACGGATTTGAGGGTGTCATGGAAATCCTTCAAATGTTCGGCTTCGGCACGCCCCCGACAGCTCATGACAATAAAATGTGGTGAATATTATCGAGAGGTTTACTCAGGTTAGCGCCTCGTACAGAACGATAGTTTCTTGTCACCATTAAAGCTAAAACGAATAGAGAAAGAACTGCGAAGAACACCATAACTTTCGTACGTCTGTCGTTGATGAATATATATATATACTAGAATTTAACCGCCATTAGCATACAAAGAGTAAGACTGATATTTGGGCCCCTAGATGGCACTGAATTTCTAAAAGGGTCTATTGCTTTGTTGCGTATCTTTCTCCGAGCCATGTTTTTTTCAGCGACATTTGTCTCCACGGTTCTTTCTAGGTGTGTCCCCTGGCATTCCGAAATAGTCAGTGCTTTGATAGCCGGCAAGGCTGCAGTCGTCGCCATCTTTAGCTCAGTTAGCGAGCCCAAACCTAGATCGTGGAGCTCAGTTTGCGATAACCATGGTTTCCTGCCATCCGCAGTTTGGTCAGCCGCGCGTGTAACTGCGCAAAACTCCAGTTTAGAGTAACTGCAGTTAGCTTAACTGTAGTTATAGATGTCCGTCTAAAGGCTCATTCGCACTGCCTCATTTTCTTACGTTAAGTTACCTTACGTATAAGTCACCTAAACATTCGTGTCTCGAATGTCGCGTGTCATACTTCCTCCTTGAACTGGTAGCCTCGCTGAATATGAAGCGCAGACTTCAACGTAATATTTTGTTACGTAACTTAACGTAAGAAAATGGGGGAGTGTGAACCAGCCTTAACAGGGGTATATGTTAGGTATATGCCCGTGTCTCGGGCGACAAATGAAGACAACCGACAAGCCTCAAGCACGTTCTGCAGCATGCGAGCCAATTGGTACCCGCTTGCAATCACTCGTGTTTACTTCACGAGGACCGAGAGACTGCAAGACTGCTAAACGTATAGACGCTTTACACACGCGCCAGATTGAGCCGCCATAGCCGCCCTTCTCTTGTCTTACCGAGATGCCGAGCCACTGAAGCGGGCGTTGACGAGTCTCCACAACGGCCTGTGCTGGGGGGAAGGACACAGTAACACTTAAAATGGCAATAACCTGTCCTGCTGTGGAAATGATGAAGTCAAGCGAACGGAATAAGAGGGAACAAAAACTGAAGGTCAGTTATGGCGGCGCCCATGCACAGCTGCTGTAAAGCGTCTATACTACCTTCAAGTGCGTGCTACAGATGCCTGAGGAATTGTCGGTGTCGGTTGCTTTGCTTTGTCGGTTTCCATCGGCACGGCACTCATCGCCTTTGCGCGTTTCGAGTTAACTGATCACGCGCCGCGATGTCCTACTGGGCAAGATTGGTTTAGCAGGCGAAGGCAAACCCGCAAAAGAGAAAGAGCGCCTCGAGGATGCACTTTTACTGCTGCCTTATTGGCTGACTCCGTCAGATCGTTGCCTCAACTGCGGTCGAACTCGAATTAAAATACGGTGTCGAAACACGCGTGTCGAGTCCCAGAAGACACGATTAACGAAAAGGGCGCCCCCTGGTACGTGGAACGGGTTTAGGAGACCATCCACATTGTACCTTCTCCGGACGTCTTCATATAGCAAATGTCTCCTAAAATGACGTATTCGCTTTTTTTTTTTTTTATCGCCACTAGGTTTTGTTTTGTTTTTTGAGGTCTTTTCTTTTGTACTCTATTTTTTACGCTCCTTGTGAAGATAATTTGTTACCCGGTGCTATCACACTCCGACATGATTAATTAAAGTGGACTTCATAGCACGGCCGAGAAACCACCACATGCTGGGCGATGCCACGCTGGAGCTCCTAGGCAGTTCTCCTTCTATACACTGTCAGGGTATACGTTCCGTTTTGTTGTTATTGTTCTTCTCGCTGTGTTTTTTGTTTTACTGTTTTTTATTATTTTGCTTACGCCGGCGTGTGTGATTGGAAGAGACGGAAAATAAATTTTAGTCTAGAAACGGCGTCATCTGAAGCGCCGTTTATCATTGCGGGGTGGCGGCACGGGCGCATGCATGCTGTGGAATTGGGAATGCGGAAATACACGTAGACTCCGTTTTCCTTTCGCTGATTTTTTTTTTTTTACCACAATTTTGTTAGTTGTTTTGAAAGACGTAGGGTAGCTCTAAAAATTTTAAAGCACATCCTCACGAACACTTTCAGCTTTCATTAAATGACACTTTTTTTTGCATTTTCCTTTTTTATTTGTTCACGGGAAGAGGGCGACAGGTCTTCTCCTTTAGGCAGTGTTGTACGGAAAGGAGTTCCAAGGTACGACATTCCTGGAACGCGTTCTCTTTTAAGAGGAACGGATGACCACCGCGTTCCTTTTTCTTTTGATTACATATATCAGCAATTGTTTACCCCAATATGGCAGACATTCCGTTTTTTGTTATTTTTTATTACCGACTATTTTAAACCTCCGACTTCAAGGAATGGGGAAAGTGTCCGAGATGTATATTCACAAACAAAGACATGGAACAAATGTGATCGTGGTGACACGTATTGGGGATCCAGCGAAATCGAAGCCGGGTAGCGGCAACGCCGAGAAGTTCAAGAGAGGACATCGTTTCGACTCTGTAGTCTGCGATCGCTGCTTGGTTCTCGTAGGCAGCAGAGAAACAAACATCGTTTCCAGTAATCATTATTATGTTTCCGCCGTGTCATGTCTACGCAGCGACTAGAAAGAAGGTTTTTACCGTCGAAAAATTGCTTTGCTTTCATATATAACGCCAATTTTACGCTGGAGCGCAAGAAATTTATGGTGATCCGCGTGCTGAACGACAAAAACGATCCCTCCTTTCGTCCGTCATTTCGCCTGACCAGCGCGCCCCCTATAGTACGCTAGAGTCGATCCTAGTTTGATGCAGATATTTTCTCTCTCTCGCTTTATTTTATCTATACGGATTATCAGGCGAACTATTTTACTGAGATACACAGATGTAAACATTAAGCTAACGACATCTTGGAAATGTAACGGGGAACGCGCGTTCCTTTCGAACCACTCGGGATACCGGTAACGTGAACGCTTAAGGCATAAGCTTTTTATATATGTACGCTCCGAAAAGGAGGCAGTTTTTTGCATTACCAATGTGACAGCTAGGTACTATCGGGGAAAAATGAAATGCGAACAGAGGAGCGCGTGGCTTGCCATACAGGCTGCGCCACATGGAAGTGAGCCTAGGGGCGAGGGTGCGTGGCCTACTCCGATGTGTTCACGCCCTTCGCTCTAGAGATGGGTCACTCAGGAGCGAGCCGGATCTTCTGAGCCGCTCTTTTTAAAGAGCAAGTGAGCCGTAGCTCAGTAAAAGTGAGCGGCGGTTCTTTTGGGAGCCGGTTTTCTCTCGTTCAGTCAGCCGTGCCGAGTCCCGAGTCAGAGCCGGGTCAGGGCTGGGCCTGGGCATTGGCCGGGTCTTTTGCCGGGTGCGATTTGCACGCCATCTATTAGTAGTGCGGGAAAGCAACTCTATTCCGGTGCTTCGGCATCTCGGAGTCCATGATTCCGTTCCTGCTGCCATGACGACGAAAACAGCCTTTTTGTTGACAAAAGTGCCACCTTCCTGCGAGGGCCGTAACTGAATGGGGCTTCGGCGCTAGCGTCGACGGAGCCTCTGTGGAGCCTATGGTAGCCATGCGGAGATTAACCCCTCATTGGTTCACGGCTTGCCTTCACCTCGAGCTCGCTCACATGCTGTTATGCCTGATTACCCGCTTCGAAAGAAACGCCAACGAATGTCCTCAAGCACTTCGTTTAACTCTTTCCTGCCCGCGCCTATTCCCATCGATAGCCCAAAATAACTAGACTGCATAGCACAGGTTTCAGTGTGACCTGTGCTATAGGCAGTCTGGTTATATGGCTTTGAAAAAAGGATATATGCATGCAGTGTTATAAGTAGTTCACTGCTACCTTCGAAGCGCCGCACCAGCACACGATGCACGATCGGCGAGAATTGTGAGACATCGTTCGAACGGCAGAGGTCAACGAACGGCGCCATCCATGGACCCGGCCACCCGGCTCCGACAGTACAGTTCGGGACATCTACGGGCACGGCTCAGTGAACGAGAGAGAGCGGACTTTCTCTCTCCAAAAGAACCACGGCTCACTCGGTCTTTAAAGGAGCGGCTCAAAAAGATCCGGCTCGCTCCTGAGCGACCCAGTCACCGAAGTGAGCCGGTGAGCCGTTCAAATGTGCCGGTTCATTTCAGTGAGCGGAGCCGTTCCGAGCCGCTCACTGAAGTGAGCCGTTTTGCCCATCTCTACTTCGCTCGGCGCTCCCCAAGCTTCGGCAGTGCGCCTCTCAGTGCGCTGAAAGCTGTCACCGCTATCTTTGCTGGCTTTGCTGGCTAAGCGCGTGCGGTGCGAAGAAGCTCGGCCCACGCGCCGAGCAGACAAAGATAGCGGTGACAGCTTTCAGCGCACTGAGAGGCGCACTACCGAAGCTTGGTGAGCGCCGAGCGAAGGGCGTGAACACATCGGAGTAGGCCACGCCAGAGCCGTTTATTGAGAGAGTTTGGCCATACATTGGTTTGAATAGGCGAGCATCTCGGGCCAACCACAGGCCGCGAAACAGCCCCTAGCGGTGGTCGCGTGCTCTAAATTTGTGCCACGACTATACTTCGTTTCACCTTATGTGCGAGCGAAGGCAAAACTGGAAGCGCGAGCACGGAAGCTCCGTGCGTTCAGGCTTTGCTCGAGCGCGCGAGCTGGGGAGAAATGCAAAAAGCGCTGGTCTCGCGCTTCTAGCTTTGGCTTCGCTCGCAGGTAAAGTGAAACGAAGTATAATTTGAGCCGTGCCGAGCGGAACTCCGCGTCTCAAGACGCTCGCGCACCCCACCCTTTGCACTGCTTTCTTTCAGCCAGTCTCAGGACGCTGTTCTAGCAGTGCAGACAAAGGCATGGGCACGAGCGCGTAGCTTTGGAAAGTGCCTCCTATGCACGAGGTCTCGTACAAACAATAGCGTTTCGCTGAGCTAGGCTCACGCGCCTGTGCCTTTGTCTTCACTGTTGACATTTGTGAGATGGAGTAGACGTCTCCTGATTGGTCGACGCTGTGTCACAAATTTAGTTTACGCTCTAAGCGTGGGGGGAATATTCGGCGCTGGCGGCGGCCTTTGCTCCGCCTATTGTCCAAACTCTCCTAATATACGGCTCTGGGCCACGCACCCTCGCCCCTAGGCTCACTTCCAGGTGGCGCAGCCTGTACGGCAAGCCACGCGCTCCTCTGTTCGCATTTCATTTTCCCCCGATAGTACAAAGAAGAAACACGCATCAAACCGCGTCTGCAGATTCCCTTTGTTTTAATGATCTACTAGCGCCGTGACCGCGGGTTTATAGACGCCCGGCCTCGAACGCGCACGATTGCCTTCCACCGTGCTTTGGCTGCGCGTGCGTATGCTCGAAGGTCACGAAGCGCTTAGGCCAGGAATTGCTCGCGCAGGAGTTGGGACAACTCAAGCACCTCTCCCCGCCGTTCTTATTCTTTCGGTGACTTAAAGGGACCATGAAGGCAGTTTCGAAGTTTTATTCGACGATTGAAATGGATGTCAGGCACGTCTCAGATACTGTTGACCAAGTTCTAGCCCGAATAGAAGTTTGGGTGCCGCACCAATCGAGCAAACAGGCGCGGTAATAATAGCGCCGGGAACGATGCCTGAGACCCCACCGAGGCGGCGGCAGAAAGGTGAACTAAAGTGCGCCGTTGAAGCGTGACGACAACGGGCTCCTCGTCTGGCGATTGGTTCAAACGATAGACCCGCTCTTGGTTTCGATTTCGGTGGTGAGATGTGATGAAAAAAGTTCATTTGAACGTTGGATAATCTTTTAAAGTTGTAGTTGGGAATTAATAGGTTTCATACCGTGTATAAAAGCATAATTTGAAGCGATCCCTCCGTTTGTCACTGGTTGAACGCATCCCGCACTGCTACCTCGGGCGCGTAACAAGCATCGAGCAACCATGGAAAAAAAAGAAAAAGGTACGAGCGCCGGGGGCGGCGGAATTTTGGTTCTGGTTTCGTGCGTCGTCTCGTGTTCGCTTTGCGAAGTGATGTCTCACCAATCATGCCGCGTTTATGTGCAGTAGTAGGTTGCGCGAAACGTCGGCTAAAGACGTGTGGTCGATCGGGCGACGTTAGTTTGCATAAACTGCCGACCGATGCAGCAATGTGCAGCATTTGGTTGCGCGCCGTCGTCTTGCGTAGAGCTGTGGACAGCGGTGTCAGGATTTGTTCGTTGCATTTCCGACCAGAAGACTTTGAGCAGCACCTTCACGTCAGCCGGAGTCGCTCTGAGGCGGCGACCGAGGAGCTGGTGGTAGGTCTGGGGCGCCTTCGTAAAGCGCCAATCCAGAGTTCTGCGTCCTTACCAGCATCTCCCGTTCAGTCGGCGTCAGGTCGCTGAACGGGAGCTCAAACTCGTTTGCGAGCGCGGTGGCGCGGCGTTGTCTCCCATTTCTTCCAGGTTTTCTTCACAGACCGCCGCGCACTATTGGGCAGGAGATCGAACTATAGGGGGCGCTTTATCGAGCTTGTTGTCCCCACAGCCCGGTGTTTACCAACACAGCATAACAAAGAAATTGAACCTGGCCGAGCACGGTCTGGGCACGAGCGCTTCGCTCTGACCAGTGCTTTGGTCGCACGAGGAGTGGCCTTCGAATCGTCATCTTCGATTTCTCGGATCAAAAACAAACAAGAAAATACGGTTTGTTGTCCCCACAGCTCAAGCGCACCGCTAGAGGCGTGACTGTTCGATCTCCTCCCCAATAGCGAACCACTGGAACATCACTGAGTGTGCACTAAATCCTACCAATGCCGACAGTGCTCCCTGACGTCACTTCTCTTTCCAGAGGCGAAAAAGGGAAGAAATCTGAATGTTTGTTTCGGTTTCGCAGATTTATTTGCAGGTACAGAAATAAGAGTCACAAAGTTCTAGAAAAAATTGTGTGGCATGCCAGGACCCCAATGCTTCCGAAAACACCTTCTTAAAAAAAAAAAAAATTAAATTGCCTTCATGGTTAATATACATGTTGGACATGTGTTAGCGGTTCACATGACAGCATGCACTCGCTTATTTCGCTAATTAAGTGGTATAAACTAGCTTCCTTTTTTTAAATTTAGACATTCATTACAAACGTTCAACCAACGCATCACGATTTTTAAAAAAAAGCAAAAATAGAATACATTAATGTAAATTCGCTCTCACCACTTTGTTTTGGTCTATATATTGCTTTTTCTACTAAATAACGCATCGATTACTCTAATTAGTGTGTGTGTGTGTGTGTGTGTGTGTGTTTAAGCTCTAACGTTATGGGCGAACACAAAAACCTGTCCAGCCGAGGTTCCCCGATGAACGTTGAAAGCACGTGGACTGATGGCGCCATCTCACAGCTCTACAGGGAAACTGATCTTAGAGCAGGACTTCTCATCCTTCAACAGATCTTGTGTTTCAGTTTCACAACTTAGAGTGTGTGTCATAGTTATCTCGAATAGACTAGGGTGCAGGTGCCTCAATGCCCCTCTGTTATCTAGCTTATCTAGTGACTCTAGACTGGTCTAGTCGCAAGAGCACTTCCGATCAGTCAGGTAAGGTGCTATGCCTGTTTTACTGCCTTGCTTTGCAGATATCAAACGTCTGTAGAAAATATTAAAAGGCATTCATAAAGTTGCCGGCAGAAAAGCGAGTTTGCCACGATGAACTCAGGCTAAGTCTTGCTTGTATGTTTAGACAGCCTTGAAGTTGACACGCCTCAACGGGGGATCTGTCTCTCAGCTGTAGATGAGAAATTTAGCCAGTGAAGTACAACTGCTAACCTGGGGTCTTTAACGTGCATCACGCAGTAGTGATTACACGAACGCGTGCCGGTACGAAACTCATCCAGATCAACGAGCTTGAGTATGACTTAGAGCGGTAAACCGCAACCCAGGGCCTGCAGTGCAGAGGAAATGGCACCCCCCCGGTTGCTGCCATCTTGCCCGTTTGCCACATTAGTAATCACGTGACGTCAAGATGGCTGCGCCCAGAGGTGGGCCAGATCAGACTGGCCAGATCACGGTAAGCAGAGCGGCCAGAGCGGCCCTCTGGGGATGCGTTCCAATCTTACTCGAGTGGATCCGCGTTACTCCGGTGGGTCATGTCACGTGACAAGACTGATAGAGTAACTGGACGCGGGTAGGTTTCCGAACTTTAAGGTACAGAACATTTACCCTAGAGTGAAATCAAATAAATTTTTAACCGCGGCCTTGCTTACTGTAAGCTGGCCAATCTGATCTGGCGCACCTATGGACGCAGCCATCTTAAAGTCACGGGATCACTAATGTGGCAAACGGTCAAAATGGCGGGAACCGGGGGTGCCATTTTTGGCCGCTGGTTTACCGCTCTAAGTTTACTCAAGCTCGTTGATCCAGATCGAAACGGGCAGGATGTGGGGATCGAACTCAGGAGGTGTTGCTGCGCAAGCTCTCGCTCCACGCTTAGAGCTGAGACGCGTTAAGGCTGGTTAACACATTTGCAACGGCTGCGTCCGCATGCAACTGAAACGACCGTAACAAACCCAAAACCGCAACAACCGTGATTCATGGATCGCTTCGCGAAGCTACCCCTTGCCTCGCTTGCCACTCTGTGTACGGCGAACGCTTGTCCCGACGCCTTTAATTGTCGTTACGGTCGTGTTGGTTTCATGGTAACGCAACCAACGCAGATGTGTGAACCAGCCTTAAAGGAGCGGTACAACGATATTCAATTGGAATGTTTTTCACTTTACACGAGCTTACTGGCACTAGTGGGACTCAAGGATACTCGCACGCAACGCCACTGGTCAAGAAACTCCTTTGTTGGGATGTAATTTCAAGGAAAAAAGCGATCATTTTCATTCAATCTCTCCTTTGCAAAATTTGATAACGTAACGTGGGGATCGCAGTACACCCATATGACGATGTTTGAATGCTGTTCATAGATTGGACCCGAGCATTGCGTGGGCACTCGATTTGGGCTCGTGATAATTACTAGCTCGAGAAGCATTCGGGTAGTGGCCCGTGTCCAACGCTGCAACGGCGACAATAGGGTGTATTCACTGGCGGCCATATCTGTGTGCGCTAATGCTGAGCACGTGCTGATGCCTAGCTTCTACAGTTATTTTGCAACGTGCACCCCGCACCATCAAGATTGCCGGTCTTGGCAGCCTATTAATGTGAGCTTGTTCTGAGCATGCGCTCTAAACAGTGACCTCAAATATGGCGGCCAGTGAATACCCCCTATAGACCTTTCCAAAAAAGGACACTTGGCAGGTTCCATTTTCAGTGTTCGTGCGTATGGCGCGTGATTTGCTCGCTTTCCGAAGCGACGAACGTACGCGTTCTGGACTGTGATTTAACACGTGTGGACTGTGATTTTTGTAAACAGTGGAAACGTCTATAGCCGAGCCATAACAATGTCTGGAAATCAGCGCGTGTCCTGTGCTTTGCCAACCCCAGCGCGTGGCTATGATCAACATTGGCGGCATATAATCGGCTCCAGATCACGTGGCCGCTTGTTCTGGCTGCGAGTTGAGGGGGTGAACGCTGCTCGTTTTTCTTTAATTTTTTACTGGAACTTCTATTGCGTGGGGTGAAAAACGAACGTGTGTTTCATAGGTCATTAACGTCAGGGATCCGTTCTAAGCGGCATTTGCGCAAAGTACAAAAATTGTTGCATCGCCCCTTTAATAGGATTATCCGGTCAAATTACGTATTCATGAAAACATTTAGACCTCATTGTCAATGGCTGTAGGAGCATCTTCCACGACAAATCTGAATTTTGTGTGCTTCCCTGGAGGAGTAATTGTATTTAAACCCAAGCGTGCATAAACGGCGTTTTCCTCTTCCACTTTCAGGGAAGCGGAGTTTCTGAGGTAACATCAGGCAAAGAACGCGCCGAACTGAAGTGCACTTCGAATTTTGTCCTCCGCGTGAGCGGTACGACGTGGTTCACCCTCGCTGCTGCGCTAATTTTTTTTTTTTTTTAGAATGAAAGGGTATTTTCGTTGTGCGGTTGTCACGCTCCACACTTCTCCGCGACATTTACAGTGGCGAGTAATATGGAATGCTGCGGTGCGTCGGGAGCACTGTGTTCCCACGGAGGAATGAGGCATAGGATATGACAATTGCAAGACTGGTGTGACGTCACGTCAGGCATGGGAGTGCAGCCGTTGATACTTGCGAAATTCGGCATGGAGTTTCGTTCAATTATCCGTCGTTGATTACACTAAATTGGGGTGTCGTTTAATGGAATAAAAATGGCCTATGTTAATCATTAGGCTCCCACTAGGTAACCATCACGAAATCTTAAGAACTTCCGGTTTTCACCGGACAATCCCTTTAAGCTTACTCGCGAGGCCACCGATCCTTCCTGAACTCAGGCTCAGGACGAACCCTCATCTTATCTTCTGAGAAGAACTAAAATGTTGGTGGTGTGCAATGCACGATGGAGAAGCATTGTAAAAGCTAATCGTAAGCTCGAGCTGAGCAGGAACGGCCAATGGCCGCCAGTGAATTCCACCTTCAGGGCCACGACGCGCTTGAGCGTTTACTTGAGAGAGCAGGATAATCTTCGTGTGCGATCGCCGAAGAATACGTACGAACTACGGCAGCTAAAAAAATAACAAGCATAAATCGTCCGCTGTGACTAAAGTCACTGGATTATCTGGGACGGCTGAGAACGCAGCGTAAAAGCACGACGAAAGAAGTGACACTATGAACAAAAATCTCCTTGAAAACGAAGATGACGTCAGGGCACAAGATTGCTTGACAAACAGCCAACCCGCTGAATGCCCGCTGAGAATCTAGTGGTAGCGTTTTTCATATTGGTTTAGAGTGCAACGCGGTTTCCCATTAGTGTAAAATGTTGGCAGTGATAGCAATTAGTCTCTGTATATACAGATCAGTCAATTACTTTAGTTCGAGTTCTGACCGAAGTTACCCTTTAAAATTTGAGATTGTACGCGGTGCGGACTATCACCGCGTGTGGACTACACGATGATTTGTTTCTTCCCGATCGGCCGTTATGACAAGACGTAACTGATTTTGCAAATTACAGTTTCTGATTAATAATGATTTATGTAGGACACAAACTTCTTAGGAAAATCATGAAGCAGACATTAGTCAAAGTGCGCTGTGTACGGTAATTTGTTTTACGTACGGACTATCAATCGGGTGCGGACTACGCACCAAGCGCGGACCGCAGTAACGAATATACGGTACATAAGACCTATTAGAGAGTTTTAGGGAACCGTTTTTGCCCGTCCGATACGGTACATAATGCCCTCCGGTACGCACTGCGCATGCGCTACCACAGAAGACTCCCATATGCGCAGTTCGTTATACACCTTTTTCGTTTAGCCTTGCACCCAGCCACGTCGTCCCCATATCCAGTATGCGTTCCGAAAATAAAGCAAGAGATTACAACCCCGAACAAGTAAAAAAGTATATAAGGGTCATTACAAGAACGACTGACGGTTGCAATTAAAATGTTAACACGTTCTACTGTCGAGGGGAGAAGAAAGAGACGTTTTCACGCATACCGGAAGTGCCACAATTGAAGATGGCGGCGCCCACGTAGAAAAGGTGTATAGAGGGCCCATCGTACCATATCAGATGCGCAAAAACAGTTCCCTAAAACTCTCTAATAGGTCTTCTGATAGCGAAGGAGGCAGAGGATAGTGCGGGCTCTAGCTCGTGAACCGCATTCCTATGTCTTTTTTTTTTATTCTATCGCTGTCTCTAGGTTGATCCAGACAATCGTTACAACTAGTACTCTCTGCGGACTGGGCATCTGGACGACCGGATCAAATCGAATAAGCCAAGACCGGCTCCCGCGGGCGCCCGACTGTCTACGTATCTTCGTCGTTGTCATCCTAGACGGAGGGAGCACGGACAAGCCGACGCAATTTTTGGAGCGCGTATGTATTCCTTCGACATCGGTGACGGTAGGCGGGGAACAAAAAGCGAAACTATCCATCAACCTCACAAACATGTCGCCAAGGACGTTCCAGTTCTTCACAGGCTATCGCAAGCAGCTTGTGTCCCCGTAGCGTTAGTATTTGCATTCCGTCTTTTTGATTGATTTGCGTATTTATTTCGGCGACCCTATCTCATTCGTTACGCGATCTTCGGCACAACGTCAGCCAGAACGTAGCGCGGGTGACGGAGGAGGGCTTACCGAAAATAAACTGCCGCAGTCGTCAGACAGTGTGAACCATACTATGGTCTATAGCCTTTTTGTTTTCTTTTTTATTATGTCAACTTTGAGTCGATTTTTTTGTAATTTTGTGTATATACTTTTCACTTTTTACCATCACTATTTCAAATGTTTCATTTTTTTCTTTATCCAAATATTAATGCACAATAACTACCGGGCACGTCGCTGCATGCATGTCTATGCAGGAAGAACTTGAAGTACTGAGAATGGGTGACGTCATTCATGTGTCCAACCGGCTATATAGACCAAACAGAAAAAAGGAATAAGAATAGACAGTTCGGTTTGTGGACGGCTGTGCCAGTGCACGCGTTCTTTAGCTTCACCCACCTTGAAACTGATACGAGCTACGGTCTCTAGTTTGACGGGTAAATCAAGTGTAGCCAAACAACAATATAAAAATGGGCCGAAATCGCTACTGCCGTTTTTCTAATTCTAGAAGAAATGCGTTAGCATTTCGCGAAGCGGTTATATATAACAAAGCATGGGGAATGCAGTCTCTCAGCATGTTTCTGTGGTGTGAACATTCCCGAAACCCCTCTCTTCTTTGGTGCAAGCAGATCATGTCACTTAGCGTGCGCATAAAGGACGTGTGCTCTATGTGCGGAATATGACAAAGCCACTTCGTTGTTGAGCATGTTGTGCATATAGGGGCGACGACACCGTGCGCTTACGGCCCGGTGACATGGCAAGTCGACTGCGCGTCGAGAACGGCGTGGCAGGCCAAAGAACGGAACCGCAGCCCGTGTGCGTCCACAGGTGTCCAAAGCCGGCGGCAGGCGCTTCTGAGGACGCGTCTAAAGCGCGCACCCCCGCCTTGGCCACTTATTTCGAGAGGCTAGGCGATAGGACGCATAGCACCGGCGGCCGCACATAATTGGCTGGTTATAAAGAGCGGCGGTGTTATGTAACACCTAGCAACCGAGGTGCAGTTGGGGACAGCGGGGCTATAGGGCGTATTCGGGACACCGGCGGGGCGCCGCGAAGCAGCGTGGACGTGTGAGCAAAAGGTGAATTAATACTTTGTAATTAACAACCCACAGCCTGTCGCCGCGAAGCGGCGCTAACAGGGGTGCCGGCATGGGTTAACACGCACCCCAGTGATACACCCACTGTGCAGTCCCAAAATTGGCAAAGGGGGACGTCGCCGGCGATCTCCGGTTGCTAAGTGTTACTTCATGGCGTGTTACTTCAGTGCGGCCTGCTATGCGTCCTATCGCCTAGCCTCTCGAAATATGCACCACGCCGCCATCTGTCGGTGCTTGCAGATTGTGTTTCCTAGCAGTTTCCAGAGCCAGTGGGGCTGTGGCGCCATCCCGTGGCGACGTTGCGAACTCTGGATACGTGTGCTCCAAACGAGTACAAGGTGAGCGCACGTAGCACGGCACCAATGCCAACGCGTTAAAAAAAAAAAAATTATGAAAAAAAATTACACCATCTTCCCGAGGGGAACCATGGGGTGATGCGGAGCATCGTGTTGGTTCCGAGGAAAGAGTCAGTTGCGTGCTGACGTCGAGAGATGGCGCCACCGACTGCCCTAGCGTTACCCCCTACGCGAGCCTTCGTCGCGGCTCGCGGCAGAGAAACTTGGAACGCTCGCCGCTCGCCGTTTATTTTTTTTTTCACACTTGAAGGAGAGGAGACTAGAGGAGGAGAGTTGCGCGTGCGCGCGCGGTGTGGTTAGAATCGAACGCACGCGAAGTGCACGCACAGCTGGTAGAGAGAGAGAGCGGAGAGAGTAACGCGCAGCTGTTGGAGAGAGGGAAGGAGGAGAGTTGCGCATGCGCGCGCGGTGTGATTAGAATCGAACGCACGCGAAGTGCACGCGCAGCTGGTAGAGAGAGAGAGCGGAGAGAGTAACGCGCAGCTGTTGCAGAGAGGGAAGGAGGAGAGTTGCGCATGCGTAGTGTGAGTGCAGACTACAACGCCGACGCCGCGGGACATAGCCCCGAGCAAGAGATGCTCCGCATCTAAAAAAGAAAAAGCTAGGCACAATATACAACGCACCAAAGTACATTGTGCATTAGGCAGAGCTGTGTTTCTGTGGGCGGCCATCTTGGATAAAAAAAACAACCTTTTAGTGACGCCATCAGAAATGTTGTCCTTGTAATGGGCAAGTCTTAACGTCATTCCTCTCGGGAAAATCTGGTGCGGAATTCTTCTGCAGTTCTCATATTGCAACAAATTATAACCAACGAGAGGGGACTAAGGAGCTTAGCCAGTCTTAATCCTTTCATTATCACTGGCACTTAACGAGATTGTAAAGTCACCTAAGTGAAACCATCAGTTTCTATTCAAAATCTCAGTGATGAACAGCGCTATCAACGTCCCCTCCCTCCTCCCATAGTTATTAAGTTGTCCGTGCCTCCTATGGTGGTAGAGGGCACATTGTGCCGATGTTGTAAGTCAATCGCTGTCAAGGAAAACCGTATTGCCGCCATTCTCTACGCACATTCTGTATTCAAAACTCGTGTCCCTTCTCGAACAAATCCCGCAGAGAAGATAAAAAAAAAAAAAAACTGAATGACAAATGGCGTGGCAAAAAGTAGCGACACTCTCCCCCTGACCTTTTGATAAATGGCGTCGCGTATATATGTATGCCAGCAAATCTTCGCCTTTTCCTCTCAGTAAAACACACAAAAAAAAAGTTACCACGGAGGAAACGAGCTGGCACACGCGCAAAACGGCCAACGGCTGTACCGAAAAGATACGCGTCTAAAAAAAGGAAGCATAAAAATATATCAAATTTTGTTTTCGGTCCACCACTGCCAAAACCCAAGCCGCCAAGCTGACCCGCCATGTGACACATGTAAGCCCGGTTTCGATGCGCTCAAGTTTCTATTCTCTATCAGGTTGTTCGCACACCCACCTCGTCGCTACCGAGGCTCCTGGCCTCTGCCGGACGATAGACCGATGGAGACCAGGCGCCATACACTTTTTTTAAGGCGAACCGCGATCGGTTCAACGTCCGAGCTGTTTCACGTGATGGCTAAATATGCTAAGGAAACCACGCGACAAAGGCCGCAGTCGCAGAGCTCATACATCGTGTACGAGAGACACGGTGTTCACTAGCAGACATGACGACAGAACTATCTTCGGACACTGTCTGCATATTGTTTTTTGTATGACGTAATAGTTGCAAGACCGTGGCTTAAGAAATCTGTAGTCTCGATACTTCCCCAAGCCAATCTCGGCAATCTACGGTGGACGATCAGCGAGAGCGACGAGGCTTAAAGTAGGTTTAGGCTTAAAAAGAAGACGGTTATATACACTGGAGCTGAGCATGGTGAAAACATTGCGCTTCAGTGCCCGAGCGCAGACTGTATACGGAGAGCAAGTCGTCCGCTTCTTGTGCAGGAGTTGCGGTGACGTCGGAACGACTTGGAGCTCTGATTGGCTTTGATTGAAAAGATAGTGGGTAGACCTTAATGCTAGATGACTCGATATATATCCCCACTATTTTTTTTTCAGTCAGCTAAGAAGAGTTTTGCGTTCTGGCATCATCACAACCCCTGTGCAAGAAGCAGACGAACTTACGCTGCGCATAGTCTTCTTAGGCATATTTTAAGCATCATCATTTGCCCGGCTTCCTCTGAAGATGCCAGCGATTTGACACCCCCAATCGCTTTGCGGGAAAGTAGACGCTACAGACTTGTTATAGTTTAGATCTGCACGGTTAATGGTTAACAGCACGGCGACCCTTAGGCAATAACAAAAATAAATAACTAAATGTGCCCACCCGAGGAGCTCGGCAACCTGTGGGTGGGACCAAATGTGCAATCTTGTAGACACAATCACTGTCAGATTCCGTGTGGCGTACTTTATAATTCAGCGTAGGTGCGCGCAGCACACCCCACTACGCACAGCCACACACACACAAAACTCCGTACGGTTTGTGCAGCGAAGGTCACCCAATACGTTCAGAACTCGATCAAACAGGTTCGGCTTTTTTGTGTTTTTTTTTTTTTTTTTTGTCCTAAATTCCATCCATCAGAATCAATCTTGTGCGGTATTGTCGGGTATGCGAATGGCCCCAACGAGTCCCCGTGCAATCCCCACGGGGATAAATCTAGATTCTGGTCCTCCCATCCCGGGCTGGTATGAGGTGCAAATGCGGGCGCGAGTCGACGCCGGCCGATCTGTCAAACCCCCTCAAGTTACATTGTTCATTCAAGCTGGGAACCCCGACGTGGGCTTGTATCACGCGGAGTTGCCCATCAGCCCACCAGAGGGCGTGTTCGAATCCTTAATGAGACGTCGCGCGCAGCGGGAGCTCGCACCTGCGACCAAAGTGTATAAATTGTATCTCCTTGCGGTTGCATATATACAACGTAATGTCCTCCTAGTTCCATCGCTGTGGGAGAAACGAAACTTGCGGCGGACCGAGGGTTTGCCGCGTCCTATTTATATCACAGTTGCTAACGCCCTAAGTAAGAAATGCAGGGCGTGACAGATTAAGTGAACGCTCTTCGCTTTAGTATTCGTTATCTAGCGTTTTCATCGGCTAGTGCTCTATTCCTATTGGCGGCGAAGCTTGCGCCACTAAAAGCGTCGCTGTGGTAGACGTTCGCGATTGGCCGAATCATCGCTTCCTCTACTATGATAATGCCTGCCCAATCGCCGCTTAGCGGCGAGGCAAATCCTACCAATCACGGTGAGACAGAGGCAAATTCTGCCAATCACGGCGAGGAAAATCCTTGCCGTGACGTCACGAAAGGAAACCGTAAGATGGCGCGACCGAAACATCTCGGCGCTACTGGTCCCTGCCATGTTGAAGGGGTGCTCCGCTGTTACCTTTATAGTCCTGGATTTGCCTGAAAACTTGTTAAACACACACATAAATGAAATAAAATTAAATGAAACATCGCTATTATATTAACCCAAATATTGAGCAAAAAAAGTTTTTCTTTCGCGAAGGTATTGAGTTTACAATTTTTGTCCTCACTGTGCACACAAAACAAACATCGCTTAAATATTACCTCAAATATTGGGCCAAAAATGTTTTCTTTTCGAAGTTGTTGAATCTACAATTATTGTCCTCAAAGTGTTTCTCAAAGTGAAAGCCTCTATACTCCATTTCACAAACGTCTGCAGTGCAGACAAAGGCATGGGCACGAGCGCGTGACTTTGAAAAGTGCCTCCTGTGCGCGAGGTCTAGAACAAACAAAAACATTCTGCTGAGTTAGGCTCACGCGCCTGTGCCTTTGTCTCTACTGCAGATGTTTCTGAGAGGGAGTACACTATAGTCGGATGCAACCTGAGAACAATCTTTTAGCTCCACCCACAAGCGCATTGCGCCCATCTGAAGTGCCTCCGCCGTCGAGAAAGTAGTTCGCTAGCAACGTTGCTTTTTCTTCCTCCAGTAAACGTGTCTTAAACTGCTACAATATTTGTTTAATTAATTCAGGACGTTTAAATAAGTTAGAATACCTTTTTGTCAACGAAATAGCTGTTTAGTAAAGAAAGAAAGTCACGTCCAATGTACCGTCTTCCCAATTCATTTTCTGTCCAAGATACTGTCCAAGATACTGTCCAAGATACCTCTCAGCAGTGCTAAGCCTCGCGCCCGCTTCGAAATTTTCGTTGGTGATAGCGTCGCTGGATTCTCACGTTGTCGCGCAAAAACTGCTGCAAACGCAAGCCGATACCATTAAGATTTCGTGGCGTAACCTCGGGCACGTAAAACACGGTGCAAAAAAGCAGAATAATTGTCACGAGAAACTAGCGTCGCGTTGCTAAGGCCAGCAGCCATGTTGAGCTTTTTTTTTTTTTCAAAAGGATCGCGATTGGTCCACGGAATCGTGACGTCATGAAAACGATTGGCTGGCGTTTCTCGGCGTAGGATTACATTTTCCTCTGAGAGGCATTTCCGGTTTTTTCTTAGCTTGCAACCGACTATAGCAATAACGAGAAAGTGACGACAGCGGAAGTCAGGGAATCACTTTGTTCCCAACTGATCGCAAGCAGTTTCATCGTGTCAAATAAATGTTTTGGAAGCTCGCTCCAGCACCCGCGCTGCAATAAGAAGCAAATGTTCGGCAGTTCATTTTTAGACGGCCCGCTCGACCTGCAAGCCTGCCTTCCACCGATGTCACTGTACCGAAATGCGCGGTTATACATTTGAATGTTGGTTTGGCATCGTTTTCACTTGCCGCTTTCACAATCACTATTCTGAAGTTTGCTATACTAAATAGCATACCGGAAAGGGCGAAGGTCGGTGATTCCAAAAATATAGTTAGTTGGGGTAGCTCAAAGAAAATCGCCGTAGTAGCACTACTTTTTTTAAGAACCCAATTAGATTGCTAATCAGCCGACAAGAACTGCCAAGACGTAAATCACGGTGCAAAAAACATAAAGATTATAAGCGACGCCCTGCTGTTATCAAGTCGTCAATGACTGTACAAAGCCAGAAAAATATACATACGCAAACGAAGTAATGCTCAAGACCTATTTGCATCCTTACGACTCACAAAGCGACGGGTCGGGCCACAAAACACGTCGTCCAAAACGCAGACCCCCCCCCCCCTTTTTTTTTTTCCCCCCTTTTTGGTTGTATAGTGCCACCGGGGAGAGTATACCATCGAACACTGAAGTTCCTCGAAACCTGAGAAATTCCGGAATTGAAGACACTCCATCCGTGAAAATGCTCTTGCGCCCGCCCGTCCACCTCAGTCGCACTACGTGGGCCCCTCCGCTTTGGACGAGAGCTTCACCGCTCGAGGAGTTCACCATTCAACCAAAAACGCCCGCCATATACCGAAGCGGGAGTTTGAGTGAAGGCAGTTCCCTATCCTTGCATCTTTCTTTTCGGAATTGTCCGGATGGAGAGCCTTGGGTGGTAAAGAAAAAAAAACCTTTTTCTTCTCTTATTCTTTTTTTTTTTTTTTTGGAAGCCATCATCGGCGCCGTCATGCCAGCTGCTGAGAGCTCTTCACGGGTCCATGCAGCGGGTGTCTTGGTTCTCACGTTAGGGGCGTCTGCTTGGACGAGCAAATAACGCTCGGTTAAAGACGGCTTCCTTTCGGGGAAACCTGGTCAATCGTGAAATTGATATCTTCTTTTGTGCGCGGACAGAAGTTCCGCGCCGCAGGTCAGGCTCATGGCTTCCGTCGACAAAAGGGCGAGTCCTGGATACTGACGGCACATCGATGCGAGAAGGCAAGGTGTTTTCGAGAAAACATCGTTCGCGCGGCATCTATAGAAGACTTTTACTTTTCAACTTCTTTTTTTTAACTGCTTTAGTTAAAGTTTGCGATTTCCATGCCCTGTATTTATTTTTAGTGACGTCTCGCTAGTATGGACAGCTCTGTTCCCGCCGAAATAAGCGTCCCTAGTATGAGTTGTTCAAAATACCGAGACAAAACTGCTCGTATTTACCCAATACGCTTAAACGGGGGTCCGTATTAACAAGAAATGACTTACCGGTTTTTCTCGGTCACGAAATGGGGGCTACTTGAGGCTACAAAGGGAATCGTCCTGAAATGGAACGACAATCCGCAGAAAACAGAATGATCCACTAGTGAAATCAAGAGTGAGAACGCTAAGCAGAGGTGTTTCTTCTTGCTCAATTACATTGCTAGCGTATACGAGTTTACTTTCTTTTTTTCCTCGTTTCGCTGCTTGTCATTTTCTGCGCCTTTCGTTTTGGCGAACCATTCCCAATGTCCGCGTACTGCATTGTAGTAGCCAGACCGGCAGATTAGTACGATGTGAAAATTTGACGATGTTTTCGGTGACTTTATATTGCCTAAACTATGGTGCCTCGAGCGCGTCTCCGACTGGTGTGTATAGCGTCCTATCTCGCCCATACATCAAAAGTGGTCCCGAAGTGGCAACAAATGACGTCACAGAAGCCGGAGTGTCACGCTGTAGCCTGTCGCGATCCTGGCGGGTGGTCGTAGAAATGCTGGCGGAAAGCACAAGCGAACGCGAGTGTCGCTGTCGTCACGGCGTCCCAGGCGTCCCAACTTCCTGCTGCTGCAGCTTCCGTGGACTGTCGAAGTGAAGAGCGACCTGCGGCGGAACAGGCGTCTGCTACATCCAGGGATTTCCCCAGACCCCCCCTAGGGGGGGTTTAGACCCCCCCCCCTCGTTTTTCCGAAGGCACCTCCTTAATTCACAACGACTCCTATATTCGCAATGCCCCCCCCCCTTTAACCCCCCCCCCCCAAAAAAAAAGAAAATTTAGACACCCCCCCCCCCTGATTTCAATTCCTGGGGAACCCCCTGGCTACATCCACCACAGCTGCTGAGACACCGCCAGGGTCGCGACCGGCGACAGCATGACACTTCTATGACGTCATCAGGCGGAAATCGAGGGACCACTTTTTTGGACGCGGTAAACACACCAGTCGGAGACGCGTTCCAGGCACCATACCTAAACGCGCGACTGAACTTGATAACGATACCGATCGGTAGATGCAAGTACTATATGTTGTTTTCTTAAATAATTTCGTGCTATTTATCCGTAACACGCGAGGAAACACAAAGTCAAATAATTGACTGCTGGTTCAGTCGTAGATAAATACTACTAGACCATCATAAAAAATATGATATATTTAGTGGCAGTGCGAAAGCTCCAAGCTTTCCAATACAGATGTAAGAAAACAAAATTGCAAAGATCTCGCACCCTCACTTTGCTTAATCGGGGACGCAGTCTATGTGCCCGATTTTAGGATCAAATATACCTTTCCGACAAATCCCAGGGGACCTCGCGGCAATTCCAGGTAGCACCGCGCGGTGCAGGGAATTCTGTGGCTGTTTCGATGTACGTTCAGGCTGTCTCGGGCTCTTCGTATATTCTGGAAGCGGCATGATTGATTCTCCCGTATTCTTTTGAGTCGTGAACGCAAAGGAAATAGAATGAGCATAAAACAAAGTTAGAACGTCTACGCTGTCCTTCTATAGTCCAGCCTTCTTAGTGCTCTGAAATTTCAAAATATAAAGTCATCATCATCTTCCTCTACTCGCGACTCCAGCTTCTTACATGGGTTGCTACTATCGGGCAAATATGGCTGCCTAAAACAGGTCGCGCCGTGCCATGTGCCGGCTCAACGCACAACGCTCGCTTTTCAGCAGTCAATTGACATGGGACTCAAAACGGATTGCCCCGATTTTGATCCCCTACGTGCCAAGCCTGCTGCAATGTGTTGGCGTAACCAAGCTTCCACACTCTTGACCTTCTTGGGGAAAGCGATGGGAGGACGCCGGTGCTGATGAACGTTGATAAATGCACAATGTGTGGTTCACGCGGTTGCGTTCAGAGTGGCCTGCAGGCAACACGGTGATACCACAGTAACGGCACAGTCACCGGGACAACTGTTGCATCGCACCAACCTCCGAAAACATGTATAGTCACGGAAGCCACGAAAGATGAGCAGAAACCGCGAAAGTACCTGTTCCGTCGAGTTCAGCGTGTTCCCGCTGAACTGGACGAAAAAAAATACACTGGCTAGGTGGCGCAAGTCGCCGCCCGATTCAAAGGGCTCAGCCGCATCGATCCATCCATCGTAAAAAATACTCATCGACAGCTTAAGAAAAACAGCGTGGAATATTAAGTTACTCCATCTTGCTTCGTGATTGGTTCTTCGGCTTTCTTATTGGATAATGCAGCGATGTAATTGGCTGTGGAGCGATAATGAGATGCACGGGACTTTCCAAGCGCTGTGCTCTTTACGTTATCAGTGACTATGACTATGAGCGACTGTGCAGAGCGCAAGTTCGTCTGCTTCTTGCACAGGGGTTGCAATGTAAGAACACCGATCTCTTTTTGGCTGATTGAAAGAAATAGTGGGTAAAGCTCAAGGCATCTAGCATTGAGGTCTACCCACGATCCTTTCAATCAAAGCCAATCAGAGCTCCGCGCCGTTCTGACGTCACCGCAACTCCAGCGTAAGAACCAGACGACTTGCTCCCCGCATAGTCATCCCTGCTCTTTCACGCGTAGACGTATAGCACATAGATGCGATTTTCATGATGCTTCGTGGAGACAGCGGAGGAGTTACAAATTTATTGAAGCGTCTATTGTCTGCTATTTCCTCGATACTCTATAGACACAACACAACCCGAGACTGCAGGTAAACACGCACACACTCGTCCTTTGCTTACCTGCAGTCTTGGGGTTGTGCAATGTCTAATCAATAGCTCGCATGCGCCCTGACCTTCTGTTCGGTGATAGTATATGCGTGTTACAGCGGAGCTGTTAAGGGCTAGTTTCCCCAGGATCGTGTCCGGTACCAAACAAATGTCGACACCCGTGGCCGACACAACACTGGTTGCCGCCGTCGCTCATAGACGGCGGTAGCTGTCCAGAGTGTTGTGTTTGCCGGTTGTCTGCTTGCTGCCGTCGCTCATACATCGCGGCAACATTTCTTCGGAGGAAGAAGAGCGGGAACGGAACGAGCGGCAATGTGCGCAGCAGCGCGAATGGTTTCGCAACCGCCGCGAGGCCGGTATCGCCTAAAGTTCCATTGCGTCTAGCGCTTCAGATTCCCTTGCGAAAGAAGAGCAGATCGCTCGCCTGGAAAGCCACCGCCGAGAACAGGAGCTACAGCCACGCTGCTCTTCCTTCTTCACCAGAGTGAAAAGGCTGAAAAATATTTTTTTTTTTTTAATTTGCCTGCTGCACTAATCAGGCAGCTTTGGTTAACCTCTCTGTTTGTTTCTCCTGTCCTTATCCTCTGATGTGTCAAAGCTCTATTATGCCACCGTTAAGTCTCGTTGACACAGTCGTTGCGCTGTGTTGCGACATGCAGCACAGCGCCTCCTCATTGGCTCGTCGCAAGAGTCGCCATAGCAACAGCTGTACGCAAGCAGTCTTAACGAGGTGTAAAGTGTTGCAGTCGCACTCGAACGCAGCTGCGTGAAGGAGCCTTTAGGGCATCGGTTGTGGCTCTGGGCAGTGTGGATTTCGCTTCTTGAAAAGTGCTATACATCCACTCATGTTTACAAACAAACCGGAGCGCTCCTAGCGACACGCCACCGGCGCCGCGCATGCGCGATGGAGTGTGGGCAAGAAGCGCCGCGTCCCACAGCAACAAACCGCTGGAATGTCACGTTGTCGGCCTCGGTGTGAGTCCACGTGTTCTTTTTCGCGTTTGAATTGTTTATTAATGCGAAAGCATTTTAATGCGAAAGCATTAACTATCCCATGGAGCGAGCTGACGTCATCAGTTTGAAGCGCGAAAACGGCACCTAGTTTCCCCGATCCCAAAGGAGCGAAGTAAAGCTCATGGATCTCGTCTTCGCTTCCATTGGCTGGCGCGCGTCGACGGGACTCCCATTGGCCGCTGCGCTCGTCAGTTTCCACGACCGCTCACCCCATGGCGCTGCGTGTCCGTCAGCGCGGTTAACACGGAGCGTCCAAGGTCAGCGTGCAAAGGGGAGCGCGCGCGCTGACCGGCGACGAAAAGTACGCAACAGACGAAAAAGGGAGCGGACGAGCGTCTTGCATGCTTTCGCATTCACAACTCATCACAAGTGCTTAGGTGTACCTAGAGCGTTTCTACTTCTTCCTTGTCCATGTTAAAACGGTGATGAGATTCTGCTTGCTATTTTGAGTCGCGACGTCGCTCGGGCTACAAAAGCGTGGGCGGTAGCTGCTATGCTCGACGTAGATACTAGAAATCTCAAGCAGAACATGAGCATGTGAATCAGGCATAACAGGTCGGTGAAGGCCACTGGTAACAATGATCATCATCCCCTTGTATCTACTGTTTACACCGAGCCTACTTACCCAAAACGACCTTCAACCTTAAAATTCTTGCGACGCCTGCTCTTCTTATCACAATTACCGGGTAAACGTCTGGTCTACGCGCCGCTGTCATTTGAACGAGCAGACGAAAACAAGGAGATATTTAGAGCTGACGACAGTTCGAACGATCAGACGGACGTCTGAACTTGAAGCATGCAGAAAACACACGAGAACTGCTCTTCAAACCTTCTCCAACTCTTTTGGTACAGCCACAGTCGCGGCGTTTTGACCAGATGGCAGGCTTTAGCCTAAATTCTTCCAAGAGGACACTGGAGTGCACGTCCCGCATGGTGACTTCCGCCCACAGCCCCGCACCGGAAGTGCACCCGACGCACTACCACCGCGGCGTGACGTAACAGAGTTGAGTTACTCCGCACAGCCAATGAGATCGCTGTATTAGTACCGAAGAGCCAATCACGAGGCAAGACCCGTGAACACAGGAAGTCACGCTCTGCCTTCCTCCAGTGTCCAGTGTCTATATTGCATCCAATTATTTTCTAACGACCGAATGCAGTTGTCACAAGGAATATGGATAACGTCAGAGACACGAACATCATACAACCAAGACCGACGCCCCTTTTAAACATCGTGAAAGCAACCGAAAGTAATTACACGACCAAGCTTCTAAAACCTCCTGCCGCGTACTCTATAGTTGAACCTTCAAAAAAGGGAGCACACTCAACCTGCGCGACAATCGGTTGAACGGAAAGCGAACTTGCGGCGAAACCTATAGTAGTAAAAAGGAATGGTATAATTTATTTAGCTCACGCCCGCCTCCTAAAAAGAAACGAATGAAAAAAAAAATACATTTTTAACAAACGCCTTAAGCCTATGACCTATTCTAACACAGGGACCGGACCCACTGTGCTGGGGACTGGTAGGGGGCAATCTTCTACACTTTGCCGACGCGCGCACGCGCGCTAAGAATAAAGTTTTAAGGCCCCAAAAGCCAAACGGGGCGTCTGAGGCACGTTTCCAATGCCCGTATATGCCACGGCACGTATAGAGATCCGAGCCCACGACCACAACAAAGCGACGCCGCCGACGCCGCCGACTCCGCGCCGGTAACCTCCTATGCTCCCTTTTCGACTCACGGTGGACTGCAGCAGACGCTATCCAAACCATCTCAACCAATCCAGCGCTGTGAAGAGATCACGTGACTAAATGCACACCGCGTGCAGCTGCTGCGACCGCCCCTAAAGTCACGTGACACTCACGTGACCTGATAGAATTGCCTTGGATTGCTCGAAGCTCCCTCTACGGTCCACCGTGAGGTTAGAGTACAGGTTTCGGAGGAACAGTATATTAGACTTCGTGCACCCCTAAACCTGACAGTGCGGGGGAGCTACGCGTTCGCCCGACCTATCATCATCATCTTACCCCACTCTCTGCGCGGGGGTAGGGGCGAGTGCTTAATCACGTGGCGAAAAGTCGACGTACTATTGGTTTTCACGAGCACGTATCTTCCACTCCACTGTCGTCAAGTTATGGCTGAGCGGAGTGTAGCCCTTCTGCCTGCGGCGGTACGGCACAACAATCGGCATCGGTGTATACGGCTCGAAAAAGCGTTTCCTCTGGCGTTCTTCGTTGCTCAAAGAAAGCCGGCGTTTGTGCGTGTTTGTGTGTGTCCCCCCCTCCTTGGAGGTCTTGTTTGCTGATTCGGCGCCTCGGGGGCTTATGGCGTTATTGTGCCCCGGATTTTTGTGACCTTTTGTTAGGGAATTATCGAAGCTGGGGCTTGGCTCTTTTGTGTCGCGGGATCTCAGTTTTTTTTCTTGGTCCTCGCCCAAAGCAGCCGGCGGCGATGTGACCCGCAGATTGAAATGGACGTTGGATAGCTTTCCGCTGCTTAAAGTTTGATTTCAAGCTTGTAATTGTGGTTCACTTTTCTTTTTTTCGGGTCTAATTGTATTTTGAGACTTTACCTCGCTCAGGTACACGCCGTGATTGGTTGTTCTTGTATTCTGAAAAAAAGTGAATTCAAATACCTTTTTTAGAGTGTTGTTTACCTGAACAGCTGCTTGTATAAAACGGAATCATTGGCAGATGAGCCTAAACATGGAAAAGGGCAGGTTACTAACATTCACTCGTCAAACCACCTCGTCTAATTATTCTTACCAACTAGGTATGAATAACATTGATCACTGTAGATCATATAAGTACCCAGGACTTCACCTGAACAGCAATCTCGCATAGAACAACCACGCTAACGAAGTTGTCCAAAAAGCTAACCGCACACTTGAATGCTTAAAACATAGCCTCAGACTCTGTTCCCCCGAAATCAAAAGGCTAGCCTACAACCCTAGTTTGGTCCCAACTAGAATACGCATCATCGATGTAGTCACCATTTCAAAATTACCTCTCTAACGAACTAGAAAAAATTCAAAACAGAGCACTAAGGTACATTCACTCCGACTACTCCTCCTACACTAGTATCACTTCACTTCGTAATCGGTCTGATCTCCAAACACTTTCTCTTCGTCGAAGGCTCTCCCGACTTGCCCTTCATAAAATATATTATCACAATCCGCAGATGAAAATGACCCTTCTCAGCGCTCCAGATCGAATTTCCGCTAGGGTTGACCATGTGGGTAAAATCAAAGTCATCCACACTTCATCCTTGTTTTTCGCAAATTCCATGCTACCTCTTGCTATAGACGATTGGAATTCATTACCCAACGACATTGTACTAGGAATTAACACCTTTGAGTTTTGTGAACTTCTCAATGTTTTCTTGGATCAAATGAACGACTTATAAATTTGTGTAGTGATTCGTTAATTTGTTGTTTTTTTAAACATTTGTACGTTTTTTTTTGTGATTTCTATTTTTGTTTTTGAACAAGTGTCTTCTTACCCTCCCTTGTGTAATACACGGACACGGGTCCTCAAGGTAAATAAATGAAATAAAATGAAATGAAATGAAATTAAATTAAATGATAGGCCCTGTTTTACGTCATCGTCGTTCACGACAGCGACTATGAGGTAATATTAAAGCTTCGTATTGGATACAGTGCAGGGCAAGCGCTCTACTAACGGGGCTATGACATTTCGGTGTAGGAATTTTCTATGTCCGACGTTTCATTGCGTACATTCCGGTGCACGGACATTTCGGTGTATATCCTTCGAAATCCTGGTAATCTTTTTTTATTGTTTCTGGACGTACGTCGCATATTTTGTTATTTATACTGCACATACTTACATCTTCATAAAAATATTTGTGTGCCTCTCGGTATGAATGACTTTCATAAATGCCTCTACAAAAAAGTTTTTTTTTTATTTGCTGCGTTAACCATTACGCTAGGTTTTTAATAACGATCCTTATTGTACCCTTAAATTGCACCAATGCCTGTCTCTAGGAAAACACTTGCATTTGTTGCAAATTTTTCGTTGCATTGTTTTACCTTTGTTTTTAACTCACTCCCCTCTGTAATGCCTTTGAACCTTGAGGGAATATTAAATAAATAAACTGCCTTCACAACTGTATTCAGATATCTATTCGCGCATCAAAATGGCTTCCAAATAATATTGTTGAATGAGAGGCGCAATTTATTTTATTTGTTGAAGCAATTATATTTCCTATATTTTCAATGATGGCCAATATCAAGCACCTAAAGTAAGACAAATCTACAATCCCTATCAATTGAATACATATTGCATCCCTCACGCCTCAAAATATTAAAATAAACAAAGTTCTGCAATGTCTGCTGGAGGTTAAACTTTTCACTTTTAAACACATTTTCTGTTTACACCGAAATTTCCTACACCGAAATGGTCAGATCACCTTTTTCTGCACACTCGTGTGTTCATCAGTGTGAATACGAAACAAACAAAAAAAGTATTTAAACTGACTCGACGTAAAATTCCTCGCTTGTGAGGTTTCTATCCGTAACTAATTATCCTCAAAACACCCCTGCCGTAAGGTGCACGCCAATACAGGTCCACATACGCCAGTAGGGAAATAAATATAATTTTCCAAGTCCCAAAGGCTCGTCCGCACATTTACGTTTGACCGTGACCGACTTCATTACGACGGCTTTAGGACTACTTCAGACGAGAGAACAGCACACTCGCGCAATCTGTTGGGTAGTCTTGGAACACTTCAGATCCGCGTAAACCTAGACTGGATGTGTTCCAGTATTTTAGATTAAATATATGCTATATGGCTATAAAAAAATTGTTGCTTATAACACCTTCAAATTTTTTTCAGGCCCTCAATGAAAGAATAAGGCGTAAAAAAAAAAAAGAAAACATGCGCAGATCTGGAGGGTTCCAGTGTCACACGATAGATGGCGGCACCTCCGTTCTCTCATAGTCACAAGCGGATCGTGGCACAATCAGCGACAGTCAAATGCAAATTTGTAAACCAACCTGAAAAGTTATGTACGGTCGGTCGTGTTGGCACTAGCATTTGACATTTTTCCAGCATTGGTCATAGCGATAACGAATTCTGATCTCGCACTGCCCCATTGCATGACAAGCCAACGCATCTACAACTGTTCATCTACAACAAACAGTCAAGGAATCAACATCTGTCTTCTTGCGTTAGTCTTTACTTCTAGGAAGCCCCACTCGATCCGCAATACTGTACCTAATAAAAAAAAAAAAAAAGAAATACGTTTCCTACAGAAGCATTCCGACTGAAAGACAAACACGCATCCGTCGTCCGCCATGTGCTCTCGACCTTTCGGACAGGTACAGATCTGTTCTCGAGCGGTGTTCAGGGGCAGCGGACAGCCTCCTATTTGTCATCCAGGCTTTCTTGTTTGCGTTTTGTCTATGCTTGCATGCCAACACCGAAACTGCTGGACTGCCGTAGTGCGAACGGGCCGACGTTAGAGGTCAGGGCTACCTGCATTCCAAGCTTCCGCCCGCGTTCGGTTGGAGCGGTGGCAACTGCCAAGTTGCACGCAACTTTGCACCCGTGTCACGTGAGTCGGAAGCAGCTGTATTGTGCACTACGGCGTTCAGGTGCGAGAGTTACTTTTTTACTGCTTAGGACACTAGAAAACGAAACAACAAACATCGCTGGTCTTTATTAACATAAGCTATAGGTGGTGCAAGCTGACGTCCCCCATCATTCGTCCAGTGGTCATTTCTTGGGGAGTTGTATAATTTTCAACTCTACCACATTATTCGCAAACGCGTCCTTACGCCGTACGTATGTGACGCACCCTCAATTCATTAAAAAAAAAGCGCAAACCACAACCCGAATAAAATAAAATTTAAAAAAAAACCATGCCGCCTCTTTTTTATTCCTTCATCCTTGTTCATGCGTGTCAAATCATCCATCAATTGTTTCTAGCGAAATTGACTTTGCTTGTCTGCAATTGGTGTTTGTTATGTGTCGGTTTAACGGGGACAAAGTCCTTGGCAGACATTTTATTAATGATGTTATTTGTATACGAAACTTACGGGGTTTTAACACACAAATGTGTTACCTAGGACGATTTGAGCAATCAGCAGAAATGAAACATTTACTGTCACCGGCTACTTTTACGTGACTGAAGCGCACCGAATAAAGAAGGGTCCAATCACTCGCGAGTCGCAACCAATCCTTCCCTCCTCTTTCCCTTTACCTAATCATTGTCGTCAAATCTCGATTCGATATGCTATGGCATCCATCTGAACGTAGTCACTTACAGCTTACTATCGCTTAATTAACCGATCAGATTACAATGCCGTAATGTGATTGGCTTCGCAGCAAATCACCTTAGGCCATCGGCTGGTAAGAACACCGAAAGCCGAATCAGGAATCGAGAAGCGTTATCATAACAGGCCACTCCCTGTGTTTATTAAGCTTTCGGTCACTAAAACTAAACTTGGATTTTTAATACTGGTTATATCTAACCTAATCTAAAAAACAAAAAAAAATCTATTTCTTTGCTGCACGAGATCTAAAGCCTGAATAAAAGTATGCTAAAAAAAAAAAGCAGACGCCTGTGCACACCTTTGCTTTTCCTGAGCCGTTTAGCAATTCTTTATTTATTTTATTCTAAAGAAAATCGCATTTTCTTCTCCGTGATAAGTCTGCAGAACCCCCAAATACTCGTTCAGGAACGAAGATCCGTACAGATATAATACCAGTGACCAAAGCGATCGCTTCGACAACGCCGTGCACTCCTCTCTCGTGGGGCAATTCTCGTGCTTATCTGGGAAAAGTTTTCGACCCGTTTCCGTTTCTGCGACTGTGTTTCGTCTCAAACACCCTCATTATCTCGAAAGCTATGGCTCCATAAAATGTCCTCCCATAACACGTATAGCCAGTCCCTTCGCGGAGTCGGCCCGAGCGCTGCAGTCTAAATTATTCCCCCTTGCAAGAATTACTCCTCGACTCGGTTGTGCGGACAAAGTCTGACTGTGGCCGCGAAGGGAGATGGTATCGTGAAGGCTAAAGCGACTCACTAAAACTTCCTATTTCGGCAGATGAATCGCGATAAGCTCGGGAAATAAATTGTATCCAGAGGTGCAGTGACTCCGAGGAGCCGGTCGGGTTCCGACGGATGTGGGGTATAAATGAGCGCACGATATGTCGCTTTCTGCGCAACAAAATTCTTGTATCTGGATGCTCGGGTGTTTAAAAACCATGCAGCATTATGGTTGCGGCTGTCTTATCTTCGTCTCTTGTTATCAATTTAATTATCGGTCGAAGCACTTGCATTAAACATTTTACACGATTAGCGCTGTATTAGCTTGTCACAGGACTAACACAACAAGGGTGTTACAACTGCAGGTGATGGCGAATGTCCAAGAAAAATAATGCACGCTGGCGATCTTAGCAGCATCCGGGAGGCAGTGTTTTTGACAGCAATACGTTTACGGTTTACCCTCACACAATACACGGAAAGTTAAAAATATAGGAGCAATGCTGCACGCACGAGTCGGAATTCACGGCCATGATGACGTTTCCGCCGCTTTACAAAATCGACAATCGAAAGACACACATTTGCAGCTGTTCCGCTTCCGCAATTACGAAGGTTACAAGCATGTTGCTTCGTTCTCGTAAAAGTTTAACATATAAGAGATAATATATCAATGTTTAAGGAACGCATCTCCGAGTCAAACGGATTAATATAGGCAATGATTACTAACGCGATAGCGTTAAGGGGTTCGTGTCGCAGAAAAGCCGGCGTCGGTTGCTTGACGGGAAAATCCTGATTGGCCGATTAGGTCATGACGTCACAGCCACATGCCCTCGAGCGGGAATTTATTCAAACATAACGCTCACGTGAAACGTGACGTCACGCGTGGAATGAAAGTGATTAAAACGCGACATGTAAACATAATTAAAGGTCGCCGCATGTCTTTCCTTTATAAAGTAAATAATTTGCCTTAAAGGAAAATTTGAAAAAGATTAGGCGGGATTTGAACCCATGACCCTTCGGATTCGAACCACGCTATTGACTAGGCCACGCAACGCACGCTTGCACGGTCTATGAAAAGGCGATGGGAACGGGTACCGATAACGCTATCGCGTTCCATTCTTAAGTGTTCTTCAAGATTTTTTGTATATATAACTGTTAAAACAACTTTTCCTAAAGCTGTTCGAAACGGGTGTAAGGTACCTTACATCCTCTTCCGCTACAGCACCCTTTCCACGTCCTTTCTACATTCGTCAAAGTGAGCATTGTTACATGCAACAGCACTCCTTATTATTATTAAAATGGGTGTACTGCTCGAAATAAAGGTGCTTAAAGGGTGTAGCTATATGTTTAAGTCTCTGGAATATCCTTCTTAGACCCTTATGAGTTATAAGTTATTAATGTGCTGGAATTAATTTAGCGTGTAAGCATAGAAGGCGCGTTATGAAAACAAACAACTGAACCGTCAGCACGCTTAATGTCATTTACAGTTTCCTTGAAATTTGAATGGCGGTGAACAAGACGAACAAATTCCTCAAGATTTAAAACGAAAACAGTAGAAACAACAATTTGAAAAAACTTGATAGAGATGTGACTCGTCTTAACATAGCACGGACTTACGAGAATCAAAAACAGGTACGATTTAAAGCATCCTTTAGATGAGGCTGCGATCACTGATCTCTACTAGGAGGGGCTGGATGGCGCATTGAGCAGACAGGTATGAAGCCACCGGAAGTAATAAGCGGCTTGTCCCGGAAGTGAGCGCTTGACAGGCTTTTCAACACTTCCGAGTGCTGGTTCGAACACCGTTCAGGGCGCTGGGTTTTTTCTTGTCATCCCAGGAGAGCCTCCTTGGTGCGGAGTAACAGTGCATGCGGACCCGAGAAGTCTCATGGGAAGCCATTGGATGGGAACATTTTGAGGTTATAGTTTATCAAGTGTGCGTATGTCCCAAGTTCAAATGCCTTATTCTCGGGATTTCATTCAGAATGGGAGTATTAAAACCCAATCAGACGCAAAAAAGCATGGACCAAAATATCGACTGAATGCACTAGAAGCCCAGCGCACGCCCGACTCCCGGGACAAGTATCAAACGTCCGGTGGCTTCACTTGCGCCAGGCTCGGAGAGCAGCTAAGCGCCATCTAGCGTCCTATAGTAGAGATCAGTGGCTGCGATCGACAGCTCCTCGAGTAGTGCTCTTTATCGCGAAATGACTCTATGCTATCTGCGAAATAGAATAGAAAAATGTATCCAAGTGTGACGGTTCGAGGCATGCTAGGAACCCTGATTACGATGCAGAAACTAACTTTTCCGCCTTGTGTAGAAAATTAAGCGCAGTTTCCTTTCGTAGATTTGTGTAGAGTTCTAGCAGAACACATCTTTAATAGAGGCCCCATGGCCATAACCATCCCTTTAAGAAATAAAAGTGTCCCATGGGCAATCTGATTTAGCAGCACGAAAGTTATACAAAAACGACTGAAAGCGTTTCTGGATTGCTAAGCTCAATCGGCCTGGACATTCTGAAATAGATGTCATAATCTTGACAGTGCTTTCAATTACCTCGAGCGCAGCGCTGACCAATAGCAGTGACAGGCGAGGTCCCGCTCACTTGTCCCACTGGCGAGCTTAAACACCCCTGGATTATGACATATAAAAAAGTAGACAAAGCCCGCAAACCAACTAGTTGAAGTTCAGACCCTCCGTCCTTTCAGTTTTCGTTGTTTTTTTTTTTTTGTTACTCTGGTTTTATGTTTTATTTAGGTTTACTTGAGAACTTACTTTTATAAACCCTGCATGTATTAAGAGTTTTTTTTTTTAATTTTGAAAAATCATTAAAGTCGTCACGAGCTTGCCAAAGCATTTCAAAAGAATAGGGCTGGTCAATTAATTCATTAACATTCCGTTTAATCATTAAATTATTTATTCTCGATCAATATTTTAACCAATTAATTGGTTGAGTTTTGAGTTAAAAATTTTGGCGAGAAAGTAAAAATGCTTGCTTCACTACTTGGTGCGCATTTATGTATTTTAGGAAGCAGAACTGTTGTATTCTTTGGTAATGCACTTTAGCATCCCCGTGACCTTAACCCAGAGTGATTATCAGGTTTAAACATGGACGTGATAATAATTATAATAATTTGCCTCCGTATTTTTTTATTGTGGGCTGTATAAAGTTTAAATGAAGTTTTAGATTCTACCGTGGAGCAGGAGATAGAAAAATGAATATGTGGGCTACTTAGCTATTATTTTTCATTCTTCAACGTTAACCAACACGGTTTTAGGAAATCTTTTTCATGCGAGACGCAACTTGTAAGACTAACAAATGATTTCCATCAGGTTTTAGATCGTGGTTCACGAATCGACAGTGTTTTTCTGGACTTCTCCAAGGCGTTTGACAGGGTCTCTCATAAACTTCTTCTTCTTAAACTTCACAAACTTAACATTGAACATCATGTACTTTCGTGGATTCGCTCATTTCTGACTAATCGTTCACAGTTTGTAAATTGTAATAATACCGACTCGTCCAAAGTTTCAGTAACGTCCGGAGTACCTCAAGGATCTGTGCTTGGCCCTCTTCTCTTTCTCATTTACATTAATGACTTACCATTGAATGTCAACTCTTCTATTCGTTTATTTGCAGATGATTGTGTTGTATACCGCGAAATCATTAACAGTTCTGACATCTTACTTCTTCAAAATGATCTCGATTCTATATCAAGTTGGTGTGACACTTGGCACATGTCATTAAATGTTGACAAGTGTAAATATATGATAATTTCCAGGCGAATTAACGATCCTCCTTCCTATATCCTTAATAATATGACTTTAGAGCGGGTTGACACTTACAGATATCTGGGCGTTCACATCACATCTAACCTCTCATGGGAATCGCATGTTCACCACGTTATTTCCAATGCTAACCGCATGCTTGGCTATCTAAAACGTAATTTTTTCCAGACTCCTTCGACTTTGAAACTCTTTTTCTATAAAACACTAGTCCGGCCAAACTTGAGTACGCTTCTGCTGTTTGGGATCCTAACACTGAGAGCCTCGTCGGCGCCTTGGAGGCTGTCCAGAATAGATCTGTGCGCTTCATTCTTTCTAATTACCATCGTACATCAAGCGTAACTTCTATGAAAAAATGCCTATCCTTACCAACTCTTTCTTTACGCCGAACGTTTTATCGATTAAGTTTATTTCAGAAAATATTTTTTCACAACCCAATCCTTAAGACTGAACTCTTACTGGAGCCATCCTACATATCATCACGCAATGATCACATACATAAAGTCGAAATTCCGCAGTGCCACACCAATACCTACTACAGATCATTCATACCTCGTACGTCTGCTGACTGGAATCACCTTTCCACATCCATCGCCACAATTGTTAATCCTGTTGATTTTAAAAATGCTGTATCCATACTACTAGAACTTGATTAGTGTTTTGAGTGTTCTATTAACTTATACGTAATATTCCCACCCCCTCTGTAATGCCTTCGGGCCCTGAGGGTACCAATAAATGAAATGAAATGAAATGAAATACCTGAAGGTCAACCCAACCGACTAATTGATCGATTAATCGATTAAATGGCAGTGATTAATTGAATCGACCGTTTTAATCAACGCACAGCCCTGCAAAACAATGAATTCTGCTCAATGACAACGATTTAAAAATAAAACTCTGGACTATGGTTAAATGACATCACAAATTTTCAACTCCATGAGCACGAAAACGCTTTAAACAAACATTATACTTGTCCAAACTTTATGCTTTGAAATAGGCCAAATTTGGAACATATTGCTCCAAATTTTGGCGTTCTCAAGGCCATAAAAACAAGTTTCAAGGAGGCAGGGGTCATTTCCCTTCTCGCGTGTACAATTTATTTGTTATCTTCTTAGAACGCTCTTAGCTCTGCGAGGTCTTCCTCGTGAACGCCCGTTTTGATTGGGGCGGCATCTTTATCGCGTACCCCCCAAACTTTTTTCTTGATAACTTTCGGTGTCTATGTATACATATATGTGTGTATTTATTTTCAACATTCACCTGCAGATCGTCGAGGTGTAAAATCCATTAAGAGAATATCGTTTGGTACATTGAAGCAAAGTAAACCGGAAAGAGATGTTTGTGTCGGAAACTCTGTACTTCCAACGTATAAAACCGGAATTCTTCAGACTAAGATCGCCTCCTAAAACGCGTATAAAGAAATAAATAAAAAACGCGCTATCATTGAAAGAAAAAAACGTATCTGTATCCGTTTGGCTTCATGCTTGCAAGAAGGGGTTACGCCTTTTGATCTTAACGTGTACTGTATGTTATTGCCTCGACTTAAATGTTTCAAATGTTATCTCGCTTCGCTGGAAGCTATGGCGCTTAGCAGTGCAAACGCTCCTAGCAAAACGTCGGCCGCCGAGGGTTTTTGGGGTCCATCTTTTTAAGCCCTTTCGACCAGCTTCGACAGCCTGCGTGTTTCGTTTCATGTAATGCTTATAAAATTCGGGAAGTGACCCATATCAGAACTTTCAAGAAATATTAAACTCCTAGCTTTTGTTAATTCTTTCGTTTTCACGTCAGTCCGTGGGTGCTATAGGCAGTATTCATTTCAGCCTTGACGACATCACAGTTAATTTGTGTGTATGTGTGTGTGTGTGGGAGGGGGGGGGGGGGGGGTTGACGCGTAGATCAACGAAGGTCTATTGTCACGTCCCAGCGAAGGATTGACAACACATTTAAACCACTGTTGGTGATCCTTAAACCTAGACTTGAATGGAATGATAAAGGCCCAAATTTTACTAACTGTATACTGCTGAGGATGACAAATGCAAACGATCAAACGAGGGAAGGCAGAAGTAACCAGGTACCTTGACTTTCTTAAATCCTATCGTTCATAGGATGCAGCACATAAGGAGACGGTGCACTTGACGCAATGTCACGGAACGTCAGTTTCTCCCTAAATTTAGCGAGGAATTCGTTGGGACGAGATCTCACGTCTCACGTGAGGCCGCGGTGTCAAGTCGTTTTGTCGCGCGATATCATGACGTCACTCTAACTGCCACGTCGAGTTGTGGTGTCACCTGATATCATAACGTCACTTGACGTCAATTTTGAGCTGCAGTCCTACTCCTCCGTCGGACTGCGAGTACCTTGGCTCGACATGAAAATCAAAGCTTCCGGTGTTCTATTGTTACTCATTAGTGTGTTTTATCGTTACTCGTTAACATAAAAATTGTCCGAAAACAAAACACGTTAGTTTTTTTAGTTAATTCGCTCATTTTTTTTTTTTTTATCCTCTAAACTGTCTGCCGTTGAGTAGACGACAAAATATAGATATAATGTATGATTTATATAGGTGAAAACTAAAGACTATATTTTTAAGAAGTACCATATAGTCACGTCGGTGTTTAAAGGGGCTGTGCAACAATATTAACGTTGAAAGAAATCGCAGGCTGTAATTTTTATTTTATGTGCCTGGCCCTAAAGTGACAGAAAACACCCAACCTTCCTCGGAACTGTTGCGATTTCACTAAGTAATTGAACATTTTAAAACTGCTTTTTACCGGCCTGCAGCCGCACAGCGGTGGTCGTTGGAACCACAGGGCGCGGCCGGCGTGACGTGGACATGACGTGAGCGTGACGTTAAATGGGGAACGTGCAAAACATTGGCAAGTTGTGCAGTTATCTGCTAAACATAAGGCCTATTTTTAGAAATCTGGTCGTATTGACATAAACAAATGTATCGAAAGTATCCTACCATTACGAAATATTATTATTCGCAGTTTTAGTGGCGCCATCTATCAGAGGTCAACAAAACCATTTCTGCTCTGTGGCGTTGCTCACTTGCCCATAGTCCCATAGCTCTCAAGTTTTGAGCAGCGCTCCAGGCGAGCAAAATAGAATATTCGGCTCGCGTTTCGAACGTGCGTCATTACGCTTCCCAACTACAGTTTTTTTTTATACTCCGTTTCGTTCTAAATGCCAGCGTAGCTGAGGCTACAAGAGCGAGCTGCGAGCTTTCAGCGTCCCTGCCTAGCACGCGCGCTCGTGCAGTGCGAGCATCGTTCAGGAGAACGTGCTTTTGCGAGTAACTTCTGCTTCGCTATCTCGCTCGCTAAAAACGAACATCTCAAGGCTGGTTCACACATTTGCAACAGTTGCGTTCGCATGCAACCGAAACGACCGTAACGACCAAAACACCGCAACAACCGTGACTCATGAATTGCTTCGCGAAGCTACCCCTTACATCGCCTACCATGCTGTGTACGGCGAACACTTGTCCCGGTGACTTTGTCGTTACAGTCGTTTCGGTTGCATGCGAACGCAAATGTTGCAAATGTGTGAACCAGCCTTCACGCTCCATCTCGCTCAATCCGTTCTTCCAAGATGCCATCTTGTTCGTTCTTCTTTCAACGCTGGCAACCATGGCAACGCTCGCTGAGGACCGAGCCTAAGCCGCATCAATAGTGACAGATGGGCCAGTTGGTACATGACTTATTTTCACAAAATGCGCCGCAAGACAAGGACAGAGTAAGTAAGGCAACACAGCAAGCGCTGTTTTTATTTTGTTAAAAAACAAAAAAAACTAGGGCACGTATCGAAAAACGGTTTTCGGTTCCATATTCCGCGGGTGGGAGGGATTAACTCCCACACCTATCGACCTGAAGTCCGAGAATTGTTGCACAGCCTCTTTAATGATGACTTCGACCGGTTGAGATTCTCTTCTACCGTCTCTGCTTCTATTTTCTATCCCCTCGACATTCCTCTTCTCGTTCAATATAAACAAACAAAGAGAAACGGTCACTAAAACAAACAAATGTTTGTGCTTTACCACTGAACGCTGTTGCGGTTTCGATTAACAGAATGAGGTCATTCGTGGCAGCAGGGTAAGTATTTATCACGAAAAAAAAAAAATAAGTCGCTGCATAGTTCAACAAAACAAACAGAAAACATTCTGTTTAATTAACCTTTATTTGCTGCCTCATTGTCGTTAGAAAAGAAGTAGCTTCGATCAATTCAAAAGTACAATCGATTCGCTGGTCCGATTCTTGTGCATGGCGTCTTCTCGCAACATTGAGGCACCCTTTTAGAGGTGCAGCCGTAGTGCCATTCCGAGTTCTCAGCAGACAAGTCTAGTCACTTTTGTTGGTATTGTTGGGGTTTTCATCCTTTATTATCTTTCAAGGGAAGCGCGACAACGCCACCATGACCGTCACTTAGATCAGCGAACCATTTTGGTAGGTGAGAGTGCGATGCGAACAACTACCTACCCGCACACGCAGCTGAGCAGCGTCATCAATCTGCGCTGAATGAGGCTCATGCTTGAACGCCGCGTTAGCAAGGGTGGTCGAAGGCTGGTCAATTCGCGGCTTACGCTTGAATGTTCACATGCCTCCGTCCCATACTCAAATCACCGCTATACGTGGTATTGGACTCTCACGTGCCCACCATTGACGCCTATTTTCTTCTGCTAGTAATGGGCAATTGGTTCCTTAACTCACTCCTAAAAAACCCTAAGCTTAATTCATAATGACTTACTCCCCCCTCCGACGGCCCCTACACGCCCCCCCCCCCCCCCCCCCCGTTCCCTCTATGACGGACAAATTGTGACCGAAAGGCTCAATGTCGCAAACAGGCATGAGAATGGGGCAGGGCTGGGTTTCTTCAACAGTTCGGGCCTAAAGTAAGAAGAGTGGTATAGGGTAGTTTGAGTGAAAGAAGGGCTCGAAGACTCCAGAGGGGTGAAAGAGGATTCCAAAAATCCGGAAACTTGCGGTCGTGGCGTGCCTAATCGAAAAATTCCTGTGTGCACGTGTGCAACGAGAGAGAAGGTCGCGGTCATTCCTTGGAACGAAGCCACAACGACGCTCCTGGAAAATGGTACCGCGGCACCGCAGAAAGATATGTACGCACGTTGTACCCCCTCCCCCCCCCCCCCCCCCCCCCCCCCGCCCCACCTCTCTAGGTCCCTCCGTGTGTCAGTAAGCGACACTTCGCCAACAGACAGACAGACAGAGGCGGACAGCTGCGACCGCACCGCGGTGGTGTCCATCTCTCTTCTTGTGGTAGCCGCGATCCTCCTCTTGGAAGTCTCGGGGTAGGTTAGGCCTAGCGATCTTCTTTCACAACTAGAAGACTGCGAAGACATCGAGGGTTGTCGGGGCTTACCGTTGGCGGGAGATTGAGGAGGTAAGGGGGGAGTCACTTTAAGAGGGCGAGGGAAAAAGCGGGTGAGCGGGTACTTACGTATTTAGAGGCTGTCACTTGGCGGATGACAGATTGGTCGAGGACCGTAAGCCGCATCCGAAGACGGAGCCACCCACCAGAGTTCTAGACATTTCCGCTTTGGACGAGGAATGATGGCGTTACTTTTATATATGCGTGTGTGCGTGTGGTGGGGCGGCTGCAGTGATTGGTGACGGCGGATAAGATAGTTTTGATTGCTTGTTTTTTGTTTTGTTTTTGTTAAACAGCGTGGGTCGATTCACCGGGTGAGCCTGAAATAAAATGACAATGAAAGGAACGAACTCTGGGTGAGTATTGCATCCGGTGTCTTGGGGACTTTCAGGGGAGAGGGAACGCAGATTCCTTGGTGGTTTGAGTCTCGAAGTATGCACGGTCCCTGGTCCCGCGTGGCGTTTCTGTGAAACATTCGCTTGTCCGGTTCATTTCTTACTTCATTTGCCTCGTCAAGCGGGTTTCTCGAAGTAGAATGACAGTACGCATTATTACCCTTTTGATTGAGTGACGCAATGATGTAGTACGGGCGTGCTTACTCAGCCCTATTTCTGGCCTCCGTGTGCCTATCATGCAAGTATGCAAATAAACTTTCTCGGCGTGTCTGAGTTTGCTCTTTTTTTTTTTTCATTGGTTTCTGTAATTGCTTTGGCTTGGTTTCAGACGACACTGGGTTTTTGTGTCAGTTGTAACAATTCATCGGTTAAGTGTGTTCCTTTTTATGCAAACAAAGAATGTAAACATTCACATGCCAACTTATTGTTCAAGGCCTATTTTAAATTTTACTATCAGGAGAAATGAACTGGTATGCGAGCACGTTAAAAAGATATATACTTACGTTAATTTGTTTCTGCATTTGATCGCTATGTAATGGAAAGGCAAACTACTTTTCTTCTATTTTATTAATTTTTTTTTGTTTAATCTTGGCATTATCTGCGTACCGCCAACTATTCCATTGGCAGATCCTCAAACTTCGCATAAAAGTATTGTAATTGTAATAGGCAACCTGCAATGCTGTTCGGTTTAGCGCCCTCTAGCGACTGAAACAAGAAACACTGGGTATCCTTGGTACTGGCGGCAGCATGGTTCAAACGTGAGCTATTACTCTTGTGGCGCCGCTTAGCCTAGTGTCTGAAGCAAGAAATACTGGGTATCCCAGGAAGCCGTGATCGCGTAACATGCCAGTACGGTGGAAGCTACGGCCCTGGCGGGCCAATCGGAACGTCACTACGTATCATCGGACTGAGCTTTTACTGCAATTAAGTATCAGGCTTTTCGCTGCGTCATGCTCCAATGTGTGTGCGCTGCGCTCGTATGCGTAGCACATATCGAAGCCGCAGGCACGCAATGGGGGGCTTATCGTTCACCCCTTGCCAAGTTACAGCGAGACAGGGTATAAACGTGGGCACTCACTCTGCTGGTGCCGCCTGGCCGTTGCCGGCTGGCTATAGAACCTCTGTATAAAAAGAAGCGGTTTAAGAGAGAAATGCGGTGATACGAAGTACTAAATTCATAATTGTAACACTGGCACAGGTATTTGAGCCGTACTGATGTAGCAGGCACGTAGCCAGGATTTTATTTCGGGGGGGGGGGGGGGGGGGGGGGGGGCCCGCCCATGACAAAGTGCTGTATGAGGGGGAGGGGGGAGAGGAGGTCCCAGCAAAATAGAACATTTCGGGGGGGGGGGGGGGCGGGCCCCATGGGCCCGCCCCCCTGGCTACGTGCCTGTGATGTAGTGAAGATTCGTTAAGATAACTAAGCGATTTAAAATAGTTCCTCACTCCACTGCGTTTACAATGTAGAGTCTAGACTGTACTGCAAAAAAGTGTCACCAAAACGCGAATATAACCACGTGTGATTGTCTTGCTTATATGATAGTAAGCGTTTGTAAGCAGTTATTTTTATAAGCAACAGAGTAAATCATGAATATAACAAAACAAAACAAAATTCAATTTGGGTAGAACGTAATTTCAGAGAAATGTCAACGAAACCTCTATAACTTAGAGAGAGTTTTTCTTTGGCATGAGCTACATTCAATGTCAATTAAAACAATAATCGCTTACGATGGCTTTATTACCATTGCACTTTATGTAATTAAACTGTATAAAGTCCGTGATCTACAAAAAAAAAATCAAATGATAAACTTCTGGCCAAACCTCAGACCACACCCGATGTCAGAACGAATGTTTTGTTGTAGTTCGCCAGAATGCAAACCTTAAAGTCTTTTTTTTTTTTTTCGAGCTTGGCGATCTGGGCCTTCACTCTCAAATTCTGTCTGAGCACCACTTCACTACGCCTCTTTCATTCTTCAAACAGCGACAAGAGAGGTCCGATTGGAAGAAACAAAAATATCTATCCCCCATCAGTTGTCCGTCACTTGGCGAAGCGACCACCAGCGACTCCAGAGAAAGCTAAACCGCAAATAGCGCTTTCGTATATTTCGCCGCGTTCGTTTATCTACATGTGAGCAGACATGCCACTCGTCAAGAGGAATTTCTCGCTAACAATGTTTGTATAGAACCTTAGCATACACGGGGATTATCTCAGCGTGTAAGCGCAAGCGTTTGGGCAAGCCGTGGATTACACGAAATTATTTAGACGATTTTTTTTTCTACCGTTTATTGCTTGAAGATGAAATGACGGATACACGTGGTCGCTTCTGTGTCGTTTTGTTGTTTTAAAATCTTTTTGTGGAGTACGGTAGTCAAAATAAAGTTAATACATCGCCTGACTGGGGATTTCTCTTTTATCGCCTTACCCTGATCTCTGCGCCTGAGTATCCTTAGAGAGCGTGATCACGTGGTGCAAGGCGGACGTTTGATTGGTCCACCAACCACGTAGCTTCCACTGTCCTTTTAATTCAATTTAGCAGAGAACGGAGTGGTCCACCACTAGCGTTATTTTATTTCGTGACTGCAGTTCTCCTTCTCAAGTGGAGAGGATGCGCCTGTTGATATGAAGACCCAGGAACAGCGGCAGCTTCACAAAATGAAGAGTTTTAATTCCCGACATGCGTTCGGTGCGATAAAAAAAATGGTAAACAAAAAAAAAAGGGAACGAGCTCTACGCTCGCCGTCCACGAGCGCAGGCCCCGATCTCGTGTGCAGGCTTGACATTCTGCTGATCACCTCTTCTTCGCTTGTACTCGACCAGTTTGATCTATTTTCAACACTATCCCGACCGCGAAATGAGTCACGTGCTGGCTTCCAGGGGATAAAGACGTTGAACTGGTCGGTCGGTAATCTATCCATTTTGCAGTTTTACCTGGCAGGACCGTATGTTACCGTCTCTTCCTCTGTGGGTCTTCAGCACTCTTCCCATTTGCCACAAATGCCTCGGTGCATTACTATCACGCACAAGAACAACGTCGTCTACACTTAGGGTTGACGCAGAAGCTTGTTGCACATGGTGCGCCGATCGAAGCTGCAACGAGTATTCGTGCTGCCTAGCGTTTCCAAAAGTTGTCCGTTAAACATCGTCGGTACTTGATCCTCTTGAGTAGGTCTGTTCTTTGAGATTGTTGCTCCGTCTTCGTTGTTGGGTCAGGCAAGCACGTCAATCTTTTCCCAAGCAAGATATCTCCTGGGGTTATCGGCTTGGGCTCCGTGGCGTCTGTGCTGTCCATTGTGAGAGATCGGGAGTTGACTATTCCTTCAACTTAGGTCAAAATAGTGGATAATTCTTCAGATGTTAGACATGCCCTCCCTAGCACTTTCCGTAGGGTGGTCTTTACCGTTCGCACAAGCCTCTCCTACCAGCCTCCCCACCATGGGGCACTGGGAACAATGAACTTCCATGTTACTCGGTTGTTGGCAAGATGAGACGTAAATTCTTCTTGCATCACTCTAAACAACGCATATAGGTCCTTTGATGCCTTCTTGAATGTTAGTGTGTTGTCAGAATAGATTATTGTTGGCAATCCTCTCCGTGCCGTGAAACGCCGAAAGGCCATTAGAAAAGCTTCTGTAGACGTCGCAGAAACAAGTTCAGGATGAACGGCGCGAGACACTGCACAAGTGAAAAGTGCAACGTAGGACTTCACGCTGCCGCTTGCTACCTTGACATACAAAGGACCTGCAAAATCTACGCCTACAAAATCAAAGGGCGCTCCTTGCTTCAGTCGGTCAAGGGGAAGTGGAGCCGTTGGGGCTGTGTCAGCAGTGAGGCGGAACCTCTTGCATAAACAGCAGCTGAAGATCACTTTCTTCACCAATCTTCTTCCTCCTATAATCCAAAATCGTTCTCGGAGTTGCGCCAACGTGTCTCGTGCTCCTCCGTGAAGAACCTTGCAGTGGGCGTTCTGTACCAGGGTTGTGAAGTAGTGCTCACTTGGCAATATGATTGGGTGTTTCACATTGTCCGATGCTGGCAGCATCTAAAGCCGGCCTCCAACCCGGATGATATTGTCTTTATTCAAAAGTAGACTCATCTCTGCTAGAGACGATTGTTTGTTAACATTTTCTTTCTTCAAGATACATTTTATTTCGTCTGAGTAAGTACTGTTCTGAACGTTGTTGATCCAGTATAGTTCGGCCCCAGTGGTTTCCTAGGCACTCAGTGGTCCATTTGACGGTTTGCCATTTCGACAGTTCCTCAGAAATCGAAGACACCACGCCGTCACTCTTAAAGCCCGATGAAGTTCGCTGTACACATCGCGACACTGTTAGCACGAACACGACATCGGCGCATTTTCGCATTTTACTTCTAAATAGTATTAGCGAGCACAAAATTTTATCGCTTACATTGTGTAACTAAATGAGCTCTTTCTGTAGCAATATTAACTTGGATGAAATTCTTTGGTTTCAAAGAGAAAAACTGGAAAAACCGGCGATCGCTTGTTCGCACTAACAGTGTCGCGCTCTGTACCTCGTCAGATCCAACAGCGGTTCAGGTGGTGTTGTTTGCAAGATCACATGGACTGCTTTCCTCTCTTCTTTCAACAAGTCAGTCTCCTCTTCGTTACTCGACCTCAGATTAGGCCATTCATTTTCGTGTTCAGCCAACCACTTTGGTCCTGACCACCATAAATCACTCGACACCAGTCGAGAACCTGCGATGTCACGGGTAAGCAAATCCGCTGGATTGTCACTTCCCGGACAGTACCTCCAATGAGAAGGATCGGTGTCCCTTTGTATCTCTGCAACTCGGTTGGACACGAAAGTCTTCCATTTGCTGGGGTCGCTCTTGATCCATGCCAGTGTGATGAGAGAATCGGTCCACAACGAATAGTCATACGGAATGCATGGGATGGTCTTCTCAAGATATTTGTGCAGTCTCGATGCGATGACGGCTCCCATAAGTTCCAGGCGAGGAAGAGTATGCTTCTTGATTGGAGCAACCCGAGCTTTTGCCAATAAAAGTGTAGGTCGTTCAGGTGGCGATGACTTCCTTGTTACGTACGCTGTAGCTCCAGTAGGCAGTTGGGCTTTCGTCGCAGAAAATATGAATCCGGGTGTCTTTGACCTGTCCTGCTTGGAATACGAATCTGGGGATGACAAGTGCATCCATCTGTGGCAGGTCACGACACCACTCTTGCCACTCGTTCCAGAAAAAAAAAATGTAATAAGCATCGCTTTCACTCACTCAGATCCTCGGTTAGAGCACTGTCCCAAGTGATTCCTCTCGCCCATAGCTTCTGAAACAGTGTCTTCACTCGGATTGTGAAGGGCGACAAGACTCCCAGGGGATCGAAAAACCTAGATGCTGCTTGTAGAAGAAATCGCTTAGTGCCATCATTCAACTCTAGGAAGTTTTATAAAATTGGCAACGCAAACTTCAAGGCATCCTTCTCTGGATCCCAGACAATTCCCAGAAGCTTCATTGTGCTTTGTTCAAGGATAGGAGTAGTGTTTCCTGGATTTGCCTCTTCTCAAAGTAGTACATCTCTCAGCGCTTGTGAATTCGTCGTCCACTTTCGGAGAGTCATTCCTGCGTTCTGCATAATAGATTTGGAGTCATGGTACAACTTGATGGCTTCCTCCTCGGTAGCTGTGCCAGTAACCAAGTCGTCCACGTAGAAGGAGTTATGAAGTACGTCAGCCACTTCTTCCTTTTCAGTGGGCAGATGTTTCAGGTGTTGGAGGATCGTAGCCGTCAGAAGAAATGGACTACAGGTTGCACCAAAAGGAACCCTCGTCATCCTCCACGTCTGTATTACTTCATCTTTAAAGGTCGAAGACGGTAGATCTTGAAACCAGAGAAAACGGAATGCATGTCTGTCTTTTCTCTGACAGATATTTGTGTGGTGTACTGGACAAAAGGGCGCGAGAGACACACACATATAGAAGACGACGAAGATCGCGCTCTCTGATAGAACTGTAGAAGCAGGACTACCACGTCCAACATAAAGGCTACGTTTACAGTAACGAGTACGTTTTACTGGCGACGAGACTGAAGGACCTACGGCACAGCCATGGCTCACAAAGTGAACATCGAGAAGTTCGAGTCTACAGCACCAAACGCTTGGATTGAGTACATCGAACGCCTAAAAGGCCTCTTCGTCATTCACGGTGTAGAGGAACCAGACTTACGGCGAGCGGTGCTGATTGAAAAATGCGGACCAGCGGCATACTCAGTAATGCGAGACCTCTGTTCACCAGCCCTACCGTCGGCAACTGACTACGAGATCATCCTCGAGCGGATGAAAAAGTATTACAGCCCAAAACCATTGAAGACCTTGCAACGCTTCCGTTTCCACAAGCGAGAACAACATGAGAGCGAGACCATTGCTGCCTACGTGAGTGCCCTCCGTCGCTTGGGCGAGACCTGCGAGTATGGTGCTATGCTCAACGAGATGATCTGCGACCAGATTGTTTGTGGTGTGAGGGACACCAAGCTACAGGACAAGCTCCTGTCTACTAGAAACTTGGACCTGCAAACAGCTCTCGAGCTGGCTACCGCTGCCGAGGCTGCCTCGCGAGGAACACTAGAGCTACAATCAAGATCAGCGTAGCCCGGAGTGCAGCCTTGCACAGACGCTGAAGCACCAGGTTCCGACTCTTCCATCGTAAACGCAGTTCAGCGCGGCTCTCCTCAGAGACCTACGCCGTCAAGATCTTGTTTTCGCTGTGCGGGTCAGCACTCACCGTCGAAATGTCGATGCAAAAGCATGCTTTGTCGTTACTGTAAGAAGCTGGGCCACATTGAGAAGGTCTGCATGGCCAAGGAAAAAAAGCAACAACTACAGGCAAGGTCGAACGAATCTCATGCTACGCACGTGGTGCAAGGAGGCCAAGCCGACATGTCCCCACCCCGCTTTGACGTGTATTCAGTTGAAAATAAAACTGTGTCGCCGTACATGGTGACGGTTACTCTCAACGGAGTTCCACTTCCCATGGAAGTGGACTGTGGAGCTGCGGTATCTATTATCAGTGTATCGGATCTGGCGCTTGCTGCATAAAGCGAGCCGATAAGGGGTGGAAAATAAAGAAGAGGAAGTTCTGGTTCCTTGCTCCCCGACACCCGGCCCGTCTTGTCTTGTCGGCAATACACGACGATACATGGTGTCAGAAGTGCCCAGCCGAGCCACGCACTTCTTTGAAGAACGACAGACGCCGCCAGAAGATCCAATCGGATCATGGATTTCGTGAAGCCGCCGGGTCCGCTCAGCACGACAGGGGAAATAAGCAAGAACTGGCGGATATTCAAGCAAAGGTTCGAACTCTTCCTGACCGCTTCTGAACCTAGTGACAAGCCTCGACCTGAGTCATCAAAAGCAGCACTTCTCCTAAGCATTGCAGGCGAGGAAGCAATTGAGATATTTAATACGTTCAACTTCGCAGAAGACGAGAGCAACGCCGACTATGCTACTGTCGTCAAGAAATTTGAAGAGTACTGCGCCGCTCAGCACAACGAAGTACATGAACGCTACGTGTTCCGGAACAAAGTACAAGCCCCGGGTGAGCCCTTTGAACACTTCTTGAGAGAGCTGAAGAAGCAGGCACGACTGTGCAACTTCGATGCGCAAATGGACTCTATGATAAGGGACCAAATTGTTTACGGAACCAACGACGACAAGGTTCAACAAAAGCTACTCAGAGACAACAGTTTGACCTTACAGAAAGCTGAACAAGTATGCAAGGCGGCTGAAGTATCAGAAACACACAAAAAAGTCTGGGCCCGGGAGCAGAAGCAAGTGGATCCAGTCCACAAGACAAGCGTGAGCCAAAAAACAAAGCAGCCCAAGCTCTTCAACTGTGGCAAGTGCGGACGGACGCACGCGCCTCGAAGCTGCCCAGCATTCGGGCTGACCTGCAAAAAGTGCCAAAAGCAGAATCACTTTGCCAAGTTCTGCAGAACGTCCACTCAGGTCGGCGAGCTACAAGACTCCGAAGACGACTTCGAGGTTCTAGACGTGTCGTCGAGAAGCGCCGTGAACCAGCGTGACTGGATAGTTCAAGCACGAGTAAAGAACTTGTCAGTTGAGCTGAAGGTCGACACAGGAGCACAGGCTAACTTACTGCCCTTTGGAAAATATTGCAAAATGCATCCAAAGCCGCCACTGAAGCCCAGCAGTGCAATATTGCGTTCTTATGGCGGGGGCGTAATCAAGCATATGGGTGTTATGCGAGCGGAAGTGGCACTGGACGACCGAACTGCTGTCCTCGACTTCTTCGTAGTACGCAAGGGACACCAAGCCATCCTCGGGCTACAAGCCAGCGAGCACCTTGCACTGCTGTCTCGAGTACAAAGCGTGACGAGGAGCAACTCCGAAGGAATCGTCGAAGATTTTCGCCATCTGTTCACTGGCACCGACTGCGTCCAGCGAGTCTACCGAATGGTTCTGCGGGACGGAACCACACCAGTGGTCCAAACGGCGCGACGTGTACCGCTAGCACTGCAGGAACCACTCCGCGAGGAACTGGACCGCATGGAGCGCGCAGGCGTCGTGGTGAAGGTCACCGAGCCCACAGATTGGGTAAGTCCACTCGTCATTGTTCGAAAGAAGGACGGAAAGATACGGGTATGCATCGACCCCAGGAAAATAAACGAATGCATAAAAAGGGAACATTACATCATGCCGCGGCGGGAAGATATAGAAGCCGAGCTGTCAGGAGCAAAAGTGTTCACGCGCCTCGATGCGAATTCAGGATTCCATCAAATCCCTTTGGATGACCAGACGTCCAGGATTTGCACCTTCGCAACGCCCTTTGGCCGTTACCGCTACCTACGACTACCTTTCGGTATAGCGTCTGCTTCCGAAGTTTTCCAGAAAACTCTAAACGAAATTTTTGAAGCTCTTCCTGGCGTCAGAGTATACGTCGACGATATACTAGTGTGGGGCTCGTCCAGACGAGAGCACGACGAACGCCTAACCTCAGTGCTGCGAGCAGCCGAACGCTCCGGACTAACTTCCAACCCAAATAAATGCGCTATCGGCGTCGAGAAAATCGAGTTTCTCGGAGACGTTATTGGCGAAGAAGGCATAAGGCCATGCCCGTCCCTGATCAAATGCGTGACGGAGCTACCGGCGCCAGCGGACAAGCTCGCGGTTCAAAGATTGCTAGGCGTTGTTAATTATTTCAGCAAGTTCCTACCGTCTTTATCTCAGAGGACAACACTTCTTAGAAGCTTGATCAAGCAAGATTCTGTTTTTGAATGGACGGCCAATCATGCTGCAGAATGGAAGCAAGTGTGTGAAAGTCTGAGCAAGCAGCCGCTGCTATCAATATTCGACCCCTCTAGACCAACAAAGGTTTCATGTGATGCGTCGCAAAACGGGATCGGTGCGGCGTTGATGCAGAATCACGCGTCGGCACGTGGAAGCCGGTCGCGTATGCTTCGCGAACGCTCACAGACACGCAGCAGCGCTATTCGCAGATAGAAAAGGAAACGATGGCCGTCGTGTTTGGATGTGAAAGATTTAACCACTTTGTGTACGGCCGGAGGATTATAGTCGAGACGGATCATCGTCCTTTAATTGCTATATCACAGAAAGCGATCGGCGACATGCCGCCAAGGTTGCAACGTTTTTTTTTACGGCTGCTGCGCTACGACATTGAAATGAAATATATTCCAGGAAAGCAACTCATCCTGGCCGAGATGCTGTCACGGGCGACGACCAAAAGTGACTCGGGTGGCGTCGACACCGATGACGTCGAAGTACACGCCGTAAGTGTTGTTTCTTCACTGATTAGCGATGCCACGTGGAACCAGTTGGCTACAGAAACGAGCCTGGACAAATCTCTAAAAAATGTCCTAAAAGACCTCGAAACTGGAAAACCAATCGAGGGTAAGTGGAAGTCGTTTGATGGAGAGCTTTCACAAGTCAAGGGGGTCCTCATGAAAGGCTGCAAAGTCGTAATTCCGGACAGCATGAGACGGGAAATGTTGAAAAGAATTCATCAAGGACATATGGGCGTCAATAAGTGCAAAGCAAGGGCGCGACACCTTGTGTACTGGCACGGAATGAATTCAGACATAGAAGCGTTCGTGCAGAGGTGTTCTGTATGCAGAAAGCACGCATATAGTCAACCACGAAAGCCCTTGACGATGCGTCCTGTGCCAGACCAACCGTGGTACCGCGTAGGAATAGACATCTTCGAGCACGGAGGAAAGTCGTACTTATGCGCATACGACGCTCTATCCAACTTTCCGGAGGTCGAGTTACTCAGAGATACTTCTCCAAAGGCTGTCATTGAGGCAACAAGCGCAATCTTTGCAAGGTATGGCATACCAGTGGAGGTCTGTTCTGACAATGGCCCACAATTTTCAAGTCACGACTTCGCATTGTTCTCTAGAACGTACGACTTCAAACACGTCACATCTAGTCCAGGGTTCCCACGATCGAACGGTCTAGCAGAAAAGGGAGTACAGGTGGTCAAACGAAATTTAAAGAAAACCAGCGAAACTAACGAAGATTTTTGGCTGGGACTTCTTGCTTATAGGACCACTCCACAAGAATCGAGTCCAGCACCTGCCGAGGTACTTCAAGGGAGAAGGCTGCGAACATCGTTGCCAGACGCCCATGTCGGCCCTGGTCACCAAGTACGCAAGCATCGCCAACGGTTCATTCCAGGGGGCCACTTCCACATCTCAACCCAGGAGATGCCGTTCGAGTCAACAAGGGTGCATGGACCACGAAAGCTCAAGTCCTGAGACCTTCTGGGCATCCCCGATCGTACAACGTCATCACGGCGGAAGGGAAACTGCTGCGACGCAATCGCCAGCACTTGCTGGCTACCAAGGAGGCATTCCGCTTTGACGAAGATGACGACAGTGATGACGACACACATCGAGATGTCACCACAACACGCCGCTGCCAATCGGAATCCGCTAACCAAGCGCAAACAGCGACTAGTGCTTTGATGGCTAGTGCTCCTAGGATCACGTCACCAACAGTAGCTCCAAGAAGGTCGCTCAGGCAACACAGACCCCCACGCCGGTTGAGTTACGACCGGGACTTTGTTCAAGAACCATGAACTGTTGTTGCGTCTCTTGACCTAGTTTGAACTGTTCTTGTGTGTTTTCTTATTTTTGTTTTGACCACAAAAGAAAGGGGATGTATCGGATCTGGCCAATACCACCTAGAACACAAGGCCTGCGCGTTTCCTCCTCTAAACGTCATCACTAGTAGATCCCCTCAGCGCCCCCTAGGTAGCCCGGATGAGCACCGTCGTCTGCTACATCGTCTGCTCCATCGCCTGCTCCATCGCCTGCTCCATCGCCTGCTTCAGTGGTTTGTGTAGCAGATAATGAAACAGATGCTCACGCCGAGTGTCTGTTGATATAGCATACGATGAAGTTAGACGTCCACATGGAGCGTCAAATGCATGAGTGAAAATGCCTTACTGCTGTGCGAAGGGCTGCAAAGCCCTTCGCTGGACGCTGGACGCTGGCACTGGACGCCATTTTCGAGGGCGCTGTTTATACTCCGGGTCGCTGCTTCGAAGCGTTCTTCCGCAGAACGAGCGCGCGCGCTAGAAATGCTCGTCTCAAAGCAAGGAGCGCGTGCTAGCTCGCGCTTGTGGCCGAGGGAGTGTTCGCGTGCGCGTTGCAAATGAACTGGAAGCTCGCAATCAGCTCGCGCTCAGCAGTCACGCACACAGCTGTGGCAGCAGGTGAATGCGACGTAGTTGCGACGCGGCCCATACTCTCGTCAAGCTTCAGCCTGTTTGCCGCTTGGGGCGGGTCGGGGATCTACTAACGAAACGTCATGCGCAGGCCTTGTATTCTAGGTGGTATTGATCTGGCGCGTGCTGCATAAAGCGAGCCGATAAGGGGTGGAAAATAAAGAAGAGGAAGTTCTGGTTCCTTGCTCCCCGACACCCGGCCCGTCTTGTCTTGTCGGCAATACACGACGATACAATCAGTGAAGCCACTTACAGGATGCTCGGAGCAAGGGCACCTCCGGCGTTAACAAAAGATAACCATCTGCTTGAAACCTGGACACAGTAGTGTCTCACCGTACTGGGAAAAATAGAAGTCGAAGTAGGATTTTGAGGCCTCACCCACACACTTTCACTTTTTGTGGCCAGTGGGGGTCATGCCAGCCTCCTTGGACGTGATTGGTTTGAAAGTCTGGGCATTGATGTCACAGGAGTCAACTCTTTACGCAGTTTCTATTTGCCTGGACTTTACCCCGACGTTTTCGCAGGAGGCTTAGGAGCACACCGCGGTGAGCCTATATCAATACCCATCGCAATAAATGCTACGCCGAAGTTTCTTAAGAGTCGGCCCGTTCCGTTCGCTCTTCGGCCCGCCATCGAAGAGGAGTTGGAAAACCTAGTGAATCAGAAGATACTGGAGCCTGTTCGACATAATCAATGGGCCACACCCATTGTGCCAATCCTAAAAAGAAACGGCAAGCTTCGCCTCTGCGGTGACAACCGTTGGACTATCAACCCGTTTGTGATAAATGAGACGTACCCGCTTCCGACGATCAATGGCATTCGATCCACTTTAGCTGGAGGCGTGTTTTTTACAGCATTGGATTTAGCTCAGGCGTATCAACAACTCCGGGTGGATGATGCAGCTGCGGATATGATGACCATAAACACGCATAGAGGCCTGTACCGCGTGCGGCGGCTAGCTTTTGGGGTAACTCCTGCAGTTGCCATTTTTCAACGCTTATCGACACGCTGCTGTCAGGAATCAGAGGTGTGATTTCTTACCTGGATGACATCCTTATTACGGGAAAAACAAGTACAGAACATGATGAACGTCTGAAAGAAGTATTGCGACGACTGTCAGAGGCCGGACTCCGCTTACAGAAGGAGAAGTGCGTTTTCTCCTCAGCCAGCATCACCTACCTAGGCTATCATATAGACTTGACTGGTATTCGGCCAACCAAAGAAAAGGTAGAAGCCATTCGCGACGCTCCAGCGCCACGGAATGTCACAGAGTTGCGTGCGTTTTTAGGAATCCTAAACTTCTACGGATGTTTCCTGCGAGATCGGGTGACTGTGCTGGAGCCGCTGCACAAACTGCTCGCCAACGGGGCAAGATGGCAGTGGAACAAGGCCCATGACGAAGCCTATTTACGGGCGAAACAACTTCTCCAGAGCGACAGCTTACTGATGCACTACGACCAAAGCCTGCCTCTTTCACTGTCCTGTGACGCTTCTCCTTACGGTGTAGGCTCTGTCCTTAGCCACACCTTGCCAGGTGGACGAGAAGCACCTGTGGCCTACTCCTCAAGAACACTAACTTCTACCGAGCAAAAGTATGCTCAAATTGACAAGGAAGCTCAGGCTATTGTCACAGGCGTCAAGAAATTTCACCAGTTTCTGTATGGCCGTCATTTCTTGATATACACTGACCACAAGCCTTTGCTGGACCTGATGCATCACAGCAAACCTATGCCACAAGTCATGTCTCCACGGATGCTGCGATGGAGCCTTATATTATCGGCCTATGACTACGAACTGGTTTATCGTCCAGGAAAAGAGTTGACTAACGCAGATGGACTTAGTCGCGTACCACTGACGACCTCGACTGGCGAGATCTGTGGTACACCCATGAACTGCCTACTCTTAGAGGCGACACCAAACCCTCCACTCAACGCGAAAGGAATCGCAGATGGGACCCGCCGTGATCCTGTATTATCTAGGGTCTTATCATGCGTATTGAACGGATGGTCAGCACTGCCACCGGAGGAGTGTTTTCGGCCTTTCGTTCAAAGGCGGCACGAGTTATCAGCTCACAAAAACTGTCTGCTCTGGGGTAGACGGGTGGTTGTGCCGGCTTCCTGTAGGAAAGAAACATTAACGCTGCTCCACAACAGCCACCCAGGTATCGTGCGAATGAAGGGCTTGGCTCGTAGTTATGTGTTGTGGCCCAAAATGAACTCTGAGATCGAAGAAACGGTCAGGCAATGTCTTGCTTGCCAAGAGTCGCGTCATGCTCCCGCGAGAAGCCCTACGATTCCTTCGGAACGCACGAGCAAACCGTGGTCTCGCATTCATATAGATTTTGCTGGCCCTATGCATAACAAAACATTCCTCATTGTCGTAGACAGCTACTCAAAGTGGCTGGAGGTAATTCAAGTGACCTCAATGACAACATCATGCACGGTATGCCACCTTCGTGCTTTGTTTGCCACTCATGGGCTTCCCGACGTCATCGTGTCGGATAACAGAGCGTGTTTTACTTCAGCAGAATTCGAGCAGTTTTGCTCCCAAAATCAAATCCGACATGTTCGTGTCGCGCCATATCACCCGAGTTCCAAGGGACAGGCCGAACGAATGGTTCAGACGGCTAAAGAGAACCTTCTTCGTATGGACTCCAGCGATTGGTCGCTCCGTCTGGCGAGAGTGTTGTTCGCACAGCACTCCACTCCCCACTCTGCGACCGGGAAAACTCCGGCAGAGCTTCTCATGGGACGACAGATCACGACAGCGCTAAATCGACTGCATCCAGACCTTGATGCCGATATCAACGCACGAAGTGAAGATGCTTACAGGAACCAACCGTCGGCTGAAAAATTGAGGAGTTTTAACCCAGGTGATGAGGTGTACGCCCGAAACTACGCATCTGGGCCTGCTTGGGTACCTGGCAATATAGAAGCAGGAACAGGTCCGAAATCGTACATTGTGCAGACAAATCAAGGACAATTCTGGCGTCATCACATAGACCAACTACGCGCCCGTACTTCAGCTACTGTGGGTGAGTCAGGCGATGTCGAATTCGGCCGAGCGCCGTTGCTAGCGCCTGCCCTACCTCCTTTACCGCCGAGTTCATCAGAGCCAAACATGCCTCAGCGGCGCACCTCAGCTCAACAGTCGCCTAGGCAAGACGTGAACTCACCCCAACGGTGGATGTCAGATCAACAGTCGCCCAGGAAAGAAGTGAACTCGCCCCAATAGCGAGCTTTTCCTCAGCGGCGGCAGGGGGAAGCAACATTAAGTTCACCAGCTTTATCCACGCCAACGGCACCGTCGCTACGTCCAGCAATAATGGCTTCCCTGTGCGGTCCACCTCCTACAGCACATCCGGCATCGGAAGAACAAACTACTTCGAGCGATGGAATCGCTGCGCCTCAAAATGGACAGACGGCGATTCCAACAGAATTATGGCGTTCCGAGCGTGCAAGGAAGCGCCCGCGTTATCTTTCGGACTTCGTGTGATTGAAGGAGTGTGGTGTACTGGACAAAAGGGCGCGAGAGACACACACATATACACGACGACGAAGAGCACGCTCTCTGATAGAACTGTAGAAGCAGGACTACCACGTCCAACATAAAGGCTACGTTTACAGTAACGAGTACGTTTTAATTTGAAGAAATGCCTTCTGGATGTCTGAGGTTATGGTGAAGCGGCTCACCCGAAATCGCAGCAAAATTCCTAGAAGGTCTTGATAGAGGTTGTCTTCTTTCTCTAAACATTCGTTCAGAGACTTGCAGCCAGCTGCGTGCGAGGATGCATCGAAAACAACTCGAAGTCGTGTCGTCAGTGCATTTTCTCTGATGACTTCTCGATGTGGCATGTAAAATAGTCTGCCTCCTTCACCAGTTGTCTCATTTAATACCACTTCAGCGTGACCCGCTATCAGATACTCTCTGATAGCTTCGTCAAATGAAGGATTAGAGAGTCAGTTCGGTAGAGTCGACCTACTAGTTTCCGAAGTCTCGTCATCGCTACTTGCTTGTTGTCCTTACGGACACCTATATTGTCCTTCCACGGAAATGCCACTTCGTACTGTGTGCCAGACCGGCGAATGTTCTGCTCAAAGTGGCGCATCACTTGGCTTGTTTCGAACTTCTGGTCTTCTGAATCTGTGGTTCCCAGGCTTTCTAACTCCCAGAATGATTGGAGAGCGCCTTTAACCTGTTCTGTACCGGTGATCTGCAGGACATAGACGACCAAGCTTGAGTGGGTTTTTAGCGACTTCAGGATGGATGTCCGTCCTTGGAAGGCCCAACCAAGCTTGGTGATTAATGCAACAAGGGTGCTGCAGGTCTTACTCCGAGTAACTTCTCCAGTCATAAAGCCCCACATTTGATCAGAGCCAATCAAAATATTGATGTTTTGTTGCGCGGAACCGCTTGAACATGAGGCGATCGGCAATCAACTCTCCATTTTTCTCCATGTCAGCTACGAAGACTGAATCAGTCATTAAAGTAGATATGTCTTGACATATCACTGGGACCTCGATCGCTTCGGCCTTGCACCCGTCCATGTTGAATTGGCTTCTAAGTTCAAGCTCCACTACACAACGTTTCTTGCACTCTTGAGTTGAAGCACAAGCAAACGTGCTGAGCGCCATCTTGGTGTAGCCAACGCACTTAAGCTGAAGGTGTCTTGACAGATCCTCGGTGACAAACGTCTGTTGGCTGCCTCCGTCGATAACACCTCGAACAGACCTACATGAGGTACCACTGACAGCCCATGCCCGGAAGGTTTGCAGAAGTACCACTCCGGACTCTCTGAATTCCTGGTGGATTGATGTATACAAACCGGCATGCTGTTTTGTGAGTCCGATTTACCTTCTTTAGCTTTTATTCGTGTCGGGTCACACATGGACTTAGCGTGTCTTCCACGGCCGCATGTGGCACAGCTGATATTTCGCCTGCAGTCTCTTGCTCGATGGCCACTGAGAGTGCATCTGAAGCATCTCATCTCTTTTGTCAAACGCTGTTTCTTCTGGTCCAGGGGAAGAGAGAAAGAACAGTCTGCAGAACTATGGCTTGTTCCGTTGCAGAAACAGCATCTCGTTTTATGTGGTGAGGGTCTGTTGTTGAGCACCGATGAGGTAGGTCTAGACGATTCACGTCGAGCGATGTTGTCCTCATATCTTGTGGTCTTTGTGTTCTTCGTTTCTGTGGTCTTAAACGCGCTCTTCTCCCGACTTTCGACCTCAATAGATAGGAAATCAAGTAGTCGATCCAGTTCTGAGCGGTCAGGCTGACTGTTGGGGCCAGGCATGGCAGTCGCTGCAGACAAATGAGCGGTTCTGTGGTAGTTCACGACGATGTCGCGTGGAAGAGCTCGCATCAAAATATCGCAGAACATCGACGAAAAACTTGACTTACTTACACCCAACGTCTGGAGGCCTCGTATATTGATTTGCACCTGGTCCAACATTGTTCGTAGACCTGAGGCATCGTAGGCTGACTTTGTGACGGAGTGTATTCCGGACTCATTCGGTGCTGTGCGTGCGGGTGCGTGGGTGTGTGTGTGTGACCCTCCGTGGCGTTCGCGCCAGATTACGAAGAATCCTCGCCTCGCGGCCAAGGGCAAAGAAAAGAAGGGAAGAGGAGGCAGGGCAAGGAGGGTCAGCGATTACAAGCCTTCGGACGAGGAAAGTGTTTTGTAGCTGTCTGTGTCGCGCACTCAAGCCGAGTTGATATAAAACCACATGTGCCGTAACTAGTGCTGGGTACTGTCTCTCCTTGACGTCGGACCCCGACGACGGTGTGTGCGCAGATCCTTACCAAAGTCTTCACAATTTGACAGGTGAAAAAAACCTCAGACTGGAGAAATATTCCTGCTCTAATCGTTTCTTGTCTCCAAAACGGCGATTGAGGATCTCAATTGCATCCGCCTAGCAAGTCTCTGTCCGTGGTAATCCAGCCACAGCTGCTTCCGCTTCTCCGCCCAAGTAAATTCGAAGGTAGCCGAACTTTTCGCTGGTAGACAGTGTGGGGTTCTTGTGAATCGTTTCATCGAACTGTCCCCAGAACGCTGACCACTTTGATATTTCACCCTTGAATGGCGTAATGGTGAGCTTCGCTAAGCTAGTTCCAGCTTGTCTGCTGCCTTGGGCGTCGTTTGGGTGACGACTAGGTTCCCTAGGGTCCCCTCGAGACGATATCTGATCTAGGAGATGTTTTCTGCATTGGAGGGCAGTGATGGTGGCAGTCGCTTCATCTTCGCATTGGACGACTGCCTGAATTTCGGTTTCGAACGAACCATCCGGTATGTGCCCCTCAAACTCTTCGTTCAACCTCCTGAGCTCATCGTTATTGGCGCGCAATCTTTCGGCTACGGTGGTAATCTGGCTAATCGTTGAATCTTGGTTTTGCAAGAGAGCACTTGCCTCGTTGATGAGTCTTGTGTTTTGCGCCCGTCGGGTCGTTCTTTTAGTCTTCAGCCTTTCCATGTGGATCCACTGCGCTGCCAAGCCTTCTCGTGTGTTGTCCCGGACCTTGATTCCCGGGTTTCGGCACCAAATTTGTTGATATGAAGATCCAGGAACAGCGGCAGCTTCACAAACCTGAAGAGCTTTAATTCCCGACGTGCGTTCGATGCGATAAAAAAATGGTAAAAAAAAAAAAGGAACGAGCTCCACGCTCGCCGTCCACGAGCGCAGGCCCCGATCTCGTTTGCAGGCTTGACATTCTGCTGATTACCTCTTCTTCGCTTGTACTCGACCAATATGATCTATTTTCGACACGCCTGTAGGTTCTTACCGTCGAATACGTCTTTAATACGGGGGGAACAAGCATCAAGTTGAATTATGTCCCTGTAAGCGCTCATAGCCTTTAGAAATACGGGTGGGCATGCACACCTTCCTCATCCTTTTAATTTTCTGCTCCCAACCCGTAATTATTGGCAGCTTGCGTGACCTTTAGAATCACTCGTCGCCATCGTGCTTTAATATAATGGCGGCAATAATACTGTATCTTTATAACAAAACAAAACAAAAAAATGCCGTCGGCGATATTTTGTTTTAGTCCAAAATTTAACAGCAAAAACCAAGTCGGTGGTGTCCCATGCAGTTCAAATTCAATCTGTAGGGGGCTTTCATGACTCGTGGAGTTATCACCGCTTCGTCCATGAGTAGGCAGTACGGCGACGTGCACACGTGGACTTTCTTGATAACGTAGTTTCTGTTGTAAAATCCTGGTTTCAAAGAAGTGTTTCATTACTTCTTCGATAGAGAAGTTTATCTTCAAATGCAAGGATTTGCCAATGTTCGCTCAGATCTATCCCTAGACATCGGCTTTGTAGAATTCCGCCAATAACTGTATCCGAGATGTTTGCAACAAGACACATGCTTATACGCGAGTATTATGCTGTATTTAAACTCGATGAACCTTTTAGGGGCAAAACTCCTTAGGGTCTAGCCATGTCCGTCCGGCGTCCGGTGCTCGTGCTCGTGCTCGTGTAGGGCAAAAAAAAAATGATGAAAAAAAAAATATATGTTTGCGCAGTCGACTGGATTCGAACCTGTGCGGGGAGACCCCAATGAATTTCTAGTCCATCGCCTTAACCACTTTGCCACGACTGCGGGACGAGTAGGGGGCTCTGAGATGTGGTAGTAACTCAAGAGCTGGGGATATCATGGATGAAACGTTGCATGTAGCCGCTCAACGTCTATACAGGAGAGGGCGCTGCGGTCAAATGCGTATATAATCGAGTTAAACTTTGCATGCATTGGCTCAACGTTTATAGACGAGAGGGCGCTGCGGTCAAATGCTCAAATGCGTATATAACCACATTTCATACCACACATTCTCTTTGTGACATGGATGAAAACGAACGAAAGGCTCGGCATGCTGCGGCTCAGCGTCTACGCAGACAAGCACCACCAGAGCTTCGCCCCAATCAACATCATTCACCACGTGGAGAGGCGGTCAATTTTTTTGTTGTGTTTGGCCCTTAAAAACGCTATCTTAAAAAAAAAAACAAAAAAAAACGTGACAGTTTTACGAACGCTGCTGTGTTTGCCTCTTGTCGAGGAATGGAAGTTGTCGCGTTGAATTTTTTTAATCGATGTATGTTTTGACCTCTTTGCACATTTTTTATCTGTGGACATTTTGACGAGCGATGACGTGACCT